>CAJVGC010000592.1:36462619-36907916 GCA_910822075.1 Senecio squalidus | reverse complement strand
GATTCGGCTTCCTTTTATTGATCAGTTCGTAGCTCGTCTTGTTATGACGTTTGACCAAGGAAACCGATTGAGGACATAGCATGCCGTATTGACTGCTTCGGCCCAGAATGATACTGGCAGTTTAGAGTCCGAAAGCATGTACGGCAGCTTCGATGAGAGTCTATTCTTCCTTTCTGCAACCCATTTTGTTGCGGAGTTCGAGGAGCGTTGTACTGGTGAGAAATACCCTTAGAAATACAAAACAGCTCCATGTTGTTGTTCTTGAACTCTGTGCCATTGTCGCTTCGAATAGATCTGACCTTTAACTCGAGGAGGGTTTCTAGTCGAAGAAGGAGAAACTTTAGTCGTTCAGCCGTTTCATCCTTCCTCGCTAGGAAGAAAACCCACGAGAATCTCGAGTAGTCATCCGTGACTACCAAGCAGTACGACTTTCCACCTTTACTCTTTACACTTACAGGACGAAGAGATCCATGTGAAGTAACTCCAGTGGAGCAGAGATTGAGTTCACAAGCTTCGACGGATGCGACTTCTTGTGTTGCTTCCCCTTTACACATGACACGCATGAGTCATTCATCGCAAAGCTCATGTTTGGAACTCCTGTAACAAGCTCGTGCTTCACCAAATAGTTCATTCTTCGAAAGTTAATGTGCGCCATTCTTCGATGCCACATGATTGACTCCTTCTCCGAGGCTTTAGACACCAAGCTCCTCGCTGATGAAGCTTTAAGACATACCAGATAGCTATATGTCGTTGATTCGCGGAGCTCTGTATCACTACCTAGCGATGGGTCAATTACAAAACTATGTCTCGCGAGAGAATCATACACCTCTTTGCTTTGTGAACAGCGTAGAGAACTTCTTCTCGCAGACTTGCGAAACACTTAGCAGATTATGCTTTAACTCCTTGACGTAGTTGACATTTTGAAAGGGACAACTACGCCATTAGAGATACAACCTTGCCCCGTTATCTTTCCACCCTTATCCCCCGCAAACAGGACATTGCCACCATCAACCTCAATGTGATCGGTCAATAGGTGACGATCTCCCGTCATGTGCCTGGAGCAACCACTATCGACACACCAAATATTCTTGCCGCTCGGTCGCTTAGATCGCCCCTGCACATTAAAAGAGAGGATTAGTTTTGAATGGGGACCAAGCCTTAACAGACTTGGGTCGTCCATTGACATCAAGAATGACCACATCAACTTCTGGTAGTTGGTTGAAGTTGATGTGTCATTCTGACGTTTGGGTGACTTTTGTTTTTCTTTAACAACTTCAGTCACGACTTGTTTTGGCCCAGTCTTGACTTGGTCTGAAGAAGAACCAACTTTGGAGATTAGTCGATCCTTCTTAGGGGATGCTTTGCGTTTCAAGATTAATCCTTGCAAACGCGGACAAACTTTGGCAATGTGGCCCTCGTTTCTACAGTAGTAACAAGTTCTCGGATCATTTGACATGTCCATATGAGTCGGAGAAGTTTGAATCTTCTCGTTTTGAATTGCTACATGAGATACGTTTTGAATACGAGGTGGTGCCACGTATGGAACACGAGGTGGTGCCATGGTCTGTGGAGCTGGTCGAGAAGTAGTTGGTCGGGACACCTTGGGAGGGAAATTTGTAGGCTTAGAAGAAGAAGCCACTCCCGAAGTGAAAATCTTTGACATAGGGGTTTGAATAGTGAGAATAGGTACCTCAACCTTTTCTTTCGTAGATTTTATGGACTTTGACTAGGCCTGCTTGGAATCGGATTGCTTAACAACCCGTTTTCCTTCTCGCACCTGAAGTTGTTCAAACTTCTTGTCCATCTTAGTAATAAGACGGCTTTCAAGGCGCTGAATGATTTTCTCAAAAATTTGCTCCTGATGGTCAGTGAGATGGACGTCTTTCAAATCCTTAGGTCTTGGATAGGTCTGGACGTTCTAGGACGATTTTAGGCTCATCTTCACTGATACTAACTTCTGGACCAGTTTCTTCGGCTTTTGGAGCCTCAGAGGTCAAAGAAGCAGTTTGAACTACCTCTACGGACGAGCCATCTACTGGGACAGGGGGTGAAATTCATTGGAGGGGCATACTAGAATACCCCAGTCCACCCTTGTCCTTAGTGTTCGTCCGTTGCCACTCGATTAACTGACCCAAAATTTCTTTTGAGTTCGCAATTGAGGCTAACTTTGCCTGAAGGGTGTCAATTTCACTCTGTTTCTTTGCGACAGTTAATTTTTCAGCGGCATAAGCATCAGCAAACTCTTGGATCTTTGAAATGTGTCGGGTGATAACAATTTTTAAATCAGAAATTTCAACTTGTTTTTCTTTCTTAAAAGTAGTTAAAATTCTGTTTTCTTTGGACAGGGCATCATTTTTTAGTCTAAGATCATTAACCTCGACACTTAATTCTCTAGCAGAGGTACTCCATACAGTGAGCTGGGCCTCTAGCACACTGCAGTTAGTACATACGGGTGTAAAAGGATCGATATCTACCTCAGGCTTCGGAGATGCAGCATCTGAAGTTGAGGCCATTAGTGCAAGGTGATCCATCCTTGGTGCGATATCCTCATATGCATTCCAATCTACCCGATTATCCACAGCTATGAGCGCACTAGCATCCTTCTCTACATCTTGAATTCGGAGATTCCTTGATGCAGGACCCTGATATCCTCCTTGTGGATAGCTTCTTCCTTGATGGGAGGCTTGACCTTGTTGGTGTTGACCATATCTGTCTCCATGGTCATGTCGAGGGTCTTCACGAGAGTGTTGACCACATTCACGAGCAAAGTGACCGTAATTATTGCATTTAAAACACTTTACCCTCGACTTATCGAAGCCCATCCCACTTTTTCTATCGCCACCAACAAACTTCTTTCCCGTGCGATTGAGAAACCCTTTAATCCGCTTCGTCATCATAGCCATATTCCATCTAATATCCATTTCTTCGAGATCATCCGGATGAACCTGCTCATAGTCTTCCTCGTTGAGAGAAGAGCAAGCAATCCTGCCATCGATCAAGTCGTTGTAGGCAGCTACGAAGCACGACTGTAGACGATCAGGCTCTACATTCTGGGAACTAGAGGTGCTAAATCCCGTTTCCTTTCCTCTCCCTTGAGACTTTAGGAGGGGAGCCGCAAAAGCCGTATTCATTTCCCGTCTAGATGAGCAAGTTCTACAGGCAGAACACGAAGGACACAATGAATCGGTTGAGCTCGATACGGGAGGACTATCTTGAACATTCGGGAAGTTGAGAGTCGGAGGTAAGAAGCTTGAGGATGAAGGTACTCTGGTTGAGATATCCGAGAGGAAAGCAACTCCTGCATTATCTCTAAGTACATTCTGAGCAAACGTATTGCTACTATAAGCCTTTTCTTTCATTTGAAGATTGGCTATACGAAGTTTGTCAATGAGATCCTCAAAGGTGTAATCTCTCAACTCCGGTTTATCCTTCAAAAGAAGCACACGAAACTCCCAGTGTGGCGGCAGACTATCCAAGAACCGTAAGTTGGTCTGGAGCTTGCTGAACTCAACTTTTAACTCGAAGAGATCATTTATCAACCTACTAAATCTCGAGATAAGCATATCCAGAGTCTCATTCTCTCCACATTTGAAGTTATCAAATTGTCGCCTCAACAAATCTGCTTTGACTTCTTTCATTTCCTCTGTACCTCCATATCTATTTGCGATAGCGTTCCAAAGATCGTGAGGATTATCGATCATCCGGAAGATAGCTCTCATCTCATCGGTTAGACAGAACTGGATTGTACCCAATGCTTTCTGATTTTTGAGAAATAGAATTTTCTCATCGTCGGTGTAAGTAGATGCAGCCCTATAGGTTCTAACACCGGTGGTGGCGTTCACGTCTGAAGGAGCTTCATACTTCGTGATAATAGGATTCCATATACCCGGATCAGTACACGCAACAAACGTTCTAAAACTCATCATCCAATCCTCTACACTCCGGTTTGGGTTGTATAAAGGAGGAAGTTGAGGGTTACGGCTTGTCTCCATGTTGAACGAATTAGAATTCGTAGCTAGAGCCATCACAAATTCACACAAGTTCCCAAAATCTGCAGCTTACGAATACCCAAAAATCTAACCTAACACCCACCTAACGTTTCCAACGAAAATCGGGCAGAGTAACGGCTTGAAAAATGAGTAAACGAACGATTTCAGAACACCAGTTACGTGCACGAAAGTAACCAATTACGTGACCGTAATTACTAAGTTACGTGATGAAGTGTCAGAATTTCGTGAACGTAACACTGAGTTACGCGAACGTAATAAAGAATTACGTGAGCGTAACTTGTAACTTACGTGATCAATTACGTGATGAGAGGCTCAATTACGTGACAATTACCTCAGTTACGTGACAATTACGTGACAGCAGCAAAAACTTCACAAAAATCGCCGTAAACGGAGAAATACTCAAAACTAAGCTCCCATCTTCTGCAGATATCTAATACTACCAATTGTAGACGTAATATCTGAACCCCAACTCCAAACTCCGGCTAGAAATGCCTAGATCTAAAAAATCCGAAATAAAGTACACTTTACCCAAATCCTAGATCTAGTCTAAAACAGCCCAAATCTTCACCAAACGGATTCAAAGACCTCTATAGCAAGTATAGAGGCTCTGATACCACTTGTTGGTCACCTATTTCGGACCTCCTTTAAACCCTAAAAGCTATTGTATGCGGAATAAACAATAACTCAAAGTAAAACGGTGAAGAACAAGAGATATAATCAAATGATTGATTCTATTAAACTAACGTGTTTGTTTACAATCACGAATAGAACCAAGAACACTCGATTACAACACTTTAACACACAAGAACACTAGTTTCGTGACCTAAACCCTAGCTCACGTAACTCTCCTTGATTTGACAGCTCTGACAATGTTCAACAACCCGCATTTATGATTTCGAGGCTTCTATTTATAGGTGGCCCGAAACCCTAGAAGAGTTACGCGCACGTAACTCTTGGGAAGAGAGTTACGCACGTAACTCTCCTAGTTACGTGCGTAACTCTGAGTTACGTGCGTGTAACTCAGTTACTTGAACGTAACTTCTTCGTAAATGCGTTTGGACTTTACAACTCGATCTAATTACATACTAACTCTACGACACGTTCAAATGAATACAAATACAGACAATAATGCTCCAACACTATCAATCGTATCGATAACTTTTTCTGTAACTACTCGACAAACCATGATAGCCATCTTCACATTGATCATCTTTGCATTTTCATTTGCATTTGCATTTGCGTTAATAAAATCTTGGCAACTTGAGGTCATCCATATTCCGGTTTTCTTCTTTGCATTATTAAAACCTGATTTAAATATGCTGCAGATGCTGCAATTCGAGTCGTTACAAACATCAGTCAATCCAAATTGCTTGCAACACGTGAGTTTTGTGCCATAAAACAGTAACCGCTCTTTACCATCGGCCATGTTTCTTGAATGTCTGTTATTATGCTCGTTAGCTCCGTTCTTGACGACCTCTCTGAATATCTCAAATCTTTCTAGAGTTTCCCTTGAGCTATTGAGCTTAATGACTGGTTTTATGTTTATGGAGCATCTTGTGGTGTCCGTTGTTGTGGCTCTGAAGATCATCTCGATGACATTTCTTGATGGGTCCACTATCTCTAGTACTGGTTTGCAAGTTATTTTTTGTACTTGTTAAAAAAAAAAGACAAAAAGCAAGTGTTCCAATACAAAAGACTATTACCGCTTTATGCAAACGAATTATTAAAAAATGCTTAAAATTAATTACTGTGACGTACTTTTTAGTTTCTGTTTTATGTTTTAGCAAGTTCAGATATGAAGGTTAGAGGTAATTCGCCACTTTCCTTGCAGAACGGACGCTTTGGGATGTGCTTTATTCATTGAGGTCAAATAGCTCAAATACAAAAAAACTAGCAATGCAAACTACTTATTAAGAATTGCTTAAAATCGATTATTGTGGCTTACTTTAGTATCTATTTTTATGTTTTAGCAAATACAAATATTAAGTTTAGAAGTATATCCGGACCATTTACTTGCAGAACAGTCACTTTGGGATGTGTTTTAATCAATGAGGCCAAATGGGTGTCGAGTTAAGAAGGAAATTAAACGAAGGGGTTGGAGTCTACCTCCTAAATCATTTTCTTCAAAGTTTGTAATTATGATTAACATATTCTTTATATACAAAAAATGGCCACAAACCTGTTACCAAGCCGATCAACCTGTCCCCACTTAAAATCTTTTTTGCCGCCTTACCCAACCCGCGAAATTTAGCTCAGCTAATTACATTGTAATAAAACTGTCGGATTAAATTAGATTGATTCATGTTATTTACATACCTCCTGATGATCTTGGGATGTTGTTGAATAAGTTAGCCATTGATTCCCAAAACCAGATGATCGTATTAGGATGGAATAATAGAAAGAAAACACTAATAAGGGTTTATGATGGTCCTTATATACACACTCAAATTAGGAGTGTGTACCATTTAGTCCTTGGTGCTTAATAAGTGTTTACTTTAAGCTCTCATAGTTCCGATCACCTAATGGGAAATCTATAGTGTCGTTAAGGTAAATACGTCCATCGAATATTTACTAGACACAGATTTCAGTTAGTGTCAGTCATCATATCAGTAAGGATAAATGATCAATGAGGGTCACAAATAATATGGGTCCAACATTCTCCCACTTGACCAAGTGGATCATTTATCTATGAGTATTAATAAGTCCGTACGAGATAATACTCATTTTGTTTCAAACCGAAATCATAGTCAATAAGTACAGTCGTAGAGAAGAACATCTACTCAGGACCCCCACTAGTCAAACTATGACTCAAATTCAAAACTGAATAAGCAATGATAGACCAACTAAGACAAATTTTGTTATAATAATGTCCAACACAGTTATGCGCATAAGGTGTAAATAATAGACAAACAAAATCTGAATAAGGAGGAAAATTTTTCATTAATAAATAATAATGACCAATAAGTACAACATGCTATTAAATTAAGTCTTTTGTAAGCCCCATATTCGACACGTGTCCTACGAATATATTAGGAGGAAGACCTTTGGTCATCGGATCCGCTAGCATGTCATGTGTACTTATGTACTCAACACAAAGAACATTTTCCTCAACCCGTTCGCGTACAAACAGATACTTTGTGTCGAGATACAGCCCAGCGCCAGTCGAACTGTTACTGTTCGAGAAAGTTACAGCAGCTGAGTTATCACAGTAAAGCTTCAATGGTCTAGAGATTGAGTTGACGAGTTTGAGTCCACTGATCAGGTTCCTTAACAACATCCCATGACAGGTTGCATTATAAACGGCAACAAATTCAGCCATCATAGTAGACGTCGTGGTCAGTTTCTGTTTATGACTCCGCCAAGAGATTGGTCCGCCAGCTAACATGAAAATATACCCAGAAGTAGATTTATGGTCTTCTTTGCTTTTAGCAAAGTCAGAGTCAGAATAACCTACTACTTCCAAGTTGTCACTTCTTCTATAAGTTAATTTGTAGTCTTTGGTCCCTTTCAGATATCGTAGAACCTTTTTAGCCGCTTTCCAGTGTGCTAATCCGGGGTTAGATAAGTAACGCCCCAGCATACCAGCGATGTAAGCGATATCCGGTCGAGTACAGACCTGAGCGTACATAATGCTCCCAACTACAGATGAGTAAGGTATCATCCTCATTTCAGCCTTCTCAGTTTCAGTGCTCGGAGTTTGATGAGGTCCAAATACGTCCCCTTTAACTACCGGAGCCACAGTGGGTGTGCAGTGCTGCATGTTATAGCGTTCTAGAATACGGTCAATATAAGCCCTTTGGGAAAGACCTAGAACACCATTACGTCTGTCTCGATGTATTTCGATACCTATAACATAAGAGGCATCACCGAGATCTTTCATGTCGAAATTATGTGAAAGCATTCGCTTCGACTCATGTAGCAAATCCAAGTTGTTACTTGCAAGCAGGATATCATCCACATACAAAACAAGGATAATAAAGTTACTCCCACTGATCTTGAGATAGGTGCATTGATCCACTTGATTCTTTAGGAAGCCATCAGATTTCACGACTTCATCAAATTTAAGGTACCATTGTCGTGATGCTTGTTTCAACCCATATATCGATTTTTTCAACTTGCAGACCATGTGCTCTTTACATCCTGGAATAAATCCTTCAGGTTGCTGCATTTATACGTTTTCTTGCAAGTCACCATTTAGGAAAGCGGTCTTGACATCCATCTGATGTAACTCTAAATCATAATGAGCTACGAGTGCCATGACGATCCTTAGGGAATCTTTACGAGGGACAGGAGAAAAGGTCTCTTGATAATCAATTCCTTCCTTTTGAGTAAAGCCTTTTGCAACCAGTCTGGCCTTATAGCGTTCGACGTTTCCATTCGGGTCTAATTTGGTTTTGAAGACCCATTTACAACCAATTATTTTGGATCCTTTAGGAAGTGCAACCAATACCCAAACGCCATTATGCTTCATTGAATTGAGCTCTTCAATCATGGCTTCAATCCAATGAGCGGCCTGATCACTATTAATAGCTTCTCGGTAAGAGGTTGGATCAGTAAGTTTCCCAATATTTTCGACTTCAGCCAGATAAGTTTCGAAACCATCAAAATTAGTGTTTCTGCGAGCCCTTGATGATCTCCTGAGCTGAATTACGGGTTCTTCAGGAACAAGCGGTTCTTCGGCGTTTAGATTAGGAGGCAAAATGGGAGGTTCAACCGGTTCATTAGGAGGTTCAGGCATAACGGGAGCAGCGTTGGGTACAAGAGGAGTTATCGGAGGAATCGTAATAACCGACGAGTGGTTTCCCCCCGCTTCTTGTACTTCTTGCAAATCTAAATCAGGATTTGTCGTGCTCCCACTGATCTCTGAATTTTCGAGGAAAGTGGCATGTTGCGTATCTATGATGCGGGTAGAGTGAGAAGGGCAGTAAAACCGATAACCTTTTGAGTTCTCGGGATAACCAATAAAGAAACATGTAAGGGTTTTAGAATCCAGTTTCTTTAAGTTAGGGTTATAGACTTTTGCTTCGGCAGGACAGCCCCATACTTTCATATATTTTAGACTCGGTTTCCTACCTGTCCAGATCTCATAAGGAGTTTTAGGGACAGATTTTGATGGAACCCTATTGAGTATATGAACAGCTGTTTTTAAGGCCTCAGTCCAAAGAAATTTGGGTAGGTTAGTGTTGGCGAGCATACTTCTCACCATGTCCATTAAAGTTCGGTTTCTCCTTTCAGCAACACCATTCTGTTGAGGAGAACCTGGCATGGTGTATTGGTTAATTATGCCCTGTTCCTTGCAAAAATTATAGAAGGGACCAGGAGCTTGACCAATATCAGTATGTTTACCGTAATACTCACCTCCCCTATCTGATCGGACAACTTTTATCTTATGATCAAGTTGGTTTTCAACCAAATTTTTATAATCGACAAAAGTTTGTAAGGATTCAGATTTCTTTAATCAGATAAAGGTGCATATAACGTGAATAATCGTCAATGAATGTAATAAATGATGTATGTCCTGTTATTGATGCGGGATAGGGGCCACTAATATCAGTATGAATTATTTCCAACAAGTTGGAACATCTGGTGGCTCCTTTCTTATTCCCTTTAGCCATTTTGCCTTTGAGGCATTGAATACATGTTTCAAAATCACTAAAATCAAGAGAGGATAAGATTCCTTCTTTTACGAGTCGTGTCATGCGATCTCGTGAGATGTGGCCGAGACGTTTATGCCACAATGTGGAGGAATTCTCTGTTTGTTTAGGTGATTTTGTCTTTGTTTTAGTTATGTCATCAATATTAAGAGACAACAAAGACTGTGAGAAATTATGATCTAGTTCTAATTTATACAGTAATCCATCCAAAAAACCACAACCAAATAATTCATTATTAAGAGTAAAAGTGATCCTGCCACAACCATGAGTAATTACATAACCTTCAAGATCAAGTCTAGATATAGATACAAGGTTCCGAGTAATTCTCGGTACATATAAGGTATCTATTAATCTAATACACTTTCCGGTATTCATATGTAAATTTAAAGTCCCCATGGCTTCGACATCTAAGAGATCACCATTTCCAACTCTAAGTTTTCTTTGGTCCTTTGGTAGCTTCTGGATTGTAAGGAATCCCTGTAAGGAATTGGTCACATGGACCATAGAACCAGAGTCACCCCACCATGTATTAAATGGAACATCAGTAGTAAAGGAATCAAATACTACATAAAGAATGTTACCTTTCTTAGCTAGCCATTCCTTGAATTTAGAGCAATCTTTCGGTCCGTGCCCTTTGGTGCGGCAGAATTTGCAGTTAGTATTGCCTGTTGAGGATTTAGGGCCAGAGGTAGCAGCACCATGATTTTGGACTTTATTTTCAGTCTTATTACTGTAGTTACCTTTCCTCTTCTTGAAGTTTGAAGTGGTAGTAAGGTGAACAGCTTCAGGTTGAATGTGCTTAAGACGATCTTCCTCTTGAACGCACATAGCAATCAGTTCACTTATCGACCATTTATCTTTCATAGCATTATAATTCACTTTGAAAGTGTCGAACCGAGCAGGCAAGGAAGTCATTACGAAGTGCACAAGAAAATTATCTGAGACTTCCATTTCCAAATTCTTAAGCTTATGAGACATGTCAATCATCTTCATTATGTGTTCACGGACACCATTAGAACCTTCATATTTAAGAGTTAGCATCTGTAGCATTAAACTACTCGCAGTTGCCTTAGACGATCCCTTAAAGTGATCCTCAACAGATGTGAGGTAAGTTTTCACTTTGTCATTATCAGGGATAGCTCCTCGGATGCTGGGATGAATTGAGTTCTTGACCATCATTAGTGACAGACGATTCGCCCTTTCCCACTTCTCAAAGTCCGCTTTCTGAGCCGCAGTAGACGCTGCAGTAATAGCTGCGGGTTCATCATGGCGAATAGCATAGTCAATGTCAAGCATTCCCAGAGTTAAGTAAAGTTGATCCTTCCAAGAAGTGAAATTAGCACCAGTAAGTGCCTCAATGCCGAAGTTTGGTACTGTAGTGGAGAATAAGAAGGATTTAGATTTATGATACGAGTCTTAGAAGATTTTATAGTGACAAAGTTAGCTATATAAGGCAGACTAAGTAATGTCCCTTAAGATAATAGAACTAGAGTAATGTCTAAAATAAGTAGACCTAATAGTAATGTTCCTGAAACTAAGACCATATTAGTAATGAAGCTAATGATAGGTAAGCCTATTGAAACACCAAAATAATAAGCTAAAGTAAGGCTCTACTTAGATGTTACATCACCTTTGGGCATAAATAACTAATATCTAAGTAAAATTATGAGCATAAGGTTTATGCGACACAGCGTTTGTCTTTTGACCTTTGGGCAACAAAATAGAACATCGTGTTTTAAGGCATAATAAGAATCCTTTTAAGCACACAAGTATATTAAATCACCTTTGGGCAGAATTAATATCCTACGTGTTTATTATGCTAAAGAAAAAAAAATGCAATCATAGGAATCACCTTTGGCCTTTGGGCAACAAAAGATGAAAACATGAATATTAGTGCATAAGTATAATAAAGTCACATATAAATAAGGTGACTAAATCAATTTTAAAGATTTGTAAATTAAACCAAATTGATTTTAATACAGTCGGCAAGTTAGGCGACCAATTTTGGGTCAGACAGCAAATAAGGCAACCAGTTAAACTCTAAAAACCAACCAAATTAGGGTCTTTAGTCATTCGTACGGATGAGATTATATTCGTACGGATGAGTATTGATTCGTACGGATGTAAGTCCAGGTTCATGCGGACTAATCCCAGATTCGTACGGATGTAACGTTTAAGTTCGTACGGATGTAAGCCTAGGTTCGCACGCATTGAGCCCAGATTCGTACGGATCAACAGTTAGGTTCGCATGAGATGATCCTTAGTTCGTGCTAATGAACAAGTTAGGTTCGCACGAATCAAGCAACACATTCGCACGTATGAGACTTCATCCGCACGTATGAACAAATCAGGTTCGCATGAGATAATCTTTGGTTCGTGCTAATGAACAAGTTAGGTTCGCACGAATCAAGAAACTCATTCGTACGGATGAGCCTTCATCCGCACGGACGAAGTTCATCGGAAATTAGGGTTGTTGTAGCCGCCGCAGGTCTCAAAAAACACCATTTTTCCATCAAAATCAAAATCGCCGGCCAGATAATTTGCAGAATAATAATAGCAATAGCCAGGCAATAAATAAACATGAACCAATGGATAATCACGAGCCATTGGCTCTGATACCACATGTTGGATTAAATTAGATTGATTCATGTTATTTACATACCTCCTGATGATCCTGGGATGTTGTTGAATAAGTTAGCCATTGATTCCCAAAACCAGATGATCGTATTAGGATGGAATAATAGAGAGAAAACACTATGTGTTTGTTTTAGGATAAAGATGGAGGTGTTAAGTGACCAACCCTAATAAGGGTTTATGATGGTCCTTATATACACACTCAAATTAGGAGTGTGTACCATTTAGTCCTTGGTGTTTAATAAGTGTTTACTTTAAGCTCTCATAGTTCCGATCACCTAATGGGAAATCTATAGTGTCGTTAAGGTAAATACGTCCATCGAATATTTACTAGACACAGATTTCAGTTAGTGTCAGTCATCATATCAGTAAGGATAAATGATCAATGAGGGTCACAAATAATATGGGTCCAACAAAAACTACAACTTCAAGTTCTAGAAACCAATCCAATTCTCTTTTGAAAAAAAAAAACTTACCCTTGAACCATTTCCTTTAATGTTGCGCTAGTTCTTCATCATTTTCATTTTCAGTGTTTCTTCTATGAGTGCGTATTCTATATATAATGGGTCTTTCCTCGCACTGAATCACATCTGTCCGTTTACATCCACAATACCCTTCCATGTTAACAAAGCACCCAATGCATGCATCATATCACTCTTGCAGCCTGTAATTCAACTACAATCCGTGCACTTAGTACTTGAAACAAGTGATGTTTTATAACATGGCCAACAAGCTAGCTAGTAAACTTTTACTATAGAACGGAATGTAAGGTTTCAATGTAGTTTTGGTTTGGGTTTGGGTGGAGGTGCATGAGCTTACGTGGCCGCATTTCTTATAGAACACACCAGACGAAGAGTGATTATAACTCTTTTGTATGTATCGACAGCATTAAATGAAATTTTTGAGCTTATACACATCAATACATATTGTCTTTCTGATATAACTTCGGGGCAAAAGCACCACTACTTCATACCCATACAATATGTACACCGCTATATCTACACGTTATCTTTACTTCTAGAAACAAGACAAATACGAATGAATATACCTACCCCATGTATTGATTTGTGAATAAAAAAGAAACAGGACCTGAACTGAACATCGGTTTTATGCTGCATACCAACTGTCGTAAATACATGTTTAAAGTTAAAAAAAAATACCAAACACAATACTTCCTACATTCGAATACACCATATACATCCATACATAATATTTATTTGAAAACAGGTCGTTACAGTCACACTTTCCCTGGATTCTAGCCCCCGAGTCCCTGGCCTAAAAACCCAATTAACATAATCTAACAAAACCTTAAAAACACCCCCGTCTGATTCAAATAAGTATACCCTGTTACACTCCCCTCCATTACAGTCTAAAGTACAACATCTCACTTCTTTAATTACGCTTTTTTTCTCCAAATTCTACATTCTACATTTTTCAGCCAACTTGTGACAAACATTCGGTACACCTAATCTGCACCTAATATCAAGGCACCTTTTGACCCGTTGCCACATGGAAAAAGCAGCAGCCTGGTTTTATTTTGTTTCTTCACAGAAGTTTCTAAGGACCCAAAATTATTCTTCCAAGATTTTGTGGGTACGGATTAGAAGAGTGATTGAGGGTAGAAGGGTCATTGTTACAGACGTCAACTTCACTCTCTCTAGACCCATATACATCGTTCCAATGAACAACTTTTCTAAAATTTGAATTTGAAACGTGAACTTGACTGTGTAGAGTGGAGGCATTTGGTGCTTGTGGTTGATCCGGGATTCTACTACCAACTACAAGATCAAGACAGATAGCATTGTTTTCTTCTAATCTAGTCCGTTGATTTCCTGAACCCGTAAGATCATGGCTACTATTTTTCACAACAGGTACATCGTGATTATGTTTTCCCTCGTATGCAGTTATGACAGCTTTAGGATCGTGAGATGCTCTCTCTACATGTTTTCTTACTGTGCATCCAACACTTGTGCACTTGTAATAACTCCTGTATAATGTTGTTAATAAGTTAAATCGGTTTCAGTTTTGCAAGAGGCTTTATGCCCCTTCTCGGTGATCTAAATAAATTAGAAATGGCAATATTTTTGCTAAAAGGGAAACGGTACCCCAGCGAAACTAAAGGATAGGATTGTAAAGGATTAAAACTTAACTCTTTTCTGTAATAAAAGAAAGAAATGGCAATTTCGACCCATTTAAATATTATTTTAAACAATAGCTAAAAGAGGAATGGCTCAAATTGTTTGACTGGGTAGAAGTTCGCCCCAACGGGTCAAATAGATTGAATGGGTTGTAATGCATACAAGTAACCTCCTAAATCGGTTTGTTCAAAGAACTAAATTGTCATCGTAATAATATTTTTGAGTCTGAGATACTACATTAGTTATCATGGTAAGTCGTTAAACGTAGACAAAAAGTCGTTTGTGGGCAACCCAAAATTAGAAAAAATGACTTGTTTCAACCTGAACCAGTTTTGAACCATACCCAAACCCACCCACCCTTCAACCTTTACTTCTAGTTCGTTTAAATGAATGACTAATTCACCCTACCAGGAATTACAAACTCTCTAGTCCTTTTTCGACAATTGCTTTCAAATGTGTCATTTATAATTGATATCAATGGTATAATAGTAATTTCACACAGAATTTGGCCAAAACGAATGTAAAATGACTCTTCAATGGCTCGTTTGCCAGTGTTTATACTTTGGAGCCCTATTTGTAACTTTTGCAATACTCCGGTGGGCTATGTATACATTATCCCTTTTTACTTGAGATGAAAAAAAGAAAACAAACATACCTAGGATTAGGATTGCCTCGCACAACTTTCTGGCCATACTTACGCCAACGGTATCCGTCGTCCAGTATATCCACCTCACTGGTAGTTTGGACTACTACACGCGGCTCACGGATAGGCTTGACCACTGGAGTTACATCAAGGGAACCGAAATCTGTTCGCCTGATAACAATAAAAAAAATTACTAAATATTAGTATTTTAATGTATCCAATATTATCAGAATACAGACTTTTTCCAACTTCATCACCTCTTTTTCGAATATGGGTCGTCGTCATCATCAACCTCGTCATTGGTATTATCTTGATTTGCTTGTCTAGGAGATTGAACAGGGGTTCCACTGGCATCTAAGTTAGAATTCTGGCCATTATTTGCAGAGAAGCCTTCAAAAATAATTATAAAAAAATGAATCAAACAGAGATCAGAAGATAACAGAAATTAATCCCTGAATATGTGAAAAAAGTGGTAGCTCAGGGGTCAAAACGGGTTTGAGTTGAAACATGTCATTTCAAGGACGGGTCAAAAACGTCACACGAGTTGACCCACAAACACCTTTTTCCGATTTTAAAAACATATATAAATAAATGATGCACGAGTTATGACTAGCAGGGTGTGGAATAAAAATTTTATAGGCCGCTACGGAATATTAATTCTTCGCGTTAGTTTATAATTTCTAGTCACGAGATTCTTTAATATTTAATAAAACGTTACGTTTTTAATAAAAAATAACTGTCGTTTTTTAGTACTTTAATGAATATTTTAAAATAAACTTAGTGGTTAAGGTTAATCGTCTTTGTCACTATTAAATTGGGGGATGTACTTATTGTAACTTGCTTACCTATTACACAATTAACATTTAATGCCGTCTTAATCTAAAAATTTAAAAAATCTAAAAATGAGATGCCTAAATGCTTTTCAATGTTGTAAATAGATTAAAAGACAATATCTATTTAGGATTTTTCTAACTTGTGCACTCAGGCACATATTAGTATGCAATCAATGAACTCATTGTTTCTTAAAATACACTAAAATGCATTCAATACTTATTAATGCATATTGTCACTATTCGGGATGTTGTATGTTTTGATAAGAGTTTGGAAGACTTTCAACCCATTAAATCCATTTGACCCGTCCCCTCTTAGCTAATTTAATTTATTTGACATGTTTGAGATTAAAAACGCACAAATCAATCATCTATTATATGAAAAGCTGCTCAAATTACCTGTTTGATAATTTGCATATTGAAGTTTATCAGGATTTTCCTCTTGTATCGACATAAGAGCGCCTGCACTAAATCGACGGCTAGGTTGAGGTTTGGGATGATCATGTGTGCCTTTATACACAATTTCTGTTATTTGACCAGTATAAGATCGTTCAAAAATCTTTTTCACTTCACAATTGGGATGTGTACACTTGTAATAGCTTCTTGGATGTTCACTTCCTTTCACGACTTTCTGCCCATATTTTCGCCAATTATATCCATCATCTGATGACCTGTCCACCTGGATTGCGGGTCCAGGATCTTTAGACTTCCCAAATCCGTTTGTTTCCTCATGAGGCATGTATGCAGGTGCCTTAAGACTTTGTTCTTTTGGTGATGGCATTTCCCAGTTGGAAGCAGATGGAGATGCATATGATCGAGTCTCGTTTTGATTTTGATATTGTCCACTTGGTTCACCTCGTTGAAGGTTGGAACCTGCAGAAACCTTTCATGCCACCAGTATCATAAATTATTTTCGGTAAAATCGGGTTTTTACACACGAAGGGAAAAAGGATACATGATAAAGGAAAAAAGAATGCATAATAAAAAATTTCCATACTTAAAATATGTAACCACATTAAATCCATAATTCTATAATAAGTGGAAAAGGATACATAATACCCTCATAATCCTACAACTAAAGGATATTATGGTGGAACCTATTATGCTAGAACTCTACACAAAGTTAGCAAACCTACACCCGTGTAAAAGGAAGAGAAATATACGAGTGAATGAAATGCAAAACACGAAAACAAGTCTTCAGAAAATTTCTCAGAAACTATTTAATCAGACTGAATAATAATATAGGTTTATACAGAAAGAGCAATTTCAAAACAGCATAAAAAGATATCATTTCGGGTTTCTATATATGATCCCCCCCCGAAGAAGAAAAAAGTAGTTTTATAGCTGATTAGGGCCATACCTGAAATCCTACAGAAGAAAATTGCGGAACTGATGTAGTCTGAGTGTGCGGTCTAAACTCAAAGAACCCAGAGTTACTATCATCCAAGCTCTTTCTAGAAGAACAATTTGCCTCCAAAGAGAACGAAGCAGTGCCGGGTGACTTTTGCATCAGTGTAGACTTAAAGAAAGAACCCGTAGTTGGAGAAGGCTCAGCCTACAAGATTAAAAAAGAAGAATTTTATAGACTCATCGTCAGTACGCTTCATAATTCTTTATTAAATACTAATACCCCTTATTCGGTGGCATTCTATTCGCACAAACTGAAAAAACATGATTCTTACAGTCTTAATCTTTCAAATTATAGCATACCCAACTCACCATAGTCTAGATTCCATGACTCTAGAAATTACCCTAAATAAACAAAGCACAATAACGGAAAGGTGCCAAAATCCCAGCCACAAAAAAGGAATATTCATCTTTGCAAAGAAACAACACCGAAAACTTATCAAATACGACAACAGAGTATCTAAACAAACAGCTAATAGAAATTAAAAACTACGGATAATGGGAAACACAGTTGCATAAAGAAGAAACTGATGGGAAACAACATCATTGTAAGCATAAGAATACAACGGTCCCAAATGCGCAAGAAATTATAATATATTCTCCAAATAACCACTTACAAAGCAACAACAGATTCATTTAATTTAACAATCAACACCGTTCCATCGAATATTAAACATATAAAACACACTTTACAAAAGCTAATTTTCAATAACATCATATATCACATACTCACATCAAATAAAATTATGAAAATCAACCAAAATTCTCCACGTACTAAACCTACTATGACGTCATCATTTACCTTCTTCCAGATTGCTGACGTAGCATTCATAAAAAAAATACCAAATTAAACTAAAGAGAAAATCACCAAAATACTCTTTTGACACAACAAAATTTCAAAAATAATAGCCAAATTGGCAAAAAGTTTCCACCCCTATCTTTTTGTCGCAAGAATCAGATATGAAAGTACTGCGCGAGAATATTAAATGCAACGCAAGTACAAAAAAGGAGAACACGTCCAATTTACAACCACTCATTTCAACATATTTAATCCTCCTGGCGCAAAAACTTTTATCGTATTTAGTGATTAGTTTTGAAATAAAGTCCGTATTAGGTTTCAGTATTTTAGTGATTTTCTCAAAACTAAAACAATAAAACAAATTCAACAAAATACAATCCAATCCTATCCTAGCCCTAATAATTTAATTGCAGACGTGGCATTCATTAATCTAAAATAATAAACAAACACATCCATCAAAATTTCGAAACGAATAAATCAAATCATACATGTATAAATATATATATATATACCTTAATGTTGTTCAAAAGGACCGGAGATTCAAGGAATGAGGTAGGACTAAGACCAGGAGGTATAGTAATACCAGCAGACCTAGAAATGGGAAGCTTAGCTGGCGACATAAGCTTGTATTTAGCACTACCGGAAACGGATCCGGATCCGGCACCGGCAGTGTCTCCGGCGAGTGGTGGTGTATCGACATTGGAGTGAGAAGAGTGAAGGTCATCCATGGCGGAAATTTGTGATCCACTTTTTTTTTTTTTTTCAGGGACCTATTGTGAATGTAAGAGAGAGAAAAAGGGGGTGGGTGTGTAAGAAGGGTAGTTTGGTAATTTGGTGTGGGTTTCTTGAAGTGTTGACTTTATGGGAAGTAGTTTGTCTCATTTGTTCAGGCAAAATAGAACATGCTTTATTTACTTGTTTGGATTTTTGAATTGTGATTTGGCAAAAATAGTCCTTAGACTAGTTAGAATGAAATTTTAGTCTCTTAAACAGTTAAACATTCATTTTGAATTTCTACTAGGACTGTTGCCATAGATTTATGTTTATTTTGATGACTTTCAAAGTTAAAAATTTTTATTTTATAACTTCATAAACTTAAAATAATTACAATATTATGCATTTTTTTTCTATAAAAATACATATATTAAATTTATACTATAATATATTGAGTATTTCCATAAATCTTAATCGCTTAATTATAAAGATTTAAAATTACTTTAACATCTTTAATCTATCTTTATTGTTGTTTTAATCAGACAATACTCTTTAAATAAATTAATTTTAAAACTTTAACATTTAACAAAGTAACGTTCTATTCCTATAAAAAAAAAAAAAAAAAAAAAAAAAAAAAAAAATTATTTTCTATTCAATTTAAAGATTTTCAAAATTAAACATTTTATTTTATAACCTCATTAACTTAAAATAATTAAAATATTATCTATTTTTTCCTACTATAATACGCATACTAAAACCTATTAAATAACCACCCTTAATTCTCACCATCACCGACTTTAATGATCGGATTTCTATAGTTTCATACACGTACCATCTTAGCTCGATTTAATGGACTTGTTATCTATCTATCTTTACTATATTATAACTCCACGTGTTAAAGTTAAATACATTAAGCTCGCAATGTTTTGAATTAATCAGAGTTGAAGAAAGTTAGAATTTGTATATGCTGATTTCAAGAAGACATCTCCAGCCATGGATCCGCAAAGATGGAAAGTCATAACCAATGTGGCTTTAGCGATGCAAAGGATATCATGCAACTTCTATTGTTGCTCGCAAGGCGTGTAATGAAGGCTTACGGCCTAAAATGACCGCTTATGTAAAACAATCTTCAATGCTATTTTATCTAGTTTTGTAGTCTTTCAAATATGCAAAAATGTTGAATCTGACTATAAGATACTGATCTTCATGGTATTACAGTGAGTCGGGAAAAGAGGTGGTTACATGGACGTCATGCTTTTAGTCGCAAGGTTTGGGAACAAATCTACAAAGTAGCATTTGTGAATAAGTGTTTTATTTATTTCTGGTCAAATACTTGATAGCCTTTTTATGAACCCTCCAAAGGTATGTTTGGAGATAGATCATATGGATCGAATTTTCTTGAAAGAGATTGACCAACAATCACTCGCAAGGAGTATGGTTGATGTTTGCTTAGTAAAAGACCCAAAGAAAAACTAACGAAACACTACCATTCTTTATGGTTCTCGTTTAGGTGATCGTTTTAAAATGCTAAAGGATATATAAAGTCATGTACACATTAGTAGTAAACAACAAGAAATGCCACATGTTTTCATTATTTATGGTCAGTTAACTTCCATGTAGTTCTACAAACGATGGAGGATGTGGCTATATAGAACAAAGCTTAAAGATAGCCAAGGTATGCGTCTTTATCTTTACCCCTAATGATATATTGTCATTAATTATTTGAAGAATTACATTTTTAAGTTTTTAATGGTTTACACATTTTACGTGTTACGTAAGTTTTCATCCTATTTGGGAAGATTTACAGTCAAGCAGATATGTAAGATTTCTAAGCTTCATGTACCAATTTTCACATTTCAAATAATATTTATCATTCCTCATAGTCTAAGGCTCCTAGCATCTTTTACAATAGCATATTGATATGTATTTGATGCAAAAAAACAAAGTTATTTCATAGAATGAGGGTCCCATATGGGTCGCACTCTTAGATGATGGTTCAAAATTTATTTCCTTGTAATTGTCTGTTGGCGACTCGATTATCAATGGTTTATCTTAATCATTGTGCCACTTAGTTTTGTGACATATGGTTTCATATAATTCTTTTTCCCTCAGGCACCATGATTAACTTACATCGAAATCATATTTTCTCAAATTAAAGGTAGATATTTCGACCCATTTACATATGAATGTGCTGATTTTGCTTCTGTTTTATTCCGAATGGGTCGAAAGTGGCGTATGGGTGAAGATTTGAAGCCATTGATTTTGAATGTGGAGATAATAGACATATAGTTAGGTAGTTTGGAACATGTTTGAGTGCGGGTGAAGGTCGTGATAATAGACAAATAGTAATTGTAATTTGTAACTTGAAAACTCTTCATAAATGGAAATGATGCTTCAAACACTTTTCAAAACTAAACATATGTTGTTATCAAGTCATTTGTTTTGAGTCATGTTCGTTTTGTTATTCACATTCTTTACTCTATTTTGTTACCTGCCGAATTACCAGAGTTTTGCAGATAGGGACCTTAAAAATATAAATTCAAAAATTATAGCATGAGCTTGTTGATTCAACTCATTTGTGTTGTTTGGGTGCTAACTTCTGTTTGGTACATACATTTATGAAACAGATTCTAAAGGATTGTAAACTTTTTCATGGTTTCAACATATATTTTTATTTCGTCTACTTGCCAATTCATATTATTGTTGTCACTTAAACTTAAATGTTGGATTAGTTTTCCATTTAAGGATGACTAGCTAACAAACAACTTATTCTTCAACCATTTCCGTTTAAGGAGAAAATTATTCTAAATAGACTTGTTATTGGTCATATCGTCTCCACATCATATACAATAAAATAGACGACGTTTCAAATAATGCAAACATAAGCAATGTAGGAATAATATACATATGCATGATTGATGTTTTGTAAACCTCTTTAGACTATAGAGACATTTTATCAGTGTAAAAATGATAGACTTCGCTTATTAGTTTGAGTGAAGTAATTCATTTCACCAACAAGTTCCATAACTTTTCTCAATTTTACGGATTCTAAACAATAAATCCACATTATATGCTTTGTTTATAGCCTTTATATATCTAGGCAAATGTTTTTTTTTAATTCAATTTGTTATGGATTTTCTCTCTTTAATTTTACATTTCACGGTAGTTTGAATACTTTTTCAAGTTATTTTCTTTTCTTTACATACATTTTACTTTATAATACTAGAAGAATTAATGGTCATATTGATTTCAACTTGATTCTCGACGATTGGTGACAAACTTAGCATGATTTTATCAAATATAATTTTATATCCGACGCTGCATCGCGTGGGTACTATACTAACCTTTAATAAAAGAATAAAAGTTGGTCTGATTTCAAATTTGTAACTTTGACAACTCTTAGGAATAATATGTTATTAGTCTTTTTTAGATTACAAAGATATATTTACTTATTTTTTATCTTTTATAAATTAGAAAGTGAAATTTGCTAATTTTATGTTCTTTTAAACATAGAGTTAACAATCTTCTTATTATTAATAATTGATAACCCGCAACATAATAATTAAAACATTTTTTGTTCATTGAAGGAATTGAACCCATAAATTTTTATTAGTTAACCAACTCATATACCGTTACAATCTTCTTAGTTGATATATTCAGCTTTCTTCCCCCTTTTTACCTATTATTTGGAAGACGAGAGTGTTGCTAATAACACTACTTTTCTTATGTGTAGAACTTTTTCTTGTAAGCATATGAGTTCCCTATATTGTCATATATTATTAAGAAAATTTTTATAACATAGTTTAGTAGCTAGAAAAAATATCACTTGATCCAGGACATGAAACACACGTGTTGGGGTCGGGACTAAACGTAGAAGCTGGATCGAAGACAGGTTAACAAAGCTAAAGACTTGCAATTTAAAGTTCAAAGTTATTTATGGGAAGATAATAATAATTTTACGTAAGATGTATATAGTTACTGTTGGAGTATATATCTATATACTCCAAAAGGCCTTAGCCAAATCGCCAATTGAAAAGGCTTCGGCCTGTTAGCAACAAGAGGTCGGAGCTATCATCAACTTAGAGGTGACGTCATTAACCGTCGAAGTGAAAAGATGCTTTACAAAGAGCACATGTGAGACTGACACAAAAGAAGAAAAGGTAGTCAAAAGTACTTTGTCACGTGGAATGTCAGCAAAGATGTTTGAAGAGCCGTCAGACCTGCTGGATAATAGATATTGAGACGAAAGTACACTCTATTACCCAGGAAAATAGAGGAAGAGAGCATGTGGGCGTCGTAAAGAAGAAGTAGGTTATTATCCATAGGATAATCTCCGTTTTTTCCTCTTTTCGGATGGTAAATATTTCTCATAACATGGAGTGTGAATCAAACCCATGTTTGAATTGAAATTGAGATATTGATACAAGTTCAACGGGAACTTGATGAGTCGATCCACCTACACGTCTTGCTTTTACTGCTATACCCGAAGTTACTCCATGTATTGCTTGACCAATTGTGGTACAATAGAGTTGTAATTTGCTAGTTATTCCAGATGCTCACCAAATCTGGAAAAAAGGGATTTCGGGAATCGGTTTGATTCTATCTCTGTTCCTTCCGTTTGAAGAAATGATTTTATCAAAAAAGATAGAAGTCGCGGTATTTATTTCACCCAACCCGAACCGAAAGTAGTATAAATACAAGAGTAGAAACTTCATTAAAGGGACCTAAGATACAAACCTTAAACAACCAAATCATATTCATTCTCCCCATTGAATGTCTTCGATTCCTTGATCCATTACACCTTTTATACTTATTCACATCCTTTAATCACCATTCATATTATATACAACCCCACTATAAAGACCATGCATACTGATTCTCACACCCGATCCTTATCGGAGGGATCTTCCCGATAATCTATAGGGTTTGTTACGTGTGAACATGTTAGTTTGGTCGGCAAGTTGAAGCTACAAAGAAGATCACGTTGTTAAAGAGGAAAAAGATTATTTACTTCAACATTTACTAATCAAATGGTAATGCCGAATATGTATTTTGAATGGTCTCAACCGGTTGAAGTCAAAGATATTCACAAACTTATGTTGGTCTTCAACCCGAATTTGATGTTATTTATGTAAAAAATCGGGTTAATAACCAACATTTATCGATTTAATTTTAATTATAGAAAATTATGTAAAATAATGAACATGTTAGTCTATTACTTCCTAATTTAATTCTTGTTGGATGCCTATGAAATTGTGTCATTTATATTATTATAATGAAATTTTTGTGTTTAAATACAATTGTTATCGTTTCTATTACAAAAGAGGTTGTTGTCGGAGTGGTTAGCGCGGTCTCCGCCGCGAGGAGATCGCGGTTTGAATCCCAGCAGCTCCTTTTTATTTTGTTTCTTTTCTACTGCTTTAAAAATTTACAAACCAACTGTTGAACTTGCTTGGGTGTTGGACTGTTGGACTTTCATTTTTTTTTATTTTTTTTTTTTAGATAAGTATCAAATAAAAAATATAGTTTGCGAATCAAATAATCTCACGAAGACGATGCCTTCTTTTTGGCTTGCGAATGTAAATTTACATTGTTTAATGGTCAAAGTGCAGTCTGGAACATAAACCTCCGAACTCGTGCAAAGCACGAGTCCCTACTAGTTTATATTAATTCGTGTCCTTATCATATGTCTTGACTTTAAGATGTACTATTTTTGACTCTTAATGTGTAGTATGAATATCGATTTGAAAATAAGGTCATGTTTCATTATCAAGATCATCGGTCATGTAGTTTGATTTATGTCATTGTCATTTTTGACGTAAAAATTTAGTCATTTGACCCCCCAAATCTTAATATTTTAGATAAAAGGTCGTTTTTCATCATTTATTTATAAGTATTTCGATTCGTGTTATTATCATCGAAATTTGACATCAAAGTCTTTTACTATTGGCATCTACAATGAATGTCGATGATATTGTGCCAAAGGTATGTGCACTGGTAAAGCTGTACATATAGAACCAAAATTTATGAAAATAATGTTGTTTTTGTATTTTGCCTTTTATAACAAAGCTGTGCTATTTTGGCATAGAAGTATAATCCATTTTGCATCTAGAAGGAATTATGATGCAACTTTTTATGTTTTTATACTAAAATTCACGGTTGATTGTTATTTATTGTTTAATAAAATGAAAAATGATATACATATCTAAATAAACAGGTCTAAAAATAAGCATAGAGCATTTAAAAATTATTTATAAGATTAAAAAAAGAAGAGAAAATTAGTGAAATCCAATATGTATTGTATAGAGTGTAAACTATGATGTATCAATACTAGAACATATTATATATTTATCTAGTCTCTTAAAAAGGCGGTAATGTTTAAAATTTTGAGTAAGTAACTATAAACAACAACAAAACAATGAAATAGTCCAAATAATGAATGTCAATATCGTGTTAATTTGGTTTGGGTTGGTTTAGCTGGTTATGGAATTGCCATTTACGTACGACAAAGATATTTCAAGCCGCACAAACATCATAAATTAGTTGGATACGATTGAAGGCAACCAATCGATGAAGCCAACGACTATCTATTTATGCACTTATGGAGTTATGGTACGTATTTCACTAGAGAATACAAAAGTACATAATACTTGCTCTTAAAACTTCTACATTATATCAAACGAGTCCAAACCATGTTCACAAATGGTATAAACTTTTTTACTATGCAAAGATTAATAGGATCCGAGATATGATAGTAACTTCACTGAAAAGATTTGTACAGTTAGAAAGTATGTGAATCTTGTGACATATTTATAGAATTAGTTACAGTCAGGAAAAAGAAGATATTTGCTTTAATCCATAAAGTCAAATTTTATGTAACAAATGTATGTCTTTCTTTCAGTTTCAAGAACAAGAGTGGTCCAGTTTTTGTTTCTGTTGGATAATCACATAAGTCATGGGGATGGCACCCGTTTTTAGTGAACACCGGGAATTTGATGCTCATCGGGAGCGCTCTAATAATATTGCATCTTAAAATTGTTTTATTTTGTAAAAAAAAGAATCACGTTATTTGTAACGAACTGCTTAGTCATTTTTTTGCATGGTGACAATTCTTTGGATTCGGCCAGAAACAAGTGTGGGACTATCGCTGCCTAGAGATGTAAAAACCGGGTTTGGTCAAACAAATCCAAACATGTTCGGGTAAAAACCGGTTCGGTTTTTAGTCTGTTTTTGATGGACGAAGGGTAAACCCGGTGGAACCGGCTTGGGGTCGTTTCCAAACCGGTTCGGGTTGAAAACCCAGTTAAAAACCGGTTTTTAGTATTTAATAAATAATAATAAAAAAGTAATTTGCAAAAACACGTTAAAATTCGACTTTTTAAAAAAAATTTGACACACATCATACATAAATGTTGTATTCTATTTAAAAAGCTTGAAACATATTTTCAAAGCTTAATATTTCGATAATTATTAAACAAAATGTGCCGAAAAAATACTATTTTTTATAAGAAATGTAACTAATAACATTGGAAAAAAAAAATCGTAAGTTGAAAAAACACGTTAAACTTCAACTTTTATTAAACGAACTTGTAACACACCATACCTAAACGTTGTCTTCTACTAAAAAAAACTTGAAATACATCTTCATAACGTTAATATTACGATAATTAGAATAAAAATGTCCGAAAAAATACTATTTTTCTAACTTTTTTCGAACCTATTTTTTGTGTTTTTAGAGCTTTGAGAGTGTTTTGAGAGATTAGAAATGTGAGATTTACTTCAAACTCAACTTACATACTTATAGTAAATTTGGAATTGCAAAATGGTAAAAAAAAAAAAAAAAATCAAATTTTGACAAAAAACGGCTAGTAGCAGAAACCGGGTTCAAACCGGTTTGAAAACCCGGTTTTTCAGTCCGGTTCGGGTAAAACCGGTTTATACCCGGTCCTCAACGGATATATCCAAACCGTTTCTAACTCGCCGGTTTTTGAAAAACCGAACCAGTTTCAATTTCGGTTTTTTTCGATTTCGGTTTCAATTTGTGTTTTTTCGATACGACTATCACTGCCCACCGGCTAAGGGGGCCATTTTCTTGTTACAACAATAAAATAGTCCAAATAATATTTCGATCACCTTTATAAATATTAAAAAAAACATGTATATATAGTAAACTTAAGATTTGTCCAAATAGTTACTGTAACGATTTCTGATAAGTCATGAGAAAATATATAAATCCTGATAATACAAAACTTTTTTTTTAAATTAAATACTTGAATATGAACGAAAATCACATTCAATAAGTATATATGATGAGGGTGTTTGCTTATAAAATAATAGAAGATGAATATATATAGTTAAAAGATTGCTTTTATCATAAATTGTAATCAATTGCAATACAACTAACCAATTAACAATCTTGGTTTAATCTCCCAAATGATATAATCGCTCAATCTATCACAAAATTAGTGGCCACTTTCATGCCTTTCAATTCTTCAACAAATAAACCCTCACACTTCTATTTATATGCAAAACTACCAAATACACCGGCTACTTTCGTTAGCGGAAATGTTACACTTTATTTGGTCGTTTTTACAACTCGATCTAGATACTACATGACTCTTATACAAACTACTTGTCAATCTTCACATGCCAACAAAATCGAATAGATTATTCACATTGATGACAATTGACAAGCCCTATTTGGAAAAACGAATAACTTCTATGCTGGTTCGAATCATATTATCCGAATATCCCATCAATAAATCATAAAGGGCCGATATTGCAAATTGTGACGGATAAATCGTCACGTTAACAGTTTTCTTTAATGTCAAATATATAGACATGATACATGATTCTTGTAACATGCACCTTGAGTGCAAATACTACATCAACAGTAGCAAGAATGGTATCAATGCTTAAAAAAAACATCACCCAGGCATCAAGGAATTTATCATTTCTTTACAAGCAAACATACTTTTAAAAAAGATTACAAATATATTAAAAAATATAATTTTTTGTACAATTAAATTATATGTTGTGTGCAAAAAAGTCTTGCATCGTGATACGTTTTTTTTTTGTCACTACATTTAATAAATAATAATTTGAGGGAAATGATTGATGCACTTTTTCTCCTTTTTATATCATTTTCTAGTGGCCTAATTGGTAAGTTATTCAAAGTTTGAAAACATAAAAAGCAAAACTATTAAAGTTAAAAGCAAATTCTATTTTTCACCGAAAGAAACCATATTAACATTATCTGATATCTAATGAATCAATATTATCGGGTTTTCAGAAAAACGAGTCTTTTTAGCAAATAGTATTTCTATTACTGTTTTTGAACTCTTTCTTTGACCATCCAAAGATATTATATAGAGATTTTGAGCGTGAGGGCGCGTCATGCCCATTAGGAACCTCTAACGTTTGTTTGTTTATTTCAAAGTCTTTATTTATCGGATAAGCAAGTATAACATAATCACAAAAACACTCTTACACATTATTACCTTTTGCTCATTGCAGTTTCATTAGCAATGGCATCCAATCTAGACATAAGAGATCTTCAATGGCTTATCGATTCAGTTCAAACCGAAACTATGAATCTCGAAAGCATTTCATTCCATCTTTCACAACCAACATCACATTGTCATCAAGAAACTGATGACTCCATTCATATCAACATTGCTAGTGAAGGACATTTACATTTTTCTAGCATCCTTACATTATTATCAACATCTTCAAAAACCCGGGTTTCGTTACAAAATCTAGAGTTTTACCAAGTTGAATGGAAGTTGGAGGAATTGAACATTCTCGAGGTCATCCTCGATAGTTCTTCAAATGTAAAACGTCTTGTTTTGAAAAAAAACAAGTTAAACGTCGAGTGCATGGAAGGATTAGTGAAAATATTAAAGAAAAATGTAGTGGTCAAGGAAATAATGTTGTCCGAATCAAGCTTTTGTTCATATGGAGCTAGTTTAATCGCTTCGGCTTTAAAGGTAAATACTTGTTTAGAAGAGTTACAAATATGGGAAGATTCAATAGGATCAAAAGGCGCAGAAGAGCTCTCGAGAATGATTGAAGCAAATTCGACGTTGAAATCGTTGACCATCTTTGACTCGAGTTCATTAACTGCCACACCATTAATATCCGCGGTTCTAGCAAGAAACAGATCAATGGAAGTCCATATATGGAATGGAGAACAAGATAATACAAATAGCTTTAAAGTAGTTGAATTTGCACCCGAAAGTAGTACGTTAAGAATATACAAGTTAACCATTTCGGGTGCGTGCAGGGTGGTTTGTGCTTTAGGATGGAACACAACGGTTAAATCTCTTGACTTAACCGGGGTAAGATTAAAATCGCGGTGTGCTAAGGAGTTTCGGTGGGTTCTTGAACAGAACCGGAGTTTAAAAGAAGTTAACCTTTCAAAAACAAGCTTAAAAGATAAAGGTATTGTTTATGTTGCAGCTGGACTTTTCAAGAACCGAAGTTTAGAAAGTTTGCGAGTAGATGATAACCGCTTTAGTGGGATAGGTGTAGAACACTTGCTTTGTCCGTTAACTCGGTTTTCATCTCTTCAAATTCAAGCAAATATAACTTTGAAATCGATTACATTTGGAGGGAAAAGAACGAAGATAGGGAAAGATGGGTTAGTTGCAATTTTGAACATGTTAACCTCTAACCAAACAGTAACGAGATTGGGAATATATGACGATCAAAGTTTACGCCCACAAGATATAATAAGAATCTTCAAGAATTTAGAGAGTAATGTTAGTTTAAAGTTTTTGTCGTTGCAAGGCTGCAAAGGAGTTGATGGTGATTTAGTATTGAAGACTATAATGGAAACTTTACAAGTAAATCCTTGGATTGAGGAGATTGATATTGCGAGAACTCCACTTCAAAATTCCGGGAAGGCAGAAGGTATACATTTAAAACTAGGTCAAAATGCAAAACCTGAACCTGAAGTTGAAGTTGATTTGCTTAAGGATATGCCTATGACCCTGCCCAAGAGCAGCAGAGTCTTCATCTGTGGACAAGAATCTGCTGGTAAGTTTGATTTGGTCAATGTTTCTATCGTAAACTCGTATTCGTATATTGTAGAAATTGTTTCATGGGCATATATTGCATAATACAGTAACATACATCGGTCTGTTTTCTATTTACGGCAACGAACTTTCAAAAGTTTTTACTAGTAATCTTGTAGGTTAACCACTATCTAGCTTCGTCCCAAAATAAACGTCCAGATTTTTAAAAAACATAGTTTTAGAAATGCATAATCGTTGTAATATATAATAGCTAAATGACAGTTTTACCTATGTTTTTTGCATAGACTAATTAGCAGTCTAGTTTTATAACAAACTAAAATATAAAAGTGGACATTTATTTTGGGACGGAGGTAGTATGTTTTTATGGTTCCAAAACAAAGTTCATTCCCGAAATGGCAATTCTTCTAAGAGTATGTTTCCATGTTTCATAGTCGATGATATAATCAGGATACGTGGTCTATATGCAGGGAAAACCACATTATGTAATTCAATATCACAAAACTTTTGTTCTTCAAAGCTGCATTACATTGAATCGGTGAAAACTCTAGTCAATCCAGTTGAGCAGGCGATTCGAACAACAGGACTGAAAGTAAAAACATTAAAAGATGAAGATACAAAGTTTTCGATATGGAACTTAGGAGGTCAACACGAGTTCTTCTCCTTTCATGATCTCATGTTTCCCGGGCATGGAAGCGCTTCATCTTTTGTGATCATTTCCAGTTTGTTCCGTAAACCAAACAACAAAGAACCAAAATCACCATCAGAGATAGAAGAAGACCTTCAATACTGGCTCAGATTCATCGTTTCCAACTCAAGAAAAGCAGCTCAACAATGCATGCTGCCAAATGTAACCGTTGTGTTAACACACCATGATAAGGTGGACCAGACGTCACTGGATTACCGGAAAACAGTGAACGTCGTTCAGAGGATTAGAGATAAATTCCAAGGGTATGTTGACTTTTACCCGACTGTGTTCACAGTGGATGCAAGATCATCTGCTTCTGTGAGTAAACTCACACATCATATCCGGAAAACTAGCAAAACCGTTCTGCAGAGAGTCCCTAGGGTCTATGAACTCTGTAATGATCTCATAACGATACTATCTGAATGGAGATCACAAAATCACGACAAACCAGCAATGAAATGGAAAGAATTCAGTGATTTGTGCCAAGTTAGGGTCCCATCTTTACGAGTCCAGTCGAGAAACAATCATATACTTAAAAAAGTGGATATGCGAAGAAAGGCAGTTGCCACGTGTCTTCATCAAATAGGAGAGGTGATATATTTCGAAGATTTGGGTTTCTTGATTTTAGATTTCCAATGGTTTTGCGGTGAGGTACTTGGTCAGCTTGTGAAGTTAAATGTTAGAAAGATGAGCTCTAGTGAAGAAAGCAACGGAGGATTTGTGAGTAGAAAAGAGCTGGAGAAGATTCTAAGAGGAAGTTTACAAAGCCAGATTCCAGGAATGGGATCCAAGATTTTCGAGAACTTGGATGCAAGTGAACTCGTGAACATGATGCTAAAACTCGAACTTTGTTACAAACAAGATCCGTCTGATCCTGAATCTTTGCTACTGATTCCTTCTTTTCTTGAAGAAACCAGAACTAGAATTCCAAGATGGCAGTTAGTTACATCTGATAGCGTTTTCGCAGGAAGACATCTCGAATGCCATGATTCGAGCCACATGTTTCTCACTCCAGGCTTCTTCCCTAGGTTACAGGTATGTTCTTCGCTTTATCAGGATCACTAGAAAACTAGAGGTGGGAATACGGACGGGTTAGTTATCGGGTCAAAACAGTATTTGGCAGAAACTAACTTTTTTATTTCCATTTCGAAACAGGTTCACCTACACAACAAAATCATTGGACTCAAGAGCCAACACGGAGCAACTTACAATCTAGAAAAACATCTCATCTTAATAACCATCAATGGCATCCACATCAGGGTCGAGTTGGGAGGACAGCTCGGGTACTACATTGATGTACTCGCTTGCACAACTAAAAACCTCACGGAAACCCTTAAGCTTTTTCGGGAGCTTATTTACCCAGCAATCCAAAGCCTCTGTAATGGGGTAACATTAACTGAAAACATCATTCGTCCAGAATGTGTCAAAAATCTAACGCCCCCAAGAAATAGGAAAACGCAAGTCGTACCACTTCCACAGCTAAAACAGGCTTTGCTTTCAGTTCCAGCAGACGGAATGTATGATTATCAGCATACCTGGAGTCAAGTCCTTGACTCGGGTCGACTCTTATTGAGAGCTGGCTTTGACTTTGCTCGCGATTTACTATCTGATGATGACTTTAGGGAAGTACTTCAGAGAAGGTATAATGACCTTTATAACCTTGCTGTGGAATTACAAGTACCAACAGAAAACAGCTCGGATGGACCAAATCCTGAAAATGAAATAGGTAAAGTTGACCCGTCATTTGCTGGAATTGCCAAAGGGGTAGAAGAGGTAATTCAGAGACTCAAGATTATCGAGCAAGAAATCAGAGACGTAAAACAAGAAATCCAAGGCTTAAGATACTACGAGCATAGACTCTTAACAGAGTTGCATCGTAAGGTTAACTACCTAACGAATTACAACATTCAGATAGAAGAAAGAAAGGTACCAAACATGTTTTATTTCGTCAAAACTGAAAACTACTCGAGAAGATTGGTAACAAATATGATCTCTGGAATGACTGCACTTCGACTTCACATGTTATGTGAATTCAAAGGTGAAATGCATGTAGTTGAAGATCAAATCGGTTGCGAAATGATGCAAATAGATAACCGAGCGGTTATATCTTTAGCTCCATACATGAAAGGTTTCATGAAGCTATTAACATTCGCTTTGAAAATAGGAGCTCACGTAGCTGCAGGGATGGGGGAAATGATCCCTGATTTAAGCAGAGAAGTAGCGCATTTGGCTGGAAACCCGCTTATTTATGGAGCAGCAGGTGCTGCTGCAGCTGGGGTGGTAGGAGCGGCTGCTGTTGGAGGGAGTCGAGGGCGGTCAAGAGACATTCAGGAAGATATGAAAGCCGCACAACAGTGGGTTGTGGACTTTCTAAGGGAAAGAGGGTGTTCAACTGGGAAAGATATAGCACAGACGTTTGGATTGTGGAGAGTTAGATATAGAGATGATGGTCAGGTTGCTTGGGTTTGTCGACGTCATATGTATACGAGGTCGAATGAAATAGTTGAAGTACCTGTGTGACGAAAAAATGACAGAGATTTGGTAGCTTGAAATCATGTCATCTTTTTTATGTACTCTTATATTTGGTTTCCATATAGTTTATTTTCGAATACTTGATGATCCCTCTACCACAATGAGTGCTATTCGTATCGGAAACGTTATCTGATAGATGTGCATTTAAAGCGGGATTTGGATCACAATAACATTTGAACTTAAATGTAGTAAAAGAAGTTTTATATAAACAGTCATATACAACATACTTACACCAGCAACAATCAAATGTATGTTCAAATAAATGGGCATTTCATCAAACATGTCACGGACTATGTAAAGTGATAAAATAAGAGATTAAATCGACATAACGAGTTTGGAACTGTGTTTTGAAAACATATAGATCCCTGCGAATGATAAAAACTCATGAGTCATTAAAATTGAGTTTATCGGCTTCTTATAATAATAAGCCAATAAGTCATAAAATAAACTAGTCTGTCTTATTTTTTCTCTTTGTGGGACTTCAGATCAATATCTTTGCGGGACTTCCAATAAGTAGGTCACTCAAATACCGCTAGGCTATAAATCCTTTCGTTGCTAACTTAATCTATAAAACATGTTAATTAACTCCCTTTTACTAACTTGCTTAATTGAGCCGTTGTGAAACCTTTATTTAGAATCTTAAAGCAAAATCTTGGTTTGAAAATTTTGTGACTTTTAATCTTGTATGTAGGTCCACACATTGGACTTATTTGCATTATTGACAATCCCAACTTTATTAAATGATTATTCAGATCATAATCAATTAAATCCATCTTAATCAATCCATAAAAAAAAACACAATCGATATGGTTACAAGTTAACAACACCTTTATGTAATCACCATTTTTTCCGACATAAACATAAGTGATTAGTAAACTCGTCCATCGTATGTTCAAAGCTAGTTCGGTCTATTGTCTAGCATATAACATGTTGAACGAAAGATTCACGACATGGTCTACTAGGTATTCACGCGCATATGTCGAAAATAATTATGGTTCTTGTTTTATGGTTTTTTATGTAAGAAATTATTACATGCATAATTTGTTTATACTATGTGATTCCGGGAATGGAAAGGTGATTTTCTTGTAATGTACAGTAACACAAAACATGTAATAAATTAAATTATTCGTGACAGCAATCAGGATATTCGTGTTTATAATGTAGAAATGTGTTTAAAAAAGAGTTAGTATTATATAGCGCGCGTCCTTAAGTACCCTAACCGGAAATCTTGATAGACCACGACATAATGAAGGTTTTGGAATCATAAATAAAACTCAACAAAATAAGATTAACAACAAAAGTAAGACAACAAGAACCAAAACACAGCCAGAAAAACCATGTTTCATAAATACACAACACACTAATCATCAGTCTAATGATTCTAAAATCTCTGATATCACGTGAATTCGGTTATAACAGCTTTCAGAAGAACGCTCTGCTCCCGTAAAACACTCGTGGGCGGGTCCCATTTGGTGTGTTTGTGGTCTTATCTGAGCTTGAGTTCCCTGAACTCGTCTGTTCGTTTTCCTTCTCCAGGGGTAGCTTCATTTTAGCCAATGACTCGGTAAACTGCTGCATACTTTTCATGTATAAGTCTACAAAATCTTGCTGAACTACCTTCTGATCGGGCTCAATGTTAACCGACACTACAGGGTGGTTAACCGAATCACCAACTGAACACGAACCACCTTCAACTGGTTTGTCTTTTAGTGGTGAGTCAGATTCTTGATTCACAGATTTCGTTTGTTTATCATTGTCAAAAGATTCGCTGCTTCCAATAAGAACAGAAGCACATTGAGATCCGTTAGTTGACACACTTGTGGGGGGTGAATCAGGTTTAGGATTCTCGAATCCAACGGATCCCCCATTTTCTGAACTCGCCTGATCATCAGTATCAGACGAGACTAAGCTTTCCGAACTAATCCCAATATACTCTGACACCATCATTTCATTTTCGTTCACAATTTTAGGATCGGGGAATTCAAGTTTATCCAACTCTGAGTTGTCAGGAACTGCGGTCTTAGCTGGCGGCAGTGGCCGTGGAATAGCAATCACATCCGGTGACACTCCACTGTACACCAAAGAAAGCTGAACAAAACCAGAAGGTGAGTGGAAAAGATCATCAGACGATAACGTGAATTCCTTCTCAAGTTTCCCATTTTCGACAATAACTTCTGAAAGTGGAATTAAAGCAAAACCGAGTAATTGATCTTGAAGATAATTCCGAACCCTACTTAACATAAATATCTCACATTTAAGTGAAGAATTGATAGTGGGTATATCAATACAGAGGTTTTCGTTAAAAACAGGATTTTTTCCACCACCGTTTACGGTTTGGGTGGTGACGGATTTTTCAGGGTTTGTAGTTAGGTAAATCTTGGCGTAAACATCTTGTTTGTGGTATATGCAGATGTTTTGAATGTCTCTAGCTTGATGAATGTAAACTTCAAGAACACCAAGGGATGGATCGGTTTTCTTTGACACAAAACTAGTGTTTCTCGCGAAATGATCAAGATTATGTTGTTCGGGTTGGGAATAGCTTTTCAACGGTGACACGACAGATTGAGGCGATTCCATGATTTTAAACCTGAAAAAAAATATGAAAAATGTGGAAAATATTAACAAACTGTTTCTTTTCAAAGCTAGGTTTTTACTAATCATCTCACCTTAGTGTTAGATTTAAACAAGAATGTAGAGGATTAACGGATGTTTCCATGTACTTTTATCTAATTATAATAACCTAACGTCGTAATAACTAGTTTATTGGTTCGGATAAGGTACTTCTACTTATATTTCTATGATTATCCAATGTCAAATAATCACTTTAATACTAGTGGCAACAAAACTGAGTATCGAAGTTAATTACTTAATTATCACATTTATATTAGGGTTAAGTGCATTAAAGTGGGACAAACTTTGTCCGTTTTGTTATTGTGTATATCCAACTGTCAAAACCTCTATTGGGTGTATTCAACTCTTATTTTTTCACAAATGATGTAAGAACCGGATTTTTCTTAGAAATTCCAACAATTAAACCGCTTACATGTCAGCAAAATCATTTGTGAAAAAATAAGAGTTGATTGCATACAACAGAGATTTTCATAGTTAGATACACACAGTAGCAAAACTGACAAAGTTTGTTACACTTCTATGCACTTAACCCTTAACTTATTCAATATCACATATTCACATGATCACTTTCAAACGGGCAACAAAACACGTTCTTATTCAAACCTAAAGCCAAATCGAACTAAAATCCGTAAATTTTGTATCAAAGTTGGACATGATCATATAAATAAAATCATAAACGCAGCAATAATCCAACAAACTATGAAAAACACCATAAACAAACAAACAAACAATTAAAATCATAAAATATCTAACCAGAATTCTCAAAAGAAGGAAACAGAGTAGCAAACAAAAATACAAAACCCTAATCTTGATCATCAAAATACATGCATATATATATATAAAAGAAACCCTAATTTGATTAAAGAAAAACACAAAACTCAATAAAGTTAGAAACTTTACCTCAAAAAACAAAAACCCAGAAACCAAGAGAGGAAAAACAGGGTAAAGGGTAAGCTAAAATGATAGATATAGATATAGATATAGAGATCTCATGTAATCATAAAAAAAAAATTAAAAAAATCAAGAAAATGAATTGTGATAAAAGTAGATTGAACAGTGAAAAGGGTAAAGCAAAAAAAGGATAGTCTCATACCTTTTTTAGTACTAGATTCCAAAAAACTGCTGTAGAATGTCTGTGTGTGTGTGTGTGTGTTTTAGTGTGTGTGTTTTAAAGAATGTCGGAAATCAAACCAGTGTGTGTGTGTGTGTGATTGATTGTATGGTTGGATAATGAGGCGGGTGGTAGTATTCTTTTCTAAATTGTCTGCTTCTTGATTTAGGGAAATATAATAATAATGGTGGATTATTGTTACCGACATATTCTATAAAGGACAATTTAGCCACTTTTTCAACCTTAATTTGGTAGATAAAGCTAACACTTGTAAGCATGTTTAAAAAAATCGAGAACTAAAACAATCGTAGAATTGGACCGGTTTTGGACTAAAATCGAGATGAATCTTGCAAGTCGTTCTGGTTCTTGGTCCATTAAATAATCATAATTCGATTCTTAGTTTAAAACTGGAAAAAATTGTCGGTCCACCTGAAAAGAACCGAACTGAATATATGACTCGCGATTCTTTTCAAAAAAACTTTTTGTAGTAAACGTTAAGGACTTTGATTTTGAAGGATTTCATTTTCTTGGATTAATTTTTTGGTCCAAAACATTTTATAATAATAAAACATAGTGATTACATAACAAATTGTATTCATATGTATCAAATTTCATACATTTAAGGTCTGTTTGGTTCAATGAGTAGTTAATAGGAAAAGGAATACTATGGAATGAAATGGTTGGTTAATGAATAACCCCGATTTGGAATATAATGGAGTATTACCTATTATTGTGCAATGATTAACTACAATACAACAAACCAACCTCCATCAATCATTATCATTACCTTCCATTACCCCCCATTATCCCTAACCAAGCACCCCCTTAGTTGTCAAGTTGTTCCAATATTCAATGTATCTTAATTTAGTTAATATTTTGTCAAAACCAAAACTCACATGTCTACTTGCTACATAAAACTCGACTTTTATATGATTTAAATGACACATTGCTAAGGTACGAGATAAAGGTAAGAAAAATAAAATTAATTTAGATATTGTTTTCAAAAAATTTACATAGAGAGAAAAAGACGGATTATTTACAAGATATATCGGATTTGGATCGAAAACATATTGGACCGTCGTGAACCGAACCAAATGCAGAATCGAGATTTTCGGTCCAATTCTCGGTCTGAAATATTTCCATTCCCATTCGGTTTGATCCCGTATCAGTCTGGTTTTGGACCGTCGAACACCTCGGGGGTGCTTGTTTTTGCTTATACGTATAACGGACTTATGAGCTTATTAGCTTGTGTAAAATAGATAAGTCTAATTTTAGTGTTTGTATGAGTTTATAATCTTAAACTTATAAGCTTATGTAAGGGGTTGTCCTAAGCTTATTTTGTATGGCTTATGGGCTTGTCAAATATTTTTGTTTTGTAATAAGCTAATAAGATAATAAGCTACTCCAATCACTTTATAAAAATATAAAAACTTAGACAAACACCCATTGTTTAAGAAAAAGGAAAATAGTAAAACATGTTAAAATTGATTTATATTAGTATTAAATTAAATAAATTAATTAAATTTCTGCTGCTTTTCAAAGTTACTTTTAAAAGTTTGTTTACTTCAATGTAAAAAAAAAGTTATTTTATGTTAAGTGGTGAATATTGCAATAATTATAAATCATTGATTTGTAGAGAGTAAATCATGCGATTTGCTGAAGATTGTGTAACAACTTGTCTTTTCATTAGTTCGATATTGTTCGTTTTATAAGTGAGGCTACGAATTTATTTTTGGTGGATTTATTCTAAAGTTTTTTTTACTCGAACACATTTAATTATGTTTGTGTATGGTTGATGTGTGGTTCGGTCGAATAGCTATAAATAGCCCTATAAGTAATAGTTAAAGCTATCAAAACTGCATAAATGTTATTAAATAAACTCTTATTTTTCATATTTATAAATCATTTATTTCACTATCTAATTTTACAATGAATTTCGATATTTTTTTCTTTTTGAACAAAAGGGCCTACTAATTTATTCATAATAAGAATCACTCCTTAAAATTGAGGTATGTTTTCGTGGAATGAAAATTCACGGATTACAATATATATAAAATGTCAAACGAGCAAAATAAGTAAAACATACACAATGTAAAATTTTAACTCTAATTGCTCGTGAAAAGTTAATAGCCTACCAAAGAAAATTCATAAACCATTTGCTTTTGCAACAAGTTGGTACAAATCTAATACCTTACATATTATTTGAAGAATAACCACGTTCGATCTATTTGTTAGGCACAATTTTAGAAATATGTGTTTGAAGATATGAATTATCTTTTAAAAGCAAGTATGCCACTTGCTTAGGACCTATTACACTTGTGTTGAGAATCTCGTGTTGACTAGTAAAGAACAAACTTTATTTTAATCATTTATGTTTTTCATAATGTGAAAGTTTTGTTTTGTTCATGTTTAACATACTTTTGTATTGCTATGATCAAATATATCATTACTCATAAACTTGTTTCAACTATCATTTTTTCTTTATCTGTTTGATAAAAGATTCATCGTATAACTAAATACTTAATATATATTTGGCAATTTAGAAACATAAATTTCAAATTTAGACCTTAGATTAATTTTAACAAATCTTGACATCGACGAAGTTAATAATTATTTTGAGACTTTTAAAAGATAGGAAGCAACTCGTTAAGCTTCAGTTGGGCATCTTTGAACTATGTTCTTAGATATAATGTTATGGTTTGCGGTTGATCCTAACTAAACAATGTAGACTTGTTTAATATAGTTATATTATTTCCGATCATGTCCATCCACATGGGGGAATCTACGGTTATTTAAGTTAATTACCGGTAATCATTCAAAATCGTTACCAAATTAACTATTCATTCAAAACAAAAAGTTCAAAAGTTAAAAATTAAATATGCATAATTTGTCAATAAAATAAAATTATCAAAACAAAAGAACCGCACTATTTATAGTAACCAATGATTGAACAATTTTACTAAAGTAAATAATTTTTTTTTCTAATACTTTTTAGATTTAAAAAACAGTATTTATCAACCGAAAAATGATATACATATTTACTCTACATGTCTACTAATATGCCTAAAACATTCACATGTTGTATCAAATGCATTGTAAACAAGAAGAGAAAAATTATTTATATACAATTAATGTATTTGGTATAATATCTGAATACGATAGACATATTATTTTACATATGAACTAGACCTATAAATTATTTGGGCGAATTTTATAAATATAAAATAATTTAGTGGGGGACTTTTGGCAGACAGTAAAATACCGCACGCGGTGACCAAACATAGTTAGAGTAGTCCAATCGTAGGTGTCTTTGTGTTGTGAGTGCGATTCTCTGACAGTTTCATCCAACGCTTCTAATTGCTCCTAAGTTTATAACCTGTATAACTAGGTCCCACAAGTTTGACATTTGTTCAGATACTAACCCTTTAGTTTGTTTTGGATATATTATCTTCTCAACTACTTTTTTCATAGCTTTGCACAATGCTCTAAATTTATTTATTGTTTCATATAAACATATGATAATTTTTTTAAAAATATAGTGTGAAATAATTTGTTAAATATCATCCATTGAAATTTTATTAGTAAAATCGTAAAATTTAAAGCAAGGGTGTGGTAGAAAAGCAAAAGCAAATGTCCAATAAATAGAACGAGAGCATATGTATAAGGTCGGTTCTGAGTTTTTAGATGTCCGGACGGAACAACCAAAAAGTATCTTGTTATTAGAAGTTGTGACGGAGATAGATCAAGGTCGATGGGTGTGGACATAAGAAGTTTGGTCATGATAGCCTATATTAATTTCTAGTTTCATAAAGAAATATAAAAGTGTATGCGCTTCAACCAAAACTAAACCAATCAGTTAATGGTTAGTTTCATCCAAACTGGTACTAAACTCGAACATGCTAGAGAAATTAAACCAAGCACATTTACATGGTTAGTCTTCTTTAGTTCTTTTATCCTTATACCATTGTATCCTTCTACATTTACCCTGCATTTCAGTACGGGAAAGAAGATTGGAACCCATCTATTTTCTAGATTCCTCTTTTGGTGATCCGTCTCCAAGTTTTATTTCAGTTTTGGTTTTGAACTAGTCTTGAATCATATGTTTGATGAAGGATTGCATGGAATCCATGGTTTTGTGATTAACGGAATTTGACATCATGTGTAGCAACTTTACTATTGCTAATTATATATGATTGTCTTGTTGTACAATCGACTTTCATATCCAAAGCTGGAAACATATTGTATTATCAACCATGTCCGGGCTTATAATATTCAACTTCAACTTCAAGTTAACATTAATAGATTAATGTCAAATTTATGTTTAAGTTGTTAAATTTTATTGTGATAATGGATACTTTTGTGGTTCGTACTGCGACAAAGGTTAGTAAAATTTATGATTTTCAATATATGACACTTGATTATATGTTGTAAGTTTCGGATGAATTAGGGGTTTCAAGTCCTAAAACTGCACACTATTTAAATTTCCTTTAATCTCCAACATATGTGTAGTTCTCGGATTGTAATTCGAGAATTATGGATTGTAGTTGTTATTGTTATTTTATAGGAACTCCAAGGGACATTTTTGAAGTTCTCCATTGTAATATATATATATGGGTACTTCTATTAAGGCTAAAGGGAATAAGGTTCAAAACTCACCATCAACTCACCCTGTCACGTCAGCTTTCTCTCTCCAGAAGACAAACTCACCTTACTCAGGAAATAAGACTCACCACGCACTCACAGCCAACTCACCTTACCAAACTCACCTTACCATTTTCATTTAAATACTATTATTTATAAATTAAAAAAATTAATATATAAGTAAACGTAAACGTACGAAAAAAAATTGTTAATGAAATTTAAAACTTTTATTAAAACGTTAAAAACGATTCATAGATAAATTAAAAACTTAAACTTTTGTTTGCATCCCAAAAGATTGAAAGCCACGTTGTTCCGATGGCACCGGGTTTCGGTAAGGTTGGTTTTGGTAAGGTTGGTTTGGGTAAGGTCGAAATAAGGTCGGTGAGGGGTTTCCTAGATTAAAAGTGCCGTCGGGTGTCGGTGAATTGCTTCGGTTGAGGGTTCTTGGTTGACGTTTGTTGGGTCGGGGAGTGTTTTGGTTAGACATTTTGTTTGAAGAAGAAAGTAATTTGGTTGAAGAAAGTAAGAAAGGTTATTAATTTAGAAGATATGTGTGTAAAAATGGTTGAGTTAGTGAGTATTTATAGGTAAAAAAATTGGGGTTTAAAAAAGTTTTCTTTTTTTTTTTAAATTCTCCAACGGCTGATTTTTTGGGGGGCCCACCACTACACAACTCACCATGGGTGAGAAACTCACCTTTTGCAACCTCCACCTCACCGCCACTCACCTCCACGTCACGGTGACTTACTCACCTTTTGATTAGCGGGATAAGACCCGTCGTGGGTTGCAAACTCACCATGGTGAGTTTGCCTCTGTTCCGTTTAGCCTAAGTGTTTTAAGTCACACATATCACATGATATGACTTGTCATAGATGATTTATCATATTTACAACTTACATTATTTCAACTTGTATCCTGTATTAAGTGTTGATATTTAAGATTACTTACGGATTCTGATTATCTAAACTCAAATCTAATAAAAACCTTACCCCGAATAGAGTTTCGCCTAGAAGAATATTTATCAACCAATATATTGACGACTTTTATACATACTACATTTTTTTTTCTAATCCAATACGATCAAATAACAAAAGTTGCAACGAAGATATACATATTGCAAATTCAATAAGGTACACAAATTATATCCAATTTATTTACTATGTGATACTAATTTTCGCTGCATATAATTGTTTGACAATTTGACTCGAGATGTATACCTATAGTTTCTAGAGACGCTGACCTCGTGATATACTAATGAAAACTTTGTTGTGAGACTGCAACTAGGAATAGTTTTTAAGGTTGTTGGTGTTATATATTTGGTGCTCTCATTTTCCAAGGGACTACATTTGGCTATAAAAGGCAATCATGAGAAAACTATGATCAACCCGACATTTAACTCTACTTTTTTCAGATTTTGTGTTGCTTCATAGGCTAATCAACTCGACATTTAGCTTCACAATCAAAAAGTTATGGCATATTGGTACAAGAAGTTAAGCATTGAATAGAGTTTTCTGTCAACATCCACAAATCTTGAAGACATTTGCGATAGAGCATATTCAGTGATAGGTTTATTTAAAGCTTTATAATTCACGAAGAGGTTTATTTTTCTAAGAATATATAGTGAGGATAAAGTTTATGATTACATGTGAAAGTTTATGGTTTATGAACTTCGTCATAACGCATATTCTATGACTAAGTTTTTAAAAGATTTGTTGATAGTGAAGATAGGTTTAAAACATGAAAGAGTAGTATATGATGCGGTCTAACATGTCAAACTTTTAATCTTTTTAAAAGATTTATCATGAAAGATGTGTAAGTGTTTATGTAAAACACAGTTTTTTGTTGTTGCTGATGCTTTTGACGATTGACAAATACTATTCATACTACTTCTATATGTTTGTGTGGAAAATTACTAATTTCCTTTTAATCCGCTTACAATATCCTATAAGCTCTCTATTTTCTTCTCAAAGAAATATTAAACAAAATGACAGGTCTTATAAATACAAATATGTTTAGATACTCATAATTCTGAAACCAAATGAACTCATGTTCCGTAAAACCAAATAAGGTTGGTCAAATTAATTATATCAAACTTCAATTTACGACTTTGTCCATTTGCAAGTCAATCCCGGTTTCTCGATTTGCTTTTATTCTCGTATGTACATTTTATCTACCATGAGTTTCAATAATGTCTTCTCAATAAGCTCTGTTTATTACTCTTGGTCTAAAGGAAGTCGACATTGTTTGAAACAACCATCAATTCAACAGTGGCATATGTGGTATGGATGATGATTATGTTTCTGCTTCGGCTCGTCTTCGTGATACGCTTCCAAGCTTTGATTTTAGTGGGTTCACTAATAAGGACACCGTCCCCTCGAAACCCCAACAAACACTGGCGAATGTCCTTTTTAGCGATTTGGTCAAGAATATGGAAGTTCACTTTGACATGACTATGAGGCAGAAAGCGGTTTTTGAGTGTCTACGCGCACCACATGCTCAAGATTTTCTACTAGCTATTCCCATAGACGGGCTTGGTCAACATATGTCACCGGTGGAATATCGCACTATTCTTAAGTATCGTCTTATGATTCCATTATTCCCGGTTGATGCGATATGCCCTGTTTGTCGCAAGGCATGTTTGGATTCCTTTGGGGAACACGCGGTTCATTGTAAATAGCTCACGGGTTTCAAATACCGACACGATATGGTTAGAGACGTCCTATTTGACATATGTAGACGTGCCGGGATCTCCGCCAAGAAAGAAGCACCTGTAAACTTTTTAACAGACCCGTCGGATGGAAGATCTACACTTAGACCGGCCGACGTTTTGGTTTTTGGATGGGTTGGAGGGAAACATGCGTGTGTGGATCTGACCGGGGTTTCTCCTCTCGTGGGGTTACGTAGTAGCGGTTTTACAGCGGGTCAGGCTGCTTTGAAGGCTGCTTCAGGCAAAGTGACCAAACACGAGAAAGCATGCATTGAAAATCAACACGTGTTTATTCCCTTTGCTTTTGATACCTTTGGTTTCCTTGCACCGGAGGCAGTAGAGCTACTCAGACGAGTTCAACGGGTTATGCATAGCAATGTTATGACCCCTAGACGTTTTGATGTAGTTTTTAAACGTATTGGCTTTGCAATCCAAAAAGGGTTAGCGGCGCAGCTTGTTGCCCGCTTGCCTTCTGTCACTTTGTAAATTCTTACGTTCTAAATCTAATATATCTTTTGAATTTTAACCCAATTACTCCTACAAAATGGACGACCTAGATCCATTTGAATGAGTAGCAAAGATATATCTTCTGCAATGAATATGTAAATACAACTATATTAATATAATAGAGATGGCAAGATAATTTGAACCCGATGGGAAACCCAGTACCCGAATCTGATTTGATCGGGGAATCCCCGAGTTGACCGGGGATGGGGACGGGGACAGGAAATCCCCGAATTTAGAAATCATGGATGGAGGCGGGGATGGTGATACCCCTCAGGTCCCCGGACCCGTCCTCATCCTCGTATTCGAATATATTTAAGTATTACAAATATTTTACATATAGATATATAAAACATTAAATAATCTTACACTAAATATTCCAAATTCTAAGTAACTTATACATAAACAATGATTACTCTCATATTTTGACCAATATTTTTCTGATAATCATTCAAATTATAATCTAATTGGATTCAATTTAGTCTATTCCAACCTATTAATCATCTGGTAGCCACAAGTTTATTTATTTATGTTTTTATTGATCTAATTTGATGCATAATCTTGATTGATGATTATGTATATTTTTATTTATAATTTTTCATAATAGAAAATGTTATAACAAAAAGACAATACAATGACGTATATGAAAATATAATCCCCCGATACCCGATGGGGACGGGGATTGAATCATATTCCCCGAAAGATTAGGCGGGGATGGGGATGGAGAGTGAGACCCGGGGACAGGAATGATAAATGTGAACCCCGCAAATCTCCGCCCTGTTACCATCCATATATATCATATAAAATGTTATATAGATATCTATAAAGTATGTATAAAATGTTTATACATTCCGATAACCTCAATTATCAAATAAAATTTTCCTAATGAATGGTATCTAACCCTTGACTTTAATTATTATAAAAAAGATTTTTGTTACGTTATAATTTATAATATTTTCGTTTCTGACCCTTGACTTTAATTATTTATATTTTAACCCTTCAAATTTGATTACTTACGTCTTAACCTTTGATTCCATTAACTTTTACATTTTTAGCTTTTAACCTTATCCCTGCTACAAATAGCAGATAAAGTAAACCTCGTTCTTCATACTCATTGTTTTCACAAACTAACACAACAAATCTCCGACCTCCCAACTTGTTTCATAACTGGTCCCAATAGGTTTTGGTATTCATTAATTCTGTTTATTAAAAGATTCGAGGTGCCTTTGATAAGGAATATTTCAAGTTAAAAACACAATCTTATAAAACCGGAAATAAAGGTAATACATTTAGAGAAAAATGAATATGTTCGTCCTCTTCTACTTCTATTCTACGATATTATCTAGGGGGTGAACATAAGTACCAAAATACCGATACCGTATTGGTACTGAATCGGTAACAACCGAATACAAGCGATACCGTAGCCGGTATCACATTTTTCAAAAGTTCGGTATTTGGTACCAATGGTATCAGTATTTTACCATTATTTTCTTTATTTTGTATGGCATCCTACCGACCACTTTATATCGGTACGACACTCGATACAAAAAAATAAATAAACTAAAACCGATACCAACCAATACGGAATCGGGTCGATAAACTAGCATCACGCTCACCCATATAATAATCAAAAATCCATATAACTTATGAATTACCAAAGCAAGATGGTGACCGAATAAGTCACAGCCCAATCAGCCCATAAATGGACTTGTTGGGCCAAAAGTTGGGCTTAATCTGATTAGGGTTTGTAATATGTATTAAACCATTTCTTAACAAAACCCCATTTCTCAAGCAACAGCCGCAAGAGGAAGGTGTTTGATCTGCAAACATGGGTAATTTTTCATTTTTTTTCAATTTGTACACTGACCTAGTATTATGATTATGATTATGATAAACAATATAGTTATGTTTATGAATATGTTGTTTAGGTATCTCTCGAGATTCCATGCACAAGAGACGTGCCACTGGTGGCAAGAAGAAGGCCTGGAGAAAGAAACGAAAGTATGTTACATTTTTTTCTATTATTATATTCATCAATATATAGATACATTTATCTGTATGTATAGCTATTTTATTTGTGTTTTGATTCTAGACCTTTTTTTTATAGTTAAAATTGTTAAGATTTAGGTTTCTGATTAGTAGTTATTTTTGTTGTTGTTAAGGTATGAGTTGGGAAGACAACCAGCGAACACTAAGATATCAAGTAATAAGACGGTTAGACGGGTGCGGGTTAGGGGTGGTAATGTTAAGTGGCGTGCACTTAGGTTAGATACTGGTAACTACTCTTGGGGTAGTGAGGCGGTTACCAGGAAGACGCGTATTTTGGATGTTGTTTACAACTCGTCGAACAATGAGTTGGTTAGGACTCAGACGCTAGTGAAAAGTGCGATCGTGCAAGTCGATGCTGCACCGTTTAAGCAGTGGTATTTGCAGCATTATGGTGTTGATATTGGTCGTAAGAAGAAAGTGGCAGTTACTGCCACAAAGAAAGAAGGAGAGGTGTGTTCTTTTTTTATTAGTTTGATTGTAGACGTATTGAGGTGTTGGTTTTTTAATTGTGTATATTGTTATACTTATTTTGTAGGAAGAAACCGAGGAGGCAAAAAAGAGCAACCACGTTGTCAGGAAGCTAGAGAAGCGTCAAGAGGAGCGCAAACTTGATGCACATGTTGAAGAGCAGTTTTCTAGTGGTCGTCTTTTAGCTGCCATTTCATCTCGCCCTGGACAGTGTGGCCGTGCTGATGGGTATGTGCTTTTATCAAATTTGTCCTTTGTTTCAAGATTTCATTTGCAATTATTCGATGTGGATCATTTGATAAAAGCTATTGCTATATTCTACACCAATTCAGTGTTAAAAAGAATTAAGCTGTTTTATGCAGTCATTTGATCGTTTCTGTTTTCCACAACCCTTTCATATTAGCGCTCTTGTCGCTTCTTTCTCTCAAATGTTTATTGTTTCTGATATTGACAGTTACATCTTGGAGGGTAAGGAGCTTGAATTCTACATGAAGAAGCTTCAGAAGAAGAAAGGAAAATCTGCTGCATAAGCTTTGTAGCTTATTCGGTTTTGATCTATACATTTTTGTTTTCTTTTTCTCTCCGAATGGCATTAGAACCAAAATTTTGAGGTGTTTTATTTGTTAAAATGTCGGAGTTAATGACTGTTTATTTCTGTTTTCGGGTCGTTGTAAGCTTTACCCCTTTCTTTATTAATACTAGTACTATTATTCTGTTACATGGTTTTTGTAGATTTTTGCAAAATTAAGTAGCAGAAACATATCTCACAACAAACTCATCAGACTTCTTAGTGGTGATAATAATCGAATTCGGACATAAGTTCTGAATTTCCTATTATATGTTTTATAACCGCCTACTGCAAATCTGCACGAAAGAATGATGCGTTACTTACTTTATTCGTGTGATATAGTATGAAAACATAAAAGAAAGAACAAAAAGAGAAGGACGAAAGGTCACCTTGAATTCGATAACTCTCATCTTTATTGCCATCTTGAATCACACATTCTGCTATGGATATCATTTCACAATGTTACCATTCTCGTTTAATGAAAACTACTGTCCTTTAAATAAGTTTGAGTTAGATTTCCGCACTTAGGATAAGTTTATATACATACGAGAAGAAGTTTGGAGAACGAAGATTAACTTTGTTTTTTCATGTTATATGAAAATTGGTTACTGTTGTAAGTCCCATTTTGCCATTGTAAAGAAGGATCCCTTTGGAAAGAAGTATGTGGAGTTCCGCTTTGTAGATCTATAGTTGAGACGAGGTACAACGTTACCTTTTATAAGTAAAAAAGGTATTGAAGATGATTAAGGCCTTGAATATAAATATTACTATGTTTTTTACCCGCTTACTACGCGGATGACACTTCAAGCCAAAATATTAAAGAAAAAAAAATTATGATCATGATTAGATCCTGCGATTTCAATCTTGTTGAGAAGAAAACGATCATAGTAAGACATCGTTTTTCCTCATAGTTATTCACAACATAAGTTCATAAGTTAAGATCTACAAATATGTTGAAGTTATCATATTAAATGGCTGAATGACTGCGATTAGTCTCATGTAGGTTACATGTATAGTAAGGAGTCCGGTATCACTATCCGAGTCTTTCTCATATATCTTTTCCGTGAACGGTTTAAAAAATGAAAAACAATGCTTTCTTCCTGTCATAATACATACCAGAAATATGTTAATGTGATTTAAAGAAGAATCCGTAAAAAGGGACAAAAATATAACAAGCTCATTTAAAGTGCGACTAGTAGTAAAGTGGTGTTTGGACTGCGTTTTCAAAATGTGATTATCTGAGTGTTTTCAAGTCACATAGAATTAATTTCTAATGTTTGGGTATAGTGAAACCGATTCTCGGTCAAAGAATCAGTTTTGGAGTAGCTGCAAATAATCAGAATTTTCCATACATTCATACTGTTGATCATTTTATCACAAAAATCAATTTCAAAACGCAATGCCAAACACCCGCTAAAAAGACTTTATGGAAACATACCTACAAAAGCAGAAAGCGAAGTTAACTTATTTTTGGTCGGCCGTAAACTTGTCATACCCATATTTCTTTTTCAATTTATCTCTAACAAAATCATTCCGGGCTTGTATTCGAGCTTGTTGAGGAGCAACATGTACATAAGAAAGATACAAACCACCACCAAACAGAGATGAACCACCAAGGAACATAGCTATAGTCGTCCACAACTTATGAGGTGTCGACGGAAAGCACAAAGACATCTGCCCTTTTATTTTTCACACTGTCAAGAAAATTAAGCGATAAAAGAATCAACATTGAAATAAACCATAAATTCACAAACGCTATTAATTAGACAAACGCAAACATACCAACATTGTTTAGAGTTAAACAAATAAAACTTAGGGTCAACGCTTTTACTAAAACTAGAAGGGTTAATTGACTGAATTATTTCACTTTTTTGCCAACACGAGTATTCTACTAATTTATACGCAATTTGGGTCACTAAACTTTGTTTTGCCTGTCAAATAAGTCACTTGAAACATAGTAGTGACGAAAACGATTGACCACTAAAGTGACATTTTTAATAGGAAACACGACCCAAATTGCATGTCAACTAGTAGCGTACTCGTATTGGCAGATAAATGAAAACTAGAGAAGTAAAACAATCAATTAGCCCCCCTTCTTCATACTGAAACAATATAGAACAGGTGAAGCATCACATGTAAGTTTATCAATAATGTGATTGGTTTTATAACTTACTACAATCATAAAACTAACAATCAAAGCATATGACATCACCATCAAACGTCAATGTAGGGTGGGTGAGAATAACCTAACTAAAAATGGGTTTCAAAGTGATCAAAATATGAACAGAAACCCATAACTGAGCCAACCATCTTGGTTACTACATAAATACCTAATTGGCATTTCGGTGAACAGTTTATGGGCATTTTTGGTTGACACCCAAATACGGATTTACTAAACCAAATCAAATGAAACATATATGAAAATGAATAGAATTATGTAAATTGAGAAAGAAATGGTCAAATCGACATACCCAAATCGAGTTTCGTCTTGTAATTTTGGTTTTGGGAAATTTTGTACATGTGTTTGGTCAATTTATGTTGGGCTTTTAAAAGGAGGGGTCTAATTGCTAATTGTAATTCTAAGAGAGGAATTACAAATTGGGTCCTTCTTTTTCATATTTTGTCCATAAATAACTTTTTATTTATTTATTCAAATATGGTATTTTGAATCAAACCTTTTTGTTGGTCTGAATAGTACTTGAAATAGCGGAAGATACTTTTAGAAAAGCTGAATGGAAGGGACAAACAATTATCAAGTATCCAAAATAAGTCTTTGTATCCTAATGAATGACAATCTTCCGCCTGATGAAAGATAATGTTCAATCCTCGTTTGGTCTAATGAAAGACAACATTCGTCCTGATAAAGGACAACATATCTCTACCTCTCTCTATTTACTCTCTCATTATATGTGCAAGTTATGACTTAAGGGGCTTCGACCTCGACCCCTTCAAACGGGTTCCTCTATGTTGTAATATACTTCGAGCTCAAAAAGATGAGGAGGGGCACCTCTCGCAGTCTAAACCACCTGTGCATAATTATGTAGTAACATGTTGCAATATTATCACTCTATTTTCATTCACATTTGCATGTTATATAGCCTAAAGGTCATATATCTTGAGAGTATAAGATACATTTGAAATTGGAGATTCAAAACTAGTAAACTTTCGAAAATATTTCATGGTTGTGTCATCACTTCGAGTTAATTGCCACCATAACATATGTGATCTGACGTCTTGCTTCCGTAACCCTCCCTTATGTTTCAATTGACCATAGAGATGAAAATATGGTTAAAATCTAGAAATTTAGTACACACAATGAAACATACTATCACAAAGTATTCATAATTGTATCATGATATCAATGTATAATCATGTTGATTTGTTGATGCCACAAACAATCCAAAAAAGTCCACAACTAGTATCTTCATAAGTCATTTATCAACTCCAAAAAGTCCACAACTAGAAAAGAAAAACCAACTACTAATTTACATAATCTATTAGGGACTAAAATTGCCAAGAAAATATTATGAGATATGAAAGTTGAAGAACTTAGAATACTTATAGACCATTTATGTAATTGGCTATAAACAGATGGTTGTTGATGTTTTTATATATTCATTTCCTCCTCAGCCGCACACCGGAGCAAACCACATCGCCGCCGACTACCACCATATTTTCCGGTCAGTATTCTTACTTCACATCTGGGTTTTCTTTCCCTACTACTTACATTCAATAAAACATTTAAACTTGACCCCTCTATTAACACAGATTGATGCAGTAACTGAATGTGAAACTTTTATCTTTGTCAAGAATTCAGGCTTAAATTAGTAATTTTACTCAAATTTGACATTTTGTTTTTAGATTAGAACATAAAGTTTGTTTCTTTAAAGCAATTGGAATGTAGTGGATTGGGGAAATTATGGTTTTAATATGAAGTTAAAAAGTTCGATTTCGACCGGTTTCAAGGTGTCTGCGTTTCGGAATATTTGTTTGGGAAGTTAAGTAGTTGTAGTAAGGTATACATGTAAAATTAGTTAATTGATAATTAACACAAATGATTATTTGATCCTTGTTCTGATATTAGTCCCGTTAAAAGTGTACATTCAACGTGGTTTCTTTTTCTTTGATGCGTTTTTATGAAACGAGACGGCTCTAGTCGAATTACATGCTATGCAACTTTTACAACATTCTACAGTTTATGTCGTTATTTCCTTGTTGTGATGTCCTGGAATAAGTTTATAATTTTTTTTTTCTTGATGAAAGTTTGTTCCGATTGCACTATTACAATATAAAGATAATGTTGAGTTTCGTCCACAAATCTCATCTTTTTTGTGGGTATTAAAGATATGTGCCTACTTGGTACTTGATCATTGCATTTATTTTGGAACCTCATGGCCCCGTCATCTTAGTAGCTCATTTCTAATGCACTCATTTGAAATCCTTTGACTGTTAATTATAGCAGCCTTCATGGCATTTGGGATCACTTCCGTGGTAGATATTACAAGCTTATTGTAGTGCAGTTTGATCCAAATGAAACAAACGATGCTCGCGAATCAGAAGTTGTTCGTCCATCTGAACGGGTAAAGCCTAATTCGTTTGAACTTGAAGTTCGGACTTGGGATTGATCTACGAAACTATGTCTTTTCTGATTTCCAGTTTGTGCATCTGTTTAGGGGTATTAGGTTACCGATTACTGTGCAAGGAACTCCAAGAAGGGTTCTCTCTTTATCTTCTTTAGATATGAAGGCAACAAGGTATGCATTTCATGACTATCGTCCTTATTTTTGGTTTCTATTTACTATTGGTGAAAAATGGGTTGGTTATGTTACGTTTTAACACGGGTTGGTTTAGTTCGGTGCTTGGGTTGACCTTACATTTAATGTATTTAAGTTTCTCAAAATTAATATGAAAGTAATGATACAATTGTTTTTATAAAATGTTTTTAAGAAAGTTGTAAACACTTTACCTTACGTTTGACGCCTTCTAACCCGTTATCAGTATTTTAGTCTATATTATGACCAATTTTTTCTGAAAACGTACTGAAATTGAACCTACAGATTTCACCATGTTTTGCCTTTTGTTACAATCTCCGATTGATGTTGGATGCAGACAAGCACTTGACCTGTTTCTTTTTTAGTTAAATTTTTTGGTTTACTTGTTTGAACCGATATTGTTAAAATATAACCGATGTTTATATAAATTGGATGAAAATTCCCCCTCTAATTTCCAGATTTCACTTTGTTTTGCTTTACATTTCATTCTTCAGTTGATGTGTGCTTCGAGTTCCTAATCTGTCTGTTTGTATGTGCACAAAGCCAACAGAACGATGATGGCACGCCTCACTCGGAACAATTATCTTCCGTGGCAGGTATTCCTTCATTTCCTATGGCAGCATGTGAATAAGACCATAATGAAAAATGTTCAGTTAACAATTTAAATTTGTTGTATAGGAGGGATAGTAGCTTTAGGGAAGTTTGATGCACTTCATATTGGTCATCGTGAGCTTGCTATCCAAGCAGCAAAGGCAGGCACTCCGTTCCTGCTGTCATTTACTGGAATGGCAGAAGTTCTTGGTTGGGAACCTAGGTACGCACACACCTTACATATACAGGTCATATCCTCGTATCTTATTGATAACGGGTCAAACTACCACATAAAAAATAGCTCCAAAGGAAAGGGTCGAACAGGTCAAAAGTCTCTTAAAGTGTATTTAAATGATTATAACCTATTAATTTGAAATACAAATGGTTGAACAGGGCTCCTGTAGTTGCTAAATGTGATCGTGAACGGGTGCTTTCATCTTGGTCTGCTTGCTGTGGAGATGTGGCCCCCACAGAGCTTGAAATCGAATTTTCTAAAGTGCGTAATCTGACCCCACGTCAGTTTGTTGAGAAGTTATCGAAAGAGCTCGGTGTACGTGGTGTCGTGGCAGGTACATAATTTTTAAATTTTGGGTGTTTGGATGTATGTTGCGAAAGGTATTATCTGATGGTATTTGTGTAAACTAATTAAGCTTATTTGATTATTTAGGGGTCAAATAATGAGTTTGTTAGAGGAAAATTACTTATATACTCTTATCCCTAACTATACTTCTTATATAATGGTAGGCAAAAACTATCGGTTTGGTTACAGAGCTGCAGGGGATGCATCAGAGCTATCAAAACTATGCGAAGAATATGGTATAGAGGCTTACATTATAAACCCGGTAATGGACAAGAAACAATTAGACAAAGAATTTACCAACGCTAAAGAAAGAGGTCAAGTCTCATCTACTCGTGTTCGTTATGCACTTTCTGAGGGAGACATGAGATATGTTTCTGATCTTCTTGGTCGACACCATCGACTAATAATCAAACTAAATGACGATCAAAGTTTTATCAGCGACAAGAACATGATCTCGTTTCCCAGATCTTACTTACTGAATCTACCACCTAAAGAGGGTGTATACGAGAACTGTAGTTTCATATATGGTAAAGAAAATGTTGTACCTTGCAGAGTAGTCGTTGATACAGAAAACATTCATTTAGAGTTCGTAGAGATAGATTGTATTAACATTAATCCGGGAGACTCTCGATACCTAAATATTGAGTTTGGTGCTTGAAACCAGCCATTCAGAATGGAATATATTGTAATGATTTTACATTCCTAAAACTGTCGTTTTTGTCTAGTAGAGTAGTAGACTAGTATTTGGGACGAACGGAGTACGTGGTTGCACACACAAAGGATAATCAATATATGCGAACTTCTATTAATGATCACATAATGTGAATTTATTTGTTTATTACATAAATAAGAGTCCTACCACTATAGCCAAAGAACATAGCAGTGTCTTCACAACAATTTTCGGCGGTTGAGAACTTTTTTGGTCTGGGGATGGTGCAGTTGACCCGTTACTTGAAGGCGGAGGTGGTTTTGTTCCTGCTGGAGGAATAGGTGGATCTGCCAGGTCAGCATCGGTCAGGATTGGATTGGGAGCTGCAGCAGGTGGCATCAAACCAGGTGTCATGATCGGAAACAATTGGCCAGGCTGTGCAGGTCGTGCGTAATTCGGGGTCTCTTCGTTTTGTATACACTTGCTTCCTGTAATTCCCCCAAGAAATCAAATGAATAAAATATTATGTTAATCATAATTAAGGCATCAATTACTTATTAAGATGAAAAACCGGGTAAAACTTACTTCTGTATCTTGCGGCTGTAGCTGGGAAATCTGTAACAACACCATTAACAGTTGCTCCAACTACATAAGTTCCTATTTCGACATACGGGTCTGTAAAGAAGTCCCACGGTATTGAAACAAACTCGTTGGTAATTAACTGCACATACACAGGAAGCTTAAAAGCATGAAGTTTTTCCACGACATCAGTTTCATCAAAAAGATATCCTTGATTACGAGTGTATATAGATTCCTTGCCAATGATCACTGAATTAGCAATGTCTTTGATTTCTAAGATAGTGGAGTTCAGCGCATCACGGATGTTTTCATTAACCGAATAAACAAGCTCATGCCTGTTGCTTCTTGCCTTAAATAGTTTCAGAACTGCACTGTCCGAAGACTGGATTAGTATCTTTTTGGTCAGTTTGTTATAATAGCTGGATTTATTCAGGGTGTCCATCACAGCATCTGTTACGCTTAGTCCTTGATATTTTGCTAGGTAGGCTGCATTCTGAAATTGAGTATTATTATCGTTATATATATGGTGTTTGTTCTTTCTTCAATGAGACCATGTTTATGAAAAGAAATTCCGAGCTATGGAAAAGATCGAAATAGTGCAGACTGCAGACTCACCTTTATGTTGACGAGGACACCTGAAACAGAAGTAGCATTGCTTGCGAAGTCCAAAAAGTCAGACAAGGTCATAAAGTTTCCATCGTTTTTGAATTTTGGATTCCGATACAAAGTCTCATTTGCACCATATGGGTTGTAAATTGAAGCTATAACATAAAAGAAGAAAAGAAGTAGCAGATCAGTAACGGGTCGAGAAATGGGGGAAACAGGTTAGTAGGGTTGAAACATGGTGGGCCGGATTGACCCGTATGGTCACTTTTTTTTTTATTAACTAATGTGTCAATTTTGATCACAGAAACAGTATCATAAGAACAGTAACTAAATATTTGAATAAAACCACTAAGGAGGTTAACTTTAGGCGACTGTCACCGTTCGACATTTTTATTTGACCCGTTTGAGATTAAACGCATCCCAAATCAACCCATTTATAAGTAAATTGGTCGAAATGGTTGATAAATCTTTTTGTTCGAGTATTATTTGATGAAAATGGTTAAGGTAGAGAGGCACTTTTATCGATTTTTCTTATTGATGGTACAAAAGTGGTGAATAGATTACTTACGTGTCAAGCTCTTAATCTGGCTCCAAGTGAGGCTGAAAGTGTATATCCCATTACCAGACTGAAGCTCAGGAAAGCTTGATGTAAGGTTGCTAAATTCTGAGTTTGTAACTGTTGTTCTATCAATGAGGTTTATAGAACCTAAACAAATAGGTACTCCGTCACTTGTCATCTGAACTGGACAGTCGATAATATCTGCACCATCTGAAACAGCTTTCGTATATGCTAACTCGGTACAGCCAGGGAAGTCTCCACTTGCTCCTTCAAATGAGATAATTAAAGGTGTTGCTGATGCAATGCAAAAGGTGAGTATACAGGTTAGTTTCGATACTTGAATAAAGCATGCATATTAGTGAAAACAAAAGGTGGCAAGATGGGTGGGTCAAATGTTTTTAAAAATATATACAATTAAGAAACAACATTATTACAGATAAAATCGATATATCTTTAATAAGACGATTTAGGAGTTTGCATGTAAAAAACAAAATATACTTAAGGTATTCTCAACCTGTTTGACCCGTTTAGCTAAAATTTTCAATTTTGCCCGTTTGAGATTAAACACAGTCCAAATTGACGCATTCATAGGTGAATGGGTCAAAATTGCCAGTTCTAGAGGAAAGGAATGAAAACCGAGAAAAAATATATTTGTACAACAGACCTTCGTGTGATTGATTCGTCCCGATATGACTAAAGCAATCTGCAGGGTAGCAAAAATATTAGCTTCTAGAAAGGATGAAAACCGAGAAAAAAAAATACATTTTCTATTGAATGAAAAGACGAATTAGGCAGTTCGTAAAAACCATTTTTTCGATATATGCAGTTCCAAACTCACCAAAAGCAGCTGATGGAGTTATTGGGTTATCAGAAAGCACACCATCCACAGAGAATACGCCGTTGTCGACAAAGTTTAGATATTCTGATACAGGGTCGGAACTGTAATTATATGGAATTGGCACATCATTCATAAAATCCGAAGCAAAAACCTCTAAACCCTCCTTGTGAGCATCCAAAACCAAAGAGGTAGATGGTTGTAAATATAAGTCACTATCCACGGGCCATATATATGATTTAGGAACTAGAATCCCAGAAGCAAATGTCTTGATAAACGTAGGATTCTTCAGTAGAGAACCATATGTTTGATTAACTGAGTGATCGGTTTCATCCATCTCTAGAAACCGGAATATTAGCTTTGTGGTGTTTGATTTAAATATTGTCACAATACTTCTTAAAAAATCCACTTCTGGCGATGAAATATATTTCACATCGCCTGTTTTAGAAGTAGCAATCACAAAATCTGCCATACTCAAATTGTGTTGACGGTAAAATGCATCATGCTGCAAAATCATAGAGACAAGGAGGGTTAGAATTACAGAACGCCAACGGTTATCCTTTCTGTTATGGCTGTTAGTTGTCATAGTTGACATTTTACGTAAGTAGTTGATAACGTAGAGAGTAATAATCACCTGTACATTCAACCACAATTGTCTTCCTAGTTTCATTTCAATAAGGTATTCAACACGAAGGATAGAATAATAGCTGTCATAAAGTTGAGTTCGGGATCTGATGTTCTGTACTACTGTTAATTTGCACAAAAAAGGAGCCTTCAGTACTTTCAACGCGAGAGAATTGCATCAAATATATCAGATACCGAACAACTAAAGGTAACGTTTGAACTTGACTTACATGATACATTTTGAAAATCAACGAGTGAAAAATCGACAGGAAACCATCCTGTGACGGGTACCCCATTAACAGGATACGTCTTCTTTCCCTTATCAAACACATACTCGATAGTAGAACCATTTTGAAGATTAAGATCCGGGAAACAAATCCCTACTGCATCTTTAGTCAATTGTACATCACACCACATGATTAAATCAGATACACTCAAGTCCTTAGCGAAACTGTAAGCGTACGTACTGGAGTCAGGAAGTAATCCTGAAAATCCACCGCGAGCTATAACTAAAGGCCGATTTCCTGCATAACATAACACCAGTATTTACTCGTATATATCAAAACCTAAAATAAAGCTTGCCATGCAATTAAAAAAATAAAATAATATTTATGAAAAAATGGCATGCAAATATGCAATCAAATACATATTATATACCGGTTAATGTTTGCCATGAGCTGGTAGTTCCTCTTGCATAGGAGAAGGAAATTGAGCAGACGAGAAGTAACAGGTAAAGCAGCCATCGGAGTTTCGGCATTCTCGAGATTGTATCACGGGAATGACTCGGAATGGTAGAAATGATGGTTTGTTGATACTAAGAATTCGACAAGAGTTGATTCTTTGAGGAAGTTGATACTATAAATTAAATTTTAGTATAGTTCAAGACGAACCAAGTTAAGTCGAGCCGAGTGAATTACGATCTAGTTAGGTTGAGCCGAGGGAATTATCTTAGAGAAAAGCTTTTGTAAAAATATACCACATTGTTTCCAACGTTCAATAAACTTTAAATTTGTTAAATGTATAAATATTAAGTTGAAAAATAATTGAATTTTGCTTGATATATGATTTCGAGTATTAAATAAATCGGAACATTCATTTGACATGCATTAAATAAAAGTAAAGAAAACGCATACAATTGATGGATATTAAATGCGTTTTTGCATATAGAAAATAATGTGTCCTAAAAAATACTTGTTTATTTGAGTATCCATTTGAGGTAGGGTGAAAATTCAAGTTGGGATTACGTTGTCGGGTTCGGGTTAGCAGGTTGGCGTGTTGAAATTATTCAACCTGAACCTAATTCATTAACATAATCTGTTTATCGGGTTCGGGTTAGCAGGTTGTCTGACATAATCCGAACCTAACCCGTATAACCAGTTTATTAAACATCTTAGTAGGTTGACAAGATGGTTTCAAGCCAAACGGGCTTGTTTCAGGTCAATCAAGTCAAAAAGTTTTAATTTATGGATAAGTCAAGTTCTATTTTTGCAACTACTCATGTTTGAAAAAAAGATAAAATAGAAGTTTTTAAAGAAGAAAATATAAGGAAAAGTAAATTACTATCATTAAGATTAAAATAAGATATTATTTTACTTAAATATGGTATAATATATATTGAATGTGATATATTATTATTTATAAAAACTAGTTTATAAAAGTTTTTGGTTTGTTAGGTCGACCCATTTAACCAAATGATCAATCTAAACCTAACTCGAAAATAATTCGTATTATTAGGTTGACGGTTGAGATTATACAACCCAACCTTTTAAATTTCGTGTCAATTTCAGTCAAATTTCGTGTCGTGTTAAATATTGTCACCCATATTTAAATAGGTGAGTGATAACTGATAACTAAGTAATTGGATGACAGCATATACATGAGTCAGCAAGATGGTCGCAATCTGACGTGTACGCAATCACCAGTACGATATCATTTTAGTAGTATGGGTGTGGTGGCAGGTGAACCCACACCAGAAGATAAAAGTTGAAAGCCTGACAAGGACAGTATTTTCTGTAAAAGGAAAAGTGTTGATAGTTGTAGTAATGGCTACTCGAAATTTTATTGTTTTAAATTCTGATTTTGGATAAATTAGTTACGCAATTGAGAAAGCGATTAAAAATATCCAATATCGATGAAATCATACATTACTACTTTTGTATTTTCTATTATATGTGCTTTAAATGCTAAAACACACTTCAAAAGACTATGTATATTAAATTATCACAAATGTGGTTAGACGAGAATATAATAGACAGCTACTTCTGCAACTATTTTTGGTAGCTATATTTATATTATTTATGAAATTTTGTATTTTTAAAAATCAAAAAAATCAAAAGAGTCTTTATTTTGTGTTCACGTAAATAATACAAATTTCTTTACTAGATAATACTTTTTACTTTGTCCCTCAAAATTTTGTTTGGCTCTGCCCCGTTCTGTTTGTGTTAAATCCTAATACTTACATGTTATTTACAAAAAATTAACACACAACAACACTCCTGAATGAAAAGAATTGAAGATAGAAAATGAAAATATGTTGATAGAGAACACTACCACAATAGTTACACTAGAAGCCGACATTGTAGTTACTTTACATACGAAATGAAATCGATTGTGCTTTACAGATAAATAAAAGTGATTTTAAAGGAAAGTTTCGTTTCAAAATGCCTATCAAGTGATATATCTACTCACTTCATCTAATATGCAACCAAATCCAATGTAGGCTTGGTGCTTTACAAAAGAAATGAAAACGACTTTGCTAGGTTTATAGATGAAATCAAAACCACTTTGAAGGAATATTGTTCTGTTTGAAAATGCTTTTACCAATACCTACTATGTTAGACGAGTGCCAACGGTTGCGTCGGTTGGTCGTCGGTGGCCGAACCGATGGCACCGATTCGTCGGTAACTTTTTTTTTTCTCTTCGGTATCGAGCTGAGAAAGGGACGAAGGATGTGGGCCCCACTGAATTAAAAATCAATTTTTTAAAAAAAAAACTTTACCGATGCAAAAAAAAAAATTAAAAACCAACGGCTATATAGACGTTGTAAAATTAGTTTTTTGTTTTTTTTTAAATTAATACTATATATATATATCCATACCCATTTAAACATTTCACACACAACATATACCAACAATACAATACACATTTATCACTCAAACAAATACATTCAACACTCAAACACAACCCAAAAAAACGCCGAGAAAACAAACGAAAAAAACACCTTCGGTGAGCAACGACATGTTTAAAAATTTATTAAACAACCCGATGTCTCCGATGCCACATTCACCGGCGGGTTCTTCTTCCGCTCCACAATCAAGTAACGCTACACCATCCGGGTTTGCTTCATACGGGCCACCAATTGCCAATCGATTCGCACTAGCATCGACGATCCACACAATTCGACGAAATCGTACCGAAAAATGTCGTCGGTGGGAAAAGACCCCAAGTAAGGTGGTCCGACGAAGAAGCTAGGATTTTATCCGAACGATGGGTGCATTGTTCGGAAAATGCTATAGACGGAAACAAACTACCGGGTAGTAGTTTTTGGGCGAAGGTACAAAAGGATTACAACAATTTGGTCGAGGAAAAACGAAACCTTAACCAACTAACGGGCAAATGGAATAAAATTGCCAAAGATGTCAAGCTTTTCAACCCGATATACAAGCGCCTTAATGATCATCGTCCAAGTGGGTATTCGGACGAAAATGTTTTAGACGCGGCAAAGGTACTATTCAAGGATCAAACCGATCGACACTTCATTACACTTCTTCTTGGCGCGCGATTAATAGATACCCGAAGTTCTACACGGAGGATGGTGATATGCTTAAAATAATCGATATTTTGTTAATCATATTTCTCATTTTTACTCTAGTTTTCTGCAACTTTTGTTATGATCTGGTATGTTTTCAGTTATAATTGCAGATTAGAGTTACATTTGGATCATGGAGCGAAAAGGAGCTGAAACCGGCTCAAAACAGATACAAACGAGCAACAAAAGTGAAAACTGAAGAACCAGCCGGCGGCTGAAATTATTTAGCCGGCGGCTGGATTAAATTTCCACAATTGTTCCTAAACGTGCCGCGGAAGCAACTTTTTCACCCATGTATTCCAGCCGCCGGCTGAATTCAGCCAGCCGCCGGCTAAACTGGACGGATCAGACTCTATTTAAAGGGCTTATAGGGTTCGAGTTAGAGACATCTTATTCCATATTTTCATCATACCTTCGACCTGGAGAGCTGCAAGGAGAGTCCTGGAAGTCTTTGATCACGTTGGAAGCTTCGGTTAAAGTCTTTTAATCGTCTTTGAAGTTTGCTAGTATTGGTCTGCATCTTATTCATATTTTTCTTGATACAATGTTTTTGTTTAAGAATTCTTATGCTATTTTGTTACAATCCAACATGAGCTAAACTCCTTAAGTGATTGCTTGGATTGTTGAACTGGATCTATGTTTAATTAAGTTTATGTTTGAACTAATTGGTTTTTCCGTTATTATTTACGTTTAATCGCGATCCATGTTTATTCAAAGTCATTAAATTTACTACTTAGCGTGATTGATAAATCTATATCATAACTAGCGTGCTTATAAATTTATCAGTTATTTACGATTATATAATTTATTAGATAATTGTAGCTTGAGACTTAATTGAGATAGACTAAGATATTAGTAATTTAATGAATTGAATGAACATGACAATTATATCAAAATTGAATAATTGAGACTTTTGTTAATTCGTAGTCGACAGATTAAATTGTAAATAATAGTGAAGTTAAAGCACAATTTAGAGTGGATAATCTAAGATAGCTCTTGATGTACGATTAGTCGTATGATCTTTCTCTAAAATTGTAGGATTAGACAACTCTAATAGGAAGTCTAATTATTATAGAAATCACAGTTAAACCAATCAAACATATTCTTATTATTCATGATCCAAGTGAAACGTAATTCCAAGTAATCACTGCTTTTTAATATCTGATTAAATCTAAAAGTCTTTTCGAACAGTTTTTCATCCGCAATTCCACTTAGTTAATTCAATTGCTATTTTAATTTAGTTATTTGTTTTTCTGAAATATGTTCTCACAGAACTAAAACGTCCCCCATATTTACTTGCTTTATTCAGTTTAATTATATAATTTGAGATAACGAATATAAATACACGTTCCCTGAGTTCGATCCGGACTTACTGAATCTATATTATCGTACGATCAGGTACACTGCCTGTATTGTGTGTTAATCTACTTTGGTAAAATCCTATTCTAAACTTTAAATAATTTTATGTTATAAAATACACACCAGATGGTGTTATGGGAAACAAACGAAGATCCAAAAAAAAGGCACCCATCTCGGAACCGGTAAACTTAGAGGAAGATGAAACGGTACCCAACACCTATCAAGAAGAAAACTCGGGTCTTGCGGCTACCATGGCAACGTTATTCACTGACGACCGGATCCGACGTCCATACGGTCGTGACACAAGTAAAAAAAGTCAAAGAACTTCAATTTCGTCCGACGCGGCTACCTCATCAAGGAGTTCAAGAGATGAAACCATTGAATCGATCAAAATGGCGGATGAGGGGCAAAAAGAAACGATGGAAAAGCTTACCGAAATTGCCGAAAAAAAGTTTGTTCTTAAAGCTTGGAATTTTAGGGCTAAACCAATACCAAAAAGTATTGGTAAAAAGCATAAAAGATGTTAAAACAAGCTAAGAAAGCAACATTTAAAAATTTCAAATCGGACTTTAAGAAGATGTTTGGCGGTGGATCGAGTACGCAACAAGAACAAAGCGACGACGACGAAGATGAAGAAGAATATGGTGACGAAGGCGAAGACGACAACGACGACGAAGATTAGACGTTTATTTTTTTCTATTGTAATGTTTATTTCTCGTAATGTTTTTTCATTGTATTGTTTTTTATTTATTTTAATCTAATGGTATTAATTTTTTTTATTTTAATGAAGTTGTATAAATTATTTTTGTTATATTTTAAATGTATAAATAATAAAATATATGAGGTCCAGAAAAACTGACTGACGGATTACTGTAGATAGTGATTTAGTCAGTTTATTGTCAGTTGACATTACGCTGAGTTGATAAAAACTGACCGTGTCAGTTGAAACAACGATCGAAAGCGGTGTTATCATAATATTCGTAGAGAAATGTTAATTCCGTCTACACTAAATCGTCCCATTCACATGGTGTTGACGTTTGTTAAAATCAAGGGATCCACACGAATTGACCAATCCAACGTCAGAATTTTCAAAGAATTGACCAATCCAACGTCATTTTGCAACTTTGAGTATGAGTTGGTGGGCAGGTGGACCCACACGAGACGAAAGAATTTTCTTTAAAAGGAAAGTAGTTGATAGTTTTAGTAATGGCACATCTATATTTAGAAGTTTTGCCAACTTTTATTCTTATAAGTATTTATTTTTATTCTGATTTTGGATAAAATTGATAACAAGATAGACAATATCGATGGAATTATTCATGACTAAATTTATATTTTGTATTCAAGATAATATATTAGGTATTGAATTCAGTTTGATAAGTTACTTGAAACTCTTACAATTGCATTTTATTAAAACTAATCTTGAAGATATGAAATAAAATTTGTTTGATCGAGATATACTACATTTATGATTATATAGATCTAACATTTAGACCGGTCTTAAATAAAAGGAGTCTTTATATCATGTTCCATTAAAATTAAAAAATAATAAGTGATTTTAATGTGTCAACAGATATAGATAATAATATGAGAACCGGTATTAATATATCAATAAGTATTAATGTTTATTAATGTAAATAAACAAGTCTTAATGTGTTAGTTTACCGGTCTAAATAAAATTTTGTTAACCCCAAATAAATGGCGGACTTATTCCCTCCATATTCTAACTATTTTAAAAAAAATTTCAAGTAGTTGATATTCTTGAGGATTGCTTCAAAGTTTTCTATTTGGATGCATTTGTCGAATTGCAGCCTTTGTAAGCCAACATAATAATATCTTCATTTCTTTAATATTTTTTATTTGTAAAGTGTCATTGATATACTCTCATACATCTTTATTTGTATTATAGGTAACAAATAATCAAGTATCAAATTAATTTGAGGTATTTCAGGATATGTTTAGCATTTTATGAGTTTATATATTTTAGAAGTTTTCATAGAACATCTCTTCGATCTAGCTTTGGTGTATGAAATTTGATGATATTTCGTTTATGTGAAGTAGTGTGACTATGTTTTACAATAAATGAAAGTGATTTTGAAGGAAAGTTTTGTTCAAAATGCCTATCAAGTGATATATCCACTCACTTCAATCTAATATGCAACCAAACACAAAAGCGAAGCCAAAATCTTCAGCCACCTATCTCCGTCCCTGAACCAAAGCCAACGTAGGCTAGGTGCTTTACAAAAGTAATGAAAACGACTTTGCTAGCTAATTTATAGATGAAATGAAAACGACTTTGAAGGAATATTGTTCCGTTTTCAAATGCTTTACCAGTGAAGTGATCGACCTACTATGTTATTATAATATTCAATGACTTGAGAAAGAGAAATATTGTCTACAAATATATTTTGTTCAGGAATCATTGCAAACTATGTATATTTATAATCCTTACAGGACACCCTTTGTAATGTTGAAGTGTTTCAAGAATTGACGAACATTATAAAATAATTATGTAACACACAAGATGGATCACATAATAATGTGACAATAAAAGCTCAATAAAACACAAACACATATTGAAATGGTCTGGTTTAAGTTTAAATGAACAAAAGACATTACGCGTCAAACAAAGACACATAATGGTCAAAATGAGGACGTTTCCTTGAAAAACAACCAAATTATGGCAAAACCTGCAATAAAAGAGGCGGAAAGTATACGTGACTCTTTTGAGCTTTACTAAAATCACGGTTTTCGAAAATTCCAAGGCCTATCTCATGGTCTTGGAGAAGGGATGACATGAGTTGAAAATCTACACATACTTAAATAAAAATCTATAATCTCTACTACTATATAAAGCATTTGGTATTTTCTTGACTTTCAATTTTAAGTAGTTTGACTTTAAGGGTTTTTTTTAAGAGGTACAAGATATGATGCACAATGTGCAACACACATAACACATAACACAAAACCCTAAAACTAACCCTAAAAACATAACACAGCCTCCCTCTTTCTCTCAATTCTCTCTCGATCAGCCCTCCCCTCTTTCTCTCTTCTTGAGCCAAATGTCAAGTTTATTGAGTATCACGTTTTATTATCACGTTTTGTTAATCTAAAATAATCTGTTTTAAAAATTTATTTAGACAAAAATTTCGAAGTTTCCAAACTGTTGTCGAAATAAATTTTAAAATCAGATTAAAAACTGTTTCTATAAAAAAGTGAAACAAATTATTAAACCTAAAATAATCTGTTTTATAAGAAAGTAATCTGTTTTTATATAAACAGATTATTAAAACAGATTATTAAACTTGTCCAAATAAATTTATGAAAACAGATTATTAAAAACATATTATTAAGAACAGATTATATAAAAACAGATTATTAAACCTAAAATAATATGTTTTTATAAAAAAATCAGTATAACATTAGTATTTATGAAAAACTTAAAGCGGGAAAAAATCAAATTTTTAGATATATTCAAAAAGTTTGAAATTTTTCAAAATTTTCATAAACTTTTTGAAAATTTTGAAAAATTTCAAACTTTTTGAATTTTTTTTAAAATTTTAATTTTTCCCGCTTTAATTTTTTTTATAAATAACAATCTTATAATCACTTTGTTCAACCCCAACTAAAAATATTCTCTACTTTTATTTACCTCAAAGGAGTTTTATATCGGTTTTCTCTCAACCTTTTAAACATCAATGTATGTGTCACTTAAACACGTTTAATTGTGACTAGGTTTGTATTAAGCTAAGTTTTTGTTTAATGAGCTAAGCGTTTGTTTGATTACTAAGCTTTTGTTTGATGTTTTCGTATCAAAGAACATGTATTATAATAAGCTAAGCTTTTGTTTGATGTTTTTGTGTTGTGTATGTTGGTGTATTATAATAAGCTAAGCTATTGTTTGATGTTTTTGTATTTTGTGTCGTGTATGTTGGTGATATATGCGTGTTGGGTCAATGACATTCTTTGATTTTGTTAGTTATTTTAGTTAGAGGTGATGACTCGAATTTAACTTATGGAAATTTTGGAAATAAAAACAGTTGAAATCTTATTTGTTTGAAACTGAGATATTTGAGTATTGTGGTTGTGCAACCTGTTTTTGGCTTATATTGAATATGTATCAATAAAATATGTCTTTAGATGGTGAAGTGATGAGACTCGAAACAAAGATTTATGATTGACTTACACTATATAAATTTATGATTAACCTTTTAGCTATATAAATTTATTTAATACTAGACCCTTAGAATACAAAATGTGTAGGTTTACATATAAGTTCACAAAATTTTATGAAAAAGGAGTTAGGACATATGACTGTTAATTCTTAAAAGTAAATTGATTAAGTAGGATTCAATACGTTTATCTATATGTAAATGTGTCATGATTAAAACGCCCATTAATCATTTATTTGAAACACGTTGGACAAAGATACTGTTAGTGTACCTTAAAACATATAGACAAATTTTTATATTTTTGTGACAAACACGAACTATTAATTTATAAACTTGTCAATAATGTGCAAAATTTGTTAGAAGTATTTAGATAACTAAAAACTTAAAGTAAATAATAAATTTAAATCCCAAAAAGATGTTAAATTTGTTTCAAAAGTTGAGCCAGATGCCCAAAATAGGACATCATTAAAAATATTTACTAGAAACTCAAAGTACCAAATGTTTAATTACATTACACCATACTAAATTGCAGTTAATGTACCAAAAAAGCTAATGTTGAATGTTATAACAGTTTACACCATACTAAATTGCAGTTATATATGTTTCTATATTCATTGCAGTTATATATGTTTACTACTATATAATGCATTTAGATATTTATTGACTATTAAATGTATTGTGATTCAAAAGATAATAAACTAGAAAGTGTTATACTTAACATATGGATCACGAGACGGATTAAAAACTACTGAAAACTGTAGCCGCAAAACCATTTTACGAAATACACTTCGTCGTCGCCGCCGCATGTAAAAAATTCCTCTATGTACGTCTGACGACGACATGTTCCCTTTTAAACTAAAGCGAAAACAGTTTCCCATTCGACTTAGTTTTGCCATGACAATCAATAAATCACAGGGTCAAACAATTCCGCACGTTGGTGTTTACCTACCGGACTCCGTGTTTTCACATGGACAACTTTATGTGGCTTTGTCAAGAGGGATATCACGTGAAAATACAAAGGTATTAGTTAATCATGTTAAAGACTTTAATCGAGACGGAGTATTCACCTCAAATGTTGTGTATCGAGAAGTTTTACGTGATGAATGAAGTACATGTTTAGTCTGAATAGATTAGAGAGATTGTTGGTTGAATGCTATTCTTTTGTTTCGATTTTGTAATTTTATTTTTTACATTTTCAATATAAATCCAATACAATTTTATATTATATATGTTTCTATATTCATATCACATGACGACTGAAAAACAACCGAAAGTGTTATACTTAACATATGGATCATAAGACGGATTAAAAACTACTGAAAACTGTAGCCGCAAAACCATTTTACGAAATCAACTTCATCGCCGCCGCATCGCGCGGGTACTAGACTATATAATATAAAGATTTTTCCATACTTCTTAATCCCTTAATTTTTAAGAATTTAAAATTATCCTAAAATTCTTAATCTATCTTTATTCTTATCTAAATCAAAAAACACTCTCTATAATTAAAAGTAACTTTCTATTCCTATAAAATTAATAAAAAATTAAAATGCTTTCTGTTCAATTTAAACACTTTCAAAATTATATATTCTATTTTATAACCCCATAAACTTACAATAATTAAAATATTATGTCTTTTTTCTACTAAAACTAGTATACTAAATCTATACTATCATATAATCTATCTCTACTTCTCTACTATATTATTAGCATTTCTCACATAATCTTAATCCCTTAAAATTTTAGTAATTGAAATTACTTAACTACCATTTTTATATATCTTACCACATATCATTATTCAAAACACCTTACAATTAATTAATGTTAGTTAATAAAGTTTTAGCGGTATAGAGTAACATAAATGGAAAGAAAGAATACTTTAAACATGTAGAATTAGAAAGTTTTAATTACCATAATAACAATAACAAATTTCGTTTATATTGATTAAAGAATTTATAATTGAGAACCAAACTGTCATGTAAGTCTATACCGTAATTAACGGTATTTTTTTGTTAACAAATGGGAAAAATTGGTCAAATTCATAAACAAGTTTGATTACAAACCCTGCAAACGTTGATGGAGAATGGGAAGTTAAAAGAGACTTAACTTAAAAATGATGCCTAGATTTGTTTTGTAATTTTTTTTATGGAGAATGGGAAGTCGGGTCAACACATTCACACCTGTGTCATACATGTTGGTCCTAATTGTACTTGATGAGGTTTTATATGCTAAAAATGTTTATTTGTTTATGTCTAAGTGTAGAGCCGAAAAAAATAGGTGTACTATCTAAGATTAGACTTTAAGAGAGGTTGGGTATCCTCTTAAGAAGAAACCATCATTATGGATCCACATGCTCAAATAGGTATTTACTCCTTTTCTTTAAAAAAATATGCGACCATTTTTATATTATCTTTGTCTTTTAAAAGCTCTTATTTATAGGTAGGTGTATTTATCTGCTTATTACAATGTTATGTGTTAGATGGTCAACAATTGCAAGAAGCTTACCTAGAAGAACCGATAACGAAATATAAAACTATTAAAGAACTCAATTCAAGGAAAATGTGTAAAGTGAGTTCGAACCAATCAAGAAATAGAAAAATCGACTATTGAATGGGCAAATGTTTTAACAAGTACAAGGACAACAACAATTGCATCCAACTATATTTTCTATCTTTTAAAAGCTCGTATCTATGCGTATCTTCACGTTTTACATTATGATTGTAGTTTAAATACTTTTTTATGTTTTGATCGTTTTGCGAATTCAATTTCCGTAGTTATATACGTAATGTAATTATATCAAATATAGTTTATTGTCCCCTCTGCACCGCGCGAGTATTATACTAGTAAAATACTAAAAACCTCAGAAAAATAATAGAAAATGACATATCCGAGACATGATGACAATGAACGAAGATTACTGGAAGCGGAAGGTATTAAGAATCCGAGGTCAGTTTTCTTATTGAGAGTATGGAAAAGGATATATAAGATGAATTTTTCTAGAGTTTTGATAAAAATAACCCTATAAGCTGGTGTTTAAACATTAAGATATACATAATTTATTTGTACTTTAAATAAACTCAGTTTATGGATTTTCATTGGCTACTTTTATGACGTACAAATTTTTATACTGTGTCCTTTTGTTTTAGTCACACCCAGTTTATCAATTTTTATAATGATGCCGAGAGATAGCAGTTGTGCTATATTTGGAATCCATATTGCCTAAAATAGGTAACCACGTCATCACAAGCACGTGACAGACTCCCTAAAATTCACGTATGCACCAGTCAATTCCTAATGCTTCCACCTAGCTGCTGCTTCCTTTTCTGTTGCCATTTTTCCCGGGTCACTCTACACATACATATCTCATGTACTCACCTTGAAACCCTAATTTGATAGGTGAGATCGTAACATGGATGTAATAAATCAGAATTCGACGAACGTGGCGGTAGATCTGGAGAGTAGTCATAGTAATGTGATTCCGATAACATTGTTTATTGCAGTTCTTTGTTTATGTTTAGTTATCGGACACTTGCTTGAACAATATCGTTGGCTTAACGAATCCATTACCGCCATTCTTATTGTAAGATTTCTCATTTTTCTATCGATTTTCCTTCTACGTCGTCAAATATAATTACCTCCTTACCAGCTTAATATCAAGTATAAGCTCCAAAACATCAAAATAACCTGGAATATATAAGCTTACGAAAAATAAGCAGAAACAAATAATCTCATAGTCCAGAAATCCAAAAATTGCACCTTAAACTAATTTTTGGGCTAACGTTTTTCAGGTTATTTTCCACTATCAAGTATAAAATAAACATGATGTTTAGGATTCCATGTTTAAAACCCGTTTGTTTATTTTATTTATTAAGTACTGTATTGACTGTCATACATGTCTCTGTATAAATTAAGAACCAATGACGTTTGTTTTAGGTGCTGAATAACGAGGCTGAATAATATAAAATAAATATTTAAAAGAAAAACATTATAAAAATCAACATAATTAGGAATACATCCCTCACATGACTTTTCCAGTTAAGTCATGTTGTCTGGATTAAGTCACAAACAAACATGACTTATCGTTTTCTTATTAAGTCCAAACACCACCTTACTTGCATATTGCATATTTTAAAAATCAAATGCAGTTTGAAGTGTTCAAATAAAACCACGTTTTAGCTTATTTTATTTTAGCTTTTGAAAAAATAGCTTCATTTTTTTTAACGCACCTTTTTAAAGTATACACCCCCCAAACAAAATAAGCGGAAAAAATTGGCTTATGAAAAAATAAGCCGACCTAAGACCACTCACAATGGTTAGGCCAACTGATACAGTCAGTTTTTGTCAACTCAACGCAACATCAGTAGACATCAAACTGACTTAAAAACCGACTAAACCGCTGCCAACAATGACCCGTAACTTATTTTTTTTAGGGCCTACACATTATTTACTTTTAACGTAACACATACACACAAAAACTGTTTTTCAATAATCTGGGCCCCCCAAAAATTCGTCACTTGCAGTTTGCACGTCAGATAACCGACTTGTTTCCAACTGTCGACCAACCCACGCGTTTGGTGCCAATGGTGTTGGTAACCGACGCGCAGCTGACCGGGGTCAGTTTTCACCATTGACACTAGTCTAAATAAGCACGGGTATATGCTAAATCAAGTGATTATAGCTTCAAAATTCATGTATGTATATCGAAACAAGATTACTGCCAAGTATTGACTTTAGCTATCGGACAAAGCGTAACATTATCATCTCATATTGGTAATATAACAGTTATAAATGGCTAATTCTTATATCACAAACAGGGGTGTGTTGTTGGAACAATCATCTTATGTTCAAGCAAATGGAAAAGTTCTCGTTTGCTTAGATTCAACGAAGAACTGTTCTTCATATATCTGCTTCCACCCATAATCTTCAATGCTGGGTAAGGTCGGTGCTCACCTATTTGGTGTGTCCCGTTAGCTTTATTGTTGTATCGTTATTACTAAATGTCATGTTTACTTCAAACAGATTTCAGGTGAAGAAGAAACAATTCTTTCACAACTTTTTTCCTATAATGTTGTTCGGAGTTGCTGGTGTTCTCATATCAACATCTGTAGTCGCAGCTGGTATTATGTTATTTCTTAAGTCAATGCATCAGAGTCAATATGTACTCTTCCCGTTTATCTTGATTTCTGGAATTTGATGCTTCGTGTTGTGTAGGTAGCAAGTGGCTGTTTCCAAAGTTAGGGTTTGACGGTTTGTCTATCAGCGAGTATCTTAGTATGATAATCTATCTACTCCTTTTCTTTGAAAACAGTTATTGTAAGAGGTGGAAAGATGGATGGGTCCGGTGTATTGGGCAACGGGGTCAAGCTGAAACGGGTCAATTTTGGTAGTTGTGAACAGACTGGATACGGTTGGTTTGACCATCAAATACTTATTGTCGATGAGTTAATAGTTTAAAACAATATTATGATAAAAATCCATCCCTTTTAGCTAAAAGGTTACAGATTGGCCTATTTGATTATAACACAACCCAAATTGACCCGTTCACAAGTAAATGGGTCGATATTGCCATCTCTACTACTTTTGTTACATTCTATGGTATTGATTTAGGTATTGGGACCATTTTCTCGTCAACCGATACTGTATGTACATTACAGGTTGGTCATACTGTATTATATACGTTTTTTTATTATGGATATAAATATTTCTGTGGTACCGTTTTCGTTAGTGTTGTTGATATAGAATCTATATCCAGGTTTTGAGCCAAGACGAGACACCTTTGCTATACAGCCTAGTATTTGGTGAAGGAGTGGTGAATGATGCAACATCGGTTGTTCTCTTCAACGCGGTTCAAAAAATTAATGCAGATAGAATCAATGGCAAAACTGCTCTTCACATCTTTCTAAATTTTTTGTATCTGTTCAGTACAAGTACAATTCTTGGAGTTGCAGTTAGTCTTATTTCTTCTCCTGAAAATCTCTCATGTAATCGTTTGAAACCGGGCTAATTGCATAAAAACTTGACGAACTTTTGTCATTTTTTAGAAGAAAATAACCATAAAAGGTTCCAAAAGTTTGCTCAAGGTAACCAACTTTCAAAATATCAAATTTTTAAGGCCTTTGGAAACATCAACCGTTCAAACCGATAACATGTCAAAACTTTGCAATGTTGAAAACCGCGTAGCATGGGTATTTACCTTAAATCCCTTTTTTAAACACTGATGGCTCTTTTATGGCCTCAAAAAAGTTGATTACCTCAAAACAAAAATAAAACGATAGCTGGTTAGTTTTTTATGCAATTAGCCCTTTGTAACCGGCTATATAGATTTACGACTTGTTACTGTTATTTTCAGTCTGGGCTTGTGACAGCATACGTTCTTAGAGGCCTGTACTTTGGCAGGTTGACATTCATTTTGCGTATTCTGTGGGAAATAATTATAAAATAAATCGTGGAAGACTCACAAAATAATGTTTGTTTCTAAAGAGTATATCATACATAAAGTGTATGTAGACAAGTAATACCAATTGCCTACATATTTTTTTAACAGGCATTCAAGTATCCGAGAAATTTCTTTGATGGTTCTAGTAGCATATTTGTCCTACATGTTGGCAGAGGTAAGGTTCATTCGAATGTTCACTGAATCACTCGTACATTTACTGAAAGAATTTGTCGAATTCTGTTATTTTTTGCAGCTATTTGAACTCAGTGGAATTCTGACTGTCTTTTTTACCGGGGTTTTAATGTCTCACTATTCTTGGCATAATGTGACTGAAAGCTCAAGAATCACCACCAGGCATGTATGGTCCACGAGTGATCTTTTGTTTTAAAGACAAGTGATTTAATAAGTAAATTCACATAGGGTTTTTTTTCCTACTCAATGTCTGAAACTGTAACCAAGACTGAACGTTAAGAGATAGTGTTTAAAGTCTGAAGTCTGAACACATAATCATTAAGACTGCTTAGAAAGTATCTGATATAAATATCTGAATATGTGAATTTTGTCCGTTTCAACATTCAAACTATTTGAAGTTGCTAATTCAACCGATTTATCTAAAGCATGTTTGGAGTTGATAATTCCAGGTATGCATTTGCAACATTGTCTTTCATTGCTGAAACGTTCATATTCCTCTATGTGGGAATGGATGCTCTTGACTATGAGAAATGGAAAATGAGCACGTTAAGGTAATTCATTTCATTTTTTTTTTCTTCATTATTATGTTTCCATATTTGGTTTATTTATATCTGTACTCCTTCGGCATCCCTTCTATTATATTTTCTTTGTTTAACCATCACGCAACTACACACGCACTCAGTCATCAAAAGCATATCAAAATTTCTTTTCATGTCGCAGTTTTTGGACCAAAATAGGGCTTTACAGCACAGTGATGTTCCTCATGATTCTTGGGCGTGTTGCCTTTGTCTTTCCGCTTTCTTTTATTTCTAATTTCTTGTACAAAACTGGAGGAGAGGCATCAAAGATCTCCGGAAAACACCAGGTAAATATACCGTTGCAACTTCTAGTGCAGTTTTACACATTGTATGTCTCATATCTGAATATACGTAATTTTATGTAATTTGGTTTTAGTTTGTAATTTGTTGGGCTGGTCTGATGAGAGGTGCTGTCTCAGTAGCCTTGGCATTCAAACAGGTATTTCTTTTCAACATATTTGTTTTATAACTATGCGATTATCATTATTAGTCGAATAATTAAAAGGTACACAATCTGTTCTTTGTATAGTTTACACACTCTGGTGTGACACTCGATCCAAACAATGCGACAATGATCACCACCACTATTGTGATTGTCCTCTTCAGTACCATTGTGAGTATTTCTTTCCCGGGATATTTTTTAAATGTCACCACTAACACCATTAAACAAAGAATAATAAAAGAGAAAAATACAAACGAAATATTAATATGAACTGGAGGTGATAATTATGATCCATTTATGTATAATTGGTCGATTTTGGGTGTGTAACTTTTATCCTTAATGGGTAAGATAGAATGTAATAAGCTAAAAAGGGAACGGGTTTAAAGTAGCCTGAAATGTATTTTTTTTCTGCATATGATCTCTTTAGATCACTTTTTTAAAAATATTTCTATTATTGTTTACATCAATTATTTATAGTTTTGAAAAAATAAAAGAAAAACGTGCTTATGGGTCAACCTGTATGAACGTATCAGTTTTGACCCATTTACTTATGAATGAGTCGATTCCAGTTATGTTTTATCACAAACCAATCAAATGGGTACAATAAAGGAGAGTAGCTTAAAAAGAAAACAGTCAAACTGGTTAAACGTCTTTAACCATTTTATTGAAAAAATTATATTATTATTGAAATATTTTAATTACCAATATCTAATAGTTCAAACGGGTGAAATCTGTAATATGAGCTTAAACAAGATCATCATCATGAATCGTTTTGAAATAAGTAACTGTAATCATATTTGAAATAAGTAACTGTAATCATATTTGACGCACTAAATATTTGTAGAAATTTCCGGACAAAAAGTGTTTTGGATCAACTCAACCCAACCCAACCCAAACCAACATTTCCCACCCGTACTCAAATATGGCTTGTTTAGACCTGCCACCTTACCTTCCATTTTTCCACTTGTAATATCGTCCCACAAAAAAAAATGGCTCCTTTTGACCAGGGCCCGTGTTGACGTCTTTAGCATGTATAGTTTCTATTTATATGTATCATCGATGATGCATTATATCTGGTTCCTTAAAAACATGACTTGTGTTTTAGGTGTTTGGTTTCTTCACAAAACCGCTAGTAGATTACCTGCTTCCAACAACTAATTCATCAAACACTACAAGGAACCCCCGTGATCCTGGATCTCCAAAAGAGGAGATGACACTTCCGTTGCTATCTTTAGAAGAATCTGCTTCCGAGAATCTGTCAAGAGCTAAGGAAAATGTGTCAATGTTAATGGACAGACCCGTTTACACACTCCACTCCTATTGGAGGAGGTTTGACCATACTTACATGAGACCTATATTCGGTGGTCCAGATACCAATGAGTCTTCATGCTAGAAATAAATAGAGTAGACGATAGAAATATATATTAAAGGAAAAGGCGGTCCTAGGAATCCACAAAGCCATGGTTTTATCGATGTCTGAAAGCTGAAGATTATTCCTCACTCGTTTTAGAAGTTTTCTTTCTTTACTCGGTGACTATTGACTAGCAAATTCTACCTAGCTTGTTATATGTTTGTATGGATGTATAATCTCATATGGATGCTTAAATATGATTATGAGATGTTAATCCGACATAAACATAAAATGCATGGTTTTTTAGTGTAATTTTATTTATATCATAACCTTTGCTAAAGTTGGACTATTATGGAGTACACATTTTTTTAATCAGTTTCTCATTTGACCTGTAGCGATGTTTTATAACTTCAATGTATATGAGTCGAAAATGCCATGTCTAATTATTGTATCATAGACATTATGTAACCATAATGTTGGCTTGCTACACCAAAGATAAGCGGCATCAATGTTGGTCTCAGGGTGTCGTGCCACTGGGAAGGTCTTTTCTTGTTTCCTTGTATGATTAGATCGTGGGAAAAGAGATTAAGAGCGACTAGGCTTTAGAGAAGGGGATTATGGTATAAAAATCGAGCACACACAATGTTTTTGAGTTGTGATAATCAATTGTAGTAGTTAAGTATCATTACTGCAAGGACTTATATAATGTAACTGTGAGATTTGTATATATATCTCATGAAACCATCGTATGATTGTATTCGATTCAACAATAATAATTTACCTCATTGAGGTTTGATAGGGGTTACAGCGTTAGACTCGTTACATTTATTTGTCTACTCGATGTTTAGCTTGTCACAATTGTTTCAAATCATGATCGAGACATATAATTTGTTTGTTCATATGAATATTCTTACTTTTACTGATATTTTATTATGTTAATTGAATAGAATAACAATTTACTTTAACGTAAATTTGATCACCCAATCACCTATTTCCAATTTCTTGCTTAGTTGACGTAATTTGGTAATAAGTTGGCTTATATCAAATTATAGTCCGTTCAAAGAAAAATATAATTAACAAACTTAATCACTCCGTCTCAAAAACTATAACTAACAAACTTAATAGTTTTCTAATGAGAATGGTTGTCACACCTTTTCTTTACCTGTTATAGTAGTTACATGTCCACTAAATTATCAATTACAAGAATAATTAATTACTAGTCCGGACATCATCAGTTATCAAGTATATAAGTATTAAATCAACCACCGTGATCTGCCGATAAAATGTCATGTTTTCTCAAGGTCTAAGAGATGCAAATGTTTCTTTACAAACATCGTGAGAAGATAAGGGAAACAATTCGAAAATTGTCACATAAGGGACTCACAACTTCTTTTGTTAGTCATTATATGAGATAAGTTGAGTTCATTTAATACCATTAAAAAATTTGAATACAAAAAAACCAATCACAACTTTCTATTTCAAAACCCACTTTAATCTTTTCTTTGTTTAAAAGTTAATCATCTAAAAAACCGTATATGTATTAAATGAATAAATTACACAATTAAAACAAACAGTAGCGTCTCTTTCTATAAAATACCAAGTTGATATACTTTTGAGAAAAAAAAATTCCATGTTTTTTAACGAGTTTTAAAAAATTTATATCATCAAATCACTGTTTTATCACATATGATAATAGTAGTTTGACTTAAATTTTTTGTGTTTTTCTTTTTGGATCTGGCTAAATATACATCATATAACATATTTAGGTTTTGAAATTCACATTTAGTGTTCAAATCACATGTGTTATTACCTTACGAATATCAACATTTGACCAAAACCGAAAAGATAAAAATTCGTCAAAATTTGTTTTTTTCCGGGTTCATATATATTATACCTCATATAATATTTTTTTGTGTGTTGTGAAATTCACATTTATAGTTAAAATCATGTGAGTTATTGGCTTATTAGTTTTGAAATACTACGTATAATATAAAATCACATATTATTTACATTAATATCACATGTGATTTTAGTACTATCACATGTGATTTCGTGGCACCTTTTATTCGTTTAATTGAATTATACATCATATAATGATTTTATGTCTTTAAATCCACATTTGATGTTAAAATCACATGTGATATAGCATTACGAGTTTCATCATTTGTCCAAAAACGGGAATAAAAAGTTGTCAAAATTTAATTTTTTCTTTCTTGGTTTAGATAAATTATACATTCTATAAAAAAAAAAATTGTTTTAGAAATTTATTATGTTAATATCACATGTGATATTAACTTTACAATTTCAGTATCCGCCTTAAAACTCACAAAATAAAAGTCGTCGAAAGTATTTATGACCACTGCTCTAATTAAAGATGAGAACATGATGAACGGCGTAATTTGTTTCGTCTAACGATTAACAGTTTGCGAGATAAATTAATATAAAAAAAGATTGAAAGTGGATTTTGATCTTAATCTAAACCATTGGATCTAAATTAAATGAACGATGAAAATTGAGTCTTTGTACCTTCAAAAATTATTGGTATTTAATGATCTTTTTTCGTGATTATATAGATGCATCTTTAATACATAATAAAAGTGGAGCCTTAAATTCCACATGACAAAGTAAAAACACTTGGATGAGTTAACTTCTTTTATTTCAACCGTTAGATGAAATTGATGATGTCAATTATTTTTATTTCACACTCTATTACAATAAATAATTACATTCTCTATTTAATTCCAATATCCACTAAAATATAAACAAGATTCTATTTTATTTATAAAATCACTCAATTTGGATTATGATTTACCTTATTGTTATTTCTAAAATCTCCTAATAAAAAATATCAAAACATTTATATAAACATAAAGGTGTAAAATCTCCTAATAAAAAATATCAAAACATGTGTACAAACGTAAAGGTTAATATGTTATTATAACTATAAACAACATGTGTATAAACGTAAAAGTATATATGTTTTTATATGCATAACATTGTCTTTTCATAATAACTTAACATCAATATAAACATAAAGCTTCCGATTCAAGTTTTTATCTTTGTTCGCGCTACCGCGAGACAATAATTTAATTTAAAAACAAAACAAATATTATATCATGTATACTTAAAAAGGGACAAAAAAGAAAAAAAAAAACTAAAAGAGGAAATGTAAAAAGAGTATGACCTCTATATTTGGATCACCACACGACCATTTCTCATATTCCATTTCTCCATTAAATTAAGCAAAATTTAGCCTCTTTTTTCTCTCTTTTCAATCAAACACCAAAAATTGTCCCAATTGCAACAACAAATTTATGATGATGATGATGATTTTTCTAAGTTAGTTAAGCCTTCTTTGGAATAACCAACCCATCATTACTTGCTGCTGCCTTCCTTTTTTATTCATCCTCTAGGTAATAATTCTTTCACCAACCCATTACTACAAGAAAATATTCGTATTTTTTGTCCAAAATTATCCTTCGTATTTTTTGTCCAAAATTATCCTTCGTATCAAAATTTCCGTGAGATGTCCCAATACTAACTCCGTCCCATAATTCTTTGCATTTGTTAACATATTTTGTATTAATTTGTTCATTTCTTTGTCTGTGCATGTTTGGAAAATAAAACTACTTTTGGATTGTTGCTTGAATTTACATTTTTGTTTTTTTTGGTATAAAACATCATCATTACTTGATAGATTTATAATTCTTTCACCAACCCATAATATTATAGTTTTCTTTTTTAATTTGTTTCCCTCTCATTTTGGTCCAAATTATTTAATTAGTTTATTAGTTTTTTTAAATGTGGATGATAATCATTTTTTTTATCATATCATGGGATTGTGGTGTAGGTATCTGAAACATTGTTGTACAATGGTATCATTATAATATGGCTGTTTAAAAAATGTTGTCAAATATTTTTACCATGTACAATATTTATTTCATTATATTTATAGATAGTTTTTGAGGGTATCTGAGGATAACCTAGTTACGTCGCGCATACATCTGAGTCAAAGATTTATCGTTCCTGAAATAACCCGAATAGGGGAAAACCTGTTTGCTTACCTGTAAATTTTTTATTTTGCTCTTTTTAAAGTTGATCAAGGATTATTTGGTATAACCTCATCATCACTTGGTTCTACTTAAAGAGTAGACGTAGATGTGTCTAGACAATTCTTCCGCGGATGGGTCAAAACGGATTGGGTTAACCCATTAACATGTTTTTATCATATTTTTAATTTTATAAATAATTTCAATATTAAGTATTATCTTAGATATTTTTGTGACATAAATGAGTTATATATGGTTTTTCACTCTTCATGATATTGCACTACTCATAAATGTAATGGGGTGCATAATCTAAAAGTGTCACCATAACCTTAATCGTTTCGGTTAAATTCTTTACCATATAGAAGCTTAATTACATTACATTATATACATATATTGTTACGGTATTTAAAACTGAAAAGATTGAGATGTTTTGCATCATGTTAAAGGTTTAAGCAATTTTGTTTTGTTTTTGTCGTTGACAGATTGTGAGGCAACATGGGCGGTACTGATGATAAAGAAACGCAAGCGCCCCCAGCGTCTGGATCCGAAGTACATGATAATGCATCTGAATCCTCTTGTTATGCAACTGAAGATGAAGAAGACACCCAAATACACTTGGGTCCCAAGATTAGTATCAAAGAGCATCTTGAGAAGGATAAGGTTAAGTTCTTACTTTCTTATTACTTCCACAATTCCGGTTGGTCGAAATCTTGTTTATTTTTTTTTTTATATTTGCTAGCCAATACTTAAACGTAGAGGTGGTAATTTTGAACCATTTACTTAGAAATGAGTCGATTCAGGGTATGTTTTATCATTAACTGATTAAATGGGTAAAATGAAAATAGCTAAAATGGTAACGGGTAACATGGGTCGAAAGTCTTTATGTTTAATGCATAAAACCTCCTAAATCTATTCATTCGAAAAGTTGGATTATTATTGGAATAATGTTAGTTTTTCATATATAAAGAACTTACTTTTCTTGGACAAAATGTGTTTTGGATCAACCCAAGCCGACCCGTTTTGACCCATACAAGTAACTAACCATTTTTTATTAATTTGAGTTATGGCATAAACTATTTAGACATAAAATGGCTCGTTGTCATTTTTCTTGATTATGTATTGTCGGTTCAGGATGACGAGAGCTTGAGGAGGTGGAAAGAGCAGCTGCTTGGAAGCGTTGATGTCACTCAGGTCGAAGGTATGCTTTTTATTTGATTCAATTTTTGTTGTATGTATTGATTTCTGATATATTCTTTAATACTATTAATATTATGGCAGAAGATAAAGAACCAGATGTGAAGATATTGAGCCTTACTATAATCTCTGATGGTAGACCCGACATTGTTCTTGAAATCCCCGAGTCGGGGAATCCCAAAGCTACTTGGTTTACCCTCAAAGAAGGTAGCAAATACAATTTGAAGTTCTCTATCAAGGTTAGCAACGACATTGTTTGTGGGCTTAAGTACACCAACAACGTCTGGAAAACCGGCCTCAAGGGTACATTCTGTTTATATATCAACCTTAATCATTCAATGTCAATGTTTTCCTTTTATTTGAAAAAATGTTCATCGTTTTATCCGTTATAATGAACATGTTGGATGTTTATTAATGTAGTTGACAGCTCAAAAGAAATGCTTGGGACCTTCAGCCCCCAACCAGAACTTTACAATCATGTAATGCCCGAAGAGACTACTCCTTCGGGATTTTTAGCTAGAGGAAATTATACTGCAAAAACCAAGGTAACAATGGCGGTTTCCGTGGTAAAATTAGTAGGTTGGGTTGATCCGTTTTTTCTGAACGGTTAATAACACTTTTTGTCACCTTTTTTTTGGTTTATAAAGAATGTAACCTATTTCACCAAATTCATTTTTGGTGAAATCCATTTAAACGGATAAAAATTTAAATTATGAAATTAACCGTTATGTTTTGGCGAAGTTTTGACGCTTTTTATTTACCTTTTTTGTTTTTCCATGTTCTTAAAGTCAAATATTTCAAAGTAGTGTGTCCAATATGATTTACAAAATTTTCAGTAATTTTATATTGAAAAACTATATTATTTCAACCCATTTAGCTAGTTTCCTTTAAGTTATTTGTTTTTTTGTTTCTGTTATTATTTTATGCCCTTATATTCAATGCTTTCGACCTCAATGTGTTCAGTTTGTTGACGATGATAACAAGTGTTACTTGGAGCTTAACTACACTTTCGACATCCAAAAAGACTGGCCCAAGTAGATCAATTTATCGTTCTTCTATGGCTATGACGGACTTCCTTTTTTTGTGGGTTTTCATTCTCTAGAAATTTTTTGGCTAGTCTGCAAGTTTTTCATCGTCTATGTGGCTGCGATCATTGTGTTTCATTTTAGATTATTACGCATATAGAGAGGTGCAAACATGTTTCTTTCTTCTTTTGATTTTTGCAACATTTATAATGTAGTCGGTTTCTCATTAAAATCTTGCTGTTTTTTAATAACAGCGTTATCTAATGCATGCTTTTAATTTTTTGTGTTCGTATAATTACTAGACAATAACAAAGGAAATAACTATATTAACTAAAAATAGGTTGATGTACCAAAGGGCTTCTAACATAGCGGTATAAATGAATGGAAATGTGTTCATTACTTTTTTTAAGGTCAAGAGTTCGAATCTCGATCTCTCAAGACAAAATGTAAATATTGGGTATGTAGTTAATTGTCGTTTGGTATGAGTGAATGACACTACAAGAAAAATGAATTTTAGTGATGAATTTTTTTTAGTGACGACCTCTTTGGTTACTAATAACCTTATCTAGTGAGATTTAAACAAAGTCGTCACTCAATTTGATCACTAAACAAAATCAGTGACAAAAAAATAACCTTATTTGGTCTCTAATAATATTAGTGACAAACCTATAGTGACGAAAAGTGATTTTGCGAATGTATAATTACCAACTAGGCTCACCTACATAAAGGACGATGTCTAGGAAAGTTTTGCGAATGTATTCTACTCCAACTGAACATAGACTCACAGTGATTTTGCGAAACTTCACTCGTGCATTTATGGGAACATTGATATGTTGTTAGACATTAATCAATGTTATTATATTTGTTTAAAAATTATTTAAAATGTGAGTTGTTGGTATTGAATGATTTTATCAAATATGTGTGGGTAAATGTGTGATCATTTGGGAGCACACACATCAACATTGAGATATTGCTTATTTGCTTTTATGTTATTAATTATTAGTTAAGTGTTAAGAGTTAATAATTAAATAACTAGAGAGATTGGTTTTGTAACTTAATTGTTAACTTGGAGATTAAGTTTGTTTATCTTTATAAATTAACATTTATAGATTAGGTTTAACAATCCTAAAACAAAATCCCTCTCCCTCCTCCTTTTGTTTTCGGACGAACAACCCAAAGAAAGGGGTTTTCGGTTTTCATTGATTCAAGCAAAGGAAAGGAAGTCAAGATCGTTGACTAGTTCGGGGCAAGTACTAGCATACAAGCATATCGATAAAGACGGTGTCGTGTACGTAACTAAAGATGGATCTTACACTTTGATCTACTGTTTTTATACAACTAATTCAAGAATTAAAGATATAACTTAATCCGATTTAATTATTTCTATGTGATCCTGTTTTTCCGTGTTATATATTTTTTTTTGACAATATAACTACCTATAGCTACAAAGTAACAAGTTTCTATATACACCACATGGACCATTTATGGGATAAAAACAATAAATTGGTATACACCACATCGACTATTTCTAAAATTAATTGATTTACTCCATATTTATTGATAAAACTTTTTATGTTTAAGCTTCCCATTTTGTTGATAAAAATATCTCATTTTTTAGACTGGAATTTTAACTTTTAATTTGTTAAAAATAACTCTGTCGAAATCTTTTAGAGACCAGCTTCATTCAACAATATCTTTTCAATTTGTGGATGCTTACTGCGATATGATTATGGTCGGGCCATGACTTAGGTTATTTCAGGCCAGTTACGTGCTAAACCTAACGTGCTAAATCTAGGAAAAATGCGTTAAGAGGAGGGAAAAATCGTTACCATTAAATGTTTGTCGTTAAAAGTTTCAACTTTATTACAAGTATCTTAATTAAAGGCACAAGTTAAACATATGGTGAAATCATACCAACAATACTAATCATACTTTTCTATCCAAGAATACACCAAAAATAACACCCAAGAAGTCGCGAGAAGTGTATCCCCAACGAGTTGCTTAGGCCAATCACTAGCCAAATCTTCAAGTCTCCTCTCAAAGTAAACTCTCCATAAAGCCATTGACAAGTGTAGTATAATACACCCTTTCGCGAAAAACCCTTGAAAATCTCGATCTCTAACAAATGCAACCATAAAATATATAAATCCAATTCCACAAAGAAGAAGTCCCGCGAACGAATGAGAAGTTTGTATCAACAACTGATCATGTGGAGTCGAACCCAAGAGTTTTTGAGCTGTCTCAATCCCATGGCCAAAAACCGAGATTTCATTGAGATAAAACATAATGAAACCACCACATGATATCGCGATTGAGGAATGAAGTAGACATATTACAAAGAACCCGGATGATTCCATCGATCAAAAACAAAAACCACGATTCTAGATCGTCTAATGGACTTATGTTAAACTATCAATGTTGTTTAGGAATGTGGTCATTGAAGATGTAGTTGGAGATAGGATACATGAGTGTGTGACATTTGTAAAAAGATTTTAGAAGGTTTATAGAATATGAAGAAAAACACAAGATTTGATGTGATGTGATCTAGAATTGGGATCGCAAAACTTGAAAGAAATACATTGTAAACTAGATCAGTTTGTCGTTTTTATATTGTTTTTACCAACTTGGAAAAATTTTGTGTCTCCCAATGCTCTAATATGGGCATAGAATATAGAAAGTAATATAAAATGAAATTTATCAAAATGTCAAAATGGGGTTGGTCCCTAGTTTTTGTCAAAGTCGACCAAGAAGCTTTTGGGAATAAAAATTGTATAAAAGAAGTTTTAAAATAAAAACGGTAACTATATTTTAGAGAAATGATATATAAGCCACCAAGTCTAAAAACAAACCTAATCAATTTAATAAATGACATTTGAATTCCATTAACTATCTCACTTTCTATTAATCAATTTATTTTTAAATAATTTTAGGTCTATCTTTACGTTTGTATAATTAGACATATATATCATTTTTCTATATTTTAAGATCGATTAGGTGTTTTGAGTTTGTATAAAACGATTTTAAATTTTTTGTACTGTTTCTATTTTATCTATTCTCTTATACTTGTAGTTTATCCTTAAATATGTTGTAGTTAGCATATTAACATTTGAATTATCTCTTGACTTTATGACATCTTTCCATGAAATAAAAAAAGTTTCATAGTTTTGATATAAATATTAATCACTTGTTTAATCCTTTGTATTTAACAGTAAGAACTAGTTTTTGTTTATGATAAATCTTAAATCCGGCCCTTAGCTCAAATAAATATCTTCCCTAGTCGGAGAAAAAAAATCGAAAATTTACAATATTACACGACTCAAATTGTATAGTAATGTGTTTGTCTAAAGTGTCGTCTCATACGATCCTAATTATTGGTACACTTGAACAAAGGTTAATGCACCGAGTACAATTTTTTCAAAAATCTTGTTGAATCAAATATCTTTGTCATCTTTTACTCCGAAAAGAAAAAAAAAAGAAAAAGAAAAGTAAATGATCATTTATTAAAAAGAATATTAAAAATGGTCGACATGAAACCTAATAATAACACGTTTGACTATTTCTTTTTTAAATTAATTTGACGTTAGCTAATAAACAAGTGACACATAAGCATTTTAGATTAGTTTACTTATATTTCTTAATTGATTTACTTCTAATAACTAAATATTTATTTAGATTTCTTTCTAAATTTCTTTTTAATTTGTGATTATATTTATTTATTCTTAATCTTCTAGAGTTATCAACACCCATCACACCATCCACCGACATCATCCCCAGCATACCACCCCACCTTTGAATAGCAGGTTTAATATAACTACTTGGGGTTTGTAAAGTCTCTTCGTAAAAATGAAAAATATATTTGTTTATATAAATGTAGCTTGACTTTATAAATAATAAAAAAACATAAATCGTATAAAATTATACATTTCATTAATACATAATATATGTGTAGTTGTAAGCATGTTTCTTTTAATTAATCCATGTTATTCGTGTTCATAAGTTGGAAAGAAAATAAAACAAAATGAATTATAAGTTTTCTTTTCGGTTTATAGTGTATCCTCGGGTTTTAATTGAAACTTATAAATATTATTTGTGTTAGTGAAGTTGGAGGGGAAATAAATAAACATACTATCAATTTTTAAATTTTGCAGTAAGAGGTTCTTATTTATTTATATATATTTAATGAAAAATGTTAGATGCAATAAGCTGATATATGTTTGTTAGATAAATCAATGTACAAATAACTAAATAGTATAGGTATTTTATATTTTTTCTTTAGCAAAACTTTGAGGATTAAAAATAAACTTTTCATTTTTTATGTCTAAGTTGAATGTATCATATATGATAATGACATATAAGATTTCCCCAATAAAATATGAAATTTTGTGATTTTATATAGGTAAAAGAAGAATATAATATGTGTTTTACTCCAAATCATTTAAAAAATAAATGAAAGATCTTAATATTATTCATCTTCGATCTTCGCAACCTCAAAAGAAATTAAAATTTATATTAATTTGCATACCAAACAACTTTTTAAAACGATCATATAATTTACTTTTCTTTTTTTTATTCGGACTTCACCTTTAAGAATGCAAGAGAAAATGGTATTTTTTCAAGATTTAAGAGCAACTACATCTAAAAAATTAGTAATAGCATAATCATAATATAAAACATAAGCACACGCATAAAATCACCAAAGGATATTAAATTAAACTCATAAGTCGATCTTGGCAATTCTAATCAAGTCGGAATCGTCAAACCACATGAAAACAAACCAATGAAATCACAAAGCCCCATTGAAACAACCCACTTGATTAATAATCAAGCAATAATCAAGATACATTATACAAAAATTGAAGTGAATGATTCAAATGATTGCTTCATAAGAAGTTTGGGTTACCCTTTTGTTATTTTTTTTTAATGTCACGAAAGTCATTTTCAATTTTTCTTCAAAGAACATCAAAAATAATGAAAAAAGACGTTTTGCATAAAAAATAATCATAAACTTTTACGTACAACTCCTAGAACATTTGTACTCGCCTTTACCCACAATAGTTTTTTCCATAATACAGACTCACAATTTTATTAAACTATAGGTTCTTTGTGGAAGAGACAATGAAAGAGTGATTATGTATCAAATGAGATTTTTTTTATGGATCAAATGAGATCGACATATAAGTTAAGGCTTTTTGGGTTGTAGGATTATGGTAGATGTAAAAAAGGTTTAAAATACGATGAGAGGGATGTCGGTTTCTAAACAAGTTAGAAATGGCAATATTCACACATTACTAAGTTTTATTAATTTTTTATCGTACAATATAATAATAGACTACGATTTACTTCAGTCAAAGCTATTATATCAAAAGGTTTGTGGCATTCTTCAAAGATGAAAGTTATTACACATAATATGTAAAAGAAAGAATTATATTTATTTATAAAATTTATATTCTCTATAATAACTTTTGATTTAAAATTTTGTCCAAAAAATGTTTCTAATTAGGGGCGAGTCTACTATAACCCCGGGTAGGTCATGTGACATACCTTGCGGTTTTTTTTCATTAGAAGTATATAACTCTCTAAATAATATGTCGTGACCTAAGTAAAATAACCCCACTAACTTAGAAAAGAAAAAGATAACGGTTTCAATTAAATAGTAACCTACGTACATTTAAGTTCTAGACTCGCAATGTTTATAACGAAGCTCATCTATATCTATAGAATGAATAAAGGCAAAGGTGATGATGATGATGTGTACATTATAGGTGTAAATTTACTTACGCGTGTACAAATCTTCATTCCACGCGCTAGTAGGGACAACCTTCATTTAATTCACATAAAAAATATATAAAAAAACAAAAAAAAAAATAAGGCGCCTAACAGCCGTTTCTTAACTGGCTCTCCCTCCATGCCTTATTCATGCTAACATTCTCTTCCCCATTTTCTTATTATTTAATAAACCAAATTACTCAATTATTACTAAATTACCTAATTACACACTCATCAAACTCTGGTTTCAACAGGTGTGTGTGTGTGTGTTTTTTTCAGTTTGAATTATGATTTTTTTTGTTAAATCGTAAATCATGGTATTCAGTGGCGGAGCTAGGTGAAGGCAGACCAACGAGCCAAATTTATATGTAACTTTTTAGTTTATTCGAAATAATATTATAAAGGATGTTTGGGATTGTTTATTGAAATATATGAATAAATAAACAGGTACTACTACTAGTGAGTTGTTTATTTATAATATTTATTTTTTAGTAATTTGAATAAAGTAAGTTGAAAAAAAGTACAATTAAGTAGTTTAAAAGGCAATCCCAGATATCTTTTTAAATTGTTATTTTTGTTTTTTCAGCTTTAGCAATTTGGACTAGACAACTTTAAAGTTTAAACTACTTATTCAAAAAAACTTGGACTAGACACTTTAGATTTTACCGAAATGTATTTAGCCTAGCGGTATCGATTTGTGGATATAACTTGTGCTTTTGTCCGTTGAGGTTTAGGGTTCAAGTATCGTTGGAGACAAATAAAATAGTGCGAGAAAATCACTTTAGAATTTTATTCAAATGTGATAAGCATATAAACAGTATTAATAAGCGATCCGAAGTGATTGTTGGTATTGATGGTTTCTTGATTTGGTATTGAATTCTTTGTAGAGTGATTAATATATTGGAGAAGGAATATGATGTCTAAATTCGAAGGAGTGGTTGTTTCTGATCATTGGCTTCAAACCCAGTTTACTCAAGTTCAACTACGTAGTCTTAAATCGAAGGTGATTAATGTTAATTATCTAGTTTTAGTTAATCTTAATTTGTTACCTATCACATTGTTGTTACAAGTTAAGCTGATGTTTGATGATTAAGGTGGAGGTGTTTCGACTAGTTTTTAAAACTAATTCTTGAGACTTAAAACCGTCATATTGTGGAAACATGTATGAACTAGGTGTGTTACGAAACTGATCGCGGTCCTCAAGAGTCTGTGAGGTGAGCGACTACCCAGGGCCTCTAGAATGTTTGGGGCCTATATATTTTCTTTAATGCTTTTTAAGCAACATATAATAAGCTTTTCGTAGTTATTTGTTTTTAAGATAAATTATTGGTAATTACACTTAATGCATCTTTGTTTTAAAGGCCTCATTAGAAACAGGGCATCCGAAAACAAGTTAACGTTGATATTCGTTGTCCATGGCCTCCAATAACTTAGGGACAACACTGACGATAATCTATTTTTATGAATGTTTTGGTCAAAGCGGTTATGATGATGAGTTGTTATTCGTGGTCAAAAAATTCAGATTTAGAGAAATAAGTATAAAGTCTTTGATGGATTTAAGCTAACTGATGATCCTTTGTGCCGGAGATTGATTTCTGAAACTATATGTTGTTTTTGATTTTGTAGTTTTTAGCATTAAAGAATCAAAATGGTCAAGTTCTTGTTGAGGATTTGCCGGCCTTGCTTGTGAAGTTAAAGCCTTTCAGTGAGATGTTCAAGGAGGATGAAATAAGGGAAATACTATGTACATCTTGTTCTGATACCGGCAACGAAGTTGAATTTGAAGGATTTCTCGGGGTATTTAATGGTGTTCTTGTCTTAAAAATAAATTTCTTAAATGAAGTTTGTATTAACCGCTGCGTGTATTGAATGGGCAGGCTTATGTAACACTACAATCACAAGCTGCAGTAAAATCAGGGGATTTAAAAAGCCCGTCTTCGTTTCTAAATGAAACAACGACGACACTACTTCACACCATTGATACATCAGAAAAAAAATCTTATGTTGCTCATATCAATAGTTATCTTAGAGATGACCCATTTATGAGTCAGTTTCTTCCAATAGATCCTGCCACAAATGCATTGTTCGAGCTTGCTAGAGATGGAGTTCTTCTATGGTATTTAAGCACGGTCTGCTTTATCTTGCTCTACTCAGTAGTCAATCCACTATTTCCAACCAGAAATATGCGATAAAATTTTTAGAGTTATTTTTTAATACCAAAAAAAAAAAAACATGGTATGACCCGATTTGACTTGTTCATAGCACACGTACCACATAGCCCCCCCCCCCCCCCCCCCCCCCCCCCCCCCCCCCCCCCCCCCCCCCCCGCGAGGTGGACGTTAAAATAGATAAATTTTTAGTAGAGGTCAACTTTTGGTTCGTTTCACTTTTAGCTTGAGATGACCCCATTTGACCCATTTGAGATAAAACAGAATTCAAATCTATCCTTTCGCAAGTAAATTGGTCAAAGTTGTCACTTCTGCAGGAACCAACCATTTGTGGGGCTATTCTGATATATCATTATGGTATAATGCAGTAAACTTATAAATGTTGCTGTACCTAATACGATAGATGAACGAGCTATCAACACAAAGAAAGTACTCAACCCTTGGGAAAGAAATGAAAATCACACTTTGTGCCTCAACTCTGCCAAGGCAATTGGATGTACGGTTGTAAATATTGGCACGCAGGATCTGATAGAGGGAAGAGTAAGACATTTGGCATATTCAAAGTTACATCGCGTGTTGTTACGTTTAGTTTTCATAATCTGATAAGTTCTAAACCCATTTTGCAGCCTCATCTAGTACTTGGACTAATTTCTCAAATCATCAAGGTGAGTTGGATGTATTTATCTTGTTTTAGTAATAGCATTTTACTAATTTTTATAACGTATTCATCTCTTAACTTTTTCTTGTTGAAATTGTGACACTTCCAGATTCAACTCCTTGCGGATCTCAATCTGAGGAAGACACCGCAGCTCGTGGAATTGTTGGAGGAAAACAATGTACTTTTTTGTAAATCCTTTTTATATCTTTCCATCGATTACATTTATGTACATGTATGTTGATATAATCATTTTACAGGATGTCGAGGAGCTTATGGGATTAGCACCCGAAAAACTCTTATTAAGATGGATGAACTTTCATCTTAAGAAAGCAGGCTACAAGAAACCTGTAACAAATTTCTCGTCTGATCTTAAGGTAATTTCTAGACATATTTCTATTGTATCCGCATTGCTATAAACGAACCGTAACATTTGGATAAACACATCTTTCGTTTCATTGTGCAGGATGGAGAAGCTTATGCATACCTGCTTAATGTTCTTGCACCAGAATATGGAAGTCCAGACGCTCTTGATGCTAAAGATCCTGTTAAAAGGGCCGATTTGGTACTTGATCATGCTGAGAAAATGGATTGCAAAAGATACTTGAGTCCAGAGGACATTGTTGAAGGCTCGGCTAATCTAAACCTTGCATTTGTTGCACAAATATTCCACCAAAGGTCAAATATTACCATTCCACGTATTTCATTGTAAATTTACAGGGTGTTTAGATATGCGTTTTAAAACTAACTACTCACTTTGTCCCAAATAAATGTCCACTACACAGACGACACACAGTTTGGAAAAGTGAAATCATTGCATTGAATTATACTTAAATACGGACCTTACCCATGTAAAATGCACGAGTGTTAGAATTTATAACTAATAAATTAAGTGATTAAGGATACACGGTAAAATTGGTAAGCTGTTTTCGGAAGTGGACATTCTTTTGGGCTGGAGAGCTTCTAGTCGTCGGATTATTTAAGGCTCAAATAATCATTTTCAAAGTACCGGTCACAATAATTAAGTGATTATCAAGAGGTGGAGTAAAATACTTGTATACTCTTATTTTACCCTTACTTAATCACTTGCCTTAATAATCAAAATCGGTTCTTACAAGCTTCAAGCATTATATTATAATCACTTTCAAATATCATCACAATTTATTATAAGTAAATCACTTAAAATTAAACACAGCAAAGTTTAATGTCAAATATAATCTTAAAGGTTATTTTGTATTGATAATTAGTATTTTTTCTCGTTGGGTTAAAACGTCTTGCAGGAACGGTCTATCTACTGATAGCAAAAAGTTCTCCTTTGCCGAGATGATGACAGACGATGAACAAATCTCTAGAGAAGAAAGGTGTTTCCGACTATGGATTAATAGTCTTGGAATATCTTCTTATGTCAATAACTTGTTTGAGGATGTGAGAAACGGGTACGTTATCAACTTGTCCCAAAATCTTAATTTAATCGTTTATGACTTGCTAAGCAACTTAATGCAGATGGTTACTTCTGGAAGTTCTTGATAAGGTTTCTCCGGGATCAGTTAACTGGAAGCAATCAACAAAACCTCCAATTAAGATGCCATTTAGAAAAGTCGAGAACTGTAATCAAGTTGTTAGGATAGGAAAACAGTTGAAATTCTCACTCGTGAACTTAGCTGGGAATGATTTCGTTCAAGGGAACAAGAAACTCATACTCGGTAACACCATCTTGTACTTGATTTAAATTTGATACCTATTTGAGATAAAACATAATGTATTCCGCTCGACTCATTTTCATTTACATTCTTGTCAGCTTTCTTGTGGCAATTGATGAGATTTCATATGCTTCAACTTTTAAAGAACTTGAGATCACGGTCTCAAGGGAAAGAGATTACAGATTCGGATATTTTGAAATGGGCTAACAAAAAAGTGAGGAACACTCGCGGAACAACCCAAATGGAGAGTTTTAAGGTCGGACTCGGATATAATGTTGTATATTATATTTATCATCATATATTGTCGTCATGTTACACATTTTGATGGGGATTCATTTCTTGTTTGATTTATAGGATAAGCGGCTTTCGAGTGGAATATTCTTCCTTCAGCTTTTGAGTGCAATTGAACCCCGGGTTGTCAACTGGAACCTCGTAACCAAGGGTGAAAGAGGTATGCTTTTTTATATTTTGCAAATATAAACAAATAGTATTTTGTTAATTATTTTAGTCATTTTAGATGCTATATTTCGTGTTGTGTTAATAGATGAGGAAAAGAAGCTGAATGCAACTTACATTATCAGTGTTGCACGAAAACTTGGGTGTTCAATATTCTTGTTACCCGAAGACATCATGGAGGTAAGTTTAATTGATTTTACGGGACAACGAATTAATGCATTGATCTGACATGGTGAAACACGTCTTTCGCAGGTGAACCAAAAGATGATACTTATGCTTACAGCCACCATAATGTATTGGAGTCTGCAGCAGTCTAGTAATGAGACAGAATCGTCTCCATCATCGATTGCTTCAACTCCTGAAGCATCTCCGCAACCTTCCGCTAATGGGGATGGTGATAATTCTGTGAGTCCCGAGATCTCAAGCTTGTCGTTTGATGATGCAGCATCTGATACGACCATTACATCGACAGTTGGAGAATATGACACTCTCTTGAAATAATGTGTTGTTTTTTAGTTTGTAAGAAATGTAGATAAAAAAAATAGATAAATTATACACACAATGTGTCTTGTATCGCATCAAGATTATTAGATCGAATAGATAATTAGATGCTTTGATGTGTAATTTTTCGGACTTAGGAGAGAGCTAAGCGGCATGCGAATTAATGCGATCAAGAGTATTTATTTTAAATTATTTTGATAACCACGTTCTTAAGGACTGCGGTTAGAATGTAAAAACGATGAAGACATTCATCGTTGTTTATATTTCTAATTTAATTATAACCATCATAAGTTAACTATACATCGTTAAGGTGGAACCAAAAGTTAATTAAGGATACATTTGACACATTTGACACGAGGGATAAAGAAAATACCGGTAATAAAAAAAAAATGTGTCTTCCGCTCACTATACCTCTTCCACTCCGTGTGTCAACCGTACCTCAGGGCCGTCTCTGAGTTTTCAAAGGTTTCGAAAAAAAACGTGTCTAATTATGAAGTGACACCCTAAATATATAACGTCGTGTAGAGGCCTCAGGTAGAAACACATCTACTTACAAAAACAGGCTCTAAATATGGATATTTATCTAGAGAGTATAACTAGTAATCGTTAATACTATCTTTCTAATAATCAATCTTGTTGTCTTCAAATATTCATAAAAATTACAAATTACATATAGACAAAGTAAAAAATTTGAGGGCCCCTTAAAATCTTGAGGCCCTGGGCGGTCGGTCATCTCGCCACACTCGAAGACGACCTTGCGTACGTGTTACCATTTTGTTATATCTTAAAACCCGATTGACCTGTATTTGGTTCAATTCGATTGAGTTTATTTTTTATGAAAACTAATAACATACTCCCTTCGTCCCAAAATAATAGTCATGCAGACAAAAAACACACAGTTTAAGAAAAACATAATTATTATTGATTTCTTTTGTCGATTTTTTTTATAGAATGAAAATTTTACCCTTAACTAATTAATTATTGTTTTCAATAACATGTGTAATAATAACTTCAACGAAAGACAATATGGTAAATTTAATCAAACTTTCCTATCTATATTTAGTAGTAGACAATTAATTTGGGACAACCCAAGAAAAAAGATGGACTATTAATATGGGACGGAGGGAGTATTTTGTTTCTAAGTTGCTTCGACGCTTATCTAACTAGTACATTCTCCATATCGATAAACATTCTTAGATCTAATGTTGCTGATCATATTTCGTACACTTATCATGAAGTTACAAATTATGGATATAAGCATTCACTCCTGCAAATGTCCTTATTTTAAAATATTTATTCCGTATCCAATATTTAAAATGGTCGTATACAATTTTATTTTTTAAACTAAATTTTTTCTTTTTCTACGTTAAGCGGAATAAATCCCTCAGTATCAGGATATGCCCCTGGTACCCCTAATCCGCCCATGTCTATGTCCATTTGTAATTCCCAACTTTATATACCATATATGTTATTTTTGAGAAACAATTTGCAATCAAAAAACTTTATCCAAGTTTTTAACTTTATAATAAAACACAAGGAATCATTGTCCAATGTGTCGATGAATCACTCTCAACTGCAAAGTGATATAAAGTAAACCATGCATAGGCTGCTATTGCGTATTAAGAGAATTAAATAATACTTATAAAAGTATAGAAAAGAGTTGGCCATCATATATCTTACATGTGTTACCAAATGTAATATATTTTCTTCAATATTTGTTATAGTGACGGATTTATGACTGAAATTAAAAAGTATTCAAAATTGTGAGTTTTATAGACCTTATTAAATAAATATATTAAAAGTAAATCTTAAACAAGTTTCAGGCAACAAGAACATAACGTTAAGCAAGTTGAAAGGTATTTGTTATCTTTCGGGTTACCTATAATTTATCAAATCACATATTATCATAAAATTAGATAAAACTAGAAAAGAAAAAAACATTTTTATGAACCTATAGACAAAGACACATGTCATATCAATCTTCATATCTAGATGAATATGTTCATGTGGAAAGTTATACATTTGACATCATCAATAAGTATTATATCGCCAAATTATTTCTTTTATCATTTAGTTTTTAAAAAGGTGAAAAATTAGACCATCTGAAAAAAGTAAGCCTATATTTGAGTTGGAGTTAATCTTCGAATATAAACTCATATATAATGTTATAGTAGTCGTCAGATGTATGTGAACGGTGAAGTGGAGACTAGGGATTAATTCTGATTAATCGTAGATTAATCGAAATTAAGTTGATTGAATATTCTATATATAATGGGTCATTTAAGTAATTATTTGAATGTTTTATACAATTGGCTAATTAAATGGGTTACGTAGCAGGATAATCTCTCTTATTTTCATCTTTTTTACACTTTTTCCGATTACAAGTTATTTTAAATCGATTATGACCAAATTGTTCAGATTTTGACCAATCATTGACCGAGCAATTAATTAATAAATTAGTAAAAATTCTATATATAATGTAGATATTATAGATTAATCGGTGGATTAGTGATATTTTTAGAGTGTTGCTCCTATATACTTTCTCAAACAATTTGAGCCAAACTCCTTTCCATGTCGAATTGGCATTTTTTTTAAGCTCCCGCAAAGGGAAGAGGTTGCTACGTAAGAATATATCCTTTTCCTAAACCTAAACTTGCTCACTACCCTTACCTGTCTGCATTGAACTACAGTACTTTTTCGAACATTTTTTAATTTATTAAAAAATACTCCGTATATAAGTAAATACTTATTTATAATAGAAGGTAAAGAAAAAAAAAAGTAATAGCCCACATGACCTATAATTTATTTGAATATAAATGATTCTTTTTTGGGCTATATATTCTTACTCCCACAACCAAAGTTTACCCTCTCCTCTCTTGCTCTAATGATCGAAGTTCTTAATCAGTCTCAAACTCGAGTTTAAATCAACATGAATTCAACCGAAAAAACCAACTCGCTCTCAACGTACCGAAGCCTTCATATGCTCACAACTCTATTTCGAATCATAGAAACTTGCATTTTCCTGATCATAATATCTAAGTTTTCATTTCAACTTCCATTTTCTGTCACCTTATCCCATGATCGAATCAAATTAATCTTGTTTGTGATGTTTAGTCCTAAGTTTGTGTTCGTGATAGGAAACGTGATAGTCTTGATCCTCTTATTCAACTCTCGCTTTATTAAAACAAGAGATCACACAGAAACAGTTGATTTTCATGATGATTATGTTACTAGATGTCAAAAGAATGATATTATTAGAAAGATTTCTAGGAGTAAATCGGATAATGCAATGAGAGTTGAATGTAAAGAGAACCGAAGGTATGTGAAACTTAGGCGGTCAGTAACTGAGGGAAAAATATTGATGACTAGTGAGGCAGTGGCGCTGAAGAACAATAGCAGGGAGGATGAATTAAGTGGTGATGAGTTTCGACGAACAGTGGAGGCATTTATTGCTAGGAAACAACAATCTTTACGAGATCAAGAGTTGGTCCCGCTACCAGACGTTGGTTTATAGACTGAGTAAAGTTATAAATTATAAATCTCGTAACAAAGTAGCCAGACGGGGTATTAGAACCAAATGATCTGCAGCTTCATTAGTGTTTTTTTTTTATCTTTGTATCAAGTTTCGTGTATTTATTTGTATTATAATGAAAAGTAGACCGATATCATGTTAAATTATCATCGTATGTGTATGTTAACTCTGAGACTATATTGACGGATAACCTCAAAGTGAACAAGAATATGGAATCGAATATGATTCTTTAACCACTTCAAAAGTGAAAACGCCCTTTCAAGGCTAAAAAGATATAAAGGCATCTTTCTTTCTTTAACATGGTAGTATCGATCTCGATGTGTTGAAAAATAGGACAAAATGTTCGAGAGGAATATATAAGTTGTTTTGATAAAAACATGATAGAAAATGCACAATACAAAATCCGTTACTCTTAAATTATTGAAAGATGAACATACAGAAAGAAAAACCGAAAAACCGAAAAACCGGTTCGGCTATTAATGAAAGTTAAAATCTTGTACTACAGGAAACAAAAATACAAACACATGATATGATTTCAGTGGAGAAATAACTCATTAAGGTTATTAGATTGAAAGTCCTTCAAAGTATCTCATATGATCTTCAAAAGTCTCCGCATGCCTGATTTTCGCTAATGATCCATCTTCGTTAACCTTCATTATATATCAATTTTACAACTTTTAGTGAAGTATTCAACTTTTCACATTAAACATAAATATGCGTTTGATAAGGTGTCAACGTGCTATATGTTAAATCGTTTTGTTTACCACAAAATTAAGGACATTTTCATCATTCAACATGATTTTGCCCTAAAATTTGTCAATGTTGACTTTAAATAGTCAAATCTAGTATCGTTTAAATCCAAATTTCATTATCTTTTATATTTCCTTCTTGCGATGGAAACAATGCAAACTCTAGATGAAAAACCGGACGAACTTCACTTAACAATTAGGGCAGATTAAAAAAAAAAATGAAAGCAGTTTATATTATATATTGAAACAAATTAATTTGACCTAAAAGTCAAGGATTTAAGAAACATACCCAGTACTCTGGAGGACGCATCTTGAGGTTGTAAGTTGACGCCATGCTCATGCAATATGCACCCGCATCATGAACAACAAGCCCGGAACCCTGTAGAGTTAAACTTGTTATAATCTGTATAATTAGTATCGAACATTATTAAAACATTGATAATAAAAGGTGGAACATTGTACCTGAGCTGGTGCAGGAAGGTCCCTATTCTTCCCCAAGAAATCGGCAGATTCACAAACGGGGCCGACAACATCAAAAGTCGTGACCGCAGAGTCAGATGGTGGAGGAGAAACCAGTTCTATGTGCTGAATTCAAACATTTTGGAACTTCAGTCAATATTCAAAAAAATGTTAAGCAGTAAAGCAATTCCAGCTTAACTTTTGATAACACTTAGCGGGAGTTCGATATAAATGTTGGTACTGATTATCTCGAGTCACAATAACCAGTTTTTAGTGTTTGGATAAACCAACTCTGTTTCTACGATTGATTGTCTGCTTATTCAACAAAATAACCAATTTAAGATAACCAGTTTCATTAATTATTTATTATAATAATCAGATAATCAATCATAGAAAGAGAGTCAATTCATCCAAACACTAAAAAACGGATAACCAGTTGCATACCGTCTACAGAAAGAAGTTAACTAAGGTAACATTAATTAACGTAATGACTCCTATTAAACATAACGTCTTTTCTTTTTAACAATGCCCATTTTACAACTTTATCTAATACTTCTTTATAAAATTAGATTTCCGAACACTCAAACATCTGAGTATTTAATTTTTACTACTTCCAACAGCAAAAACACATCCAAACACACATTCAAGCACATGAACTCGCTTTCGAATATAGTACAAAAGGAACAACAGATAAGCAAAGAACATAGCGAGTTTATACAAATGAGAAATCTTACTTGATAAGCATCGTATAGGCTAGGACGGATAAGTTCAGCCATGCTACCATCAATCACGATAAAGTTTTTTGTACCGTTTGTTTTCACACCAGTGACACGATTAACAAAACAGCAAGTATTTGCAATTAGTGACCTCCCGGGTTCAATAATTAGATTGAGGTTTCGAGATTGTACTAGCTCCCGCACCTTCAACAAACAAAAGTTAGCAAATACTTTATATATTAAAGATGAAAATATAAAATATAAAATCATAGTAAATACAATAAAAAAAAACTCCCCCCCTCCGCCCAAAGGTTATTGTCCGGCTTACTATTTTAATTGTCCCAATAATATTGTCCACTTCCAAAAATAAAAAATTTATAACGGATGTAGGTTTCCCATTTTACCCTTAGTAATAAATATTATCAGAAAACACAAAAAAACATTTAATTAGTGGTTAGAGGGTAAAAAATTCATTTAGCTAAAAGTAAGTTGCACTAATTGTCTAAGTGTACTGTTTGTAAACTGCGTGTTTTTGTCTAGTAGACAATTATTTATGGACGGATGGAGTAATATAAATATATGATAAAAAATGTAAATATAATATGAAAATGGAGCTCTTACTGTGTCAATAAGATCTCGAGGTGTAGGAAGAACAGTACCGGTATGATAATAATCGATCCCGAGACCACCTCCAATGTTCAAATAACTAATATCAAACCCTTGGGCTCGAATTTCGTCAATAAACTTCACCATAATTGCTGCGGCATCTCTGAAAATGTCTACCTAAAAGACAGAAATATAGAAACAGAAAGGTTATGTTCATTTACACAGAGGTGGCAATATAGCTGCTTCTGATTTGGAGTCTTCAATGATTTTGAAGTAATTTCCTTTTAGTTCAATTAAAAATAACTTAATAAATGGTACGAAAAGGTGTGTGAAACCTGTACCATCTTTTGGTACTCTGTTTTGAACAATTCCCGTTGCTATTTTTGTTCTCTGGTTATGCTAGACTTATACACGGAATTGTATGTCCTTTTGTTTTTAAGTTTAAACTAGTTCTATTGCTCTTACGTCTGAATTGCAAGATGTGCTTTTAATATATTCTATTAAATCGAGCCTTTTACCAGACTTGTATGACCACATGTTCTAAGTTTAGATCAGGTTTTGGGTTTTTAGGAAGTGTTTGTTATGTACTATAAGGCCATTAACATGTGCCTCTACGTCACATGGTAGCAAAACTTTTTATTAATATAATTAAACATTTATAGTTTTGTTAACTTTCTCAACTCTCAACGAAATCACAAAACATAATTATTATACAAATTACTAAGCTATCAGTATTATAGGGAAAAAAGTTCAACAGGTTTATATAAAACTGTCACAGTATGGCCAAGTTGAGACTGGAAATAAGAAAGCAGCCACCCAAGAAACACAAGCGGTAAAATTAATTTATCTTTACTCTAGTTCGCTGTTGTTGAAATCTCAAACTAAAGTACCCAAAGTAGCTGGTTTAAACCAAATTTGACCCATTTTACTCTATCTATTTTTCGGAGAATCCTTCGACTGTTTACAAATAAACATACCTTATTTCATCACATTTGCAGCTGGTTAATCTTTTCACACAGTTGGGTCGGTCAAGTTAAGAAATGGGTCAAAACAGAATGTATTTTAGTGTGGTTCGGGTTGACCCGCCACTTTTTTGTATAAAAATCTAAACCTCCAAACTTAAGTGATCTAGCTGGTTATGCGCATTAAAAATACATTATAGGTGACCTTTGACCTGTTTATCCACTTGAACTTCCCTTTATAGGCAAAAAAAAATGTACTCGACTTGTTTAAGATAACAGTTAAAACATCGACCAAATAGACCCATTCAAAAATAAATAGGTCGGAATTGCCACATCAAATTTACTCAATTTTACGTCATCTGTTCTTCATTTTGTCAGTCCCGTCTATTATCTTAATATCATATTGACGGAACCCAAAAAGTAAATATGTTGTACAAATAAACGATACATTGCATATCAGAAGAAAGAAAGCACGAAGATATATAATACCTTTGTAATTGTGGATCCTAGATGACAATGAGCCCCAACTAATTTGAGTTCATCAGGATACGACTTCACAGCATCTAAAAACCATTGCAATTTCTCGTTCCGTATACCAAATTTGGAGTTCTTGTTCCCGGTTGCAACATAAGGATGGACCTAATAAGACATGGAGCAATTTTTATAAAACCTTCACTAATCTTTGTTTAAGTGTTTATAATTAAATGATTTAATGTGATTTATTACAAACCTGAGGGTCAACATCGGGATTGATTCGAAGAAGTACATTGACTCTCTTTCCAGCAATTTTTGCAGCCGATACAATATTAGCTAAATCAAATTCACTGTCAATGTTAACAAATACGCCTTCTTGAGCAGCAAGAACAAGATCCTCCAGAAGTTTCCCATTTCCGTTAAAGATACACCTGTTAGTATTCAACAAAAATCGAAAAAATCAATCTCTACCAATCCGTGTGAGACTTTCTTATTAGAAACCGATAATTCTTGGTGGATTAAAAATTAAAAGTCTTTCCTCCCAAACCGATAAACTCTTTTCAAAAAGTTGATTTACCTTTTATAAGCATAAACTGTTTAAAGAAGCACTCCCAAACAGCCCCTAAATAAATTGTCCAAACACATCTATTTAACCCCTAAATAATCAGATAATCACCCTAGAGAAAACAAAACAACATAAAGTAACTTCCCGCAACTTAAAAACAAAGTAAATACTTTCAACACACAAGTCAAACAACCCTTAAATTTGTTATCCAAAACTGATATTTGGAAATGTAATAAAACATAATCGCAACAGTTTCACTCTAATGAAACTAAACACAGCTTAATACCACAACAAGCACCTATAAAACAAAAGGCCAAAACACAAAATCATAATCAGTTTCACTATACCCTAAAGGCCTAAACAAAACAGCATAAATTAATTATCCGCAACTTGAAAACCGCATATACCACTATCAAAACACAATGCCAAACAAATTCTACAACTAAACTAAGTCAAAAGCAGCTAAAAACACAAACTTGATTACCTAGTAGGATCGAAGCCGGCCTTAAGAGCCAACCTAAGCTCATTCCCACTAACCAAAACAGCACCACATCCCAAACTCCTCAAATGTTTCAAAATCAAGAAATTATTATTCGCTTTAATCGCGTAACCAATAACCGAACCATTCAACCCTTCCAACGCCTCTTTATAAGCCTCCACGTTTCTTGTGATCTGGGGTTTACTGTAAAGATAAAAAGGTCTTTTTTCTTCAACTTTTTCCATGATTTCTTCAACTTTAAGACCCTCACAGTATAAAAAGTTGTCATCTTTTTTAGTAAAACAATGCTGGAATTGTTGGGTTTTTGGGGTTTGTTGGGTGAGAGTTGATTTGATTGAAAAGGGTTTTGAATTGGGTTTGAAAGCAATTAGGGTTTTGGGTGTGGGTTTGGTGATGGGGGTTAGGGTTTTGGGGAATGATAGGGTTTTGAGATGGAGATTAGCAGCCGCCATTTTTTGGTGTCAAAGTGGCTCTGTAGAAACTGATGATATGCAGGTTTAATCACTAGTAACGTTTTTTGTTTTATTATTAAAAATAATTAATACTCATGGATTCTACTTAAAAGTATGATCGTAAATGAACCGAACATTTAACGTATAGTTCATAAATTGTTTGGACTAAAATTCGTTTATATTCGTTTATTTATTAAACAAACTAACATGAACAAATATCTCGTTCGTTCATTTAAGTTCATAAACCTTTTTTTGTTCGTTTAACTAAACAAAAGAACATGAACAAATGTCTCGTTCGTAAACGTTCGTTTATATGTATAAAGATATCTTTTTTTTGGAAAAGGCAAATGATTTTATATCGGAGCCTACTCGTCATATTTCAACGAGTACCCCAGGTTCGAGCTCCGCATAGCGGGCAAACCCAGCCCCTACGGGGATTTCCAGGAAAAAATTCACCATGTGTGCCATAAGAGGTGTGAGTTAAATTACACAATTTTTTTGCGACGACCACAAGGGTCGAACCCACGACCTCAGCCAACATGGATATAAATATTTTAATATTTATTTCTTTGATCAATATTCAATTATTTAAATAAATATTAATATTAAATAAATGTAAGTGTAAAGTTATATATATTCAAATTTATAGAATATTTGAATAGTAGATGTAATTATTATATGTTTGTTCGTTTATGTCCGTTTAACACTTAAACGAACGAACACAAATGAACACGAACATGATTATTTTTAAACGAACGAACACGAACACGGAAATATGTTTGTTTAATTGTCCGTGTTCGTTCGTTTGTCCGCTTAAAGTTAAACGAACGAACATGAACAAGCCATGTTCGTGGTCGTTCGGTTCGTTTATAGCTCTACTCAAAATTCACACTTTTATATAGTGTCGTAATTTATCTAAAAAAAAATAAGGTTTGTTTAAACATAAGGATAACATTTGCGCTTTGCGTAGGGATGGCAATTATAATCCGATTCATCGGATATCCATCCGATCTATTAGTAGATATTATTTAAATAGATGAATAATGGATATGGATATGAATATGGATGTTCTAAATTTATAGCTGCTCGGATATGGATGAAATTTTCTCATCCATGGACGACTCATGTACCATCCAAAATAACAATATAATATATTTATATATTCAAAACATATGAACAATTTAGAATGAATATTAAACTCCAACTACTATTTTAGCTTATAAATTTGTAACATGTAATATATTTTCATGTAATGGACTTTCCTATAATTTATAGTTTAAAATATAGCTGATGTTTATAAATGTATGCATCATAATGAATACATTCATGATGCAAAATGAGTTTCATGTATTTAAATTGATTGTTATATTTTACTGTCATATGTTACAAACTATATAATCCGATATTAGTTTAATGTTTGCATTTTTTAACAAATTTTTTTATTACCCGCTTCATCCAATTAATATGGATATGGATGGATGAATTTTTTTTTAAATGGATATGGATATAGATATGGTTCCCCCGATCCATATCCGATCTATTGTCATCCCTAGTCTTGTGGGTGCGGATACCCTTTTATCCACGATTCGTTTTTGTGGATTTTTTTCCATACCTTCCAATCAATAGATTTATAATAAAATTCACGTCCAACAAAGACCCGTCAACGACTATATTTTTCAATCCACGACTGTACCTATGGATAAAAACTTGCTGATTTTCCTAACCATGATGGATGAGTACCCGCGAACTACATGTTTTGTCTCATCCATTGCCATCTCTATTTAGATACACTACTAACGTGAAATGCAACTTGTGATAATTTTAATTAGTAAATGTCTAAGTCATATTAAAGGGCATAATCAAAAAAAAATTCAGATTTAGAATAAACCAAAACGGATTTATTAATTAAATAAATTTTTAATGTATATGTGGAGGCAACTTTAAAGGTCTCATTCTCATAAACAACTTTCTCAATTATAGATAAAAATTTATCAATTGGCCATGTGTAAGTTTCATACAGCTGAATTATAATTCATGCGCCACAAACAATAATACTTCGTAATCTAATTTATCATATTGCCTTGAATGATAACTAGTATAACACAAATACAAAAATTCCTCAAATGAGTATTATACAACATGGGACTTGGACTCCAAATCAAATGAACAAAAAACGTCGTATGAGCAAACTTATGGTGTTCTTTCCAACAAGTATGCTGCAAAGTCTTGGTTGACGTTACGGTTATATGACTTGACTAATTCAAAATTGTGAATTCCAATTCTGGTATACTAAACTATTATTCTCGGGAATTCAAGTACTCTTCCCAGCCCACGTTTTCTAGCTTCTCCGTCTTTTCCAATACTGTATCACTTGCGTCTTCTTGAAATTGTGCCATTCTGTACATGCCAACCATTTCCCCATGTGTGTCAATACTTGAATTGATGTATGAGTGTATTTTAAAGGTGGTGTAATTTCAACCCATTTACTTGTAAGTGGGTCACATATGTCGAATAAAAACCATAACTAAAAATTGGAACGGGGCAAACGGTTGAAAGTAGACCAATGTCTGTATCTAATGTATTCAACTTAATATAAAAACAAAAATATTATTTATTTAGATCTTTTATTCAACCTTGAAAATTGTTTTTATGTATGTGCAAACGAAGTAAGAGAAGTAACCTTGCTTGGAGAGAAGTATCGGCCACCCCCAACATTCTGACTGCCAGCAACCCTGCATTTGTGGCATTGTTTATTGCAACCGTTGCAACGGGGACACCTCTTGGCATCTGCATCACACAAGAAAATCCCACTCGATGAAACCAATACCATAAAACCTGACCCGACCCGTTGAAACCAATACCATAAAACCTGACCCGACCCGTTGAAACCAGTACCATAATATAACTGTTTTGACCCAACCCAACCATTATATGAAACATGGATCTACTTTTGGAGATTAAAATGCATACCTGCACAATGGAGAGAAGGGAGTCAAGGCCATCTAAAGTGGAAGCACGGACAGGGACTCCAATCACGGGTAAGGGTGTCAGTGCAGCTACCATACCTAACCAACCACGCAGAGCCAAAAGAATTGTTACTAATGTTCATCATCCATCCCCATATTAAGTTCGGAAATGAAAATGGTAACCAAAACCTGGCAAATGGGCTGCACCCCCAGCACCAGCAATAATAACTTGAATCCCTCGCTCTCTAGCAGATGTAGCATACTTGAACATCAGTTCAGGTGTTCGGTGTGCTGACACTATTCTAACCTGCACAATAATTTAATTTAAGCTCTGATGACAACAGACCCCAAAAAATGGGTCACTGTGGTTTATGTTCTAGTTGGTCAAACGGAAAACGTGATTAAAAAAAACTACCTTTTAAAGAGATGGGTCAAAAGTCGAAACTTGTCCAAAGTTTATTTTAATGCATAAAACCTTCTAATCATTGTATCCAAAAAATTAGATAGTTATTGGAATAATGTAACTTTTGAAATCATACATGACTCACTAAAATTTTCACAAATAATGATCTAGTTTTTACAAAAAGTGTTTCGTATAAACAAAACCCGGCCTGTTTTGAACTGTAAAACAAACAAAAGTTTAAGAAATAACCTCCACAGAGACATCAAACTCGTTCAAAACTTTCGCAGCTTCTTTCATGACAGGAAGATCTGAATCAGAACCCATTATGATTCCAACACGTGGAGCAACTGTGTCAAGAAGACGTAGAAATTATGAATGAGATAACTACTTACATACAGTGATCGAGAATTTAGAGACTAAACACAACGTAGTGATGTAAGTGAATACTATAAAATTGCTTTTGAAGAGGTCCATAAACATGTAAGTTCTAATGCAGATCAAAACTACCCCCATAAGTGTAAATGTCAACTTAACATGATGGATTCTAAGAAAACAAACCTCTAGTCTCCTCAGAATTTTCGTCTCTCAAAAACGATTTAACCCTTGTTTCCACAATGCCCAGTGAAGGGCCAACAACAGTGATATGACCCATCTTCCGTTGCTTTCGCATATCTTGCAGTATCAGAATAAATATGCTTAGGAATTGACTAATGGTATAAATGTAGATACACGCATATAGATCACTAGTGTATGTCATAAATACCAACCTGGCTTATCATACCAATGAATGGAGGCCCCCGGAGTACACAATGCCCTTTTAATAATCTGATGTGCCCGAATAAAACCTGCTTCTCCCTGCGCACAAGCCTTGTCATGTTGCTTATAAAGACGGAAACACACAGACAAAACAAATACCATATAATGACGGAAAAAAGTTATCTAATGATATGAATGTTGTATGCGTAAGATAAACTACACACTAGAACCTAAATTCATGTTGCTAGTTTTACTTGGTCTCCATATTAATAGAATTGTCACAAAATGTAACTTATGGCATTTACCTCGTCTTCACCAAGAATGTTGTACATCATCGACGCTGGAACCTTCATTGATGGATCACCGAGAGGAAGACCAACAACTGCCCGCAGATGCTGCTCATATTGAGAAGTATAGCAAGCTTCAATGGTGTGGTGCCCACTATTATGAGGTCGAGGAGCAACTTCATTTAATAATATCTGTATTTAAAATTTAAATCTTTTAAAAAGCAAAATGAATACAAATATAAAGTTAAAAATAATATAACAAAATAACTAAGAATTATTAATTATAAGAGTTAATTACATAAATCGTCCCTATGGTTTACCTAAAATTACGGATTTCGTCCCTAAGTTTAAAACGTTGCATAATTCGTCCACTTTTAGAAACTAATTACCCTTTTCGTCCCTAAAATGGATGTCCGTTAATTATTTCCGTCAAAATTATCGCTAACTAATTTCACATTTCGTCCCTAAAATGGATGTCCGTTAGAAATTAGGGACGAAAAGCGTAATTAGTTTCAAAAAATGGACGATTTATGCAACATTTTAAACTTAGGGACGGAATTCGTAATTTGGAATAAACCATAGGGACGATTTATGTAATTAACTCTAATTATAAATAGTAACCTCGCCATCTTCTGTCAAAAACAACTCAACTGCAAACACACCAGCACCTTCCAATGATGCGACAGCTCGGGAAGCAACATCAGTTGCAAGTTTCAATATTTTCCATGATTCGTTTGCAGGTGCCTTAACAATGTGGCAAATATTATCCCTATTTTAAGATAAAAGATATAGCTTAAAAACATGTCTATAAATATTACATTCATTATTACAAATTTAAGTCACTACGACATTGACATATCATCTAACCTGTGTACAGTTTCTACAGCGGGATAGCACAATATAGAATTATCTCTTCCCCTTGCAACAATGACTGCAAGCTCCTAAAACAAACATGAAAAAACAGAGGCAATGAGCTCCAATAATACACATTTAAGGGGAAAAAATCAACGTAAATATATGAAAAATAGAACGTAATAATGAGTGCAATAGTTGTTGACGTGCTGACCTTAACAAAAGGTGCCCACTGTTCAACATATAGACCATGACTGAATCCTCCTAGAGCTGCAATTTCAAGAAATTCAAATTTATCAGAGCTGAACACTTGTATGATACCACACTCTACTCAATCAATCACATGAAATACGTGAAATTCAAGAGAACAAATAAAATCAGAAACATCTAAGTTGCCTACGATACGATTTAAGACTTCGGGTAGCAAAAATTTAGAAATAAACAGCTAATGTCCAACAATGGCCTAAAAGTAGTTATTGAAATAACGCATAACCTATTAACGACAATTACCCATGAAAATGAAGCACTTGAATACAAATTAGATTTAGAAAATACAAAGTTCAGCTGATTTATTTGCATATGAAGAAAAAAACTGAAAACAGGTAAATAAAAAGAAAATCCTTGAGATTAATAAATGCATACCATCAATTGCAGAAGTGAGTTCCTTTTCACTTTTAGCAACAGCATTACCACGACCATCATAGGCCAGCCTTCTACTCTTTATCATAACAGGATAGCCGAATTCTTGACCTGCTCTTTTGGCACTTTCTTGATCATGTATCTGTCCATGAAAAATTTGTTGCCATAAATCTATACCATATAAATTAGATATTCCTTGAGTAAATGGAATGTAAATACAGTATTACTTTATGATTCAAACCTGCATAAATTTGGGAAGCGGAATAGCATGTCTAGAAAAATGTACTTTTTGAAGAAATTTATCCTGTGAAAAAAAAATAAGAGTTCATATTACAAGTTCATAGCCTTATTCAAACTGCAATAAACAAGCATTTATGAATACAGTATCGTTAAAATTTGTGGAGTAAGTTTCCTTGGCTAAAGATCGAGTAAAGTTGAAAATTTGAGCCTACATTTGACAAGAAAATATATACCTGGATAATGCGAATGGTAGAAGCTTTAGGCTGGCAATCTACTCCTTGTTTTTCAAGCTTCTCCAAAGTGTCAGCATCAACATGCTCAATTTCAACTGTGAGTATTCCACACCGCTTAGCAAATTCTTCAACAGTGGTACTATCATCAAAGCTTCCCACCATATGATGATGACATATGGAACTTGCAGGGCAATTCTCCAGAGGATCCAGAATGTGGATTTTAATTGCCATTTTCGAAGCAGCTTGGCAAAGCATACGCCCTAACTGTCCACCGCCCAAAACACCTACATCTTTTTCGGACACTCCATGAGCCTCCTTCCTACATCATAGGTTTTTATATGAGAACAGTGAAATGTTATTTTGATTGATATTAAAATTTAACTCTTGAAACAAAAGGATAAAATGTTGTGCAACCTTTGCGAGATATCAGTTTCCAAGGACGCGCGACAAGCCATGGTACGGGCACTTTTGTAATCAATCATTTTACATGAAGAGGACAAAGAATTTCTGTTGTATGCCCGAAACCCAAGTAGAGAACTTGGGTTGGGACAAAAGGCTCCAACTTGATGGGTGAGACTGTTGTGAGATAAACCGCTTGGGCTCAGCATCCTTATAAGATAAAGGAAAAAAGGTTAAATTTGGATAGCAATGGCGATATTTAACTATTTCTGTCCATGTTTTCACATAAAATGTTCTTCCTAGTCTTTTTTAAACGAATTTTACTGTTCCCGTATATTACATTAGAAAAGTGTATGTGTTTAACTTGGTTCAAATATACTTTATTTTAACGAAAAGACTTGTCTATAGAAATCCAGAAGATTTAACCAACAATTAGCAACCTATAAATATGTTTTGGTAGTTGAACTAAATCAAAGTAAAGAATACTTACAAATACATATATATGCGGAAATATCCAAAGATTTGCTACCTGGACTTGGTAAGAAGATGCAAAAATTTCTGCAAAAAAAAAATTACAGTAAAATAGAATATCATCCCGAGGGCTGAAAAAATGGGTGGGGAGGGTCGAGACGGTACCAAGTCGAAACTTTTACGGTTCTAATATTTGTTGATGTACAACTATAACAACATATGGTACAATCTTTAAATGCAATGAAACTAAACTAAACTAAGAATCGCTAAAGCAAGTTCCAACATCTCTTTATGTTCTATAAAGTATAACCAATCTTTTATAACTGAAATCAGTTTAAGGTTTTAAGAAACATCAAGCAATAATCTTCCTTGATATACGACTATAAATAAATGTAGTATAACCCTTGTTCTCGAGTTAAAAAGAGGATGAAAAGAAAAGAAATGAGAAAATAAGAAAAGAAAGTAAAAGAAAAGAGACATATACTTTTTAATTTTCTTGTGTTCTCGAGCTCCCAAGTAAAAGAAAGAAAAGAAAAGAAAGTTTTCATTTAATACTATTCTCAAGTTAAAAAGAAATGATAAGAAAGTAAAAGAAACATGTAAATTTACAATTATGTCCTTTTTAAATAAACTAAAATTATCATCAGCTTATAAAGTAAAAGAAACATGTAAATTTACAATTATTGCTAGGGATGTTGAAAAATTTATACAAATCTTGTACAAGTTATAAAAAAAGACACAACGAAACACTAATATACGTGACTGCAGCAAAATGCCCATGACTGCAGCAAAATGCCCGTGACTGCAGCAAAATGCGTGACTGCAGCAAAATGCCCAACAGTCACAACATTCACCCAGATACCCGTTGTTCTCTCGGGTTGCCAAATCATCATAGTTTTATCATAGATGCTGATAAGATGCTTTGTGGTTGAAAACATGAATTGTATTCCGTTAAGAAAGGTGGTTGCTACTCTACTGAATATACCCAATCCTCATGACCAATTAGTAGGCATAAATACAGTTTATGGCACTGCATTTGAGCTCCTTTTTATGTCGTCACACTCCCTGATTTTTTCTTAGCTGATCATTTTACTAGCCAGGTAAGATATAAAACCAACAGACTAACTAATAACTACATTAGATCAAGAAATAGACTAAAATTAATTTAAGTTATTTAATGGTTTCAGGTTCAGTTATTGAGGAGTTTGCAGTTCTATGTATGCTACTATGGTTGGTGAGATTTCAAAAAGAGGGATGCAGAAATTTGCGGTAAAAGCGATGTTTTTGATACAATTACTATAGTTATTGCTGTTGTCCCATATTGGATTCAAGTCATTTATAAGTAGATGGGTTGTGAACTTTTGACTAAATTTTTGTATAGTATCTATTTGCCCCATAAGAGATAAAACAGAACTTGATCGACCCATTTATAAGTAGATGGGTCAGAATTGCTACTTTTGATACAAATGTTTGAAATAACCAACATCATACTCAGCTAAAAAATATAATAATCTAAGTGTATCTCTCTGGAGGAAGCCTTGAAGATTTACTAAACTGCAAACATAATACTCCCCCATTACCATGGCAAAACAGAGTCCGAATAGCTGCTGAATTATGTTCGGTTCTTAGTTTTTTCGTCATTCATGTGGCGTTGTTCATGGTGATTTAAATCCCTGGTTTTGACTAACTGTCCTATATATGTAGGTTATGATTACTTTCTTAAATTTTCCTAACTAATCGCTCTTAACCGACTACTTTGGATGAGCTAAAAATATGTTGCCAGACTCGTCTTAGGAGATTAACACGAGTTTTTGTTGTACTTATATTCGTTAGCTATCTTTCTGGTTTAAGCTTAAGCGAGTATCTAGATACGACAACTAAATTTACTGCCAGAAAAGGTAAATCGTGAGACAAGAAAAGGGATGCTGAACCATAATCATCAAGGTTAAAAGATCTTGTGGATGATTACGATTTGGTGCTATTGTCTATGTACACAACAGTTTTAATAACTGGAACTAGCCTAGAAATGATAAGACAACCAAAATAAGCCCTGATAACAATCATATAAACAGTTTCTTACAAACGATATAGGTTCCAGTTTATATCTCCATAAAATCAACAAATCGACAAATCACAACTCTGAATCAAATAAGTTATCATTGAGTACTAGCTTAAACAATAACACATATATACTACTGTGCACTGTATAATAAATCAAATAACACAGATCTAAACATGGAGTCGTCAGCCATAACATCATCAACTATCTGACTACAACAACCAAATCAGTTAAAATCGCAATAAGATACAAACTACTTCATAAATCAAATAACACGGATCTAATCATAAACGTCTGCCCTAACATTACCAGTTACATAACTTAAAGTTCTAAAACAACCAAAATCTGTCGGAATCGACTACATCACAACAGATCAATAGAAACTAGCAGTAAACGATTGAGTACACGTAACAAAAACATCAGAAATGGAATCAGTCGAGCTTAAAACAACAGAAAAAAAAAGCTTCCAAAAGGTAACACTCTGTTTCTTCTGAATTACGTTATATTTTTAATCAATTTCTGTAAATGTTATTTTACCATATTATATTCAATTATGTTGTAATATTTTTTTTGAATATTCATCATACAATCATAATTCATTATCCCCAATTCAATTGTTAGGTTTTGCAAAATGTAATTGATACAAAAACTTACAGTAACTTATACATGGTGTTCATATAACAATATATACCATATATATCACTAGAACGTATCAACGTATCATTATTCATAAATAAAAATTTAAATAATAAAAGAAGTTACAAACCTGATGTTAATGTTATTGCAGCTTGTAGAAGAGATCGCAGAAGATGAAGATGATATACGATGAAGATGAAGATGATATAGTGTTGTGAGCTGTGATAAGATAGCGGTTTAATAAAACCATACCACGTACATATAGTTATTAGGGATATATTAGTAATTTTCAAAAAATAAAGAAGTTTTCCTTCACAATCGGCCCATTTTTGGCCAGATTTTTTAGGGATTGATAAGCCATTACTTTTCCATGTAAATCATTTCTATTCAATTCCTTTCATGCCTAAATAAAACCCAAGAACACCCTTTTTTATTTTTATTTTTTCCTTTCCTTTCTTTTCCATAAAAAATACAACTGGAGAACACAGTGTTAAACTAGAGTAACGGACAGAATTATAAATGATTTTGCTAATTTGAATATGAACACATTGCAAAAGTGGATAAGTTTATTGAGAAAAATAGCCAATTTACATAACGGGGGTATTTGTTTGAGCTTATATAAAGGGCTTATTGGCTTATTGATTTTCGGCTTATGTTTCATATAAGGGCTTATGAGCTTATAGTTTATTACTGTTTAGTAAGTCATAATATAAGGCGAAAGTCAATAAGCCCTTATATAAGCTCAAACAAACACCCCCAAAATCTATACGGTATTAAGAAAAAACCCTAAATTCATTTGAGCATTTACAAAAAAAAATCTAATTTCAAAAACATTAAAATGAAAATCACCTCGCGTCGTTCCAACAACCGGCGGGGAGCACCAACAGAAGAAAATTACAAAGTAGACGTTCAAAACTAAAATTTAAGGTAGGGTTTTTCTAATAAAGTTGTTAAAATTACCTTAAAATCTGAACTACCAAGTTCACGATGTCTGGTGGCTGTGCTTGCTGTGGTCGGAGAACAAGAGTTTGAAAACCAAAACCTTTGCGTTTTGTTTAATCAAAGTATCAAACTGATAAATTCTAAAAACCACATTGGGGCTATGATATCATATTGGGCTGGCTTATTGTCTAGCCCAATACTTCTTATTGTCTAATAAAGTAATAAGTTTAAGTAATGGGTTTGTATCAAAGGAAAATAGTAAAGTTAATTTTATATATAAAACATTAAATATATAATCTATATTTATAATATATGCTAACAGATATACATTAAAAGTCATATGATGATGTATGGATTATTAGATTGGTTCAAGATTAATTTTCCACTATTAGATAAAAATGATGATGTCATATCACATTATCATTAACTATTTTTGTTCTAACCCTCTATTTTATATATAATTATAACCTTTTAAGTTTAATATTTATTTAAAAAAAAAACATAATTTGAGACTATTATCTTAACTCTTAAATATATATATTTTAAACTTTTTTTATTTCTTTTCTTAATTTTTTTTTCTGTTTGTTTTTCCTTTCTTAAGGAAAAAAAAACTTACTAAATAAAACTTAGTTTCATACAATTACTTTAAATCTTAAATATTTTTATATATTAAATTTAAAAAGAAAAGTGATATCTTTTTTTTTAGAGTAAATTACATAGATTGTCCCTAAGGTTTATATGAAATTACGGTTATTGTCCCTAAGTTTAAAAAGTTGCATGGTATGTCCCAAAGTTTGGAGTAATTACGGATTTCGTCCCTATTTTGGACGTCCGTTAATTACTGCCGTTAGGGTTCCCTCACGTGTTAAACACGTGAGGGTATTTTAGTCATTTTACAGCCTTCTCCCCCAAAATCAAATAAACCCTAAAAAAAAATAACCCTTACACAAACACCCCTTCACACACACACACACACACACACACACACACACACACACACACACACACACACACACACACACACACACACACAGTCACACACACACTAACAAATCCGGCCAGAAAACCACCGCCGCCACTTCTAATTCAACCATCTCCGCCCCTGCAAAAACCACCGCCGCCGCCGCCGCCGCCGCCGCTGAAACCAACCAAGATTTCTCCAGCCCTAGGTCAGTTCCTAATAATATGACTAGTCAAATACCTGATCTTTCCAACCTCACCAAGCTTTAGATTCTTGATATTTCCGATAACTATTTCACGAGAAAGTTCCCTCCTTGGATTGGAAGTTTGACGGGTTTAACAGCACTTGGTTTGGGAGATAATGATTATGAAGACGGGGCTATACCGGATAATATTGGGAATTTGAAGAATCTAAGTTTGCTTTATCTCGGAGGCTGCCAACTGACCGGTTTAATTGATTTTGATTTTGATTTTGAGTGAATCTGATTTTGATTAAACCGGTTTAATTGATTTAGAGTGAATCTGATTTTGATTTAGAGTGAATCAATTAAACCGGTGGGTGAATCTGATTTTGTTTTGGAAATATGATATGATTCAATTTTGATTGTATAAGGGATTATGAATCTGATTTTGATTTATTTTGATTGATTTTTGGATTTTTGAGGAAGAAGGAGAAAGGTAGGTGAAAAGTGCAAAAAGACTAAAATACCCTCACGTGTTTAACACGTGAGGGAACCCTAACGGCAGTAATTAACGGACATCCAAAATAGGGACGAAATCCGTAATTACTCCAAACTTTGGGACATACCATGCAATTTTTTAAACTTAGGGACAATAACCGTAATTTCATATAAACCTTAGGGACGATCTATGTAATTTACTCTTTTTTTTAATTTCATTCTTTTGGTTTTTTCTTTTCTACGAAAATATAAACATACAACCATAATAAAAAAAATTAATGTTGACATACAAAAAGAGACACATTCTATATTTTTGTTTGACATAACCCAATATATAATTTAAAAGTGGTGTTGAAAATACGTACATATAAACGAAACAAGATATATCTAGTATCACAACTAATGTTGTTATATATTGTTAATAACACACGATGTTTACTCAATTTTTATCTTCCTCCTCATTCAAATCTTCATTTGCCATTACATGATAGATGGGATGCTTAATAAAAATTGTAAACCATAGCACAAAGTGATATCATTCCATAAAGTTTCATTCAGTTTAATCATTTTTATTACTCTTCTTGTTGCCAACAATGGCACAAAGTGAACACAACAATCTCATCTTCATCTTCACCATTGTTATTTCTTCTCTCCTTTACTCTTATTTCCTCTCTTCAAAGCTTCCCAAACGTATTTACAAACTCGTCTCGCTCCTACCGGTCTTCTACCTCTTTACCATTCTACCTCTTTACCTCACCTCCCCATTCACAATTGGCATCACCGCCTTCGTCTTTACATGGTTGGCCAACTTCAAGCTCCTACTCTTCGCGTTCAATCACGCCCCCCTTTACCCTCCAAAATCCCTCATTAGTTTCATCACCATCGCTTGTCTCCCCGTGAAAATCAAATCACATTCCCACAACCTCAATAACATATCGCGTTTAAATTTCTTGCTCGAATCACTCCTTTTCCTTGTATTAAACAAAATTGTGTTTAGTCACAAAGAAAATTTGAATCAACATGTGGTATTAACCATTTATTGTTTACTACTTTTTTTACTAGTTGATCTTATTGTTCTTGTCTCAAACATCATGATGCGGACCGTGCTTGGAGTGGAGCTTGATCCGCCCTCGGTTGAGCCTTACCTAGCGACCTCGTTACAAGACTTTTGGGGTCAGAGGTGGAACCTCATGGTAACAAATATCTTACGTCATACAATATACAAACCCGTTAAATCTTTGTTTTCGGGTAAGGTTTGGGATTCACTCCCTGCCGTTTTGGCCACTTTTGTTGTCTCAGGTTTGATGCACGAATTATTGGTTTACTACATGACTCGTGTAAGTCCCACGTGGGAAATGACGACGTTTTTTGTTCTTCATGGGATTTGTGTTGTTGTGGAGCTGATCACGAAGAGGGAGTTCACAGGGAAGTTTGAGTTGCCGGTGGTTGTTGCGCGGTTGTTGACGGTGGGGTTTGTGTTGGTGACGAGCTTTTCGTTGTTTTTTCCGCCTTTGATTAAGAGCGGTGTTGATGTGAAAGTGCTACAGGAATTTAAACTCTTAGCTGATTATGTGAAAACTGTATGTGTTTAACCACGTACCGTTGTGCATGGAGGGCAACATAAACAGTTATTTAATAGATTTAGGTCGTTTATGTAATAGTTGGTTACCTGGCATAAAGTTTATAAATGAATTAATATAACTAATATTTATTTAAATTATGAGTTTATATTTTGTTAAAAATATCACTTATGATTTATGAACCTCATTTATAACAATGTGGACACTTTGTAATTTTTTTACAAAAGTTGTTTACAACCTTTACAAGATATGGTGTGTACATACGTATTTCAAAAAAACCCGTTGCGCTAAGTTAAGGAGGTTAAGAAAGAAGATAGGTACGTAACTAACAATTTAGCACGAAAAATCCGTGAATATAAAAATGAAAACGTCAAACTTTAAAAAGTGTATGTTCTACGTATCTTCAAAGTAATGTAACAAAGCATAGTTTTCACATGTTCGACCATGAGTTTAAATTTCTCTATTAAAGGCAGAAAAACAACCAAAAGATCGTCGCCACCACCACCTAACCGTCAACAACCAACGACAACTTAAACTTCCCCGTCTACTTCCTCTTTATGATCAATTCCACAACAACACATCCCCCATGGAGAACAAAAAGCTATGTCATTTCCAACATGGGACTCACACGAGTCATGTAGTAAGCTAATAACTTCCATATATGTGTCTCTTTTTTTTTCTTTTTTTTTGAGTTGCGTTGGATTGTGACCTAATACTCCCATGTAACTTTAATTGTTTGTTTATTTCTTTAACCATTTTTCATAATCGAAAACCGTCAAGGATCATGACTGATAACAGGACGAGTTGCCACCACTTTGCTATGAGCCGCCAAACTTCCAGAGCCAAAGTGTCACCTATGAAGAGATGGATTTTAGTTTACAAAACGCATTACGGACTTGGGAACGAGTAGAACGAAGATCCACATCACGTTTATTAAGGTTCCCACTCTAAAAAAAAAGTTTTTTTAAGGTTTTCAAACAATTTGATAACTTTTTGAGACGCCTTAACTAAACGTTGAGAATAAAAATAAGTATCTAGGCTTCCAAAACCGGATTTAATAAGGTTAAACATCCCGTAAGAAAGAGATTTTTTAACTTCCAAGACCAAAGGTTATTTCGAATTTGATTCAAGGCACTTGGTTATATCATCACACAAAAGGAGGCCAAGATAATCCAAGGAAGTCTAGAAGCTTGACAACAAAGAATTGAAGAAGAGTTTCGAACTTCAAGGTTATATTGATACACACACCAACATTTTCGAGAAGTTTATTTTCAACATATATAATTCAAGAAAATTTGTTCGCCTTGTCAAGGGACCATTCTCCCATGAACAAAACATTATTTGCAAAAAGAATCTGAACAAAAGGCCAAAGCCTAACAATTTTATTGATAACAAGAACCACTCTTCAAAAGTGAGGTATGTTTTAGTAGAATGAAAATCTACGGATTACAACAGATACTAAAATATCAAACGAGGAAACTAAGTAACAACTACAAAACGTAAAATGTTAACCCTAATTGTCTGTGGAGAGTTGATAGTATATCAAAAGAAATCAATGAACCATTGGCTATTGTGACAAATTGTCACAAATCTAATACCTTACACATTATTTAAAAATAACCACATTCGAGAATATCACCTTAATAATACATACATGGGGATTTTGCTTCGGTTAATACTTAATAGGACAAATATTGAACTTTATTGACAAAAAGACTTTTAATATGTCATTGAAAATCATTAACGAAGAAAATTCTTCTCTTTTTCAAAATCCAGATCTGGTTGCAAGATTGTGCAACTTAACTCATAAAAAAAGTTGGATCCATAAAGTTATTCTCGGATCCCAAACTTGAATTAATAGCCCATCTTTTCTAAGTATTTAACACGATAAACTAGCAACGATCTTCTAATCGAAACTAAAATACTCACAAAGGAGAATAAACTCGACAAACTCATCAATTGATCTCTATCATGAATGGAGAGAAGAAATATCACAACAACAATAATAAGAGAAAGAGGTTCTCTCAAATCTTCATAACGTCACGTGATGGAAAAATTCCCATTGGATAACTCTAGAAAAAGAAAGCCTAAAGACGTACGGGTAGGTTATATTTTATTTGTCCAAGGGGTGGCTCCAACATTTGCAAAATAAAGAAGTGAAATTGGAAATTTATATTTTCTCATCTTAATGTCTAAAAAATATATTTTTATGTCTATATCATCAATAATAACTTCAAGAGTTTCTATTACGTATGAAAAGATAGAGTACAAATAACCATCTTAATGTAAATAAAAAGGGATAAAGGGTCTCCTGATCTCCTTAACATATGTTTTAACATGATGAATAAAGAAGCCAAATAAAAATAAAAAAAACTGAAAGAGTGTACAAAAAAAACCGAACTAAAGGAAAAACGACGATCGATTTTGATATATGAAAAAATGAATTATTCGGTTTTATTAATGTTTCACTCCAAAAATCGAACAAAAAAAACCCAAACCGAACCATTTAAAATATACCATTAAATAAAAAAAAATTATACCTGCAATTATTATGATATATACATATCTTTTTTTAGGTAAAATCACTAGTATGTATGGCACAATATTTTTGGTTTAAGAATTTAAATGTATTAAGTAAAAATTATATTATTTGTTAAAATGAACAAGGTGTTTCTTATTGAGTCGAACTTGCCAAAGTCTAAAATACTCCATTAGAAATCGAACCGAACTTGATCCTAAAAACAGAAAAATCATCAAACCAATGTAAAACCAGGCTGAACGGTTCCTAACTTTTAGAAACCAACACTTTTTGAAAAACAATCTCACTTTGTTAATCCCTGTAACCAAACACGTAGTGAATAGGAAGTTAAACGGGCAAACTTAACATACCTTAACACTATAATAAGAATAGGTGGGAAATACAACAGTTAGAATAAAACCCCAAGTCTTTATTAATCTAGGTAAACAAAACCCTATTGTCTTCCACTGTGCCGATCCCTCAATTTTCCACAGGTTCGATTGTTCGATCTTATGCTATTTTTATCTGTTTATCTAATGTTTCGTTTATTATTACTTGACATATATATGTTGATTAATTGTTTTTGTATGTCGTAAGCTTGCTGTTTGGAAAGTCTTCTATTTTTAGGGTTGATAGATAATATTTCACTTCCAATATATGAATGTACTCTTGCGTTTCTCTTTTCTTTCATCCATGCATGCAAAAAGAAAATATATATAAAGCTTTTTCTTGTTTCAATTATGAAAGCAATGTTGCGAGATAACGTTTAGCTTATAACACGTTGTCGACATGATTATAACGTAGTATGATTTAGCTTACATAACCTTAAACATCAACTAACTTCTCCAAAACCCTAAAAAAAGTTTAGAAAAACTCCTTAAATTCATATGCAAAAAAGAGGTATTAACATTACATATAATGAGAAGGTAATCAAAATCCGTTGCCCAAATAAGTAATAATCATATCAGTTAGGTGTTATAAGCTCTAGCGATATCTCAATAGAAGGTATTCAATTTTCATTCCATTAAAATGGCAGACAAACGAGCAATTCTCGATAGAAGGTAATCAATTCTTGATAGAAGGTGGCTTTAAAAGAAAATTGTGAAAGTATATTTATCAGAAGTTTGTGTATTCTGGAACTTCTTTAATAATTGTTTTCTTTAATAATTGTTTGGATTTAGTCGTTCAAACTGATTTTCGTTGATTTTTTGTTGAATATGTTTGGTTTTTTTTTTTTTTTGTCACTGTTATTCCTTGTACAGATGAAGATATTCCTTAAGGCCCTCAAAAAGACCATCCTTATAGGAGTCAAAACCTCAGACACGATTGCCGACAAAAAAGCTAAGATCCAAGAAAAGGAAGGTATTCCCCATGACCAACAGGTGCTGATATTTGACGATATGGTTCTCGATGATAGTGGTACTCTTGTCGACTTCAACATCAACATGGAATCCACTCTCACACTTATGCGTAAATCATTGGGATTAATGCATATATTTGTCAAGACCCTCAACGAAAATACCATCTTGCTGGAAGTCAAACGCTCAGACACTATTCACAATATAAAAGCCAAGATCTATGATTCGGAGGGTATCCCCCCTGACCAACAAGTGTTGATCTTCAACAAAATGGCACTTGAGGATCTTAGCGCTACCCTTGCTGAATTCTACATTCAGAAGGAATCCACCCTTACACTTGTGCTAAAATGTAGTGGATTTATACAGATATTTATCAAGAGCTTCTCCGTAAAGACCATAACTTTGGATGTCAAGCCCTTATACACCATTAACAACATAAAAGCCAAGATCCATGAAACGAAAGGTATTCCCCCTGACCAGCAGGTGCTGACCTTCAACGAAATGACTCTAGAGGATAGCGGTACCCTTGCTGACTTCCATATTTACAAGGAATCCACGTTGAGACTTGAGCTAAAATTTGTAGTGGATTTAATCAATAGTTTTTGTGAAGGCCCTCAAGAGCACTGTCACTCTTAAGGTCAAACCCTCATATGCCATTGGTGACACGAAAGCCATGATCAATGATGAGGTTGGTATCCCCCCTGACCGGTATTACCTATTATACGGTGGCCACTATATCGTTGATGATACCCGTACTCTTCATGACTACAACATCTGTTGGGGTTGTATGGATCTTATAGTCAACGTTGTATCGAAAAACCTAGCGGAAATAAGCTTACGATTTCTAGCGAATATGAAACCTTCGGAAACGGAATCTAACCAACGGTTGTTGATATGATCGGACCTAAGGAAGACTATTCGGATGATTGTTTAGACTTTACTAAACGTTTGGAACACTAATAAACGGAACAGCAACAATTCGGCACAAAAACAAAAACCACAAAAACCTTAGCCGAATGCAGAAACCCTAGCTGGGTATATATAGGCCCAGCTATCCATTCGTACGAATGAGAATTCATTCGTACGGATGAGTTTCTATTCGTGCGAACCACATCTGGTTCGTACGAATCAATCTCCATTCGCACGGATATCATCCTTATCCGTGCGAACCAGTTTGAATATCATTTAAACATTACAAAACACATATTCGATTAATTCATAACGATGTAAACATCAATCAAATATTCAATACCGATATTCAATCACACAATACAAAGACTGATATAAAACGTTAATTACATACGAATCTTAGTAACTACATAAATGCACCTACAAACTCCCCCTAGGAACTAGATTCTATGTCGTCAGTCTTCAAAATTATCTGCTGCTTCCCAAAACACTTCTTTGATCTGCCCTCTTATGCATGAATCTTGTGAATAAAGCATACACGTACAACCTTGTTGAAACGCGACGCTTGATCCATATCTTTGACGTCGCAGAATATAGGTTGCAGATACAAAGAGTAGATATCATCATCTGTTAGATTTCTAATCCACATCGGATCAAAAATACGCACAGCTTCCCAAACGCCTTTGTGCTCTAACACGATGACAGCTTCAGTGGTTCTATAATCATAGTACCACCACTTGAAACTTCTCCAAAATCCGGTCTTCATTTCTCGAAGCGGAATCTTTTCGATAACCTTTGGCGCTTGATACTTGACGTGCTTCACAGATTTTCCTGTACTCCGATCTTTGGAGTAAGTAATCTTCGGATATTGCGGCCTTAGGTATTCCCACTTATTCCTGAACTCAAATCTCAATCGTTTCTCCAACCATTTTGCTCGATCATCCTGTTCACTGTAGAGCAGTTTAAGACGTGCCAGCTGCATCATGTCAAAATAAGGCAACGTCTTCAGGTCGTGAACTCGCTTGAAGTAATCGATTCCTCTTTCTCGCTTCACTGCATATACATTCAGATCCTCCAAGTATGCCCAGCTTATTATCGGACCTTCAGTCTTTGCCCCCTTCAAGGAATAGCACTTCGTATAAGCCGGTTCAGGAACTTGACGAGGTGGGCGTAAACACTCTTTCATAGCTTGAATCCATTCAGCCCGTTTTGCATCTACCTCGGCTGGGTTTGATGTCTCTTGACTGGCTGCTGAATGTTTATTTAACTTCCGAGCAAGATCTTCATCATTTAAATCAAAAACGTCATCGTCTCGGAGATCATTTGACTGATAGATAGGTTCGGTTGAATCAACGTTTTGTTCGAACTCTATCTCTTCATCATCAGCATCAGAAGTAGGAGGATTAACTTCAGAAACAGAAGCAGACTCCTCAGACATAATATCTTCAGGATTCATTGCAATTAAATCTGCAATCTGTTCTTTAGATAGGCTATGCATAATCTCTCCCTCTTCTAAATCATGATCAATGCTGAATTGTATTACCCCCTGCATATCCAAAATGTGAGTTAAATTAGACTTTTTAAACGAGATAGGAGTAATATCGTACTGGGATTCATTCTGTTGATCTTTACCAGCTCCCCCAGACTCCATGCGTGTGCTATCTGCACCGACCGGTTCAGCAGATTCATCAGCCGGTGCTTTGATTCTGTAAATTCCGTCCTCATCAGCTTCCATCGATTCTTGTATTACTTTGTTGGCCACCTCCAGATATTCGATTTTTTTTTGAAACAACTCCAGCTGCTTGTTCTGATTTTCAATCAACTTGTTTTGTTCATCAATCTTCCGCAGCATTTCAGCTTTCTCAGCTTCCCTCTCAACTTCTCTTTGCTTCATTTTCTCAATCATTTCCTTCATCTCTTTATCCTGTGTATTTTGCTTCCTCAGAACCTCCAATAGCAGGGCGTTTACAGTCTCGAGTTGAGCAGACTCAGTTGTTGACCCTGACGATGATCCACCAGCAGTTGGTGTTACCGTTGTGGCAGGTGTCATGATCGGTATGCTTTGCTGTGGCTGAGAGGTCACAGGAGGAGGAATAGGAATAGTTGTGCTGGCAGAAAGTTCACTTTGTTTCACCAGCTTGAGACGCTTAGAGATTCTCCCTTGAACAAGATCCGCCAGTGATGTTTTTGCTCTCCGTTTAGGTACCGAGGGAGTTGCTTCAGCACTTACAACCGTATCATCTTCATCTACTAACTCAAACTGAGTATCGGTAGGTGGAGAGTTAGCAGAAACCACTTCTTCATCTGAATCTGGTTGAATAGTCATTTCGAGATTCTCTTTATCTGAATCGCTGTCATCGTTTCTCCATTTCAGTTTCTCTGGACAAACGTATTCAGGATTTGCCAGATGTCCGATCAATCTTTTCTCCTTTGGTGTAGGCTTTCCCTTGTATGTCAGCATGCGTCCCATCGTGCTATCACTCATAACGTCCAGCTTGACTATATCGTCTTCATTCTTCGGCAAGTCATGAATCTTCTCATCAATGATCATTTGCACAAATCTGGCGTACATCAAGTACTTGTGCTTGTTCTTCAATTCTACGTTCTCAATCATAAACTGCAGGACCATGGCTGAGAAATTGAACGGAACATTCAGTACTAGTGCGACGAGTGCACTTTGAAGGGTCTCCCGCATCTCGTCATGTCCCGCCTTTCTGGGACCCAAGCAGTGTTGTATGACGTGACACAAATACTTGTACTGAACACTGAAGCCAGACTTTATGATCACCCCCTTCTTTATATCACCGTCATAATGCATTCTTAATATCGCTCCTCTGACCTTATACAGATTCAGAATTGTTGGCAATTTCGCTTCATCCCCGAATCCAATGACTTCTCTAATGACTTGCTCGTCAACGATGATATCCTTCCCGAAAACTGTACTTTGAATCTGAACCTTGCCGTCTTGACGAACCGCCTTGGCATTGTTCCAGAATTCAGAGATATGAGAGAAGTAGAGCACTTTCTCGGTAGAAATAGCTTTGAAGATTCGAGAGCGCTTCAGAAATCTTATAATCCCGACGAACTTCGTGGAGTGCGCTGTTGTTTCGTCTAGAAAAGCACACATATTGTTCTTTGGGCCGATGACAAGACCAGTGCTTTGAGAAGATGATGATTCAGCCATTTTCCTGTAAACAGAATTAACCACATAGATCGCAAAACAGTTAGAATAAAATTCAAACTTTTAAGATTTTCTGTTCAGGCCATTCGTACGAATGAACATTTCCATTCGCACGAATCATCATGGATCCGTGCGAATGAGTTAGTTAAAACATACGGATTGGATTTCGTTCGTTCGTACGAATGACATAGCCATTTGCACGAATGGAGATCCTATTCGCACGAATGAGGTTTCATTCGTGCGAATGAAGTTCATCGAAACAGTTTGAATTCCAGAAAACCTAGATTTTCAAAAACTCTGTTTTAAACCATGACACTTACATCAAAAGCTTCGCAATATCCCGATTAGTAAAACCCCTAACCCAAATTCCCGTTACAAACACATATAAATGGTCAATTTGATTCAAGTATTCTCGGGTTTAACTTTCAACGATTAAACAGGCAAATGGACGTTATACCTTTAGTGATATATATGATTATGATCGCAAGACACAATTACACAAGAAAATAAAACTCAAAAACTCCTTTTAACACTCTTAAAAATTTTCGAAATTTTTCTAACTTGTTCGGACGAATGAATAATGAAGCGTGAACAACACAAACGAAGGACAAAGGTATATATAGTCATTTCACATTCGTACGAATATACGATACATTCGTACGAATGAGTTCATATTCGTACGAAGGAGACTTTTGTCTCAAAACCTGATTTCCCTCTGATTCGTGCGAATGGCTTGTTCCTGCGTGCGAATGAGCTTCTATTCGTACGAATGTTGCTGAAACAAAATTTATAAACTTCGAGTTTTTCTCTTATCTTCAAAACTCAAACATTCAGCAAACGTTAAACACATGAAAATTATCGATCCATCAAAATAACACATTTAACTCAATTCAGATATCCTAACCAAACACTTTATCAATTTTTATGACTTTACGAATTAATCTCAGTTTCACCTTTAGAGCTCAAGTCACGACAAGTAACCTTAGAAACTAACACAAATAAAATTAAAATTAAAGAGAAACTAAAACTAAAAATTAAAAATCTTTTTGTATTTTTCTGGTTTGATGAATCAAAGAAAATTCTAACTATAACAACCACTGAAATAACAATTGAATAAACTGAAATTTTCACATTCTTTTTGCGTTTTTCGAATAAGGGATCAGACTGATACTGAAACATAGCATTGTCATTCAAATTTTCGTTGTAACTATTAACATATCAGTTGACGATTATTGGTATATTTGTCCTCTTAAACTTAAACAAACATTCACTTGACACTTGTTCTTTCCAAAATGGTTATCTCGCTAAGATCTCCCAATATTTTGAACATAGAAAACAACACACAATTTGAATTTTTAACAGTCATCAAATTTATATCATAATCAGATTTGCAAGTATGTTTGTGTATTTGTCCTCTTAACTTTTCAGCCGTTTCAATTCTATTTTCACAAACATTAGACGTAATATCATACTATCGATTTCGTATGTCAGTATTACATCAACTACACATGCAATAAGGGCCAGTGATTCTTGATCGTTGAAACAAAATATCACTCAGAGAATAAGCGCTTCTTCAATCTTTATTTGGAATAGCCGAGTTATGATCTTCTTTCGACCTTATAACTCTGTTCATCCATCAAGATATTTGTGAAGTCTTTAGGTACTTCATCACCCTTTATTTGGAATAGCCGAAGTATGATCTTCTTTCGACCTTATACTTCTGTTCATCCATCAAGGTATTTTTGAAGTTGTTTCTTATCTCTTATTGCGATATATTTTTTTTTTTTTTTTTTTTTTATTTTTTTTTTATTTTTTTTTTTATTTTTTTAAATATATAGATCAAAACATTCAAGAATGTTATTCCACAATCACTGGAGTGGCCCTTAATTGCAACAAAATATTACTGACATACTGTATTTATTTTCTGATATTACACCCAATATTTATTATTTTCGAATCAATCCAGCGAAAAGCCACAAACACTACAAGACAAAAGCTAATTAAAATATATTAAACATTTAATTTCGACCGCTTTGTGTTGTTTTCAGTGTTCTCAATTGTTATTGATCTCCAGATATCATTTAGACAGTCTTTGAGACATATCCATAAAGATTTAAATAAATTTGATATCTGCGACAACCATTTGAAAAATTGATTAATTTTCGTCAAGTTTCAGTGAGATAAGTCTACCAATATATCCTACAACCGACATGTTTAAACGTTACGTTCAGGTTACTTTTGACAATTTACATGTTCAGTTTTAGCTCAGTATTTCCTCACTTCCCCCGTTTTTTTTTTTTTTTTTTTTTTTTTTTTTTTTTTAAACTAGCAATTTACTACTAACTACTAACTATTTCTCCCCCTAAAATGCTAAAAATAAAAATCTTTTTGTATTTTTGAATTTTATAAAAGTAAAAGAAGAAACGGAACTAAAAATAAAAGAACTAAAAAAATTAAACGTAGTATACAAAACGAGGACGGTTACTTGTCTGACTTTTCTTCCTCAGCGATTACATCGCTTTTCTTAACAACACCATTTTCTAACAGTAAAAACCCAAACCTAGACTTATCAAATGCTTTTGTAAAAATATCAGCTTTTTGAAACATCGTTTCGATATAAATTACGTCAATCAGATGTTTTTCAAAACAATCACGTATAAAATGATATTTTACGCCTATGTGTTTGGTTTTAGGATGGTGTACAGGATTCTTAGTGACAGCTATGGCAGCAGAATTATCAACATAAATAGGAGTATTAGAGATAGACAAACCGTAGTCCCGCAATTGTTGTTGAATCCAGATAACCTGAGAACAGCAACTAGCCGCAGCTACGTATTCAGCCTCACACGTGGACAATGCTACAGCGGTCTGTTTCTTGCACTGCCATGTGATGAGTCTCGTTCCGAGAAACTGACACCCTCCTGAAGTTGATTTAGCATCCTTCTTGCAACCTCCATAGTCCGAATCACTGAAAGCAGACAATTCAAAATTATCATCATTAGAATACCAAAGACCTAAATCTGGGGTACCCTTTAGATATTGCATGATTCGCTTCACTGCTTGAAGATGGATAACAGTTGGTGCTGCTTGGTATCGAGAACACAAGCACACCGGGAACATAATATCTGGACGAGATGCGGTGAGATACATAAGAGAACCGATCATAGAGCGATAAAGTGACTGATCAATTAGCTCCCCCGTAGCTTCTGGTGATATCCCGTGATTCACCGATAAGGGAGTAGAAGCTGACTTTGTCTCCGACATTTCAAACCGTTTCAAAATGTCGTTTACGTATTTTGTCTGATGAATAAAAATGCCCTCTGCAGTCTGATCTACTTGTAGCCCCAAAAAGAACTTAATCGGACCCATAGAACTCATTTCGAACTTGCTTGTCATCACCGTCTCAAACTCTTTACATAGTTCCGGATTTGTAGATCCAAAAATAATGTCGTCCACGTATATTTGCACCAACAGAATATCTTCACCTCTTTCTTTGATAAACAGCGTACAATCAATGACCCCTCGACGAAAACCATTTTCGGTCAGATGGTTAGCGAGTGTCTCATACCAGGCGCGCGGTGCTTGATGTAGACCATAAAGTGCTTTATCGAGAATGTACACTTTATCCGGATGTAATGGGTCTACAAAGCCTGGTGGTTGATTAACGTACACTGTCTCTCGAATATTCCCATAGAGAAACGCGCTCTTAACATCCATTTGATATACAGTGAATTTCTTGTAAGAGGCAAAGGCTAGAAAAATACGAATTGCCTCCAATCTTGCAACTGGAGCAAACACTTCATTATAATCTAAGTCAGGGATTTGTCGAAAACCCTGAACCACTAGCCTTGACTTGTTTCTGACAACTATTCCCTGATCATCCCGTTTGCATCGATGGACCCAGCGAACACCCAATGACTTGGCGCCTTTTGGCTTAGCGACAAGCCGCCAGACACCCAGCTTCTTAAACTGTAAGAGTTCTTCTTGCATCGAGTTAATCCAATTATCATCCATGAGAGCTTCTTCATCAGTAGTCGGTTCAATCTGTGAAATAAAACAAGCATGAGCACAGTAAGTAACATCTCCAGATTTAAACAGATCAATATACACATCGCTGTGGATTTCTTTCTTTGGTCGAGCTCCAGCAAAATAGGTTTCATAATCATCAAAATTTGTCGATCTGCGAGCCCTTGATGATCGACGGAGCTGACTTGCTGGTTCTTCTACGTTCAAATTAGGAGGAACCACAACATTAGGACCCAAATTATTAACATCGGGAGCTTCAACTTCCTCTTCAATCTCTTGAACATTTTCAGGATTTCCAATCAGCTCATTTATGTTAACGGAACCATCAGAATCTGAATCATCATCATGTACTTGACCATCTGCAGGATTATCTTGTGGACCAGGAGGAGTAGGAACTGTTGGAGTCATTGTATCATGAGGAATAGTTTCTTCCAAAGCCTCTTGATGGGAGTAATATCTTGCAATATCTTCATCGGAGAACTCAGGAAGATTAAATGATTCAAACAGAGAATCATAATCAAACATCCACGGATAACCTTTCGAAGGAATCGGTTTAGAATACTTCTGAACATCCACCTCATACCATTCTTCAATAGCTTTAGTGGCTGGATTCCAAACTCTCTTGTTAGGAGTGCTGTATCCCAGAAATATCCCTTCCACAGCCTTTTCATCAAACTTTCCATCTTGTTTACGCTTGAGCATAGTACAAGGAGCTCCAAAGGGTTCCAAGTACTGCAAATTAGGCTTTCTTTTCTGCAACAACTCATAACACGTTTTCCCATGACGTTTCACTACTAGCACTCGGTTTAAAGTGTAGCAAGCATTAGCTACTGCTTCATTCCAAAAACGTACTGGCAGTGTCGAATCAGCCAACATCGTTCTAGCTGCTTCAATCAACGTTCTGTTCTTTCTTTCTGCAACCCCGTTCATTTGTGGAGTATAGGCTGCACTGAATTGTTGTTGAATTCCTCGTTCCTTGCATAAATCCTCCATCCTCTGATTCTTGAATTCCGTACCGTTATCAGTTCTAAACCGTCGAACTTTTAACTTATACAGAGTTTCCAGTGAAGTAACCAGCAGCTTGATATTCTCGTACGTTTCAGATTTCTCTCGTAAAAACATGACCCAAGAGAATCGAGAATAATCATCAGTCACCACCAAACAGTATTTATCCCCAGCAACACTAGAATACTTGATAGGGCCAAACAAATCCATGTGTAGAAGCTCAAGTGGAATATCAATGGTATGAAACTTCTTTACTTTATGAGACTTTTTGGACTGCTTTCCCTTCTTGCATGAAATACACGTTTCCGGCAACTGAAATGTTTTCACATTAACTCCCATCACTAAATCCTTGTGCATCAAATGATTCATCTTTCTCAAGCTGAGGTGTCCCATACGTTTGTGCCACAGTATTGATTCACTTTCAGTAGCTTTCGAGACAAAAGCTTGGTGTTCAGTTGAATTCACTGTAGTCTTCGACATATCGAGCACATACAAATCTCCAACTCGTGGTGATTGCATAATAATCAGGTGCTCTGGAATCACAAATTCTTTCTTCATAATGTAGCACTGGGTTACGTCAAAAATCACCTTAAACTTCTTGTCGCAAACTTGAGAGACGGACAACAAGTTGTTGACCAATGCTTGAACATAATTTACTTTATCAAAACTCAATTTGTCGTTTGCGACTGATCCCTGAGCAGAAATAAAACCTCCCTTATCACCAGCAAATGAAACATAGCCACCCTTAATTGATCTAACATTAGAAAGCAACTTCATATTCCCTGTCATGTGCCTAGACGCCCCACTATCAACAACCCAGGTATTCTTGATAGGATCATAGACGACCTGCACAACAAATTGAAATTATTAATACCCAAAACAAACCTAAGCCTTAATAGCCTTGGGTTTGCCATCTTCACCTTGGAACTGTAAGTCAACCCATTTTCCATTGGAACCATCAGACACGTTTGAAGGTCTTTCATTCTTAGCTTTCCATGCACGTTTGACATAAACAGTTGGTGAAATTGGCCTTTTTTCAATTTGTTTAACAATAGGTTGCTGTTTGGATTTACCAGCAGGAAGCAACTCATTGTTTTGTTTAGGAGATGATGACCTATTGTTTGAGAATCGATTTCGATTTGGGCTTGAGAAACGATTTCCAGTGGACATTCTGTTTTGGTCAACATTATTCCTAGGCCTTTGATTCAAATTTGGACAATTATAGTTAACATGGCCTTTCTCCCTACAATCAAAACAAGTTCTCCATTCGTTAAGATTTTGAGAACTTTGCGTCATTCTCCGATGGTGTGTATGAGGTTTGGAGAACATAGCATTTGGACGCATAAAGCCGGTATGTTGTTGAACATTTTGTGGCTTCTGGGGATTTGTGGGTGACTGTCTCCTATGAGGTGGTATGAATTTTGCCTTTTCTGATTCTTTTGACTCAGATGCGATTGATGATTCGCCGGTTTTGACAAATTTTGGTCCTTTAAATTCAGGTCGTTTCAAAATTCTAACTTGTTTAGGTTGACTCGAAGTTTTATTTGGAGCCTGATAACCTAAGCCTGTTTTGATGTGAGGTTTGCGTCCCAAATTCATTTGATAAGGTAACTGACAACCCAAACCTGGACCCTTTTCTTCCTCATCTGAGTCAGAAACCCAATCTTCAACTACGACGGTTTCTTTCAGTTTTTCGTTCACATTGCTTTTAGTACTGACAGTAGGTGTTTGGACAGTTGGTGTTTGGACACTAGGGGTCTGAACAGCTGGGTCTGGTTGTTGAAGAATGAACTCAACATCCCCTTCCTCCTTCGGAGACTTAATCAGTGTGTTAAAGATAGGAGGTGGACAAGTTTTGTAGTCAACCCCTGGTTTCCCTTCCCCATTTTCAGGACGTTTTTCTTTCAAAATATGGTCCAAAAGATATGATGCAGATGAATAACTTCTAACTTGTTGGTTTAAAGTTTCAAAACTTATTTTAACAGAAGCATTTTCACGTTTAAGAGCATCGATATCTTTTAAATATTTGTTGATCGAGTCCTGTTTGTTTAACAAAGCAATTTCCAAATCACTTACTTGTTTAGCCAAAAGTTTGTTCTTTTCTGAAAACAGTTTTTCATTTCCCTTACAATTTTGTTTTTACGAAGTTCATCCACAAGATTGTTATTTTCTTGGCTAAGCTCATTTACTCGTTTATCTAAAACAAAACAGTTTGAACAGGAAGTTACGACAGTTTCAGATTGTACCTTTGATGACTCAGTAGTTCCTGCCATCATTGCGAACTCCCTTTTAGGCATTGGTGATTCTGATTCTGTTGAAGATTCTTCAGATGATTCTTCAGATGTAACAGACTCCTCCCCATCACTTTCTTCATTCAGATTCAAAATCTTTACAACGTTTACTTCAGCATCAGATGGATTGGTTTCAATTTGAATTCCCCAATCCAAGCCTTCGTCAGATTGAAAAACTAAGGCCTTAACCTCTGAATTCTCAGTACCAGTATAAGCATTTGTGCCAGTCGTCACCAAAGCTGTATTCTTGTTTGTCTCAGGAGCGTTTCTGTTCATATTCCTGTTTTGCTGATCTCTGAATGGATTCTGAACTGTTCTTGGCTGTTTTGGCTTTTCACAGTTTCGAGCAAAATGACCCTTCTGTCCACAGTTGTGACAAGTAATCGCTGACATGTCGAAGCCATACTTAGTTTCCTTGTTTGCTCCGATTGGGTTACCAGTCTTTTTCACATACTCTTTAGCCCTCCTGACGAGATTAGCGAAGCCCCACATAATGTCGATTCGTTCCATCTCATCACGATCAATCTGCTCGTAATCCTCCCCAGTTAAGTGTACATTTCCAATTTTACCCTGCAACAGTTGGTCATAAGATCCAACTAAAGCACTCAGCATAGCCATGTCTTCATTTACGCTCTCCACATTTCCTTTATGAAAATGCTCGACTTTCAAACTTGTAAACGCTGATTCTGAACTTGCTTGAGCTTGAGACTTCTGAACCGGAGTACTTTGACTTGAACTTGAGTGTGAACATCCCAAATGTCCAGTATGATTTGAGGTGTTTGCAGAGAATGCTGTCTTCAGTGGAGCATGAGTGGGAGTGGCTGCTGGTGGATCAGCATAATACAATGAGGGATCTTGAGTGTGTCCCTTTCTTTGAGCACGAAACTTGTCATCCTGCTCCTTCTCTCTTAGCTTAGTAAAAAGATCATTCAAAGTTGTGCGAGCAAGATAGCCACTTTCCTTTAGCATTTCAATATACCCATTCCAGCTGTCTGGCAAAGCATCAGCAAAACATTCTACTCTTTCTGCACCAGTTGTCTCTACCGAATATCCATTCATTTCACTAATCAGATGCTGAAAACGTATGATAAGGTTGAATAGGGACTCTCCATGTAAGCAAGTGAAATTGTCGAATTCCTTTTTCAGTGCTCTTCCCTTCATAGATTTCAACTTGTTGTTTCCTTCACAGTCTAACTCAAAGGCATCCCATAACTGCTTCGATAACTTGTATGTCCTGTATTGATGAAACACAGATCTAGGAATAGCTTGACACAAATAAGAATATGCCTTTTTCTCTATATCATAAAGCTTCCTTTGTTCCTCTGTATATCTATGAACGGCAATAGGGTCTCCATTTTCACTAACTGGTGCGTTATATCCATTTTGAATCATGTCCCACATTTTTGAATCCACTCCTTGGATGTGAATTTCGAATCGAGGTTTCCAGTGTGGATAATCTTCCATAGTGATGAGTTTTGGGACCTTGTTAATGCTTCCAGTTTCAGCGTCATTGATTAGTATTTCAGACATCTTAGTATTAGAACTTGCCATTGCGTATTCCATCTAAAATTTTAAAATTTTATTCTGTTTCAGGTTCGTGCGAATGAACTACTGCTTCGTACGAATGAAAGACTTGATACGTACGAATGAAGGTGATTCGTACGAATGAGACAAGAAACCTAAGCTCTACACGAATGAGTGATTCGTACGAATGAGTTGACAGATTCGTACGAATAAGAGTTTGGTTCGTACGAAGGAAACCTATTCGTACGAATGAACTAAACTTTAAACTTTTCAATCAAAACTTTGATTCGCACGGACGAATTCCTATTCGTGCGAATGGAGACCTCTATTCGTACGGATGAAACCTGTCAAGAACTTGGTTCGTATGCGCCGTGAAATTTTAGGGTTTTGCTAAAAACTCGATCTACAGGTCGATTTTCTAAACCAAAACGATTTCTATTTGCCCAGATCTTAATCTAGATGACTCAGAAACGTTCTAAGACAATAAAAACAAGGTTTTTAACGTAAAATTCCAAATTCTAAGAAACAATCAAAACGAAAAATCTTAAGAATCGCTAGAAGAACGTTGATTTCTACAACCAACGCTCTGATACCACTTTGTTGGGGTTGTATGGATCTTATAGTCAACGTTGTATCGAAAAACCTAGCGGAAATAAGCTTACGATTTCTAGCGAATATGAAACCTTCGGAAACGGAATCTAACCAACGGTTGTTGATATGATCGGACCTAAGGAAGACTATTCGGATGATTGTTTAGACTTTACTAAACGTTTGGAACACTAATAAACGGAACAGCAGCAATTCGGCACAAAAACAAAAACCACAAAAACCTTAGCCGAATGCAGAAACCCTAGCTGGGTATATATAGGCCCAGCTATCCATTCGTACGAATGAGAATTCATTCGTACGGATGAGTTTCTATTCGTGCGAACCACATCTGGTTCGTACGAATCAATCTCCATTCGCACGGATATCATCCTTATCCGTGCGAACCAGTTTGAATATCATTTAAACATTACAAAACACATATTCGATTAATTCATAACGATGTAAACATCAATCAAATATTCAATACCGATATTCAATCACACAATACAAAGACTGATATAAAACGTTAATTACATACGAATCTTAGTAACTACATAAATGCACCTACAACATCCACAATAAATCCACACTCTATCTTATGATTGATGCATTTAAATAGTTGTGGTACAATTTTTTGATATGATCAAAATGGTAGTACTATTGTCTTTCTAATGATCTATGTACAACATTTCTGAAATGCATATCAAACAGACTCTATTGGAAAAGGTAGTATCAATCTTGGTGCCTGGTTGCCTTCAATAAAACATGACAGATTATGAAAATTTTAACTACGTAAAATACGTTTCATAACAATTGACAAGCAATAGTCAATAACTTGAAACTATGGCTTTCAAGAACACATTCACATAATTACATTAACTTCAAACATACATCCCTGGAAAATGGCCCGGTGCTTAGCACCTACCCATAGGTGCGCAGCACCTATGGGTCTGACCTCCAAAACTTTCATTTTTCGTTACTAATCGACTTGGACTCGTAACCTATTGCAACCTTAAACTTATATCGGTAATATATTATGTATAAAAGTACTATATAAGCCAAATACCGTCTTTGGACTCAAAGACATTACCGCAATATTAAACATTATCGAAATATTTGAACCAACGTTTTACTTATGTTTTACAACAAATCGTTTTAAAACCGTTATAACTCAATTTTTACCTTATTTTTGAAATAAAAGTCTTTTTACTCTTAAAATGTCAAAGTTGATTTCCATTCTATAAAAACAAATCGTTGACTTTGACTTTTCTAAATCAACATCTCTAATTTTGACTTTTCCTTCCAAATTATTGACTTTGACTTTGACCAAGTCAACATCTTTGACTTTGACCAAGTCAACATCTTCGACGTTGACTTTGGTCGATTTCAATAAACTTTGGTAACAGTATTCCTTTCAATCGACGTTCCTGTTAGTCAAGTTCGGCTCGGAATGTTATTCCCTTCTAAAAGTCTTTATGACGTGAAATTATCGATATTTTTTCTATCGTCTCTATCGGCGCGGAACATCGTCACCTTGGACCGTCATCACGACTCGACTTGGAAATCGTTGGAATACTTTAATTAACCTTAAACTCTAAACTTAACCGACAAGGCTAAACCGAACTATGTTATTAAGATACTTAGACTTTGTTATATTGATTTAGGGCACTTAGGCGGCGGATTATTAGCTTCTTATTGATTATTACCCGATCTCTTGCCGAGCTTATTTTGTGAGTTATTCGTAGCCCCTTTTCTCTTACTATTTGGGCTGGAAAGCGTTTTTGAACTATTATATGATGTATATCTTGTATGCCTAGTGTATTAGTATCACCTTAGATTAGGATGCTTCTTAGGCTTTTGGTAAGCCCCCCTCATACGCTTGTTAGCTATTTGCCCACGGTTGCATATATATAGATCTATATGGGTTTGACCAACCCTCATTACTCGAGAGGATATCCCTACGAGTGAATGTTATGGCCGTATGATTATTTGTTGCCTTTGGTATTGCATCGCCTTAGGTTAGGGGATTGTGGTCAGGTTCAGTGTATATTAATCTTTGGTATCTATACTCACACTAGGGTTATACATCAAGATATGCTTTGAAACTTAAATTGGTTTATTAAATCTTTTAATGGGTCAAATCTTATTTACTTATTGCGAATAATTCACCAACATTGTGTTGATGTCGTTTTTAACGCTTTTTCAGGAGTTTGAGGATTTTAGTTGATCATGCCTTACACATTTTGGGATCATATATTACTTGTATTTGGAATTCGTTTTGCTTGATGTAATTCCTTTATGATCCGAGTATTCGACATTTGTATTGTATTTGTACTTGACTTTGGTTTCACATTCGGTGATGTATTGTATTTTAAAACCTTGAGGCATGATTAATATATTTTGATGTTTTGTTTACGGTTGTATGTTGTAATCCTTGACTCTTGATATCATTAACTGGAACACTCCGTGTTCCGCTTTTAGCGGGGTGTGACAGATTCGGAGGGTATCCCCCCTGACCAACAAGTGTTGATCTTCAACAAAATGGCACTTGAGGATCTTAGCGCTACCCTTGCTGAATTCTACATTCAGAAGGAATCCACCCTTACACTTGTGCTAAAATGTAGTGGATTTATACAGATATTTATCAAGAGCTTCTCCGTAAAGACCATAACTTTGGATGTCAAGCCCTTATACACCATTAACAACATAAAAGCCAAGATCCATGAAACGAAAGGTATTCCCCCTGACCAGCAGGTGCTGACCTTCAACGAAATGACTCTAGAGGATAGCGGTACCCTTGCTGACTTCCATATTTACAAGGAATCCACGTTGAGACTTGAGCTAAAATTTGTAGTGGATTTAATCAATAGTTTTTGTGAAGGCCCTCAAGAGCACTGTCACTCTTAAGGTCAAACCCTCATATGCCATTGGTGACACGAAAGCCATGATCAATGATGAGGTTGGTATCCCCCCTGACCGGTATTACCTATTATACGGTGGCCACTATATCGTTGATGATACCCGTACTCTTCATGACTACAACATCCACAATGAATCCACACTCTATCTTATGATTGATGCATTTAAATAGTTGTGGTACAATTTTTTGATATGATCAAAATGGTAGTACTATTTTGTCTTTCTAATGATCTATGTACAACATTTCTGAAATGCATATCAAACAGACTCTATTGGAAAAGGTAGTATCAATCTTGGTGCCTGGTTGCCTTCAATAAAACATGACAGATTATGAAAATTTTAACTACGTAAAATACGTTTCATAACAATTGACAAGCAATAGTCAATAACTCGAAACTATGGCTTTCAAGAACACATTCACATAATTACATTAACTTCAAACATACATCCCTTGAGAATATGAAATGGTTTTACAAATCTAAAATACATTTTTACGCACTAGTATGGTACCCGCACGATGTAGCGGATGAAAAAAAAATCATATTCAACAATTTACATTGGGGTAATGATTTATGGTAATTTATCATTTGTCTCGTTACATATATGTAGAGTTTAATAGTTTAAAGTTCGGTCATTCGGACAATATAAAAAGAATGTTGTGGTAACAATTTATGGTTCGACCATTCAGCGATAATAAGTATTATGTCATATGATCGATTTTTTCAATTCTTATCCACTACCTTAAGGAATCTCAAATTTGTAAGTAAAGAAAAATTTAGATTCCAACGGATTTAAATTCCGTCATAAACTTCAAACAAACATCTTATGGAAAAGGAATTCAATTCAAATTCACTCATTTTTTATAGATTTCGTGAAACAAACACCTTCGCAGAATATTTTCCGTTCGGATCATTCAACCCATTGGGGTAATTCGACTCATTTTAAGATTAAGCTCATTTACGAACATAACAAAAGTCTAATTTTCAGGTCATTTTGTTTTTTTAATAGTGACTCTAATAATTTCTCGTTCGGTCAAAAAGAGAATTAAATATATTTCTTGAATAGTATTCCTGTATAAACCCATGTTTTCCATAAATAAAAACTAATTTTCCTTCAACGATGCAACAACAATTAAAAATCCATTCAGACACTACGCTTTCTAATCGTCTATCGTTCTGGTTTTCAACCCGAAAAAAATATTTTCATTCAAGACATTCAAATTCAGTCTGTTTTCATGAATCTAATATGGTAACACATACTTTCGAATGTTGTAATGAGGGATAATCAATATGGTAAGAAGGTTTATTAACCTTAGAAGTATCAAATGTAATACTACTTAACTTATTGGTATTAAGACTTATCGGTGACCAATAGAAGAATATATAAACTTTTGATGATAACCATCTTCCTAGAATTATAGAGTAACACGAACCACAAAATTTTCAACTAACTTTATAAAATTTAGATTATAAATCAAATATTTGAAAATTTACTCCATCAAATAACGTTTAAAGTTAAAAAAAAATAATGGTTATATGAATACAAATTTATATCAATTAATTTGAATTGTCTTTATTTCATATAGGTGCATATTTTTTTTATGAAATTAGTAATCGAATTAATTAAAGGAAATTAAGATTAGTTTATATGTTATATTCATTAAGGGATATATTACTAATTATACTTTATTTAAAAATTTAAAATTATAATAAAAAGTGAAAATGTGTTATATATTAATAAAGATAAAGATAGTTATTATTATTTATTTGTTATTGTTGTAATTAAGGAAATGTCACTAATTGTAAATTGTTTTAAATGATAAATTTTGTGAAAGGTATAATAGGGGTAGATTAGTAATTTCAATTAATTAAAATTTAAAATATTAAGATGTTGAAGGAGATTCTTTATATTGTAGTAAAGATATAGTCACCCTCTATACATAAAAACCGATCACATACATCTAAAATCAACCATATTATTATTATTAGTTGATCTACGGGAGACGATTAATTCAGAGAAATTTGATATATATTGTGCTAAAATCTGGTAAGAGAGACGTCGAGGGAGATTGAAAAAGTTTTTTAGTGTCCAATGATGCTTGCAGGGACGGAGCCAGTAGGGGGGCTGGCGGGTGCTCGCCCCCCCTAACCGGCCATCATGTCTAACTTGTAGTTTAAGTTTCAGTTCATATTTCGTTAAGTTTTTGTGTTGGCCCCTGCTAATGGTCCAGATATGTTAACAAAGATGCTGTTGAAGAGCAATTTGTTGCCAATTTGTCATCGGAAAATCAAAGTTTTTGCAGACTTTCAGAGTTGCACGGCAGATGTAGATGGAAAAGAAATAATTGACTAGTCAAAAGGTTTCTTATAGTTCCATTAAAAAAAGCCCAACTAGCTGTAAATGTTTGAAAATCATTTTAGAGGCCCATATACGGTTTTAATATTTTTTCCAGTAAAAGTCTTGTTATGTTGGTATATTAATGTTTGGAAAAAAATTGAGCCCCCTTAGTATTAATTCCTGGCTCCGTCTCTGGATGATTGGAACAACTTATTATTTGATTAGAAAATATTGTAATTGCTAAAACAAAGTTATGAGCTTTAACATTGTTGCTATAAGTTCACAATTGGAAAAAGCTAACTATGCTTTTCAAGATGATCAACCAAGCAACCAACTATACCTTCCCCGAGTAAGACTGAAGAAAGACTAGACTCACTGAAGTCGGATCAACCCTAGTACAGACTCATACTTGAAAGATTCTAAGTGTTTCGGAGACCTACAACTCTTATATAAAATCTAGAAAATTTGGTTGAGATAAGTTAACCAGGTAAAGAAAGAAGAAACGTTTGTAATTATCTATTTAGCACAAACAATACGTGTACATAAAAATGTAAACGTCAAAGTTTTAAAGTGTAGGTTCAAGCAAGGTTGTAAGTTTCTTCGAAGTAATTTAATCACGAACAACTAAAGCATAATGTTCAATAAGTTGAACTTACGCGATTACTTTTATATCAACACCAAAAACAACCAAAAGCTAGTCACCACCATGTTAACTCGGTTTGTCACTTCAGTTACAAATGATAATAATGAAAATAAAGATGATTTCTAATCCAATTGTAGACGTAATATAAGGCAAGTGGGATCGAACCCAAGAAGACGTGTGATAAAAGTTTTAATGTTTCTAGTTTACGACTATGCAAATCAACTAAGAAATGACGTTTTAAACAAAGTTTTTAGTTTACTACTATTCAAGTTTGTAGTAAAAGACGTTAACAAGTTCTAACATCTTTTATTTACCAAATTATTTATATCAAAATAAGCTCTTTGACATAAACCTAATTTCCTAATTCAGTTTTAATAAGCTATTAGAAATGAATCGAAAATAGCATTAACGTTTTGTGTAAACTTTTCAAACAACAATTATCGTTTCACAAAAGCTCGAAAATATAACAATTGTGTGATTTTAGTTAACTTTGAGTGAACAACGTTTTGTTGCTAGTTATCAAACTTCAAAACAATTATGGATTTCATAATTTTTATTATAACAATTGTGAATTAAATCCTAACTTAAGTAGCTAGCAAGAATCAAAATATAATTCGAACATTAACTGTTAAACAACTCTAAATCACTAAATAGAAAACAAACAAATATTAATTTTATAAATTAAAATGCATAATCAAGTATAGGTTTGAAACGAATACTAGAAAATTAAGCTCTTATGGCATGAACAAACATACAATTAAACATAAATTTGATATTTCAATGGCTTACAAACAATGAATCTGATGTTGAAATGATGAATTTGGCTTCAAAATGGTGTTCTCCTTGATTGTGTTTCTGGTTGAAAGATATGTTAAAAACTGATGATGGGTGGTTAAAAATTGTGTGGAAAGTGATTAAAACCGAAAACTGGGATTTTGGGGGACCAAATACCCTTTGAAAATAGACCCAGACGAGTTATTTTGGCCCCAACGGGTTAAAAACATCTTGATTAGAACACTTCAAAAACCCATCGGGTCTAACCCGGATGAGTTTTTTTCATCATAAAAATTACCCTGGCGGTTTTTTTTTCAAGGCAAATAAAACCCGTGTGGGTTTTGGTTTGGAACATTTTTTGTCTCCCGATTTCTTCATGTTTTGCTCACTTTTCGACCCATTTTTTCGTGTAGCTTCTAATGCCTACAAATACACAATAAATAGGTGAAGTATAAAGCATTTAATTCGTCAATTAAAAATTACAAAAATGCAACTAAATATGCATGTTTATGTACGAAAATGCAAAGATAAACGGCAATAAAACAAAAAAAATATGCATAAAAATGCATCTAATACACCACAACTCTCGCCACCTGCAAACCAAACTTCCCTTCGAACTCTCTCTTTACTTTTAATTCCACATCGACACAAATACCACAAAGGTGAAAAAAGTCGTCATTTATCACCTGGCCGGGACTCACATGAGTCACGTAGTAAAACAATGGTTCATGAATAAGATCTCTTGCGACAGAAATATGTCGCCGTAAAAGTAACTACCGTAATAGAACTCTTCGTCCAACATAGCAAAACTCCAAGGGTCCATAACACTTCATAAGTTGCAAAAACAAAAGGAAACGTTGCGAGTAACTCTATCCTCGACAGATAACTTCCTCTCGGTAATGGTCAAGGATACCGGATACCGGTTGCGTGTCGTATCCCATACTAAACACCACCTTAGAATCATATGCAAACACAAGAAGTAGATACAAGCATATCGCTTATAAAGTGAGACAATTGAAACAGTCATCATGATATGCCTCACAACATTCTATTGGCTTGTCTAACGTTGTAATCGCATTGCTAACTAGAAAAGCATGGAGTGCCACATATCAACATTGGTGGCACTCCTACGACAAGCCGAAACATGTAGGTCTAGAGTGTACGAAATTCCCAAACTATTCCGTCCACGTATTTTCTTACTACACAAAACTGGTTTGGGTTATATAAAACTAGTTCAGACTAGTATGGTCTTCACGAAGCTATCTTTAGACCTAGCCTCCGTTGAGCACTATAATTAGAAGATGATCGACCCTAAATCATGTATGCATTTCTCACCCAGTAACCTCATATTACTTCATCTTCTTACCTCGTTGGAATTCTAATTCTCACGCTAAAGATGAATCACATGGTCGATCCCGAATCCACTTAACTCGCGTCTTTAACATTTTTCTAAGTAGGTCAAGCCATCACACCATTGACACCACAACAATCTATACTAATCATGTCTTCTTATCATCTTTGTACTTAAGTAACTCGTCAAAATATAGTCGATCATACAAAATGGACGAATACAACAAAATTGGCTTAATTTACATTCATGGCTTCATAGATGTATACATGTTTAAAAAAAAATTCCACTAAACATTTGTTTGTTTTATTTTTCCATGTCTTGACAAAGATGTATACGAACTAATCATTATATCCCAACGACCTTTTTCAAACTTTTTCACTAAACCATTTCAAAATATTAACATAACCAGACCCGAGAATTAACATAACCAGACCCGAGACCGAGACCTCTCTCTAAATAAACTATAACTATAAAAATCACTTAGGGGTTGTTTGATAGTTGTAGACTGAATAAGCTCGGACTGAGTTAGACGTCAGACTGGGTCTAAGCTCAGACTGAGTTTGCATCTACACACCCTTACCAAACGCACAGACTCCAAACCGAGTCCGTGCTATGTCGGATACGAAGGGCAAAATCACAGTCTGCGAATTTTTTAAAAGGCCCGAGTCCGAGGCAAAATCACAGACTCCGAACCGAGTCTAACATCAAACGCACATTACCAAACGCACAAACTCCGGACCGAGTCTGTGATCTGTCGGACTGGACTCAGTGAGGCAAAATCAAACTGCCCCTAAATTTTAATAAATGGGTCATTGTCTACACTACTATGTGGCTTAGGCCCAGTTAAATGCATTTTGGTCGACGTTGTTTTAAAGGTTTTGGATTGGAATAGAAAGATAATCAATCGTGCAATTTTTGTTCTTATTATTTTATTATTCAATTAAAATCAAATCAAATCTGTGGGTATACAGATTTGGGTTATCTTAGATCGATCAATTTGATGCGATGGGGTTTATCTTTACGACTTTGATCTTCATTGCTATTGGTTTAATTGCTTCCCTTTGTGCCAGAATCTGCTGCAACAAAGGCCCTTCTGCTAATCTGTATATTTTTCAGATTTGATTTTATTATCTTTATGGAATATTGTCTTTTTCGTTTTTTGAATATTACTCGATTACTATTAGAAACAGTGAATTTTTTTTATCAAACTTGTGTCTAGTTTTCGGTTATAATAATATATTTTGGTTCACTGTCTTTCGAAAACCGGAACATTAACATGTATTGTTATGGTGCAGGTTTCACCTTACGCTCGTGATAACCGCAACCGTATGCTGTTGGATGATGTAAGTTTCTCTCCTTTCTTCGTTATTAACTAATGTTTTATTGCCTATATGTTGTGGATTTAGAACATTAATGTGCTTATACGTGACCTCTTTAAACGGTATTTTCCATTTCGGTAGACCATTATTAAGTATGGAAGTTACAAATATCAAATAATTCAAGATTTTTGTTCGAATATAATAGGATCGTCTACATGTAATGGTATTATTTTTTGGGAGATATATTGTTATACCAAATAAAGACACTCCTCGATCAGGTTTCTATCTCTATAAACAACAAAATGAGAAATTGTGTTAGGGAGTTGGGGCCTTATTATACTGACCAATTGTCATAAAGCGGAATAGTAGCTCTGGGTGAGCCTTAATATAACCTCAGGAAGTGTTTTAGAAAATATACAACAGATTGGTGAACCTTATAATTATTGTAAGAGGAGTTTCCGAGAATTGATGTATGTGTTGCAGCTTTCTACAGGACTTCAAGTATTATGGTCTTTTTGTAGCTATCCTAGCGATATATATTACTTGATGTATATTTGATATTTTCATTTAAACATCTAAAACCAACATATAAGCTCACACTTGGTAAAAACCAATTGCAATAGAGAGAAACCATCAAGCTGATATGTAGGAAATAAGCATTTATTTCTTTCATTCACTGATGCGAAATTAGGTTTGGTCACGAAAAAATATATGTTTCTATATAGAAATCAGCTTATTACATTACTGCTAAATAAGTGATATAGAAGTCAAAAAATTACATTTATTCAGTCGATTGTAGCTTGCAATGACTCACATTTTTGTGATAGAGGGGGTATTATTGTGGGCTAATCCTTATACAGAAAGCATGCATGTACATGGGACAAAGACGGATACATTACTTCTTCCATAGATCCTTTTTGGAGGTGTCCTCGTCCTAGTTGTTGATGTACCAACCCCAAACACCTTTCTCTTTTTCTTGTACCACTTTAGAATACCGTTAACACTACAACATTTAGTTCAAATTTGAATGTTTTTTCCTTTATCATGGAAGTTGCGTTGGAGTGATGAGTGAAAACATAAACTGATTATAGCTCTCCCTTATTCCTATAAGTAATGCTTGCCCCATGTTGATGTTGGAGTGATCCAACGAGGTTCTGTTTTCTAGGGCGTCAAATTTTGGTCATTCTTTTGTAACTATCCTCTAAGAAATACTCAATTTTGAAGCTTGAACTTAAGATCTCTACTTTTGTTAAACTTAAATTGGTGTATCTTATTAATATAAAAACTATATTATGTGGGTTATTGCAGGTGGGCAATTGTTTATCTTGCACAAATGAACCCGCTCATTGTCCCGATTCTAAGTGAAGGAGAATGAAGCACTCCATGAAGCCGGTTTGGCTCTGGGAACGCTTGTGATTTGATTAGGAAAAAAATTGGTGAATATGGGAATATTTATATAAAAAAAAGACTGGTGAAGTTTGTATGTAATCATTGTTGAGTGCATTTGTTTCGTCTTTCATTTAGCTCACATTTGAACAGCTACGCCGTGAAGCCTTTCTTAAGGAAAATAATATGAGTTTTCACTCATACCATGAGTTTTGTTATATGAAAAGGTTTATGTTCCGACTTAATGTTGAATTTTTATATCTTTGTAATTCACTTTAAATAAGCATGAAAATTTTAAAATTTTCTTCTCTTAAACATGTATCGAGATGATTGTGCAGTAACTTACTGGTCTTTGGGTGTATTGTCGTTTAAGACGATGTCTAACATCTTTGCTAATCTTTTGATTACTTTGCATTCAATTTATAATCATCTTTGTGGTCAGCATTTATTATTTGATCTTTCTGGCAGAGTCAGAAGTTTGTTCTATATCCAACAAACACTGATTTTTTTGTATATCAAGTGATTTATATTCATGCGTAAAAGGAAATTATTTACTCAGTTGACTCGTTTAAAGTAAATACGTTGTAACCTCTTGAAACTGTGGGTCTTTTAGCTTGTAAATAGTTCCGGATTAGGATATACAATGTTTAACAACTCGAATTATAACAATAAACCAGCAAACAAAGAAATTGGGCATCAAACATATGTTTAGCAACTCAAATTTTGTTCTTCGACAGCACAAAACAACACTATAAATATAACATCACACGTTCAAGGAACTGACATATATGCACTCAAATTGTTTAATTTAAGTAGAAAACACAAATTATTACACAAGCAAAGGACTTGGATCACCACAGCTAGATACACTTTTTGCATCACAAGTATTTTATGATCATCCATAGAGCCACAACTAAGACCGCAATTCCAATCACAGACAACAGTAGGCACAAGCAGGAGCAACCACCCTTGGTGCGTTTGTTCAGAACAGCCAGATTCTTCTGCACTCTCTGTTTTTATACAAAAGAATTCGTTAAACACCAAGTGTTAGTTACTCATCTCTCAAGTTGTATATAAAAAAATATTTCAGGAAATTGACAAGTTATATACGCAGTTTCAATTATTTTGACCGGTGCAAATCACTCATTTCAACCTCTTGCCCAACCCGTCCTTTTTCCATCACTAATTATAAGCTAATAGAGGGAAGTATGGCAACTATTGGGAATGTTGTTCAATACGACTGAAATTTATTTTTTCTTTCTTTTCTTAAATTTGAAGTAACAAAAATCTGCTTATTAGAAATGGGAGGTGGGAGCTGAAATTAGGAAAAATATGAGTGATCTGTCTGATCACTATGACGAATATTAAGGATGTTATCATGTAAACATATTAGTAAGAGAATAACCCTTAGTCGAGAATCTGTAACTTCCACATGTTCATCAAGGTCATCCTGCATAAAAGAAAAGAGCAAAGAAGCACAGCCTTTAGATCAACTTCATTGATGCATATTAATTTATGACTTCTAAAAAAAGCTAAACAACAATCTGTTGGACATAAGGTAAAGCACGAAAAGGGCATACAATGAGTCTAGTGTGCAGGTCAAGTTCTTCATTGACTGCCAAAGCAATATGTTTGGTACTTATCACTGTTTCCTCCAGTTTCGCTAGACCTTCATCTTGTTCTGCATTATAAAAGAATTTCAAAATAATACCACTGATCAACATCGAAACTTGTAGTGACACTTCTAATTTCTAAAGGTCGTGAGGTGGGCGGGTTAGATTGCAGGTCAAAACAGGTAATTTTAAGATTTAACCAACCCACCAACAAGAATTTGACCATCTTTTAATTTCATAAACACTTAATGAATTATAAAAGATATATATATATATATATAAATCGTTAAAGAACAATCTAACTTTTCAAAGAAGCGATTTAGGAGGTTTTCAACATGTGAAACACTTTGAGTGACTTTCGACACGGTGAACCATTTTACAATTTTGAGATAACAAGATGATATTTAACCCACATCCATCCATTGTCGGACAAATAGGTTCATAATGCCACTCTAGATTTACACAAAATAAAATCCTACCTGAAAGTCAAGATTAATAGTGTGTACAAGCAAAGAACTTATACTAAATGCAATTAATTTTTTAATTTTTTTTATATTAAAAAGGGTTGTGAATAATAAAAGCTTGCCTCTCATTATCTGTCTCTGTAGCCCAACAACACCAGAATTGTCCAAACCAGCCACTCTGCTCATGGCATCAGCTGGTTTAATATCTGGCCCAAGCAAGCTGTCCCTATTAGCAAAGTTTGACATGTTCAACGCGGAGGCCATCTGAGTTACCTTTGTTCTCAGAGTTCCTAGCGAGTCTTTGCGACGGTTCATTTCTTTCTCTGTCCTGCAATTGAGAAAAACAGATTCATCGATGTTTAGATTATTGTATAACAGGTAAGGTTCAGCAAAATTTGAACGGCAAAAACAACAAAAATCGATTAAAGTTAGCGAGGAAACAGAACTTGATATGTCGCCTAAGCAGTTGGACTTCACATTATGGTATTTGGCTGGATTAGGAATTGAAAGCTACAACAAGCTACTTTAAACAGACCTAAAATTAGAGGATTCTGATATTATAAGTACGAAATTTGATATTTAACTAAAAAGGCACTTACTTTAAAATCAATTATTCTACATGAGACCAATAGATTCTTAACAGTATAAATATTTTTATAATCAATTTGATAAGGTCAAAAGTGGACTCTGAATATGTGATTGATGTAATCATTCTCCTTACAACATACTAAAATTAACACAAATAGCCTACTCCAGCATGAAGGAAGCAGATCATGACCAAACCCATACACGAGAAACCCCTACTTTCATCTGGTATTAGCACCTATCACAATTCTCAAATAGCGAACATCCATGTTAAACATTAAAAAGTCCGCAATTCCTACTTGACCGCTACAATCAACTATAATCAGTTAACGAAAACAATACACTATAGATGATATTCCCAGCCTATGTACGAAGTCATATGGACACGCATAACATTGTAGGTTGAACCATAGTCACATAATTCGCTCAGTATAGGTACGAATTTCAAATTAAGCAAATTCGAACAATTTGTGGTCATTGCTGTTACTATGTAGTCCATATCACTATACAGAACCCAAAGCTTTCCCCATTTATAAGAATACTAGAAGCAACTTCACATACAATATATATACACATCAGGATAGACAAAATTCTACATAGTCGTTCTTTTTGTAAAATCAACAGTCCAACGTAACAGCATACTTACAAGGGTTGTTTAGCAGGAAGCTTTGCCAAAAGAGACTGTAAGCTATCAAGTCTAGTCCCCAATATCGTAATCTTCCTCCGAATAGCAGACGAATGCCTCTGTGCTTCCGGCCCCGACCCAAACGAATTCCTCTCAGATATCATACTAGTAATATCATCAGCAAGTTTAGACGCTTCATTATACTCCCTAGTCCACGGATCCGATGAAGACGCCATTTATCTAAAAAAATAACAACACACGATACAAAATCAACCAATCTATATCATTCTAACGCAACATAACATTGTAAATTTCAACGATCTTACAAAAATTCTCAAAAATTAGGGCAACAATTAAAAAACAACCGATTTCTCTAAATTACGTATATCTATCTCTATAAAACAATAATTAAAGCATTAATTCGAGATTAATTTATAAATTAACCTAAAAGTAGCATAAATTGCGAAATTTAACGAAAATAATTTTTTTTTACCTGATATTGAAATTAACGGTGTTAATTGAAGAAATTGATTGAAAAATTGGATATAGAGATGACGGTGATGGTAGTTTGGAATACACGCGCCACCGTTAACCGTGAGCTTGCTCGGGTTATGGTTGTTGTTTGTTTCTTTACATTTACTTTTTAAATAATTTTGACGAGATATACAACTTGGTTTGATAATGGTTTGATTGTGGAACGATGTCGTTTAGGGTGGACGGGCGGGCCGTTCACGTTGTTTTTTCTTTTTCTTTTTATTTTATTAATTATTGATGATCAAACAAAAGTTAAATGCCACGTAGATATAAACAAATGAGTTTTTCATTTTTTTTAATGTAAAATAAATACTTAAAGTTTTGTTATTTTAAAGAAGTTATTAGAGCACACGGTATAATAATCGTGATTCTGGATGATTTTGAAATTTTTTTGCTGACGTGGCATCCAGAATCATGATTGTGAGTTTTTTTGTGGTGTGATAATAAATAAGATTTCCGATCGAGCTTTAGTAAAACATATGGAACAGGAAAGAATTGCCATCTCTACTTTGTTAAGAATGTACATGACTAATCTCAAAATGCATTTCATGGAAATCTTCCATCTTCAATTTTAGAGGAATCACTAGCTAAAATCATTTATCCTCTTCATTCATGGTCGGTCAATATGTTTCAAATTCTTGTTGAGGTTGTGAGGTTGTTGTATCAGTCAGGTGGTAGGCTAGTGGTCACATCATCATCTTTTTCCTTTAGTCACATCCACTGGTTCTGATTTATCAGTGGTGGGGATACGGTGAATGAGTTAATCCTCCCCTTTATCACATTTGATGGTTTATGGCTTTGATTCGATTTCATGTTTTGGGATGTCATTTGTCTAAGGTCTGTGATTGTTTTGATTGTTTTGAATGGTCAACAGATTCAGGTGACTCATCTATATCATTGGCTTTTAAATCATTAGCTGAGTTATTCATACGGGTATCAATATACTAGGGTCCAAATCATGTCATTTACAATAGTATCAATTGTAGTAGGTTCTGCATTAGGCACATTTAATGTTACAGTATGTATGCTAATGTTGAACGTTAGTTAAGGTTTGTGATTTCAGAGTTCCTCTTGTGTTTTATTTGATGATATGCTATAAGCCATTTTCTACGCTAATATTGAGTGTTATTTAAGGATTTGTCATTTTTCTTTGGTTTTATTTGATGATATACCACCAACCATGTTCTGGATTTTATGCTAAAGAAAATTTATGAAACCGGTGAAATAAATTCCTGGCTCCGCCCCTTTCTCTAAGTTAAAATACTTGTATCTTTTTGCATTTTCGAATATGAGCCAAGTATTTGAGTATTTGTTTGAACTCTTTCAAACTTAATGTGGCTAATGGAGATGTATCATAAATAACGTTTATATAGGTTTACTAGTAATTTTTGATTGCGTAATTTGTTAGATAATTATAGCTTGAAATTTTAAGCAGAGATGGGCTAAGAATAATCCTAATCAAGCAACTTAAATGAACACGATAACTATAGTTGGATGGAGTAATAACACACTCGTTAGCACATAGTCTCTAGTTTAAATCATAAACAATGGTGAGGTTTTTAATTCACAATTTGAAGTGGACAAATCTATGATAACTCCTGATGCACGAATAGTTTCGTGTTGTATTTCCAACGATTGCAGGTCTAGATGACTCTAGCGAGAAATCTACTCTATAATAGCTAATTCACGATAGTATCCCCCAAATATTAAAATAAACTAAGTCGATTAGTTTCTAGGGGAAACATGAAGATCTAAGTGAATAATGCTTTTAAATCTCTAATTAGAACCTCTTTTTTTAATTAATTTTTCTTCCCCAACTCCATATTTATATTGTTTTTATTAGTTTATTGGTATTTTACTCTGTTCTCGCATAACTAAAACGACTCCCTTTAAACTAATTTTATTAGATTAATCATTAGTTTGCATTTGAATAACTGTTAATTAATTGCTCCCTATAATTAAGCATATCAAGTGTTAAGTTCGCTAGTGGCCACCATTCTTGTTCCCTAGCAACTAACTCAATGCGGTTGTTGGTATCGGTAATGTAACAATGAGTATCACATCCCATGACATAGAAGTCGTTGAGAGGTTTTAAGCGGTTTAAAAACTTGTTGAGACTTGGATGTAGATGTTGGTAAGGAAAGACAGTCCAAATGCTTCATTTTAATGTTATTGCCCTACATTCTACAAAAAAAATAATTGTTAGTGGTCTTCTCGTGAATAGGGTAAAGAAATCAGAAATCGGATATCTTAATAAATCGTGTTATCACTTTCAAATAGAGATTATTTGACCTTAATGTCTCGGTATCACGAATATCACTTTGAAAAAAGATAATGAGTTTCTTGTTAGTTTTTGGCACTAAACTAGAACCTTTATTTTGTTGAGAAATGGTTTTGCTTCGCAATTTGCTTCTCTAAAGTCAAGCAATTCATCATAACTAAGTCAAATTGGCCTTTCATGTCCCTTTAATTTATTACACTATGTTGAAATAATACATACTATTATAATCAATAATTAATTTTAGGGTCCATACTTTCAAACATAATATTTAACTTCAAATGTATGTTTATAGTTGTTAACATGTCAAAATAAAAATAAAACAAAAAATATGAGCTCCAAATTATTATAATAAAAATAATGTCGTAAAAAAATACGAATCAAAAAAGTTATTACACTTTAGAAGTATAAAAAACGTATTTTTCCACGAAGGAACATCAAGAACAGAAAATAAAATTCGATTTCTTATACAATCAACAAAAATCTGAGCAAAATTTTGTTTCTCGGATGTGCTAAATCAGAAATTTGGTACTTTGACTCTTTGAGCAAAAGGATGAATCTGAAATAGTAATAGCTCAATAAAGAAGATGTCGAGTTTGAAGAAGTTAACATGCTTATTGAATGGAAGAAAATACGGGTGGGATCTTGAGCATTGTTTGTTTAACAACAAACAAACGCTTCCAATGTTGTAGAACACGAATCCTTGTTCCACATTTGGTTATTACCAACATGTTTTTCTTCAACTTCTTCATCTTCTTTCCAAACTTGATCTTCAGTTTGAACATACATACTTTCAACCAAGAAGGTCGTTGGCTTTTTCGGTTAGAATCATCAGCTTTCTCCAATGATTTATAGATCAAAAATTGCGCTTTTCGGCTCTTGGTCTCTTCTGGATCTTCCATTTCCATCTTTGAGTAAGCATATGATGATTTCTCATACACATTCATTTTTGTAATGTGGTTATGGAGAGAAAGATAAGAGAGGAATATAGAGAGACATATGAATAGATTTTTGAAAGTGTTATTTATAGAAATAATATGTGACGTTTTTAATTAAGGTGGCAGGCATAGAATTATGATATATAAAGGCCGGTTTTATATGTAGATTTTATATGCTGGCATGGAGTTGACTTTTGTATTAGAAAAGTTGAGAAGTAGTCTAGCTTACTTTGCAATTTCATATGCCGAAGAGTAGACAAAAAAGGGTATCCCAACCTCGGGGCTAGAAAGAGTAGTGCAAACCATAGGGACGACCCATGTTAACTCTTCTTTTTTTTAAGAGCGATGAAATAAATCAGGAATAAAAAATGTATAAGGATGGACAGACATCAAGAAGGAGCCAAACACAATGTCCGACCAATGACCATAACCAAAAAACTACATAACACCGACTGATCAACCAAAATAAAAACACCAATCTTGAGCTTACAAACTAAGACCTCAACACCTCGACAATATTTCTCGGACATGAACTCCAAAACGACAAGTCAACCACCATGTTGGAGTTGGTATTTCTATTTGAAATCCATTGAAGAGAAACTCTTTGAATACATGGAAAAATATCCTCGTTTTTAATAGAAGAAATGAATGTTTGGTCCGCATGAATGATCCGATTACTTCCAAATAGCCCAAAGAACAACAATGCAACCACCATGATTGTTTAGCATGTTATTCGCCACATCCCTTCAAGCACCAATAGTTCTTTTGTTTTTATTTTCGTTTTCCGAGCATCTTCATTGTCGTTGATCCCATTCAAGAATGAAAGATAGGTGGTTGTGGGGTTCTTTTTTCATGTACCCTTGTGTATGTTTCTAAAACCTTGTTTAAAGGCTTTTAAAAAATAATGTATAGTCTATAAGTACTTGTTTTGAAAAAGAAGAAGAAATAAGAAATAGGTACTTATGGATATATCTACAATCATTATATTTGGGTGTTAAAACTAAATCGAGCACCGGTGGTGGGTATGTGATCACATCGGGGTGGTTCCACTCCCTTCCCGACGTGATCTCAGCCATAGTTTTAGAACCACCGTGTGGTGGGACGAATTTGTGTTGATTGTTTTCACTTTTTACTTTGATTATCTTTACAAAATTAATAGCATTTCATATAAAATTGTAATTTTTTTTGGCTTAGTCATAACCACAATAACTAATGTTATATCCGTGTGTTACTCGGGTTATTTTTTGTCGAATTTGCATAATTGAAATTTTGTTGAAAATTTGCTATGCTTTTGATAACAATTTCAAACTAACAAATACTATCTACCAGGACCACATACCACTAATTATCTCAATAAACAACAAAGGTTAACGTGATTGACACCATTAAAACAGAAAATGATATTATAACTTCTATTTTAGCCAAAAGTAAAGCCCAAAAAATCAATTTTTGATCCTTGCCAATTTCATTTATAATCTTGTTTTGGGAGAATTTTATATATCCCTTACATACTTTGATATTGTCTTATTTATGCCGATCAAACCTCATTATATCCAATTGAGTAATCCGTGACGAAATGACCTGATCATGGTTTTCGTTTTGAAAGTTTGTTTATTACATAGATGTCCTTAACAATGAAACTTACAACATTAAAAGTCCTATATGTGGATTACGTGCGGTTTCAATTATAGGTATTATCAATGTTTTAAAGTACTCTTAGGATGTGCGTGTATGAACGCGTGTTCTAGTTTTTTTTTTTTTTTTTTTTTTTTTTTTTTTTTTTTTTAGTTTAAGCTAATAGCCTAGTATGCTTAGATATAATACTTAAATTTAAAAAAATTTGATTCTAAAAGAGAGTTAGACAAAGTGACGGAAATCCAAAGATAAATGTGTGTAGGTTCGATAATACATTACATATTGTAGCCTTGCAGGACAAAAGGACCACTTTGCGTTTTTTACATTGTGTTTTTATAACATTTACCCAAATAAAACACAATCTCCGTGTCTCCTACTTGCACGTAAGGAGGCACTTCTCTTTCAATGGGTTCAAAGACTAAACGACTCAACTCAAAAAAATTTCTCATACATTGAATTAGCCATTGTAAAATATTTTATGAGCTCTTAAAATAGAAGTTGACTTCAATTAACATATTAAGACAACTCAGGTGACACCTCATTAGAGTTAAAAGACCGAGCTCACACTTCTTTCTTTCCTTTTATGGTCGTTGGCCTTTTATTTCACGAAGAAGTGAGGACATGTCCAAACAGCTTAATTGTCTTTTTTTTTTCTTTTTTTTATGAAGTATTATTCGTTGTTTTTGTATTGAAATACACTATGTGTGTATGTGTGTTCACTTATTGATTAATTATTCACTATACGAATGATAAATTTTCCGAAAGAGAAAGAGCCTAAGAATTGTTGTACTTTATTATGTTCATGTCACTACTCTCAATGGTTTGTCTCAACTCATCGGTCAATTAATGTCAATTCATGAGACATCTAAACTGACTGAAACAGATTGATCACAATTTTTGGTCTCCTGCGTTATTTACTTTATATACAGTTTAATGAAACTAATAACATTGCATTTGTTAAAAACAAACATTGTAGGTTGTAAAACGTGTTTGATAACTAAAAAAAAAATACATAACATAAACTAAAAAAAAGATTACAATTTGGTGTGAGTTGTAAAACGTGTTTGATAGAAGCATTGTGAAGTTTATGATGCACACTTTAATCTCCACGTGAGTATCGTCTTGGTGCTTGATCTCTTTGAAACCTTTGGCTTCCTCGTCTGAATTTCTGTCCAACACATTAACAGTATATATCATTTGTTCTGGTTCGAAACAAGTAGTCAACTCGTCATCTCATACAATTTTCAATATCTGTATCAGAACTTAATTACGGTCTAATAATTGTTAGGTGGAATGAATTTTAGACATAATAGTTGTATTTTAGAATGTGGTAGAAAGATAAGAATAAAATGTGTGTGAATTAAAGTTTAGTTGTTGGTATTTGAACACGTCAAATAAAATGTGTGTCTATAAAATATAAATATGTGAGCTTATTGTTACGGGCCAAATTTCTTAAGTCGCGGGTACACCGGAAGAGGTGCTTATATGTGGGTTCCTGGTTTAGCTTGTTGGTCTTATCAGTGCGCTTCATGGTAAAGGTGTAGGACTTGCCCCGTTCTCGGTGGCGCTACATTGGTTGGGAGTTGGAGCCACTCCCCTGATGAGTCCAAGGCAGGACGAAACCAGTGAACCTCAATCTCAAGAGTCTTCTAAGGCTTCCTCGGCATCGTTGAGACCGGAATCAAGGTCGGATGCTCGAGTGCCACACGGGTCAAAATCTAACCCCGTGACATTATGGAGTTACATACATTGACATTTAGACACGATTATACGTTTATTAAAATATTAATTATTAATTAATATGTTCATTGTAATAATTGACAAATGGGAGGGTTTATACTGTAATTACAAATTGTTTCCTAATTACAATACAACTAGGAACTATATAAGGAACATCAACGCCTTAATTCCTGTAACCCTAACATCAGTTTTCTCTCCCTAAGATCAACAAACCGATCGGCTCATTCCCTAAGGGAACCGATCGGTCAAACACCCCTTATGGTGAGGTTTGGTTCGTTTGCTTGGACAATCGTTATGAAAGCTTTAAGCGTGTACCATCATACAAGTCTGTTGCTAACGAAGGTTTCGTGTACAAGCCTGTAGTAGGATTTCACTATAAATCCTAAATGAGGTAAATCAACAACAAATGTATAATTCTTAACTTAGTTAATATTGATTATGTGCTTGATTCTAATTGTTTCCACTACATGTTGTTTGACAATCTGATTAGATATATACCTATAGTTGTATGTCTATTTATTGTGTGTTTGGGATAGGAAAAAGGGTTAAAAAATAAACATATCTGCTAAACATAGTCCTCGGGCTATGTTGAAACGTGTTCAGACTCGCATAATTGTATTGTATAGTAATAATAACAACCCTTCATTTAAGTAACCGTCCATACATTTATGGAAAACCGCTACTTCGTATAACCTCATTATACGTGTCTGAATTGTTTATCCATAGCCCATGAGAGGCTATGGTTACCGAACTCCTAATAAAAGCAACAATATTAGGGTTATATAACAACTTTTTAATGGTTATAAAAATTGATTTTAAAATACTAAGGGACAATTAAACTACTCCCATCATCGTTCCTAGTTTGTCGCTTAACCGACCATCCCAAACCAACGCGGCCAACGATGAGGTCGTGCCAATGGTGTCGATAAACTGAAGACTTTTTGTTAGCATCGGTCACTTCACATTAAATTTTGGGATGGTGTTTTAAGTTGAGGTTCCGCCTTGATTTAGATTGGGTCTCGGCTCTTACATCGAAAACGAAAGCTATTTTGAGAGTTTGATACATCCTTTTGTGGTTAATTTGGGGTCACATAAATAAATGTTTGGTGCTTTTAACAAAAGGGAGAATATGAAACATGAATAACCCACTAGACACATAGAAGCTTCTTTTTTTATAAATTAAAAGGACAACTTCGAAGAAAATAACATGGCATGGTTATTGAATAGAAGAAAATACAGTTGGGGTCTTAAGCATTGCATGTCTAACAAAAAACAAACTCTTCCATTGTCGAAGAATACGAATCCTTTTTATTCCGCATTTGGTTACTACCAACATGTTTTTCTTCAACTTCTTCATCTTCTTTCCAAACTTGATCTTCAGTTTGAACATACTTACTTTCAACCAAGACGGTCTTCGGCTTTTACGGTTTAATTCATCGGCTTTCTCCAATGATTTATAGATTAAAAATTGCGCTTTTCGGCTCTTGATCTCTTCTGGATCTTCCATTTCCATCTTTGAGTAAGCATATGATGATTTCCCATAAACATTCATTTTCTTTTTTGCTTACTTAGAAATGGAGATGGAGGTCTTTTAAGGTGAGATTTATAGTAACTAAGTGTGTGGATATTTAAGGTGTTGTTTTAGGCAGGCATGAGGCAGGCATGTAAGTGAGAATTGTTTTATAATAAGTCCGGTTTTATTTATTTATTTTCTAAGTTGGTGTAGAGTTGACATTTTTATAAAAGTATTTTGAGTTAATTACATAAATGGTCCCTGTGTTTGTCGCAAAACAACGGGTCTCGTCCCTGGGTCGAAATTCCTTCGGACCCAGTCCCTGGACCCTATCTTTGGTTGCACGTTTGGTCCCTCCCACTAACAATCGTTAAAAAATCCCGTTAAATACATCACATGCCTGGCACGTGATGGGTAATAAGGTAATTTCCCTTTTCTTTTCCCCTTTACCTTGCTCCATCTTCTTCTTCATCTTTCTTCACCTTTCTTTTCTGCCAATATCAAAAACATGAAACTTTCCAAATATCAAAATGCTACAAATTTGTCAACCTTATCGAAACTCGAAAACAAAATCCTTCTGCAAATAATCAAAAAAAAGTGAAAATCAAACCTTCTAGTGCGAAAATAAGTAACAAAATCAGAATAAACCTTAGAAGGATACTGAGCAGGAACAGAAGGCGTAATCGATTCCAAAAAGCGTTGCAGATTACAAACCGGTGACAACGAAACCGGTTTCGATTGCTTCACATCTTTGCTCTCTATCTCCTCATGACCACCAGATGACGTGGTAGATTGCGCAGGAATGACGTCACTTTGAGCTCTCCTTAGATTATCCTGATTCTGACGATTCCTTCTCGCTTTCGCCGGATTATAAAACCTATCTTCTCCACCACGACTCCTTCCAAACTGTAATTCGGCCCCTAACATCTTCTTCTTCTATAAAACCCTAATTCTTCAAAAATCAACACCGATTTTACACAAATTACAAATGTAACAAATGATTCCGATTCCGATTGTCGATTAAAACCGAATCGAAACCCTAACGAGCAAGGATTTATCGATTGAAGGTTTAAAACCCTGATTGAAGGGTGAAAATGATGAAATTGATTGGTGAATTAATGCGATTTGATTGAGGAATGGTTTGATTTTGAAATTGGATTGTGATTTTGGGGGAAACTGGAAAATTAGGGTTAGGGAATGAAATTGGTTAGGGAAATTACCTTATTACCCATCACGTGCCAGGCATGTGATATATTTAACGGGATTTTTTAACGATTGTTAGTGGGAGGGACCAAACGTGCAACCAAAGATAGGGTCCAGGGACTGGGTCCGAAGGAATTTCGACCCAGGGACGAGACCCGTTGTTTTGCGACAAACACAGGGACCATTTATGTAATTAACTCAAGTATTTTTAAAGTAAAGTAGTCTAGCTTAGTTTGCAATTTCATAAGCTAGAAGAGTACTTAAAAAAAGAGACAAAAAGGGTATCTCACCTTCTAGAAAGAGTAGTCAAAGTATGTTATATGATACATTATACAACCCTCGAGCACCTGTAGCTAGGGCTGGCAATTTCTGACCCGACACGAAACCCGACCTGAAACCGACACGAAAATAAACAGGTTTGGGTTGAGGTAAATAAATTTCGGGTCGGTTTTAGGTTGACGCAATTGACCCGTTTATTAAACGGGTTAGGTTTGGGTTGGTAAAAATTTAAATAGGTTGACCCGCCAACCCGTTTAATTAATAAAACATTTTTTAAAATATTGTAAATTGAAAAGCCTTCTTGTAAATTGAAATCATTAACTATACATGTTATAGATAAATGAAAAGCCTTCTTGTAAATTGAAATCATTAATCCCATCTAGAAACTAGATGATAATCTCACATCTGAAGTTTTGGATGCACATTTAAAAAGTTAACATGTTTGACCCGCTTGACCCATTTAAACCGCTAACCTGTTTAACCCGTCTAATTAAACAGGTTATATGGGTCGGGTTCAGGTTCAAGGTAAACAGGTTAGGTTTGAGATTTATAACCCGTTTATATAAACAGGTCGGTTTCAGGTTGAATGTTTTTGACCTGCCAACCCGCGAACCCGAACCCGTGAACACGAACCCGACCTGAATTGCCACCCCTACCTGTAGCTATTTGGAAATAATCATCAAATTTGTGATTATTTTCTCTCATTACTTTTTCTCTTTTACCCTATGACACGAGAACGAATTTTTTAAATTAGGGATGTATATTAAGTCACGCTTTCACCCCTATTAAAACTTATTCTTGCGACATGCCAATCTCGTTTTCGCGTGAAGATGTGGCTTAATACACCACTCATTTTATAAAAAAAAAATTCCGTTCTCGCTTCATGGGGTAAATGACAGAGAAATTTTTTGAAAATTTGGTAATTATTTTCAAAATTTTAAGATGTTACGTGATTAAATTCGTGATTTTTTCTTTATTTTATGTCTTGTTTTTGTTTTTCGAGCTCCATTTCTTTCCTATCTTATGATTCAAGAATGAAAGATAGGTGGTTGTTGGTATCTTTTTTCATGAACATTGTGTAGGTTTCTAAAACCATTTAAAAGGCTTTATTTAATTTCTAGTTTTGCCAAAATAGAAAAGAGTAAGAAATAGTATTTATGGAATTATCTAAAATCATGAATTTTGGGTGTTGAAACTAATTACCTTTTCATATGTAACTATTGGTATACCATATAAGAAATTTGAGAGAGAGTCATGTAACCTTTGAATGAACATGGTATTTATGTAGAGAGAAATGACCTACCAACATGATCAAGATTATAAACATTTCAATCATCAACTAATCAACTAAGACATAAAGCCATATCATCACGATAAAGTTGTCATAAGAGAAATCACCGTTGGATAAAGCGAAAACTCTAAGGGTCTAACGTTTTGGCTGGACGATGCTATTCGAGGAGCATGTTATTTGTAAGACTCCAAGAGTCTAGGCTATGCTCCTACAAAGGGTCTGAACTGCATCCGCTATGTAGGCCCTGATGAGTACAACTCACTCATAAGTAGTCGTCGATATAAGAGAATTCTGTTGGAAAATGTTGATAAAAATATGATATTTTATCAACTTTGGACGTATATAAAGTGATGCATATTTAATATTTACGAAGAATAGTTAATATTAATGTGTAACCCTTAGAAAGGGCTTTGCAACGATATATTATACGTCCAAAACGGAGTTAAGGTGAATGAGATATCGACACCTAAAGATGGGTGTTTGGGTGTAACAAACTGTTACGCTAGCGTAACTAACAGTTACGTTGCTACGTAGCGTAACTAGCAGATACGTTGCTAATGTAGCTGAAATAGTTACGTAGCGTAACTAAAACTAACGCCATTTTGAGTCAGTTACAGATCTTGGTTTAATTCAGGTTTAATGCCATTGAATTGAATTAATCACAAACGTTTTAATTTAGGCTATAAATTGGAACCTCGTTGCTCAGTACCGAGACACCAACAACACACCCACTTTCTCCGATTAATCTCACTGTGATATTTCCGATTGAATTTCAGGCAAGTTGTTTGCTCCGGCAGTTTCGTAATAAGCTGTTTTTGTCATTGTACCCTTGGAAACAATTCGTGTGAATATTCGTGAAATTTGTTTTAAGAGAATCGTGTTTATCACGAGCCTTGGCAGTAATCTCTTTTACAATTTTCTGTAATTTCTTTACATTGTATGTAATTTAATTTTTTTGTTCAAAATAAACGGTATTTTGTTTCTACAAATTCCGACAAAGGAGGTTGCGACCTATATTGTAACCATGTTAGTAAAACATAACAAAATGGTTTGTACAAACCGAAAATCTGAAATTGTCTTCACGATTCACATACAAATATTATATTTATTCACCCAACATGATAGAATCTGATACGCTCCCATTGGCCTAAGTGGACAGAAGGCATGAACCAAGACCTAGTTATAGTATAGTTTTAATACGAAGAGAGTCATTGATAACGATAGAATGAAAACAAGCATGTTATCAGATTAGTTGTCATTCTTGTGGGACTATACCGAACCTTGTTTATAATATAAATATATGAAAATAACACTTAGATTGATCATATAAGCAAAAGAAATAATTGAATAAGGAGGAACATTAAGTAGCCATTTTAAGGTTACTCCTGTTAAGGTTGCTCCGAAGCCCTTGCATAAACAAGCTTCTTTGAGATCAGTTGGAATAGGTATGATATCCATCCTTTCCCTGTACTAAGCGACGTGTTCCTCTGGATCAGTAGTTCTATCATATGGCTTCATGCTCGGAGTCTGAAACCGCTTTGGGATCTCAGCGTTGCATATCGGTGGAGCGAATCTTGATTCATTGTGAGTTTTTGGAGACATCTCTGTGATAGGTTGTACTACACCATCATAGCTTTCAAATTCTCCAATTCCCTCGCCATACTCGGGCTAATACTTGAATCCAACGAATTGTTAGTTTCAGCAGGAAATACATTTGACATGTTATCTGTACTAGGTATCTGACGCGATGATCTCTGAACATTCTCATGATCACGCATCGTCGAGACCCTGGTTCTATAGATCGGTTCATATACTCTTGTTCGAGTCGTAGGAGTTTGATATCCCGCGTCTTGTCGCATGGACATGAAATCTCCAGTGTACATTTCTGAAGAGGACGCATCAAAATTCAAGTTCCTTCCTTGTAAAGGACTTGATCTTGGGATGACAGGATATGTCATCCTAATTTTGATTCCATCCATTTCTCTCTTCATTTCATCATTCCCACTCTCTATCCTCTTGCAATGCTCTGTTACATGTGAGAACATGAAAGCAATATCATTGTTAGAAACAACAGGAGGGTTAGGAGGAGATACCTTGGATCCAGATAAACCGGATCCTGCAGAGATTGTTTTTTTCTGAGTGTTGTCAAGCTTTTGAAACGAGGGTGATGATCCAATGGGTTTGGTGGAAGGTGGTACTGAGCCTGAGGTTGTAGAAGTTGATGAAACAAAAGTTTATTTTCCAAGAGATGCCATTTTCGTAAAGAGTGTTGACAAAAATCGATTAAGTACAGCTTTTAACAATTTTTTTGATGATAAAAAGCACCACTTGCCCCATGGTGGGCGCCAAATTGTTTTGACCAAAAACTACCTAAGGAAATTATGTGATCAAAGTAGTTAAGTGAGGTAAGGTGGTGTGGTAATCTGATGAGTGATCACACGATAATATATGAAAATAGTTAATAAATGCGTAAAAAGTAAACGAACACAAAGGTGTACGAGGAAAGCCCTTAATTCTTCCGGATTGCCGACATAAAACCTCGTGAAGGGATAATAATCTCTTTCCTTGTTGATTTTATTAATAAGAACATTAATAATTACAGAAACGAGCACAAGTGAGTGGTTCTAAGTGTTTGTTTTGTAATTCAGGTGAGTATTCAGGTGTGACTGTGTGTCTCCTACATCGATCATTGTCTCTATTTATAGTAAAACGAAAATAAAAACTATAGCGTAATAGGAGGGATCATCCCAATTCCGAGATATGTGGGATCTTCCATATACTACTTCATCAACGTGTATGTCAAGTCTTGTCAGCTTTGACTTAGACCATGTCTCCAACGGCTATATTGTCTAACTGTGATACCTGCCAAAATCAGAGTAAAACATATAGAAATATACTAAGGAGTGTTAGTGATCATGAACCTGTTAGTGATCCGTGGACTGTTGTGATCCGTGATCTCGAGTTAACCTGTAATAATCATGATCTTGTGATCATAGATAAAATTTTTACCCATAACATCTATGTCTTGAAAAATCAGTTTTGGCCTTAATCCATTCCACCAGACGTTTAAGGAGATACAGCCAAGGACACCATGTCCATATCCTAGCAGGTTGACCAATAAAGCAAGTATTAGACAAGCCAGATGTGTCCGGTAAATGAATATCCGTTAGATCAGACATGTAAATGAATATTCCCTAGATATTAACATGAATAATTTTTGACATATTTAATATTGTTTTGAATCATGACTTTTACGAGAAAATTACCCGCACGTTGCGGCAGGATATATAACGATTTTATTATAAGACCCACATCTTTTTATGAACAAAAGACATGTTAATTACTTTTTTTTATTGTTGTTTCTAAATTGTTGAAATATCAATTTTTACGTTTATAGATAATAAGTCCATATACGTATGATAGTGTTTTATTTTATAAACGATTATTCTTAAATATATAAAGATAACTTATTAGTACAATACAACACAATTATATGTGTATGAAGTTATTGTAGGTAAAATATGTCGTACCCGGAACAAGTTTGACTATAAACAAAACGAATTATAATATTGATACCTGCAAAATATTATGATTATAGAAATGAAACATACCATATGTTTGATACGAAATCAAAACCAAAGAAATACCGAATAACGATTTAGCCAAGACCCGTGTTTCACACGGTTTCCTTAAAATAGATTGGTCGTCTATACGTCGTTTGTCTCCTAGGGTACAACGGCTGAAGCAGTAGTACTGCCGGACTTAAACCCAAATATTTGATACTTTCGTCGGATCGGAATTCCCGAATGAGCTTTAATGGTAGAATAAAAGTATTATGTGTATGTAATGGTGTGGTTTCTTTAGTTCGAGACTTTAGTCTTGTATATATAACCAACCAGTTATAACTAACGGTTTAATGATGTCCATTAAGCTCTTTTAATCTTCTTTAAAAGGCTATTGTAACAAGTTATTCATGGCTATTAAAGTTGAATCATAACATCAAAAACTATTATGATTCCATTAAAACCAATTTTGTAACTTTAAGAAATAAATGGGTCATGGTGACCAAATATGGACTTGCACGAGCCCGAATGTTCGGAACCGAATTTCGGGTCCATAACCATGCGTACAAGTAGTTTTAGTTGATAGAGTAGAACACAAACAGCATCACAACAATGGCTCTTGTCTCCCCTTACAAACCACTTACATGTTTATTTCTACTCCGACAACACAAATCCATTTAATTTCTTTTGTTTTCCATGCATTAAACTCTTTATTTTGAGACTCGAAATCTCATTCACCATAAATTTATTTGGACATATTTTAAAACGCAACACACTAATATACATCTACACATATATTAGTCGAACTTAATTTCAAACAGTTATTATTGAACTACCAACATTTTTATTATACCAAAACATAATAAACATCAACCTATTTATGTCATTTTATTTCTAAAAAAGAAGAAAAAAAAATTCCATTTTCAAAAAAAAAAATTTGGTTCAGGTTAGGCCGGGCGGGCCTGTGTGACAACCGTCAAATCTCAGGTCGAGTACGCTAACTTATAACCTCGATACGTATAATTGATACTTGCTTTAACTAATTATATGTGTTACGTGGTTACGTAAACAAAACTATTTAAGCTAAGCTCGATGTAACTCATACAAAACTTTAAACGTAGGTTTACGTTACTTAAACTTTAAATGCGCGTCTCGTAATCGGAATCGGAGATCAAATTGGAATCTATAAATAAGTCCTAATACCAAGAAAACACATAATGAACTTTCCTAAGTTCATTGCGTATCGAAATCGGAAACTTTCAACTAACGAAAAGGCTTAACGATAACAATAACGAAAAACGAAAACTGCAGAAACTGTGCCCAGGGCGCAGCCCTGGAATTCCCGGGACGACGCCCTGCTGGGCAGAAATTCAAAATTTGGTGCTTGATCACTCAATCTCGAATGTTGCACCGAGACAACACTTGTCCCTTGACGATTTGACCTCCCAAATGAGCAGAACCTGCCATCACTTAACCCCAAAACTCTCATCTCTCTCTCACATGTGCAAAACATCAACACACACTCATTTACACACACTTAATAATCTCTCTAAAAACTCTTTCATTCCAGTGAAAACACAGCCATAATCCCAACAAAATCACCATAAAAACACCAAGAAAAATCGCCCTAGTAGCAAAGGGTATCAAAGGGTTACATAAAATCGGGTCAAAGAAACGTTTTCTACACTTTTTGAAGCTTAAATCTCCTCCAAAACATCATCCAAGCTTTCCATCCGGTAGAAACTCTTCCTTTTACTTTTATTACTAATATAACTAATTGCATGAATGATCTAACCATAAAAACAAGTTTTTATAAAGTTTCATAACCATTTTTATACAAAAACGGTTTTATATAAAATGTTACTTAGATCTTAGTTTTTGTGGGTAAAAATCATATACAAACTGATAAAATGATGTATTATAAGGTTTATATCAGTTGCATGTCGAAATCTACCGTTTAAATGACCAGATTTTCTAAGAAAATGATTTCCGGGTAATCCGCAGCAACCGGGGCGTCGTTCTGGGGCCTCGAGGACGGCGCACCGTGGCTGCTGGCAGATTCCAGAAATCTCCGTTTTGTCGTTAAAAAGTTATATCCGCAACCTGATTTTTCGAAACTGAATATTTGGGACTTGGATTAATAAATGCTTGTGTTTGACATTATTTATTTGACATATTACATTTAAAATGAACTTGGTGAATTTATTTGAATTGAAGTTGTCAAACAAAATTTATTGAATATACTTTAGATTTTCAATAATGTTGTCAAAAAAATTTATTTGAATTGAAGTATTATATTAAAATTAAAGGGTTAAAAATGAATTTAAATTAAAAGTGTTAAAATGAAAATAGCTAATAATGATGTCATATGACATCATCATTTTGATCTAAAAGTCTAAATTTAATCTTCAAAACTATCTAACGGTTCATACTTTACTATGTACCTTTTAATACATCTATCTTTAATATATAATAAAAAAGAGACCTTAAATGTTACATGGCGAAATAATGTCCTTTAGATTAATTAATGTTTTTGATTTCAGTCGTTAGATTAGATTGATGATGTCATCAAATACTATTTTCATTTTACATCTGCCTACAATACGTAATTACATTCTCTTTTTAATTACATCTTTACTTAAATAAAAAAATCATTCTTTTCTCCCATTTTATCAATATTTATTTACTTATATAATCGTTCAATTTGAACTAGGATTTACCTTATAATTATTCTAAAATCTCCTAATAGAAAATATTAAAACATGTGAATAAACGTAAAGATATTTTTTTTTATTAAATAATATGTATATAAACGTAAAGGTATATATATGTTGGGGTCCAGATACGTGTAACGTTGTTTTTTTATAATAACTTAAAAAAACGTATACATAAATATAAAGTTTACGATTCAATTTTTATCTATATTTGTTCGCATTAAAGCGGGATAATGATCCAGTTTTAATATATATTATAGATACATATACATTTAAGAAACTTTTTATATTTTACTAGCAATCACTCAATTTATATGTTTGAAAGTATAAAATTCAAAAATGACATGACAAGTGTTTGAAAGTATAAAATTCAAAAATGACATGAAAAGTGTGCTTTGTTACATATGGTGACATATTACGTCATGTTGAAAGGTGTTTTCTAACAACCATATATGTCGACATGAAAATACAATATCACTGTCTTCGACTAGGACGTAATGAGGCAGCTTCTTTCAGCACGTTCAAAGTTCAAATGACCCAACAACTCAATAAAATTCTCATACATTTAAGACTTAAAGTAGCCATTGTATTTTTTTTCTTTTCTTTTTTAAATATAAGCTATTAAAATAAAGGTTGACATTACTAATAAATTTAGAATGACTCTGCTGACACCTATTTTCAATTTTATGAAACAACTCATACTTGACCTTTAAATTTTTAATTAATAAGTGAGCAAATGTTTTTAAAAAGGGCAAGATTCTTAAGTATGTTGTTGTTCTTCTTTTCAATTTTCTTTTTCTAACCCACATACTTAAACTGTGTTGTACGTTGGTAAAAATGTTGTAAGGTTTATTTGTTATTTGGAAAAATTGTATAGAAATGTAAATATTTTGATCAAATTGTGATTATATATAATCAAATTTGTTTTTTTATAAAAAAAAATCATAAACTTTAGATATGTTGTTACTGAAATCTCGTTAGTTTTTTATTCAACTTATTTGTGATTTTTTTTTACCATAGTTAGGTGTCATATATGTTATATGACCATCACATAATTTGATTTTGGGGTGAAAAAGTAAGAGTTTTTTTTTATATAGAATTAATTTTTAATGACAAATGCATTTTCCGTATCATCAATTATTGAGACAAAATGTCAAAAAATGACAAAATAAGTTGATAAACATATGTTATATCATATTTATCTATTAAGGATTCATATAACTATTATATTTTAATATTTAACGAGATTTAAAGTTAACTTTTACATACGAAATGAAAGTTTATAATAAAAAATTAATAAAAAACAAACTTCTTTACATAAAATGACAATTTGATAAAAGTCCATCACTCATTACATTTCTATTCAATTTTCCATTCTCATTTTATCTTGAATGTATTAGAGATAGTCCAGTTCGTTTATTATTATGTATGACACAACCCATGTCATGTATCTTATATTATATATTGGTTAGTGTGAATTATAACTCATCAATTGAATTCCAATCAATCTTATATCATAATATGGTATCAGAGTCTCACGTCTGACAGGCTCCTCCTAAAATCTCTCTAAAAATTCGATCCTTTCCTCTATCCCTTAACAAACTGTCGACTGCCTCCTAAACCTTAAATCGATTCCCAAAACCTGTGAAACCCTAAATTTATTTCAAATTTATTTTCACCATGCCTGGAGATGAAACTTCTAGTTCCACTATTGACAAAGCCTTCAACATTACAAATATCAATGCATATGTCCCTATCACCCTTAATCTTGACAAACGAAATATAAACAATGGAAAATGTTTGAGATACATTGCATCACATGGGAAGTCGACGGTCTACTTGATGGCACCATTCTTCCTAAAGGAAATGGTGACAAAGCTTGGCGAAAACTTGACAATCTTGTCAAGATGTGGATTTATAACACCATTACCGAAAGCCTCCTTCAAATGGTTATGACAAAAGGAGAAACCGCGAATTTACTTTGGAAGGCTCTTGAAGAATTTTTTCAAAGCTACATGGACGCTAGGGCTCTTCAATTGCATGAAGATCTCCGGAATGCTAGAATCGGAGACATGTCAGTTGCCACGTATTGTCACAAATTAAAGGTAATTTTCCATTTACTTGAAAATCTAGGGGATCCAATAGAATGTGCTTTAGTCATGCACACCATTAATGGGTTATCCAGTAAGTTTGAAGGGGTAGCAACTCTAATCCGACACAAAGAACCACTACCATAATTTATTAAAACTCGTGTCATGTTGGAGATGGAAGAAACCCGATTTAATCAACCCCGTAATCAACACCGTGATATCTTCTAAGTTCACTCTTTATCATGTCACATCAATCCATCTTCCTAACGTAATCAAATATTTGAAAAGAAAAAACGTTACCCAAGCTTAAACTTAATATTAACGCCCAACTGAAAGAAAAAATATTAACCTTATTTAACAACTTAACCTAAAAAGAAAAGAGAAAAACTTTAAAAAAAAAAAGCATACAAGCTGGTTGTTGGGCAGCAGTCTGCCTTCTAGGTTCACTATTTATCATGTCACATCAAACCATCTTCTTAAATAGTATATATAATGTTTTGGCATAGTTACTTATAAGTTAGCTTTTGCTAGCCTTTTAATTCATGAAAAACTACAGTTTTACGACAATCTTATTCAACGAACGAGCTCGAATGCATCATAATGTCACCCTTATCCGGGGTCATTCAAGAGCAGATACACAATAACTCACAATTCAACATTTCCAACCCTTAGATGTAGGAAATATTTTTTACCGATTCTAAGTATTCTACTTTTTTGTGTCTCCGATGACACGGTGATTGGAATACTTTAAGTTTTGGATTCCATTTTGCAACGCTAAAGGTCGAAAGTGCAAAGGCCTCCACGTAGAAGCACAATACGGTTTTCATATCACGAGAGTAATCCTTACCATTATCGAACATATTTCTTTTAGCGACTCTTTATGGTTACCTTGTAGAAAGACTAGTTTAGACCGGTTTATGGTGATAGAGGTATCCCTACATTTTTTGAGAATATCGTTAGGATGGGACAATGACTATTATAACTATTATTATTGGCAACAAAGGCTCTTATTTTTTTATTTCCAATTTATAAAAAAAAATTCAAGCCTTGACATGAAACCGAATTCTAAAAAAACCAAATTCCTTCCTCACCTCACCCGCCCCACCCGTTTAACATATAGATTTCAACAAGACTCTCACATGTTCCAAAATATAAAGCTCCAACATTTTTATAACTCTCCACCCATCCAAAAAGTCGAAAAACAAGCAAGAGATTATGTTTGATCTAGTTCCTAATGCCTTTCTCCCATGACTAAACCTTGAATTCCTCCACACACCTCCTTTTAGCACACTCTCAATGTTTTTAATTAATCTATTCAATCTTGAAATTAATATAGTATAAATAACTTAAGTTCAATTTTATATTTGCTCAAGTGACAAAAGTAAAATAAGTAAAAAGGGTAAATTAGAAACTTAGGTGACTGAGACATATGAGGATGATATATCCTTTCCAGCTAGATTAATTTATATCTAACTTTTAATTGATTTTAAATAATTTTAAAATAATACATTATGAGCCCTTTTAAAATTCAATATATGAATTCTAAAAGAATAATAACAAATAATAACTTGTATTCTCAAGTTTAGAATAAAAATAAAGGAATGCAAATGAATGAATTGGAAAATAAAGTAAAAGAAACGAACAAAAAGTAATTTATTTTATTCGTGTTCTGGAGTTTATAGGAAAGTGAGAAAAATAAAATGAAAATATATATAATTAATCATGTTCTTGAGTTGTATAAAAATAAAAAAGGATAGTATATAAAACATCTAATTTTATTATTATGTCCTTCCGGTATAAACATGTATTGTTTTATAATTAAAAATTAAGGTTAAATTAATCATTACACAAAAATATTGGCTGGTTGAAATTTCTTTATCTTAAAATCATATCCAATTATGACCGAATTTTTTTATTAAAGTTTTCAATTCTTTACTTTTCTTTGCTATCATTTTCAAAAGAAATTTAGGATGTGTTTGTTTGGGCTTATATAAGATGCTTATGACTTATTGATATTTCGGCTTATGTTTCATAAGTTTAAAGTTTCCGACTTATCACTTATATAATCATTTATGGGCTTATTACTAATGTCATATAATACACTAATGTGAGTCCATAAATTATTATATAAAACAAAAAATTCAGACTTATAAAAGATAAGTCAAAAAATCAATAAGGATAAACAGCTTATATAACTTAAAACAAACACACTCTTGTAAACTCCACCTGTAAAAACAAAACTCGAGAACTCAGAATACTTCTAAAAAAAAATAGATAAGCATAAAGAAAAACGTATAAAGTTATAAACATTTCTTTCTCGTATCTCCACCAAGTCCCCCGCCGCAGAAATCGGACGACCACCGTTGAACTGGCCGTACTCTCTCCGTCCGACTAAAACTCGCCGGCGGTCGGGAAAATTCACCGCCCAATCCACTCTCACAGTCTCACCTATCGGAAAACCTAATTACCGTAATCAATTTAGGTCTAGAAGTAAGAGAAAATGTCAGACCTAGATAAGCAAATTGAGAAGCTGAAAAACTGTGAGCCATTAGAAGAGCATGAAGTTAAGTCTCTGTGCTTGAAAGCAATGGAGATTCTCGTGGAAGAGAGTAATGTTCAACGAGTTGATGCTCCTGTTACTGTAAGCGATGTTTTTTTAAAGCACTTTTCGATTCGGTTTATTGCGTAGTTTCGTTAGTTGTTATGTTTGTTGAGTGTTGTTTATTAGGAGTTTAATTTGAGAAATTAGATGAAGTGAGAGTTTTTAACTCGAATCGAAAATGTAGTTGTGGAATCTGGTGGTGGTTTGATGTGAAGTTTAATTGTTCCTTGGCATTTCGTTTACCGTAGGATACGAGAAGATTGAAGTTTAGTGATAGTTTGCTAATTGGACTGTTGGAAGTATGTTTTTCTGAATTGGCATCTCGTTTTAAACTAGTGATTGAGTAACGATTTTATAAGTTAAGCTGGAGATGAATAAGTTAGGAAAAAACTGTATACTCTATCTATTAGGGTTTACGGTAATCTGGTGAATGATTTTCTAGACAGTTACTTCATCTGATGGTACATTTCAGTTCAGAGTAGTGGCAATTTTATCCGCTTTTACCCTAGATGATATAGAATAGAACATATTGAAGGTGCACCGGCATCTTTTAGTGCAAATGGAGTTGGAAGTCTATTGAAGACTTTCTATTGTATCTAATTGGTAGATTCTAAAGAACTTAAGTGTTGACTTGATATTACGTTATATGCAGAAGGTTATTCTTGCTTCATGTTATGACATTAGAAGTGTTAGTATTCAAAGGTTTATCTTTGTTTATTATTTGAAATGTTTTATAATCATTTGTAATTAGGGAATTACGATAGCTATGTCCAACTTTTCTTCTATTAGGTTTCTTGTTCCCGATGTCTGATAAGGATTTATTTTCATGGAAGGTATTGAAATTCACCCTAATGATGACCATCTGTGATTGGAAGTTTTCTCCACATAGTTTATAATTTTGTTATGTAACTAATCCTAATGGTGATGTTTTAAAAGTCACCAGTACCTATCTTTCAATGCTTTCACTCCCAAGGTTTTTCCGGAGGATGATTATAAGCTTCATAGTTTCGGTGTTTATGTAATTATGCTTGTTTTATTTCTTACTCTCCAAACCATAACTTAAGGCTAGTATTAGCTGAATATTTTTATTGTTTTTGCTCACGGTCATATTAAACCTCACAATCTGTTATGTGGTGGGATAATGCACAAATGACAAAGACTTGTTGCTATGACATCCTAGATACAGTCTGAGACTCTGAGCTGATATACGTCATGGTTTTATGATATTTGTTTGATGAATGGAGCCCATGTTTTACTTGATAATTTATGGAGGATGGTGTTTGTCTAATAGCTTTAAGCTTGGAAAAATAGTATGGTCATGTTTTACTTTGCCAAACCTAGAAGATGTGAGGAAGATACATGATACATGCATTTACTCCAAGCGACTTAAAGCATCAAGATATAATAAGTAGGGACAATAATAAACTTTTGAATAAAAAAGAATGGATAGATTAAATAGCACAAATGCACAATATAAAGCCGTGCGATAGAAACTAACTGATATTATTCACATCATCACGATGTCGTGAAGCTGTATTTTTGACAATACGGGTTGACAGATGAACCGTATCCTTTCTACTACTATTATGTTATTTTTAAAGAGCATTTTGCCGTTTTGGAATGAGTTAGTATCGTTCTTGTATAGCAATGGCATTATTGTGGAGAACAAGTTGTTACACCTTCAGATGATATAAATTAATTTGAAATCAAGTCACTTAACTTCGAGTAAAGAACCAATGAAACTGATACCGTACACTTGTGTCCCTTTGTGACTGTTTTCATCAAAAATGTTAGTGGTCCTGTGCCTGAGTTTCTTGGTCACATTTACTCTCTTAAACTTTGCTGAAGGATATTCTAATATGTATATTTTGTGTTGTGTTAGATATGTGGCGACATCCATGGACAGTTTTATGACATGAAAGAACTTTTCAAAGTAGGCGGTGATTGTCCAAGCACTAGCTACTTGTTTCTTGGGGACTTTGTGGACAGAGGGTTTTACTCTGTGGAGACGTTTTTGCTTTTGCTTGCCCTGAAGGTAAATTTTGTTGTTTTGATTTATTATTAATGACTTGCAATGTAATATATTTTTATTTGCTTCATTTAAATTAAGCAATGGAGGTGTGCAAGGTGCTGTTATTTATCTGCTTCATTCAAATTAAGCAACTGTCGTACATCATCGTTGATTATTAAACAATGATTATAGTGAGAATTGACCAAAGAAAAGTGATGTTTTCATTTATGGTTCCATGAACTTTTTATATAATATTGTTTTATATTATATTATGTATACTTGTAGTTATTGTTCTACTATCCTAGGTTATATCTATTAGCTAAAGCACTGTTGTAAGCAGGTGAGGTATCCAGATCGGATAACACTGATTAGGGGCAACCACGAGAGCCGGCAAATCACACAGGTATATGATATATTCTTACTTGATTTTTATCTTCCTATCTTGGAATTGTTTGAAAACTTACTGTTATTCCTTATGCCAGGTGTATGGATTCTATGATGAGTGCCTAAGGAAGTATGGTTCTGTCAATGTTTGGAGATATTGCACCGATATATTTGATTACCTAAGGTTTGCTGAATTGCTTCCTTATTTGCCCTTCTTTTGATAGGTGTAAGACTTTTGTCATTGACATCCTTTACCCATTTACAAACTTGGATTTTATGTGATAAACAATAAGAGCACCCCAACTAATTCATTTACCGATTTCTAATTTGAAACTTCCAGGAATACATGTAGATGTGAAATTATGGGCTCATTTACCCCATTGAGTGTGTCAGGTTGGGACGTTGAGTTATGTTTTATCTCAAGCCGGTCAAATGAGTCAAAATATATTTTTTTTAGCTAAAAGCAGAATCGCTCTAAATCTTTTTATTCAAAGATTTAGATTATTATTCTTACAATCTTGTTTTTATAATCAGAGTTAACACATAAATTGTTTAATAAAATATAACTAAAATGGACCAAAAAGTGTTTATTGGTCAACCCACCCAACCCAGCCCATGTTTGAAAAGACATGATTTAACTTGAACCCGTTACGCAACTCACTCAGCCCACACATCTTGCTACCTCTTACACATGTGCTGGTGATAGCATTTGCATGTGCCTGTGAAAACCATCAGGCAACTATTCCTTCACGCAGCATAAAACATCTAAGGTCCACGTGTCTTTTATTTTCCTTACCCCATTTATATTTTGAAATTTAACAGTTTGTCTGCTCTCATTGAGAACAAAATATTTTCAGTTCATGGTGGCCTCTCTCCCGCCATCAACACATTAGATCAGGTTTGAGAAAACCAAATATATATAACTTCTTCTATGATTTCATTTTCGCCTTTATAGGATGTTAATATATTTGACTTCCAGATTCGGACAATTGACCGGAAGCAGGAAGTACCTCATGAAGGTGCCATGTGTGACCTCCTATGGTCAGACCCAGAAGATATTGTGGATGGCTGGGGTTTGAGTCCACGTGGCGCGGGTTTTCTTTTTGGTGGAAGTGTTGTAACATCCTTTAACCACACCAACAACATTGATTACATTTGTCGGGCTCACCAGTTGGTAATGGAAGGTTATAAATGGATGTTTAATAACCAGATAGTTACTGTCTGGTCGGCTCCAAATTACTGTTACCGGTGAGTTTATAACCCTGAAAATAGAACAGAACTCTCTATTTTGCTTTGATCAATTCAAATTCGTGTTGCAGGTGTGGCAACGTTGCTGCGATTCTTGAGCTGGATGAGAATCTCAATAAGAAATTCCGTGTTTTTGAAGCAGCCCCACAGGTATATCTTTATTAAAATATTCAGCCTATTATGGTAAAACTTGTTTTGTATGTATACACTATAGTTGATGCACGGGGATCCCCTATTTTTATTGCATAAAACCTTGTTTTATTCAGTGATGTAGATTGTTATTATTAAAATATTGTTCTCGTAATCATATCTGAGACATTATTTCTAGTTTTTTTCTTTAATAAAATGTGCAAAAAGTGCTTGTGTGTCACTCGCCTTGACCTGTACTTAATGACCCATTTACTAAGCGGAACTTCTTTATATGATTTTTGTTGATATGAATTTGCAGGAATCAAGAGTGTCCCCTCCCAAAAAGCCAGCACCAGATTACTTTTTGTGAAAGATGATTCCATCAAACGAGATAGATTCATTTACACTTCCCCATAAAGATGATTTTTCTTATAATACCAAAGCATCAAGTTGATGTTCGGCTCATGAGTGAGTCAGCAAGAGCGGTTTCTTACAAATTTTTGAGAAGCCCTTTTCATGTGGTGGCTATTCTCCATCACTTTCCTTATATCATTGATTTCATTTACTCATTCATGTGTTCATGGGGTAGCATTAGTGTGTTTCAATTGTGCATGTACTAGGAATTTGTAATGGTGAACTGTAGGCACATTGAACCATCATTCATCGTTGGTTTGAAATTCCATATTTTTTTTATCCTAAGATTTTCGTTGAAACATTCTCCTCTGCCTTTAGCCGTGAACTTGGGACATTCGTAAGTGGTTCGTTGTTTTCTAAAAGCAAATCGTGCAGAACTTGGTTTATTATTTAAGTGAAGCCTTATCTCCATTTTAAAATTTATTATTTAAGCAAATCGTGGAGAATTTAAAAATACATGAGTCGTGACCCATGTCTCCATTTTAAAATTTTGCATTGGATAATAATATCTTCTAAATATTAAGCTTCTAACTATGTCCACTTAATAATCAAACAACTTTTGGTATAAGTAAATGAATTCGTTATTGATGAATAAGTAGTCATGGAAAGTTTGTTTTGAAAACTCTATCATTCAATTATAAAAATCCTAAATTAAACAGGAAGTAAACAGAAAATAATCTTAATATCTTTATATATATATAAGAAAAAATATCTTAGAAATTATTAACCAATAAAATTATTTTCTTAAAAAGTCAATTTAATCCCTTATTTTCAGATAATTTAAGGCATTGACCTTTATTTTAACCAATTTAACTAAATAATTTTTCTACTAATACAATAATTTTTTCAAATTAATATTAACCCCCTTATTTTGAAATTAATAAAAAAAGCAATTTAACATTATATAAACAAAAATAATCAACTTCTTTTCATTATTTTTGTTTTTACTCTCTTTACATCGACATTTCTCTTATTTTCACCATTGTATTCTCATTCCATTTCATGTTTACATATTTCCTATTAATTAAATATGATATCAAAACAATTTATGTTGTATTCTCATTTTTATTCATGTTTACCTATTTAATAGAAAATAGTAAATAGGTTCACAATTTTCACCACTGTATTCTCATTTCTATTCATGTTTACCCATTTATTTCACCATTGTATTCTCATTTCTCTTATTTAAGTAAAAATCTTTTTTATATTAATAAAAACGCATATTTTTCGAAGAAAAAAATAATAATAATAGATAATAACCCATTTTATTTCAATAAGTATTTAAGCAAACTTCACTTTTTTCTCTCTATTTTTAATAACTTAATACTAATAATATTATTATTTTTAATCTTTATCTAATTTATCAGTTCTACATATTTATTAAATCGTAGGTTTGACAATATAATTTTGCCTATGCGATAATAGAAGCTTTTCAGTTTATCTATCTTTAAAATAGTTTGCTAGTTATTTGAGGTATAACATAAACGTGATGTGTGTTTTTTTTGCGTTGTCATCTTTGTACTTAAATTATAAACATTACCTTTAGATTTAAAAATTAACTAACAAAATACAAATGAATATAAAATCTCATGTTTTACGAAATTAAGGATTTATACATATTTCAAAGTGTTTTATATGTAAATAAATTCTTAAATGGCGCTTATTAGTCCCTTAAATATTTTTAAATTATTTTTTTACACTGTTCGTGAGTCGACGTGGATCTAAAGAGTAACATTCTATTTCAATTGTTTATTAAATCAATTTAGCCATTTTTTAAAAATAATTTGTACAAACTAACTATTTAATTTTAAACAATTGAAATAAATTTTTTATTCTTTTTCTATTTAGTACTAAGATATCACCACCTATTACCTATAAACATAATTAGAAAACGAAATAATTATACATATATTAATCTATTAATAAATATGTTATAAAGACGTTTAAAATACATGTAATCGAAGTATGTGAGGACGACACAAGAATATACATATATCTTTATAAAGTTTCTCAAAAATGTATAATATTTACGAAAAATATATAGCAACTTTTATATGAAAACTTAACCGTTATATTAACTTTAACTTTAAAATCCAATAATACTTATAACTAATAATTTAAACTGTCCGTGTGTCCACACGAGTACACAGACTGGTGTGTATATATATATATATATATATATATATATATATATATATATATATATATATATATATATATATATATATAAGAAAAGTAACTCAAATATTCTTAACCAATAAGAAACTTTCTTATAAAAGTCAATTTAATCATTTATTCAAAACCAACTTAATCAATTAACCTCTTATTTTAATCAATTTAACAAAATAACTCTCGCCTAAAACAATAGTTTTTAAAAAGTGGACGATTTACGCAACCTTTTAAATTTAGGGACGAAATCCCAAATTTTGCTAAACCATATGAACGATTTATGTAATTAACTCTTACACCATAATAACACATATAAAACATAATTCATTCGTATATTTGCACCAAGTAAAATATAATACCAAAAACATAGTTATAGTAAAAGTAGTTGAAAAAAAAAAAAAAAGTTCGAAAAGTCAAATCAAGACAACCAAAATGGCTTAATATATAGAAGAAAAGTAATTGTAAAAATTATTGACCAATAAGAAACTTTCTTATAAAAGTCAATTTAATCCTTTATTCAAAACCAACTTAATCAATTAACCTCTTATTTTAATCAATTTAACAAAATAACCCTTTCCTTACACAATGCTATTACCTTGGAGAAATTAATAAATATTGTAAATGTGATGCTTTTCTTTTTCGTAAAATAATTGACATTTTGTTAATTATATTTCTTATTTATACTCTTATTTTTCGCATTTTATTATGATTTGGATAGTGTTTTCGTTAATAAATGCATATTAGAGTTAAACTTGGACCATGGAGCAAAGATGAGCTGAAACCGACTGAATACGGAAGGAAAACGAGCAAGAACGGTAAATGTCCGAAGAACCAGCCGCCAGTTAGCTTTGGAAACTCAAATTCCGACATCGCCCCGCTTGGAAGGATCTAGATATACTCATTTGGCCAGCCGCTGGCTAGCAGTTCAGCTCATATTGCCTATTTAAACAAACTTCTAGGTAACGAATTAGATATATCTTTTTCCAATGTTCCATCCATAACTCGACTAGAAAAGCTGCAAGAAGGGTTTTGGATGCATTCGATCACGTTAGAAGACGTGGTTAACATTTTGTTACCATGTTTGAAGATTATTCACTTTGGTTTGTCTTTTTAGCATAAATTCGTACTTAAACATGTTTATGTTAATTACTTCTTTTGTTGAATTCTTTAAATCCAACATCAACTAATTCTACTGAGTGTTTGCTTTGATTCTTAAGCTTGTTATTATGAATTATTAAGTATTATGTTTGAAGTTATTAGGTTAACTAGTTAGCGTGATTAGTAAACCTATACCATAATAGCGTTCATATAAGTTCATTAGTAATTTACAATTGTTTAACTAGCTGAATAATTGTAGCTTGAGCCTTTATTGAGATAGACTAAGAACAATAATAATCTAATAAAACAAACAAACATGACAATTATATCGAAATCGTGTTTTGAGACTTTAGTTAATTCGTAGTCGTCAGATTAATCCGATAACAATAGTGAACTAAATGTAAAAATCAGGGTGGATAAATCTAAGATAGCTCTTGATGAACGACTATGTTCGTATAATCTTTTCTTAATTTGTAAGATTGGACGACTCTAATAGGAAGCCTAATTAATTAAGAAATCACAGTTAAACCAACTCAAACATAGACTTATAATTCATAATTCAAGTAAAACGTTAAATCCAAGTGAACACTACTTTTAAATATCTGATTACACTCTAAAAACCTTTTCGAACATCTTTTCATTCCCAAATCACTTTAATTTATTGCCTGGTACTTTGTTTTAAATAATTACTTTCTCAAAAATACGTTATGTCAGAACTAAAAAGTCCCTTATGTTTAATTTATTTTATTCAGTTTAATTAATAATTTGGAATAACGGATATTAATAAACGTTTACTGAGTTTGATCTGAACTTAGTAGAGCTATACTAGTATACTACCATAGGATTAGGTACAATGTCCCCATTCTGTGATATCAATATCCAATTTTTTTAAATAAGTAATTTAATTCAGATTGTACACATCAACTCAAAGTAAACAAAAAGTATACAAAACTAATTTTAAAAGGATATTATGAAAAATAACGTTATGCAATATACTTTTTGTTGTTTATGTTTACTAGTTTTTTTATACAAAATTTATATTTATTTTTACCTAAGGTCATTATATATAAATCTATAATCTATAGGGGTATGTTAAATACACCAACACTTTTTGTTAAATAAACCAACGGGCCCACATTATTTACTAATCATTATTTTTATCTCATATTATTTCCTAATCATTTCCTAATCATTTTGTTTTCTTCTTTTTAATAGTAAATGAGATAATGATTATGTTTTTTGTTTTTCTTTTTGTTTTAATAAGTAAACATATAATGTTATATTATTTATTTATAAATATAATATTACATGAAAGCAATATATTAATACATAAAAAAATGACAAAAAGTAATATAAAATAGTACTAATACATAAAGAGAAATGATAAAATTAATATAAAATAGTAAATGAGATTAATTATTACATTTAATCACCTAAATCCATAAAAGTTCTTTCACGATGGATACACTGATTAAATAGTTCTATACGAGACCGATACATTGTTTCCCATCTAGCTGCAGACGAGTTTCTATGAAAATTCCAGTAGGTCGTAATAAACGGCATTGGATACTCTCCTTGTAATTGCACCATCACGCAATGAGTATGAATAGATACAAGTGCAATTGTTATAACGTGATGGTGCTGGAACTCTTCTGGGCTCTTCCAAAAAGGGAAAATAGTTGTTGAGCCTATGTTGTCTAAACAATGGACAATTACGCCAAACTTGTTGGCAGCAAGAACACCCACTTCGGGCATAGACATCCAATATCGTCTCGGTGCAGGAGACCTTTTGAAACACAAAGACTCGTACAATGTATTAATATCAATGGTAAAGGTAATTACTTACACTAAAGGTAATTACTATAATCAATAGTATTCTATTCTAATTAGTATTCTTTTTTTTCTATATATGTTATTCTATTCTAACAACATTAATTTACATACTAATAAATATGTTGCATTCCATAATAATCACAATCAATAAAAATAACATTTAATCCACATTAAAAAAAAAAAAAAAAAGATATGACTTTTATGAAATGCTTTTTTTTTTCTCTTTTGAATTCATAACAAAATAATAATAATGTTAAACTTTCAAAAAGTAAACATGCCAGATGAAAGAAGAAAATCCAAATATTTTATTAGTTAAAAAGCTATTCTAACTCTTCTATTTATAATAGTATAACTGATTAATAAATATTGGTTAGTGGTTAATTTAATTGAGATTTCTATTTTCAATAAATTTACACTTTCTAGATTTTGAAAAATGTAATTTTTAGAAAAAGTTACAATATAGGTGGATTTCTATTTCCAATAAATCATATTCAACATGTTTGATTTTTATTGTTGAAAGGGAGAATTTCAAGACAAAAATTGACTATAACTATACAAATTGTTGAATTTTATTACAAAAACTAATTATATGGGCCCCTCAATTAGAGGATGTTGGTTTATTTAGTAGTGCCCAATCTATAATATATAATATATACTAAAAAAGATGCATCAAAAGTCAGATGACAAGGTCTACACTATTAGATGAGTTTTGATATTTATTTTAAACCTTTAGATCAAAATGATGATGTCATATGAAATCATTTTACTATTTTCATTTTGGTCCTTCATTTTTAATCCTTCAACCTTAATATATATATTTAAATAAAATTAATTTGACACAATTATTTAAAATCCAACATATTTGTCATATATTATTTATTTATTTTTCATAAAGATTATTCATTAAACTTGGTTATTAACATAACACTTTTCTATCGGTTGTTACTTTTTAATAAAATAAAAACATATAACTACAAAAAAAAAAAATACCTATTTAAATTTTGAAATGTAATACAAAAAAATCGTTATATAATATGTCTTTTTAATTTCTCATTGAACGCTAATTTCCAAACATATATATATATATATATATATATATATATATATATATATATATATATATATATATATATATATATATATATATATATATATATATATTATCAACTATGTTTTATATTTTTATATCTTTAGTTAGACAATACCAGAAAATTTACTTTAGAGTTAATTACATAATTGGTCCCTGTGTTTGTTTCAAAACAACGGGTCCAGTCCCTGGGTCACAATTCGTTCGGGTCCAGTCCCTGGAGCCTATCTTTGGTTGCACGTTTGGTCCCTCCCTCTAGCGTTCGTTTATTTTGGTCGTTAAGTGAGTCATGTGCTTCTCACGTGAGGGCATTATAGATATTCTTTCTTTTACAGGGTCAGTTATGGTTAATATACAAAACAAATCCAAAATCTTCAAAATCCAAAATCCTTACCCAAAATCCAAAACCGCCATTAATTCCCCCAAATAAAACCCATTATTCGTTTCCCTATATCCTCCCCAATTCAATTTCTTAGAAAAATCCCCAATTCTCATTTCACAGCTATGTCATACTCCGGCTACAATTCCGGCCACAATTCAACATGTTTCACTACACACTCTGTCTTCATCAAATTCTCCGATTGACTTCTCCGATACACCTTCAGATCCAGATCTGAAACCGGATCAATCCTAATTTCATTTTCATTTACATTTTCATTCGGTTTCGGTTTCGGTTTAAGTTCGGATACAATTTGTTTATCCTGATACACAATTACTTCCGGTCCGAGAACCGGCGGTACATCTTCAGTCACATTATTCAAAATTTCTTCATACAAATCAGCTCCGGTTTCGCTTACAGAGATAGGATTTCCTAGACCGGATTTCATTACTAGAGTTAACACAATCACGTTACCGATTACGAAAATGTGGCCGGAATTGTGGCCGGAATTGTAGCCGGAGTATGACATAACTGTGAAATGAGAATTGGAGATTTTTCTAAGAAATTGAATTGGGGAGGATATAGGGAAACGAATAATGGGTTTTATTTGGGGGAATTAATGGCGGTGTCACACCCCGCTAAAGCGGAAACACGGGATGTGAGAGCTGGAAGATCATTACACGGTCATAAGCAAACATAAACGATTCAAGTCATTCCGATTAAGAATAAAATTTGTTCAAAGTTCAACAACCAAGTAGTTCATAAGTTTCAAAATAAAATACAAGTACAAGTTTCAATTAAAAATTCCCAAAATGAAAGGTCTTTCCCAATAAGCGCCTCACGTAACCATATCGACCCTCCTTTGCCATGCATTCCGAACACTTACATTAATTTCCTGAAACATAAGATAAAGTGTCAACTACATAAAGTAGTGAGTGAGTTACAGTTTAGAGTTCGAGAAAGTTTCTAAAAATAGAAAGTTGCCAAAAATAGTAAGTTGCCAAAGATGGTAAGTTGCCAAAAGTAGTAAGTTGCCAAAGGTAGTAAGTTGCCAAAACATATATTGACGTCATAAGTAAAGAGAACGAGTTGACGTTTGAACATATATGTAAATAGTAAAAGTTTGTATGTACGCGAGTAAAATAGTTAAATAAACTCGTATAATAAAGTTGTAGCGGAATCCAGGCGCTAAAATAAGTTGTAGCGGAATCCAGGCGCTAAAATAAGTTGTAGCGGAATCCAGGCGCTAAAAGTGTGTATATGCGTATGGGATATGTGTTTAACTAAATAGTAACTCGTATCAATCACTTGGCATAATATAAGTAGTAAGTATACACTAAACCGATTGACTGGTCGTGAACTAGCCCAAAAATGTTTAATTGTTTGAACGTTTGAACTAATCAATATGTACTTGGGACGCTAACCCTGAGCAAGGAGTGACCCCTCCTAAGTATCGATACCCATATGACTAACGGCTATTGCTAATAGTGTATAAGTGAACCTGAACCAAAACGGGCGATTGAACAATGTTGCAAAAATTGTACTGAACTCTTACGGGCTTATATATCCATCAAGGGTTGGTCGCTAACAAGTATCCTAGTTTAGTTAACCCGCTAAGGCAATAACACAAATACGCATAATAGTTTGTACAAGAACCAAGTTTGAACAGTTTCGAATAAGTTGCAAAAGTACCAAGTTTGAACAGTTCCAAATAAGTTGCGAAAGTACCAAGTTTTGAACAGTTCCAAATAAGTTGCAAAAGTACCAAGTTTTGAACAGTTCCAAATAAGTTGCAAAAGTACCAAGTTTTGAACAGTTCCAAATAAGTTGCAAAAGTACCAAGTTTTGAACAGTTCCAAATAAGTTGCGAAAGTACCAAGTTGTGAACAGTTCCAAATAAGTTGCGAAAGTACCAAGTTTTGAACAATTTCAAATAAGTTGCAAATAGTGTTAATAGTTACAAACATGTGATCTTATGTTTCCCCCAAATAATGTTTAAATGTACAAAAAGTAAAACAAGTGGGGTTGTAACTCACGGTTTGCGAAGATAAGCGATATGAACTAGCACAAAGAGAGGCGGAACGCGTCGGGAATCACAAACGACCTAGAACACCGGAATGTTGTATAAGTTATATTAGTATAATTTGAGTTATGTTAAGTTCCAATTTAACATTTTTAAGTCTCAATTTATTATACTTAGATTCTGTCCCAAAAGTCTATTACGGAAATTTTATAAGGTTTATGTGATCGTACACGTTTTATCGTTCGATATGTCCCATTATGTTCAAAAAGTGTCAAAGTTCCAAATCAAAGTGTATAAGTCTCGAAGTTGTTATGTTACTGAATTTGAAATGTAATTTACGGTGAAAATTGGGCAGCGCTTCCGCGTTATAAAAATTATGTCCAAAATTTCCTATCCACTTTCCCGCTTAATGCAATTCATAAAATATCATTATATTTTATTATGGTGAATTAGTTATTTAAACACCTCATCTTATCCTTCAAAATACAAATGTGTACTCTGTTATATCATGTTTATAAACTGTGAAGAGTATTTGTTTCTCGATTTCTCCGTTATCGTTTTAAAAATAAAAATTTTGTGAACAGAACCATTCAGCCCGCGGCTGAATTATTTCAGCCGGCGGCTGAATTCAGCCGGCGGCTGAATTATTTCAGCCCGCGGCTGAATTGCCGAGACAGATTTACAGTTTTGCCATTTTTGCGTTTTTAAGCGTTTTTGAGCTAGATTTCGACATGCAACTGAACATTCATCAAGATTACTTATATATATGCTCAAATATAAGTTTCTTTTGGATTTTTAGCCACAAATATATAGATCTAAGTCACCTTTTTGTTTAAACCCGTTTTTGAAATAAAATGGTTATAAAACTTTATAAAAACTTATTTTTATGTGTTAGATCATACATGCAAGCCAAGATATGTATAAAAATAGTAAAGAGAAAGTGTTTTACCGAAGGAGAAAGTAAAGTGACGGTTTGGATGAGCTTTAGCTTCAAAAACGACTTGGAAACCCGATTTAAACCTTTTCCTTGTTACCCCTTTGATCTTAGGAAGATTTGTGACTGATTTTTGTGGTGTTTATGGACTGTTTTGAGTGATTATGTTTCTGTTTTTGCTTGGTGTTTGAGAGAAAATTAGAGAGAAAAAGAGAGAGTATATTGTGTGTGTGTGTGTGTGTTTTGTTTGAAATGAAAAGAGAAGTGAAGTAAAGTGGGAGAAGAGGTGGTGTTTCTGCTCTTGGGAATCCCAATTGCAGTAAATATTGTCCAAAACTCGAGTGAAAAACGTTGCCCAATCGTGAGACATGCAGAAATGAGTCATCATCCAGCTGGACAGCCAGATTCAGCCGCCGGCTGAGTAATTTCAGCCGCCGGCTGGAATGAAAATCCAGCTTTTTGACGTTTTAAGTTTTCCGTTATAATTAGTTAGGGACTAGAATCATTTTAGTTACCGTTATGAACTTAGTCAAGTTCTTGTATTGATTATTTGGTGTTAGGATTTATATTTTTGATTCCGACATTTGTTCTGACGATAAAAGACACCATAAGTACGAACCCGAACAATATGAACACGATAAGAGAGAACTAGAGTTTTGAACCGATTAAGTAACTGAAAATCACCTGAAATTTAGACGGTTGTCACATCATCCCCGGGTTGAAAGAAATTTCGTCCCGAAATTTGACTCGTCACGTCAGGTAGAAGTATCTTTGAACAAGTGCGGATACTTTTGACGTATCTGGTGTTCACGTTCCCATGTGAATTCGTGACCACGTCGGGAGTTCCAACGAACTTTGACAATAGGAACACGGCTTGTCTGAGTTGCTTGACCTCACGGTCTACAACTTCAAGCGGTTCCTCGATGAAATTGAGCTTGTTGTCGATCGTGACCTCGTCGAGCGGGATGACGATGGTCTCATCAGATAGGCACTTTTTCAAGTGCGAGACATGGAACACGTTATGAACATTGGAAAGAACTGGCGGGGGTTGGAGTCGATAGGCTACTGGACCAATACGCTCGGTGACTTCAAACGGTCTGGTGTACCTCGGGCTTAGCTTGCCGCGTTTCCCGAAGCGAACTGTCCCTTCCCATGGCGATAATTTGAGAAGCACTCGATCGCCGACCTGGAACTCAAGGGGTTTTCTCCGGTTATCGGCGTAGCTCTCCTGCCGGGTACGTGACGTCTTCAGTCGTTCACAGATGAGGGGGGGCGTCGGACCTTGCAAGTCGTCAATCGTTAGCTTCAAGCCAACAGAGCGGTGACCGACGCTTGCGTCCATAAAGGGCTTCGAAGGGTGTGCACTTGATGCTGGCATGGTTGCTGTTGCCATGGGTGAACTCAGGGGGGCGAGTATCTCGGCTTCCTACGAAGGCAACTACACGCGCTCTCAGCATCTTTTCAAGCGTTTGGATCGTCCTTCCACTCTGACCATTGGTCGGAGGGTGGTATGTGGTGATGAGGTCTAGTCGCGTCCTTAGCGATTTCCTGGAGGGCATTCGAAGGGGACGGGGCGTAGCTCGACTATCCTTATCGGAGATGATTGAAAGGGGGTTTCGATATTCTGCCTTTACCCTGGAGCAAGTGAGGGGCTTGGCTATATGCGGGGCGATATCCTTTTTCATGCCCGACCACTATCAATATTCTCGGGGATCCTTGTGTCATACGTCGGATTCCGGGTATCATGCTCGACCCTTGACGTAGTGGGTTATGTCTGGTCTGAGTTCGAATTCCTTCCCGGTTGGCCATATGACCAAGGAAATGTACTCTTGGAGCCCGAATTCATGCTTCGAGAATTGGGCGTACGATTTCCGACTTCTGGGGAGTTGTAGAATGGGTTCGAGGTGTTACACATGATCTTCCTTGTTCCTGTAGTATATGAGAAAGTCGTTTATGAATACGATTACGAATTAGTCTAAGTATGGCCTACACACTCTGTTCATTAGGTCCATGAGTACTGCTGGTGTGTTGGTTAGACCAAACGGCACGACGGGGAATTCGTAATGTCTGTATCGAGTTCGAAATGCGGTTTTAGGAATGTCGGCTTTACTTACACGAACCTGATGATAATCTGGGCGGAGGTCTACCCTTGAGATGCAAGTTGCTTCCAGCAACCGTTCAAAGAGGTCGTCGACTCTCGGGGGTGATTATCGGTTCTTCACGGCCAGCTTGTTAGGTTCACGATAATCGGTGTACAGGCGGAAAGATCTGGCTTTCCATTTGATAGGGGAAATTTGGGGCTCCCCAGGGGGCGAACTTGAGCGAACAGAGCCATGGTTTAGAAATTCCTGCAGCTGCTTTGGCAGCTTTTGCATTTCGGGTGGTGCTAGACGGCATGATGTCTTGGCGACCGGTGTTGCGCCAGGAACGAGGTCGATACGGAATTTCAACTTGTCGATGCAGCGGTAGCCCATGCAAATCCTGGGGAAAGATTCTGGGCGACCCTCGACTACAGGAAGGTCTTGGACTCGGCTTTCCTTAGGTTTACGTCAGGCGACATCGGTAAGGAATGTGTCGTAGTCCCCCTCGAGGTACTTACGCCTTTTTAAGGAAGACATGGTGCGACGTTGTCATTCAGGTTTGTCCTCCTGAACGACGAGGGTCTTACCTTCTGAGAGGGGAATACGGATGAGTTTGTCGTAACAGACGGGCTTGGCTCGCAAATGAGATAACCAGTCCATTTTGACGATGACGTCAAAGCTCCCCAGTTCGATAGGAATGAGATTGATGGGGAAGGTCTTTGTCAGATGGGTGTATTGGACGTCCTGAGATTGTATTCATAGCTTCGAACTCTTGACCGTTGGCATATTCGATAGTGAGCTATCCTTAAGAATTTTTAGATCCTAGGTAATTGAGGGGTCTAAATCCTAAGGAGACAAGGCTTCTTTCAGCTCCCATTGAATAGCACGGAAGAAAGATGGGAAAAGATAGAAAACGTACCCGTTACGATATTGGGGTCCGGACGGGCCTCTTTTGCTGTGATTGCGAGAGTACTGAAGGTTTTCGTAGTATGTGCTATGGGGCAAGTCCTACGAAGGTGTTGGTCGCTTCCGCACTCGAAGCACGCTGGTTTCCGACCCTTGTTGTTTGCATTGAATGGGCAGTATTTGACAAGATGGCCCACCTTCCGGCAGTAGAGACATGTTAGGCAGTTACCGAGGTGGTGATAGTTGCACTTGTCGCATTTTGGGTGCGATCCAAGGTAGGTTTGGTTTACAGTCGTGGGTTTCTTGTTGCCGTTTCTGCTGGTGGGTTGATGATGAACCTTCCTTTTCTTATTCTTCCTTCGCTGGATGCGAGCTGGAGGAAAAGGGAGGTTGTTGGTTCCAAGGTTTTTGTCTTCATCCTGTTGGGTTGGTACAGGAGGGAGAAGGGGTTCGTCATTTCCGAGGTGTTCACCTTCTTCTTGCTTGATGGTGGCTGGGAAGAAGGGAGGGTTACGGTCATGGTTGTACTCCGGGTAGTCGACGTTGGGGTTGTCGTCCCCGAAAACTCCGTTATTGATCCCAGCGATGATCTGGGCGACCATGCTTGGGAGTGCCGCTTTGAACTGCGCGGTGATCTGCTCAGCCATAAGGTCAACGCGGCTTCTCTTGGGAGGCATGGTTCTACAATGAAAAGATGGAATTAGTTTAGGACGCCCGAATAGGAATTTGTGATAAGAGTTTAACTCAATGAACAAGTTACATGCACGCAAGAGTAAGGTAATAGAACAGATTGTACACGCACGACCAAGTTTCAAGAGATTCACACGATACAGATGTATATGTAAGAAAATGATTCAACACAGTACAAGATTCACAAGACAAGGTACTAATAGATAATAATAAATGGAACTTCATTCATTAATATATAAGTGTTGGGTACAAAGTTCAAAGTAGAGAAGTACAGTACAATACGAATGAGGAAATAAGGAAAATGGCGCGAAGCTGTGCACATGTGAAAATTACAACTCGGCCTACAGTACAATAAAGGAAATGAACTAATGGCGTTTCTCCAGAAACACCTTGACGACCAAAGCCGCTACCAAAGCCCCCAGGACGAAGCACGTGCTGACAAGGCGCTGCACGGTCCGTGCAGTGGCCCGAGCCGATGCGATGGTTCGGATCGACTGTTCCGCCAGCTTGTGCGCGGCGTCGGAGACTTCGAAGAGGTGGAGACTCTGCTGTCGGGCTTCCTCGGAGAGGGCCCGAACCTCGCGGTGCAGGTGAAGGAATGCGGCCGGTGGAGGAGGCTGGAGAGTGGGTGGCAACATAGGTCGGGAGGCACTGGCCTCCTGGGCACGTCGCCTCTCCTCCATGAAATGACGTTCCCACGCGTAGCGCTCCATGACCGGAGTGCGCATGGCGGGATCGTATGGGTCCACGAAGGACTGAAGGGGTGCAGGTCGGAACGGGTCCGGTTGCTGACGCGCGGCCATCCCGGCGCGGGGCCCTTGGGGCTGAGATGGTGCCGTAACGGGTGCCGGTCGGGGAGGAGGTAACACGGTCCTCGGGCTAGACCCGTTACTGCTGCTTATAGTCATTGACGTGTCCTCCGTCGGGTCAGTCGTCTGGTGACGCTGACTCTCGGAGGCCGTATGGCCCTCGGAGGGTTCGCGCAATGGGGAGACGGCTTGAGAGAGGGATCGTGAACGTGACGATTGAGACATGACGGATCTGTGACGTAAAAAGTTTCGTAGGTATAAGAACAAGATAATGCTAAAGGAGAATAAGTAAGGAATGCAGGTAAGGGTCGATTACGTGAGGTTGGGAATAGTAAGACCGGGAATTTTCGACTCAAAATCGTTTAACATTAGAAATTACGTTTTGTCCTTGCATAAGTCATTTTGAACTAGGCAGGGGTGATCAGGTCATGCGTAGTTAAAAACAATCATGCAAACGCAAAATTAATTCACTAAAGTTTTGAACCCATAATGATTTTCCGAAAAGCCTTGGTTATAGTTTGGTTTCAAAAACTTTTTGGAAATTTCTAAAACCGTTTTCGCTATAACCTATGCTCTGATACCAAGTCTGTCACACCCCGCTAAAGCGGAAACACGGGATGTGAGAGCTGGAAGATCATTACACGGTCATAAGCAAACATAAACGATTCAAGTCATTCCGATTAAGAATAAAATTTGTTCAAAGTTCAACAACCAAGTAGTTCATAAGTTTCAAAATAAAATACAAGTACAAGTTTCAATTAAAAATTCCCAAAATGAAAGGTCTTTCCCAATAAGCGCCTCACGTAACCATATCGACCCTCCTTTGCCATGCATTCCGAACACTTACATTAATTTCCTGAAACATAAGATAAAGTGTCAACTACATAAAGTAGTGAGTGAGTTACAGTTTAGAGTTCGAGAAAGTTTCTAAAAATAGAAAGTTGCCAAAAATAGTAAGTTGCCAAAGATGGTAAGTTGCCAAAAGTAGTAAGTTGCCAAAGGTAGTAAGTTGCCAAAACATGTATTGACGTCATAAGTAAAGAGAACGAGTTGACGTTTGAACATATATGTAAATAGTAAAAGTTTGTATGTACGCGAGTAAAATAGTTAAATAAACTCGTATAATAAAGTTGTAGCGGAATCCAGGCGCTAAAATAAGTTGTAGCGGAATCCAGGCGCTAAAATAAGTTGTAGCGGAATCCAGGCGCTAAAAGTGTGTATATGCGTATGGGATATGTGTTTAACTAAATAGTAACTCGTATCAATCACTTGGCATAATATAAGTAGTAAGTATACACTAAACCGATTGACTGGTCGTGAACTAGCCCAAAAATGTTTAATTGTTTGAACGTTTGAACTAATCAATATGTACTTGGGACGCTAACCCTGAGCAAGGAGTGACCCCTCCTAAGTATCGATACCCATATGACTAACGGCTATTGCTAATAGTGTATAAGTGAACCTGAACCAAAACGGGCGATTGAACAATGTTGCAAAAATTGTACTGAACTCTTACGGGCTTATATATCCATCAAGGGTTGGTCGCTAACAAGTATCCTAGTTTAGTTAACCCGCTAAGGCAATAACACAAATACGCATAATAGTTTGTACAAGAACCAAGTTTGAACAGTTTCGAATAAGTTGCAAAAGTACCAAGTTTGAACAGTTCCAAATAAGTTGCGAAAGTACCAAGTTTTGAACAGTTCCAAATAAGTTGCAAAAGTACCAAGTTTTGAACAGTTCCAAATAAGTTGCAAAAGTACCAAGTTTTGAACAGTTCCAAATAAGTTGCAAAAGTACCAAGTTTTGAACAGTTCCAAATAAGTTGCGAAAGTACCAAGTTGTGAACAGTTCCAAATAAGTTGCGAAAGTACCAAGTTTTGAACAATTTCAAATAAGTTGCAAATAGTGTTAATAGTTACAAACATGTGATCTTATGTTTCCCCCAAATAATGTTTAAATGTACAAAAAGTAAAACAAGTGGGGTTGTAACTCACGGTTTGCGAAGATAAGCGATATGAACTAGCACAAAGAGAGGCGGAACGCGTCGGGAATCACAAACGACCTAGAACACCGGAATGTTGTATAAGTTATATTAGTATAATTTGAGTTATGTTAAGTTCCAATTTAACATTTTTAAGTCTCAATTTATTATACTTAGATTCTGTCCCAAAAGTCTATTACGGAAATTTTATAAGGTTTATGTGATCGTACACGTTTTATCGTTCGATATGTCCCATTATGTTCAAAAAGTGTCAAAGTTCCAAATCAAAGTGTATAAGTCTCGAAGTTGTTATGTTACTGAATTTGAAATGTAATTTACGGTGAAAATTGGGCAGCGCTTCCGCGTTATAAAAATTATGTCCAAAATTTCCTATCCACTTTCCCGCTTAATGCAATTCATAAAATATCATTATATTTTATTATGGTGAATTAGTTATTTAAACACCTCATCTTATCCTTCAAAATACAAATGTGTACTCTGTTATATCATGTTTATAAACTGTGAAGAGTATTTGTTTCTCGATTTCTCCGTTATCGTTTTAAAAATAAAAATTTTGTGAACAGAACCATTCAGCCCGCGGCTGAATTATTTCAGCCGGCGGCTGAATTCAGCCGGCGGCTGAATTATTTCAGCCCGCGGCTGAATTGCCGAGACAGATTTACAGTTTTGCCATTTTTGCGTTTTTAAGCGTTTTTGAGCTAGATTTCGACATGCAACTGAACATTCATCAAGATTACTTATATATATGCTCAAATATAAGTTTCTTTTGGATTTTTAGCCACAAATATATAGATCTAAGTCACCTTTTTGTTTAAACCCGTTTTTGAAATAAAATGGTTATAAAACTTTATAAAAACTTATTTTTATGTGTTAGATCATACATGCAAGCCAAGATATGTATAAAAATAGTAAAGAGAAAGTGTTTTACCGAAGGAGAAAGTAAAGTGACGGTTTGGATGAGCTTTAGCTTCAAAAACGACTTGGAAACCCGATTTAAACCTTTTCCTTGTTACCCCTTTGATCTTAGGAAGATTTGTGACTGATTTTTGTGGTGTTTATGGACTGTTTTGAGTGATTATGTTTCTGTTTTTGCTTGGTGTTTGAGAGAAAATTAGAGAGAAAAAGAGAGAGTATATTGTGTGTGTGTGTGTGTGTTTTGTTTGAAATGAAAAGAGAAGTGAAGTAAAGTGGGAGAAGAGGTGGTGTTTCTGCTCTTGGGAATCCCAATTGCAGTAAATATTGTCCAAAACTCGAGTGAAAAACGTTGCCCAATCGTGAGACATGCAGAAATGAGTCATCATCCAGCTGGACAGCCAGATTCAGCCGCCGGCTGAGTAATTTCAGCCGCCGGCTGGAATGAAAATCCAGCTTTTTGACGTTTTAAGTTTTCCGTTATAATTAGTTAGGGACTAGAATCATTTTAGTTACCGTTATGAACTTAGTCAAGTTCTTGTATTGATTATTTGGTGTTAGGATTTATATTTTTGATTCCGACATTTGTTCCGACGATAAAAGACACCATAAGTACGAACCCGAACAATATGAACACGATAAGAGAGAACTAGAGTTTTGAACCGATTAAGTAACTGAAAATCACCTGAAATTTAGACGGTTGTCACAGGCGGTTTTGGATTTTGGGTAAGGATTTTGGATTTTGAAGATTTTGGATTTGTTTTTGTATATTAACCATAACTGGCCCCTGTAAAAGAAAGAATAAGTATAATGCCCTCACGTGAGAAGCACATGACTCACTTAACGACCAAAATAAACGAACGTTAGAGGGAGGGACCAAACGTGTAACCAAAGATAGGCTCCAGGGACTGGACCCGAACGAATTGTGACCCAGGGACTGGACCCGTTGTTTTGGAACAAACACAGGGACCAATTATGTAATTAACTCTTTACTTTATTTTTTAACCCATATTAATACGAATTAAATGTGAAGTTAAAGTCAATCACATGGTATAAACGAAACCACAGTAATATTTAATAACACGCTTTAATACATATTTAAATAAAAGTATATGTTATTATTGCATTATATATATTAAATAGGGTGTTCACGTATAAATTTAAAGATAAAGCTGAAAAAACATACATATAAATAAACTAAACAACAAATATTTGAAATTATAACTCATATTATCATACATTATTAATGACTACACAATGTTATCCTAATTTCTATATAATATTTATATATTTGATTCGTGAGAAATAAACTTGTAACTATTTACAATGTTATCCTAATTTCTATATAATATTTATATATTTGATTCGTGAGAAATAAACTTGTAACTATTTACAAGTTTAATTTAATTTGGTTGTTTCCATATATTAATTAAAAAAATATTTTTTTTATTTGAAAAAAAAAAAGGTTTTATTTTTGGTTTATGTTAAAAAGAAAAGAAGTGGGTGAGGGAGTTTGGTCTGCTGCAGAAAAACGAATTTGGAAAAAAGAGTCGGGAACAACAGGTTTGGATCTGTTAGCTAAGTAATTACCAACACCTGGTTTATATTCTTTCTTATTTTCAAATCATAAACCCATTTTTATTTATATATCTATCTAGGGTTTGTTTCCCCAAATCCCCCTTATGGCCACTAATCTCCTTCAATTTCGCAGGTTTTGGATCACTAATCTCAATCCAGGCCACAATCCAACCTTTCATCGGTTTCGATTAGCGATCGATGGACGAAACGGCCAAATTAGGGAGTAAGAGGCCGTTTGAGGATAATGTTGAACTTGAATTGGCTAATAAGAAGCCTAAAGGAGGAGGAGGAGGAGATAATGTGAAGAAAGTGGCCGAGATTGTGCTTGTGTTAGCTACTATGGGGAAGATGAGAGCCGGAAGGAAACCGACACCCGTGGAACTGGAGATGATGACTGAGGCTAGGGAGAAGTTAGTCGAGATTTGTAAAGGATATGCGCCCAAAGATGTGTTTCCTGTCGATGCGTTTGGGACCGTTATTGAAGAGTTAGGGCTTAATAGATTGGGAGATGCTAAGTTAGGGGTTCGTCCTCAGAAGTTGTCCATTCTTCAGAAGCTGCAGCTTACTAAGCAAAAGGTGATGTTTATTGTTTGCGGTTTTGCTACTTAATCGTTTGCTAGTTACTAGTTAGCTGTTACGAACTTGTAGCTTGCCTGGTTGTTAGGATGTAGTTTTGTAAACCTCTTTTAGATGTATTCGATAGATGGCTGAATTTTGCTATTGATGCTAGGGTTAGGTTAACCGTTAACGACAAATAATCTTTTGTAATTGACTTTCTTCCCTATATAGTAGGTAGTGCCATTATATGATTACTCATTTGACTTTATTTAAGCTGTTGAACGTGTGAATGTACTTCAGTGTCCTGGTCACGTATTTGGTTTTTTATCGCCTGATTGGTGGATTCCACAATGAGTATGTTAAATAACAGTAATTAGTATAACGTGCTTCTCACTGATGCATCTTTCCCTGTCTTTACATTAACAATCAGATGGAAAATACTGAGGTGTTTCCGGTACATTCTGCTGCTTCTTATCCAACTAGGGTGACTGAACCCCTTGCAGCATCACATGCTGTTCGAACATTTCCATCGGGTAAAGCAGATCATGTCCCTGTTAATTCTGGAAGCTTGCAGCATCGTTCAACTGTTGCTCATGCTTCCTCGGTTCCCAATTCGAGAGCTTTACCATTTCAATTGCCCACAAGTGAAGTGAGACCCATGGGGTCTAATGTCTTGTCTAGCAATCAACTTGGAAGGCATTCTACTGCGTTGCCTATTGAACAGGCTGGCAGACCACAACTCAGACCTGATGAAAGATCAAATGGTATGTTCTTTGTTCTGTTTTTTTGGTTTTGTTTACAAGGTTTTGTTATCGAAACAAAGGATATCAGATACCGTTAATTTACTCTAATTTTATCGATTACGCTCTAAGCACTAGATGCACATCCAAATGTTCTTGAATTATAGTATTCTTAATTGCTGACTACTTTCACTACATTTCCAGCAACTCCGGCTGGAGATCATAGAACATCAACTACTCCAATATGGCCTATACAATCTCAATCTGTTTCCTTTGATAAAACTGGATCAAATAAGGGGCCTGCTCCATCGACAAACATAAATCATCATATGCAACATCGCATGAACCATGTTCAAACTTCTTCTGCCGACACCCACAAGGAAGTTAGTAAAATTGTTCAGAAAATATTACATCCAGATGTGCCAGAACATAAGACATGGATCCCACCTCCAAGGGACTATATGAATAAGGCGTTGGCTTGTCAAACATGCAAGAATATGATTAACGATGTGGATAGTGTTCTTATCTGTGATGCTTGTGAAAAAGGGTATCACTTAAAGTGTCTGCAATGTAATCTAAAAACAGTTTTTGGAGATGAGCGAAATGATTGGCATTGTACAAGGTGTTTAGTAATCAGTAATGGGAAACCTATACCTCCAAAGTATGGTCGTGTTATGAGAAACGTAAATACACAAAAAATGCCTGCCAGCTCAGCAGGAGTTCAAGCATCTTTAGAGAAGAAATTGCAGTCATCTGATGAGAATTTCAGTCAACACCTGATGTCAGCAAATGGCATTTCTGGTTCACAAAGATTAACAGATATTCAAAAAAATGGGGCACATGAATCTCAAAGTAACCAAGCCCTTGAAAACCAGAAAGATGATACCAAAGAAAAAACCGTAAGTGTTACAGATGTTTCTTCAAAGCAACTCACTCAAAATGGAATAAATTCAGAAGAAAACTCAAAGGGTGATAACAGGGAGGTAGATGAATTAGTTGAGAAGGGTAATATTGTCAAAACAAGTGAAACTTGTACCACAATTGGGGAAAACAAAGGTTTTTTATCGAGTAGCATGCATGACGTTGAATGGGTTGGAGATGTACTAAATGAAGTTGATGGAAAAACATATTACCGATCTTGCTGCGTCAGTGGAACCACATATAAAGTTCAAGAATATGCTCTATTCAGCTTTGATGGCGGCAACCTTATGCCTAATAAATTACAGGTTAGTAGCTTAAGAATACTTTTCCTTATTAAATTTTTTAACCAACCTATTGGCCCACTTTTTAGTCTGCTATTTGATCATAATTATACGTGTATCCCTTTTCGTATATATATACATTATTTTGCTAGTAAGAATTAAGTCTCAATGGCTGCATTGTTTGATTTGATAAAATGTCTTTTCTTATTGCAACTCAATGAAAACTGTTTCTCAAGGGGTAATGGAATTCTTTTCTTCTCTATATATTCATCTTCGAATTGCTCGTCTCCCATGACTTGCATATTGTAGTTTTTGCTGTTATCTTCATCGATTTTTTTTTATTTTTATTATTGTGGTCATTTCTTGCTACACATTTTTTTCATTGATGCTAGCTGCATTTTTACATAAGAAGGATTTCCTGCAGGGCATGTGGGAAGATAAGAAGACAAATAAGAAGTGGGTTACTGTGACTCGCTGCTTCTTTCCTGATAATTTGCCTGAGGGTGTTGGCCGTCCGTGTGCTCCAGAAGGCAACGAGGTAAAGTTCTTGACAAAAGCACAATTTGGTTCATTCGTATAATATACAAATTAAATTAGGAGGTATAACAATCTATACCTCTCGACTTTCAAGTTTCAACCCATTTACTTAGAATTGGGATGTGCCTTTTTTGATTTTATCTCCAACAGCTCAAAAAGGCAAACGTTTTAAAACATAGTTAAAAAGGGGGAACAAGTCAAATGGGTTGACCAGGTCAAAAGTTGCCGAAAGTGTTTTCAATTGCTTTAAACCCTTTAAATTCCTTTATTACAGTAGTAGATAATAAGGTAGTGTTTGGTATGTAGTAATGAAAGTTGGAATGAAAAGGTTCATTACGATGGAATAAACTACGTTGCTCATTCCATTACGCAGTTTATTCCATTACGTTGTTCATTCCATTCAGTCATACCAAACATACCCTAACTTTAACAATTTAGTTTGTATAATCTTATTCAATAAATAAATTACTTAAATTTTTCATAAAATAAACAAATTGGTAAGTTGCAACTAAGACCAACAAATTTGTAGCTAGTAAACAAGCTAAGTAAATGTTACCGCTATGGTATCGAGGTTCAGTTGCATTTTCTATTTATTTGTTCTTGTTATTTGTTCATCCTTCAAATTTGTGGCTGTTGATACTATAATTATTTGCATTTGCCCCTTTCCACCTTGCAATATTTAACCAAGAAGTTTACATTATGTTTTCTTTCCAAAAGCTGAGATAGACTTTATTTTGCGGCTTTCCTTAGGTATATGAATCCAACCATGAAACGACATTAGCAGCTGGGTTGATTCATGGTCCGTGTAAACTTCTTCCTCCAAGCAAGTTTTTCGAAGAAAGAGTGACACAAAATCCTTCAGAACCAAAACCACTTTTTCTGTGCAAGTGAGTCTGCTTCATTCTTACATTCACTGCCAATTTTTTTCTTTTTTTCATTTTCTTTTTTCGTTGTATAAATTTTGAGTGAGGAGTCATATTAAATAATACTCCCTCCGTCCCATATTTATTGTCCAGTTTTAACTTTCTCGGTCTTTGCTTTTTAACTTTGACCTTAAATAACTTTTTTCGTGCTATAAATTTGTTGATAAAAATTATATCATTGAAAAATAATTTTAAAACCGAATCCAATCATATAATTTGTATCAAATATTGTATAACACAAAAAAAGTTATTCATGGTCAAAGTTACAAGTGAAAGACTTAAAAAGTCAAAAGTGGACAATAAATATGGGACGGAGGGAGTAGCTAAAGATATATTCAGTCTTATTCCACTGATTCATCGGAAATACCTTTAATACACACATACATATTTCCTGTACGCTCTTTTGCATCCACAATGCTAAACGGGATTATGCTTAGACATCTTAAGGCATGGCAGGGTTATATCTCCTTTTGTGTTCTTACTTTTCTACTTTGATGATAATTTAGTCACCATGTTCTTGTAGATGGTTTTATGATGAGAAAAAGCGGGTGTTTCGAGATGTTTCATGTGTTAGCAGCACGGAAAACTAAACGCATATTTGTCTTCCCCTTTTAGCAGGTATAGCGTACATGTTTCTTAATTAACCTTCTATTGCTTACTACTAAGTTATAAATTACTATAACTCCTGTTGTAGTAATGTCTTGCATCACATGGTTCCAGTCATCACCAGTTACGAGTCGTTATCTTTCATCAAATATGATCTCATCATGTGCATTGTGTCTTGCATCACATGGTTCCAGTCATCACCAGTTACGAGTCGTCGCTATGTTTCATCAAATATGATCTCATCATGTACATTGTGTATGCAGATTTCCTGTACTTCTACGTAGCATTGTTTCATGGGTGACCTAAATATATTTAGCTCGGTATCTTTGTTCAACAACTTTGAAGAATCAAAGTTATTCAGAATCAGTCGAATGCATTTTCTTGGCTATAGGTGGTTAGACTTACAGTATACAACCTGGTATTTAACCTCAAGTTGGATTCACAATGGTTTTGGTGAAGAACCGTACAGTACAGTGATCGGGGGTGTTCAGTATGTTCTTTTAGCTTAGATTTTATATATTTTGCAACATGTGTTTTGTAGTCAAATTAAATACGATTAAAGCTATTAACTAATGAATATGCCTCTTTTTAGCATGTATTAGATTTGTAAGAGATGATACTTTTTGCTAAAGATTTCAGTTCCAAGTGAGATCCTCCCGAATCACCTATTAAGGTTATTATGCTGAATTACATTTCCAAAAAATGACATCGAATTTGAGTATCAAAATGAGAATCTATGATATATGTGTAAATTTTAACTTTAAATTCGTGTACTCTGTTTTCAACCCATTCAATATCGAATTAGTAATTTAGTTTTTCAAAGAATACACAGATTGTACCTCCAAACTCTAATTCAGCTTTCGTTACTTTCACCCAGAAAGTTATTATCTTGTCGCGTAAACAAACTACAGATATTGATTTCAGCACATTGCGTTTCAAAAGGTCAAATGGGTAAAACGGGTGGAAAATTATTCAAAGTTTATGTTTTAATGAATACAATGTTATGTGGATTGTTCTATATGACGATTTATTAGATATACATGGCAATATTTTCGATTTTGTGATCATAATTACCACATTAACTACTTTCGTTTGTTTTCAAATGGTTAAAAAAATGTTTGCTAGTCAACCCGACCCAATAACCGTCCATAAAATAACTTGTTTAAGTCCGAACAGAACCCGACCCATTTCCAACTTGTTCATATCATCACAGTGATCACCGAGTTATGGAACTATGCTGTAGGAACTGTGAGAGCCAGCTTGACAGGGTAGCTGACAATAGTCGTGTCAATTTCGGGTTTGACCGAAACCCGAATCGGGTTCTGGTCAAACATACCAAACCGGTTCTGGTTCGATCGGTTTTAAGGTTCCAAAAACTCGACCCTATGGAAACCGGTTCGCAGGGACGCCCGTCCCCATTTTGGAACGCCCGTCACACTCGAAAATGTCAGATAACCCCAGTCTGAAACGCCCGTCCCCCTTTTGGAACACCCGTCACATCGCAGGGACGCCCGTCCTCCTGCTTGTGACGCCCGTCACACTCGAAAAACAGCTTAAAATCTTTGGTTTTAAACATCGTATTCTACTAAAACAACTTTGTATTATTGAACAAAGCGGAAAAACTAGAAACAAATTTTCAAAGTTTCATAATTCGACAATTATTAAACAAAGCGGAAAAAGTACTAATAAGTAATAACATTGGAAAGTCGTCTTCGTCTTCGTCTTCGTCCAATCTTCATATTTCTTCAATCTCATTCTTGGTCTACTTGAATAAATTCATCTTGAACGGGAACTTCTTCTTCGGAGCTATATGCTCGGTTAGCTTCATCCAAAGCGATTTCTTCATCGGAAAGTGATATTGTTGGGATAACCTCTACGATCGTTCTTTCACTTGAGGAACCACAACCGGTTGAAGCGGTAGAGCTTTGAGTTGCCATTTGATTGTTGGTGATTTTTTGAGAATTTTTCAAACGTTTTTCGAAGGTATTTTTTGCGTTTTTGAGCTTTTGAGAGAGTTAGAAGTGTGTGTTTAATCCCAAACTCTACCACATATTTATAGTAAATTTGGAATGGTAAAAAATATGTAAAAAAAACGGTCAAAAAGGCTCTCCAACGGCTAGTTTGACTTTTTCAACCCGGTTTTGCCTAACATACTTCAAACCGGCGGGTTTGGTCAAACCCGGTTTGACCCGGTTTCGGTTTTTTTTTTCGGTTTCGGTTTTTTTCGACACGACTAGCTGACAACATAAACACAGATAGCAATTCTCAAGCTCAACTATTTACATCAGAAAATTCTCAAATTTGAAGATATCATTTCACTCAAACACGTCAAATTACATGAACATTTAAACAAATATACCCAAAACAGAGCGTAAACCAAATGGTCAATATGCAAGTTTTGACAGATTCACCAGCAATTCAGACACTTGCAGATGGATTAGTAAGCAGTTCAAGAGACTTTTTAAGGTAGTCTACAGCAACGAAAACATCATCAAATGCCAATGCTCCTACAGCAAACCTTGCGGCTTTGTGTGCCTCTGCAATTTTCTCAGGAGCAGGCTGGTAATTACTGTCATACTGATACGACTGTACGGGTTCTGGAACAGGAACAGGAACGGGAACCGCCCCGTTTGCACCGCCACTAGGCTTGCTGTACTGAGCTGCAGATGGATAATCAGTTGGCCTAGTAGCTGAAGGGGAGTGATGTGGATCAGAACCTTGATAGTAAGACGAGGGGTAATTTGCTGGAGCTGTTGGAAGGCTGCTTTCGGAGAAACTAGGGTAAGATTGGAAACTTGGATAATTTGTGTACGAGGGATCTTGAGAAGGGTAATTTTGGGAAATGTGATGTTGAGGTTCTTGTGGATATGATGATGGATGGTGGTAAGTTTGAGAGTAATTTGGATTATCCCCCAAGTTTGAGGAAGGATGTTGTTGATAATTGTTCGAGGGATAATCATCAGAAGAATAGGTTGGTGGTGCAGGAGGTGATGGTGGTTGGATAGTTGATGATGGGGGAGGGAAATTTGAGGGTGGTGGCTGAATGTTTGAAGACGGTGGAGGCAATTTTGAGGATGGTGGAGGTGGAACATCCCGTGGCGGTGATGGAAAACGTTGGGAATCACTTCTATCATAAAATTGAGAGGAAGGAGGGGGTTCAGATGCATGCCTGGTGGTTGGTGGCTCACTCCTGCTCGGTTCCAGGTCCTGTTAAGACACAAATTTAAACATTTATCCATTATCTTATTCTTTTTACAAATAAATAATGTGTAAACTATGATTACAATAATATTTAAATCATTGAATAAAAACAAATTAGGAGATTGTATATGTATTAAAGCTACACTTTGGGCGAGTTCCAATCACGTTGACTCGTTAAACCCATTTGAAAAGTAAATAGGTCAGAATGGCTATCTCTGACTATAGGTGAGATATGGTTAGCAATACAATATATGTTATTGCACGTGAAAAGAAAATATAGAGGGGAACTGAAGGTTATTAGATCTTACATATCCACTGCTTGATGTATTTGACACATCTTCATCAGCGCCACCAGGAGGGCCTGCAACAGGCTTCCTTCCTTCTTTTATAGCTTTCCTTATATCGGCTGCTTTCCATGCTGCATACTTCTGTTTCTGCTCAAGCTGTTTCAAAAACGAATTATATATATCAGCGGGTTTATTTTCTTCTCTTTTTCTTACTCTTTCAGTTACTAAGAATAGCGGTATACTGTAACTGTACTATGCAGCGTATACAAAATTTTATAGGCCACTTTTGAATATTATAACCAATTTATATTTAATATCATTTATAATTGATGGTCACAAGAATTTTTAATATTTAACAAAATATATATATAGTTCAAATCTAAACTTATTTTGTTGAATACGGGAATGTATTTATTGTAATATGTTTACCAACTATATCTCTTAATCTTGGTTTACGATGTCTTATATTAAAAGCTCTTAAAAGTTTTATATTATAGTAGAGATAAGAGAGCAAAAAGGCCAATGCCAATAGATAATAAAAGAGTAAAAAAGCATCAGAGCAGTAGCACAGAAACGGGACTCACATCAGGCTGAACATCACCGAATTGAGTAAGAATTTCAAAGAAAATGCTGGCAGCATAAAACGTCTTTGCAGTATTGCTGTAACAAGTTCAAAATTAAGTATTAATATTTTAATGATAAATTAATCACCAATATTTGTTGCATCTGTGAATGATGGCAGAGAGGGTAGAAAGGAAGAAAATATAATTTTTGATAATGATATCCTACTATATCTATAGCAGCCTTAACAAAAATACAATAAAACGCCATTGATGATAAAATCCCTGAAAATGCTATGTTCTGAGCTATAAATTAATTTACGAGAAGGGACTGGAGTCACTGGATAATAATGTATGACTAATATACTAACCTATAAAATCCATACAATCTAGATTCGTAAGAAGTCGATTTACATATGATCCATACAACCTCATCAAACAACAAAAAGTGAATGAAAATAGCCAGGAAAGTCTTGCCTTGACCATTTGTTCAAGGGTATAGATGAACAAAACTAATTTTCTAAGATATCACAATGGGAAGCTAGAAGCCATTAGCCTATAATAGGTCTAAATCTCATGAAACAAACGATCTTTGAGTAAAAGTAAAGTCATCCAACTGAAAGACCTTGCACTATATATGACTTTGAGAACTAATAAACTACGTTTAATCTAAACCGTATGGATCCAAAATCCAAAGCATATGGTTCTAAGAGTATTTTCAAGCTCAAAATCTCATTGGTTGTTCGATACTAAGTATTGTAATTAGTCTATAGCAGCAAAATCGTGTAAAAATTGCTGTATAATATATTAATAATAACAATAATAAGTAAAACTTTTTCATACAGATCAGCCCTCCCAGCTCGGTCTTGCTTATCAGCCTTTGCAAACACGTTCGATGCAAATCCTTCCAGATGGAGATGGTCATCAGGCCCCAACTGCAGTGACTTCTTATCCTGTAAACAACCAACCAACCTAGATTATAACCACAAAACATCCATCTCGATACACAGTCAAAACAAAACTAACTACACATTATAATCAGTAACAGCTATCAGACAAAAGAATTAACTACAACAAATTCCTCAAACCGTATACATCAAAACTAATCGATACAATTCATCAACAACAATCTAATAAACTTAATACATCAAACGGACCTTTTCGAGCTGTTTCATGAGCGAAACAAGTATAGAACTAGTTGTTTTGGTTCGTTCACTTTGCGGAATCTTCAATCCTCGTTCCATAGCATACAATCGACCTATAAATCATCAGAAAAACAACAAACTAAAACTGAAATCGTGAAATTTGTAAAAAGCTAGGGTTTATAGTAAAAATTGAGAAAATGAATCCGTACAGTAATATGCGACTAGAGGCTCGTGTTTTTGTAATTCATCGGCGCGTTGAAGATACGGTAACAGTAGCTTTGCTGGTTCATTTTCGTTCGCCATTTTTGGACTAGATCAAAGCTTAACCAGGGTTTTGATCGAGAGAGACTTTGTTTGTTTGGAGTTTTGCTTACTATATGCAATTTCGATTTTCATAATACTACACGTTTGGTCCTTTTAGTTTTTGCTTTTTAGTGACGAAGTTTAATCCGTAAATTACTTCTTTTTCTTTTCGGTCAACAAAACGCGACATACTATGTCGAGTATCCTAATATATGAAGCATACTATACTAAATGCTAATGTATGTAAGAGTGTAATGAATTTTGCCCCCATGTTCGCAACAATTTCAAAATTTTGAATTACTATTGGTATCCATTTATATATATTTTTAATTATAATTTCCAACTTAATTGTAATTAACGACTGTTATAAGTTGTTCGAAACTCATATCTATATGGCGTAAGGTACTCGATAAGATTTTTCATGGTGTCTATTTAGCAGTTATATGGGTTGTTTGGGTTTGGAGAAATAGAGTTATACATGCGAATGAAGCTTCAGTTCATCAAGTCCGTCAAAAAGACACATTTCCATACATTTAGCGGATTTCATGGCAATGGATTGAGCTTCCATGCACTAACACCAAGTCTGATTGGTCTTGTTGGCCTACGAATCCTCGAAATATTTGTCTGGACTAATTTTTGGTCTAGTTTGGTTCCTTTTTGATTTTTGTATCTTAGGATCTAGTTTCGACTCAAACCAATTTAGATCACTATAAATTTGGTCAATTTTAAACAAAGTAAGAGTAAATTAACAAAACCATCATAATACTAAATAAAGAAAGAAAATATTTTAGCCATTTCACTAGTTATCATTGGTGTTATAAAAGCCAAGCAACTTTTAAGACTTATGGATCAGTAGAAGAAACTGAGTACAAGGGACCATTTGCTTAATCAATGTTGAAAGGTGAAATCTACCTCAGGATCGAATGAAATGGCAAATTTGAAGGTGCCGTTAATTTTTTTCCATTATGAACGTTGTGCAAACTTCTCAGCCGTTATGAATAAACCTACAGAGTTAAGTAAGAGCCTGCTCGTGTCTGATACTAAGAGTGTTATTCTACGCGGCAAGATGTAAGATTGTAAATCGACTTGATACAAATCCAAAAAAGATTGATACATTTGAACATTTAATCATACATTCATACAAAACAACATTCAAATCTTTCAAGTATGGTGTCCTTCCTGCGAACTAACAGAAACAATTTTATATTTTAATTTCAACGGTTCCTACTTTCCATTAACTTACTGAATGTTATTGATATAATCTAATTCTTACCAAAAAATTGCCTAATTATATTTATCTTGAATTTAATGGGCTCAACTGCGCCGGGGTCCGGAACTTTGTAGTTCCTTAGAACTTACGGCAACAGAATAAGTCGAATTGAACTTACTATTATGATGACAATCTACCAAGTAAAATGCCACCGAACACAATAGCTCCAAACCACTTGTTCGACACAAATCTACAACCAAGCATAAACAATCAAATCAGGAAGTAAAATAAGTATCATATGTACATATAAATCAACATATCATTTCTTTACATTAAAAATAGAGATGGGAATTTCAACCAATTTACTTATGAATGGGTCGATGTGGGTTGTGTTTATCTCAAACATATGTCTAACTAAAAAGTAGCTAAAACGGGAACGGTTCAAAGAGGTTGAAAGTAGCCCAAAGTCTATTTTAAAGTAATACCGCCTACTAAACTGGTTGTCTGGTTTTATTTTAAAACGTTGACCATCATTGTAATATTATCGTTTTAACATCATAATCAAGACTTTATAAATATGGAGATAAAATGGTCAATTTGGGTTAAACGTTAGGCTCATCTTGTCACTCATGAAAAGCACATACAGGTGTTTTAAAAACTCATAATGAACAGACGTTTTGAAGTGTCCATTTTTCAGTAAACAAAGACACGAGGTGCGTATTTTCGTATTTCACTTACTTTCTACTGCAATCAGGTCCAGAGTATATGTCTACCGTCCAAATTTGCCACGCCAACTGACCGGATGCTGCTGCCAGAAACACATAATATGGCAATCCTGCTTGGTCGGTAGCAAGAGGATGCATATATCAGAATGTTATATAGTATTCCCTTTATGCCATACAAAGTTCAGGATATTTCATGAAAATAAAACTTGTCCTCTTTAGAAATATTTGAAGTCTAAAAAATAATGAAATGCTCACTATCATCGTGACAGATATATTTATGACGTAGTTAAAGGGTAAATTAAATATTGGAAAAATGGACAAACGGGTTATTTAAACCATGTTGTAATTCAGAATAGACAGAAGTAGAGGTAGCTAAATGGGCAGGTTAGGTAACAGGTCAAAATGGGTCAGGTTAAACGTGTTGTCCAATTTTTTCTAATAATTAGAGTCAAATATGATTATAAAAGTTGTATTATTTAAACAATAATCCAATTTTTTTTGACAAATATAATTTAGGATGTACAATTATGAATTATAATAACACTTTGGACGAATTTCGACCCGTTTGACCTGAGGTAAAATATATAATGCAAATTGACCCATTTATACCTCTAGCAAAAAGTAGTGATACGAGAGTTGATTAGAGCTGACAGAATAATACTGGATGTAAAGAATAATTACCAAGATTTGCATTGAAGCCACTGAGTGCGAGACTACTAACACATGCGATACCAAATCCACTAACCCACTTCTTTGTGGAATCCCCAAATCTCAAGGCTGTAGACTTAACGCCCACAAGCTTATCATCTTCTTTATCCTGGATGCATATCAGCATGCAAGTCATAAGACTGATTTAGCACATGTACAGTTGTCAATATTAGAAACACATTTTTTGTTTTGCCTAATTTCCTTTATGTTCTTTAGGAATGCCTAAACTTTGTATAAATGCAACGGTTTACTTTTTCAGAATCTAGGAATAGATGTTGCAATAAAATAGATTGTAGCCGACATCGATCCTTTCGACCGGTTTAGACCATTTAATATTCAAGAAACAGTCCAAATCGACCCATTCATAACTCAAAGGGTAAGAATTACCACCTCTGGGTTAACCATATGAAATTTTCATTTTCTACTTTATACTGATGCGGTGTGGTGTGTACCAAGTAGATGTCTGTTTACCTGATGGGCATATATTGTATCATAGACAAGTGTCCAAAATACTCCAGAGAGGTAGAGTGGCAAAACGACAGCAGGATCAAGGCTTCCTCGAATGGCAGCCCATCCCAATAGGGCTCCCCAGTTAAAAGTTAAACCAAGAAAGGCTTGAGGCTGCAACAAGTTCCAACAATACACTTTAGTCGGGAAAAATGAAGCCAGAAAGATAAAAAAAGAAAAATTACAAAACAAAAAGTAGATTTTTACCCAAAATGTAATTCTTTTCATAAGGGGATATGAAAAAACAAGTAGCAGTGATGAAGCCCCCAATATTTGACTGTAAGAAATAAGTTATAATCATGATTAGAACTGAGTATCATTCATTAGAGATTAAAAAAAAATGCTATGCTAGGGACTCGAATGCACAACCTAGAGGTGGCAAAACAGCCGGGTCAAGCGGAAATGTTTCAAAATAAGTTAGGGTCAAAAAAGGAAAAAATTTTGTGAGCGTCAATGGGTTAGAACAGGTTTGGCTGATTCACCAACACTCATTTGTCAAAAACAAATTAAATTATAATAAATTGATGTCGTTAAAAAAAAACTATATTAGTAAATGGGTTGAAGTTGCCACCTCAAGCACAGCAGAATTTAGTATATACAGTGAAGTCCAAAATAGGCAAGCGAAATCCGGACCTAAAGTTGTTAAGCTGAAGAAGAATGCCAAGACCCAAAAGTAATTGAACACCAAGAAAAGAAATCCCCTGAAATGGTGTTAAGGCACCACTTGCAATTGGTCTTGACTTTGTACGTTCGACCTGTGCACAAAATTCGATCAGTATTTTGTAGGAAATGCCAAAAGACAAATGCATAATCCTATATGAACAAAAATGGCATGACTTCTAGTAGAGTATCACTTCATACAGGTCACCTCACATGAAAACACTGATATCACACAGTTTGCAGCACGTATCTACGAAGCGTCATGAATACCCTTAATTCTACTCTATTAAAACTGTATGATTCAGGTTCACACAAAAAACGTTTTGTTTGTCGATCAAACAAAGGTCATCCATATACGAATCGGATCAAGCTAAAAAGATATTGTTTATATTTCCATTAAAGATAAATTCCACTTTTTCTTGATATATGCTCCCTTCGTTCCCAAAAATGTAAAATTTAACTTGGCACAAAGTTTAATTGTCCGAACTTGTCGACCAAAATTAATATCACCAATACTGTGTGTAATACATGCAAATGAGCAAAAAGGGAAATATTGCAATTTGTTGGACAACTCATATCCCAACAGAATGTAAGAATTTTGAGCCACTTCCTTAAGAAAGATATGTTTTATTTCAAGCGGGTGTAATCAATATATTTAGTTAAAGGGGAATACTCTACGAATACCAAATTTTGTGACCTCTATATTCAACATACAAAGATTAGTACATGAATATAATTTGTAGAAAAAGAGTAAACCTTTGTATCGATATCCCGATCAAACAAATCATTAATAGTACATCCTGCACCTCTTAACAAAAAAGCTCCACAACCAAACAATGCCATCATTTTGAAATCAGGAAACTGTCCAGGATACGCCGCTAACGTAATCGACCTAAATTACCAACAAATTACTTTATTCCTACCACATTACTCCTTTCTATCAAAAAAAAAAACAAAAATGTAAATGTTGTTGTAAATATTACCACATACATGGCCAAGCAAGTAACCAAGTCCCAATAGGTTTATCTAACCGAGCTAAATGCGCATACGGCCTTACGCTTTTCGGAACATACAAATCTATCCATGAAGAAGTCTTGGGTATTTTCTTCTTCAACTCATGATCATTTTTTTCCTTTTTTTCTTCTTCTTTATTTTTTGAAGTATGTGATGACGTGGAAATACCATAGTTTTGGAATAATAATTTGACTAAATAATTAGAGTAATTAAGGTTTGAATAATTGGGTTTTCTGTTTGGAGGTGAATTAGGTTTAGTTTGATGATGATAAGGGGAAATGTATTCAGAGACTGCGACTGTGATATGATGATGATGATGAAGGGATTTAAGATTACGATAAGATCGCCGGAGTAATAACGCCATTGTTAATCAGCTGTCGGCGTCGGCGTCACACCTTTTCTGGAAAAAAAACTAATTTCAACTTTAAAAGTTTATATATATTTTGGATATGATTAACGGATTATAGGTGTTTTTTTAGTTTTATGTTTAAGTTTATTAAAATGATAAACCGATATTATTGGTTAATCGATTATCGAAAAATTATCCGTGAATACATCCAATGCTTATAGCTTTGAAAATCGATCTTTTTATTACTTCGAGGTTTAAGAATGGATATAATGGAATATTTTTTATGTCATAATAGAAAAAATAACTGAATCTTCTTAGTTAACGAAAGACCTGGTGTTCCAAAAGTTGGCCAGGTCGGCTGTCTAGCCAGAAAAAGGGGGGAGTCGACCCGACTATGGTTGAATCGGTCCAAAAAGTCGGTCAATGAAAGTCAACCGGTCAAAGTCTGGTGTTGCTAATAGTTATTTTTTTTCCTCGTTGATGTCGGATGCTTCGAGGCTTCCAATCGACTACAATCGGATTTCTTTTTGCTAATTTCTTCTAACAAGGGACAAGGGGTATGTCAGATTCGTGTTTTGATGCGGGCAGATGATTCATTAAACAATTCAAAGTTTGATATGTATTTTGTGCATTTTGTCTTTTCGTGTATTCACCAATCATCTTTCCAGGTGTTTTATGCTATGTGTTTGTTGTTGTGTGTTAATATATAAAGTTTTATATGGAAACGATTTTCATATATGATACTATATAATTTTGTGTCTATAGTATTGTAGCGCAGATATATTATAAAAACAAGTAAGAATGATTTATAATTAATTTAATACAACTTATATACTGTAATAAATTTAGTAATTTAGAAATATGAACAGGGATAAAAGCATTTTAAAAGTGAAGGGATATTTTTGTAAAGAAAGAAAAATTCTAAGGGCTTTTCTGAAATTTGAAAAATATAAATATATTTGTGATAAATGTATGTTATAGGAATAGGAATAGGAATTTGATTTGGCTGATTTCTATTATTTTCGAATTTGATTTTGATAAATCGAATTTGTTTGTTTAATATTATTATTTGATTTCGATTTTGAATTTCTAATTCGATAGGATAATAAGGATTTATAAGGTTTTATTTTATGGTTTATATCTATGATTAATTAATTATACATATAATAATTTTGAATTAAATGGATAAAAATCAATAAAAGTCAAAATCCGACTAGTCTTTAAAATGTGCCGACGTACTCACCCCGACTTTTGCAACCTTGATATTACCTAACAAATAATCAATAAAACAAAATTTGCGAAATACTTAAAAACCTGGCTATTACTTATGTCATTTCTTAGCATAGACATAGATCCAAACATTTTTACAAAGAGAAAATATATACTTACAAAAAAATAACAAAAATACTTTTACAAATGATGTATCAAGAGATTAGTGGAAGAGAAAAAGTATGAGAGAGAATAATGGTTTAGTATGATTGATTATATTGATGTATCATGTTATTTTGTAAGTTATTTTTTATAAATGTTTTATATGTATAGCATTCCTCGTTATACAAATATATACACTTCCAAACACCTCTTACTAAATGACTATTCTATTTATCTATTTACTTGGTTCTCAAACCCTTGTTATTCCTCGACAGAGAAGCAATGGTTGGATGAAAGTAAAGTATGGAAATTTCAAACTAATAGTATCACCAAAATGCATATTTTGTACATATTGTAAAACAAGGAGCACCGAATCATCGAGTTAAAACCCGTATAGATCCCCTTATTTTATGATCAAGTACATTTTTAACCAAATTCGTCTAATCACTCTCATTTCATTATTTGTGAAACCACCTCTAATTATAATAATTTGTTTCTTTTACTTTTTTCATTCCATTTTCCTAAGAATGCATAATACTGAATTGGCGAAGTATTGGATAGAACAGCATGTAGTAACTAAACTACTAGATAACAATATTTGGCAACCAAGTCTGTTCATTGTTCAAAGCTGATCATGTTATTACGAAATCACAGATGGGGGGAAGGGTATATATGTCTTTTGATATTATATATATTTCACCTACTTAAGGTGTAAAAGGAGCAGCATCCTCTTTCGATATAGCCACATAGTTCACAGGAGCAACAGGTCTGTCTTTCTTCATCGACCTAGACCCACTCTGATTCATTGATAGCCTTCTATTTAGAGCTCCATTTGAGGGGCCATTTGCACGTGGTCCCAGCACCTTCTTCGAGCTACTAAGCGGCCGAGCAGGGCTTGGTTTTGTACCAAACATAGCTTCCTGTTCTGTGTTGAACTGTTCATGGAATTTCTTCTGATCCTGTTACAATTTTCACAAATCAGAATGAGTTTTGAGTATACAGAATAAAAAACTATGGGTGGAATACCGAGACTGACCCTCATCCGTTTTTTCTCTTCCTCTCTGTCATGCCTCAGCACTGCATATTCGTCCAGCATTGCGAGTAGTGGAACACCATCATAAGCAAAAGTCAGTCCATGTTCCTCTTCCCATGCTCGAGTTTTAGCAACTAATATATCAACAAGACCTGAATACATAGATCAATGTAGCCAACCAACCGTAAGGCATATTTCATATCAACCAAAGTTATTAAAAGCTCAACGCGCACAAAAGCACATAGGTGCCTTGGGGCTTGAAGCGCGAAGCGCAAGTCCAAGGGCGGGCTTGACATACATAAGGCGCATTCTAATAAAAACACTAAGAATGTATGTAATTATTAGAGATGGGTGGTTACTTGCCACTTGGTTAACCAGTCAAAACGGGTTTGAATCAAAATGTGTAGTTTTGTGTGGGTTAGGTCCAGTAAAGGTGGCCCAACACTTTATATATATTTTCCAAATAAGGAGGTTTTACGCATTGAAATACGCTTTGGAAGAATTTGACATGGTCCTTTTTAAGCTACTTTTTTCTATTTTATCCTATAGAGATGAAGCATACCCCGAATCCGTACGTTCTTGAATTTGGGTCAAAATTGCCACATCTAACTTTTATACTAAATAACCCTCGTGGAAATGGACTCATCAAAGTTGTACCAAAGTAGATAATATTTGTATGTTGTTACCAGGAATTTTGCTGACCAAAACTCTAGCCTTTTCAGCTCGTTTGAGATTTAAGTGTGCACCTCTGCTTCCGTTGTACCTGTTGTCATCCTGTCACACATATCCCCGAACCATGAACAAAGATAAAAATTGTAACTGAAGAAAAAAATATTTAATTTAACTGACACACCAGTGGTCGTTGGCTCAACTATTACCATTTACCAAGACTCACGAACTAGATGTACTTGTGGGTTTAAGACTTATTTTAGCAAGGTTTATTTCTATGGAACGTTTCTAACAAACTTTAATAAGAATACATCAAGATACCATAAGGTATAACTACAAAAAATAGGTTGATTTTCCATCCGACATAAGTACTAGAACATTAGTCCTAGATATGGTAATATCGACCGTAAAATTTATCAATGGGTTAAGTTGGGTTCCTTTTTCCACTGTAATTTTGAAAATGAACGTTTAAATGTCCTTCAAAAGGTATTTTAACTCGGGTCGAATGAATCAATTATAAAATTATCTAAATAGGGAATGGCTAGAGAGTAATCTAGATTTGATCTTTTTTATGCTTACAACCTCCTAAATCGTTTTTATTAAAGAAAAATCAGATTATTATTATGGTAATAGTGTTTGCAAATCCTATATACACACATCAATTATTTATAAACAAACATACACAAATATAGTGTGTATGTCAACCTGACCCGACGAGTATCTTTTGAATCATATTACTTAAAAAATGAACTGCTTCAACCCACTCTCATTTCAATCCTTTACCCAAATCTCCCAACCCGCCTATCTAGCCACCTCCAATTGCCACAGATTATGTTGGCAATAAACATTGCTTCCAAACATAAACAAGTTGTCGTTAAAACTTAAAAAGAGGAACACAGTTAGAAACAAACCCTGTTGTAATCATCAAGCCAACTCTCTTCTTCACAAGCCGACATCCACTTCTCGACCTTATCCAATATATCCTTTCTACTGAGAGCTTCTTCTTTTGCTTTGACAATCTGCGCATCCATGTCCGCTAGCAACTCAGAAGGCTCCAAATTCCCAGAATCGATCAGAGCCAGGATTTTCTCCCTAGCAGCCTTGGTGTCAATCTCTATGTGTGCACGAGCAAAAATATCTTCGAGCTCTCCTTGCCTCTTAAGAGCAATTTCTTTCATTCTACTTGCTTTCAACTGATCTAGTCTTGCAACTTCCACCTCAGCCTTGAGAACAAAACAAATAGATTGCTTTAGATTATATTAATATACACTAATAAAAAATTTATTTTCAATTACCTGTTCAATTAAATCAAGAGCAAGAGCTCCTGGGACAGTCACTTCATCAACCGAAGCTGATATATTACGGCTAATATGATCAAACAAACTCCTCTCCTCGTCGGAGGTATCCATTAAATTCCAAAGTTCAGTTAACTGGGCTGCTAAATCTTGAAGCTGAAAATGGAGAGAAACTGGTAAGATCATTGGTCTTGAAGCAATAAAGAGTTGTGAAAGTGTGTACCTTCTGTAACCTTTGCTTTTTAGCATCTTTTAAAGTTACGACAGTCTTAGCCAGCCTGGTGAGTGTGTCATTGCTTATGCTTTTAGATTGCGAACCAGTTTGGTCATTCAAGCTGGGATGGACATCCGTGACTGTACTGTAAAAATCAATCGCAAGAACAGCACAGATGCTGTGTACAATGTTCACAAATTCAAGAACCTTATCCAATCTCTGGCTCTGCAAAGTAAAGTTTGATGTTAGTCATCTCAAACATAGAAAAGGTCGTAAAACAGCGGGTTGGGTAAGATTAAGTTGACCTGGAAGCATTTTCTACAAACGTTATAACCTTTTTATAAACAATTAGAGTGTCAAATAAAGTTACTCTTCAGTGTGACGTTTGGTCCATTTGACCTGTTTCCTTTTATTCTAAGTTGTTTTATCTTACCTGTTTGACCCGTTAAAGATAAAACAAAATCCAAATCAACAACCTCTATCTCAATGGCATATAACAGTACCTACATTCAGTGATCAAGAGAGTTTAGAGACGAGGTGATTTATTTACCTTTTCTTTCTGAAGTTCTAACAGATGACCATTGAACTCCTCTAACTTCTTCGAAGATAGATCAGATTCATCAACTTTAACAGTTCCCGCCAGCTGATTGCCTGCAATTTCACCACAGATTTTTTGTATTTGTGTCTGCACATTAGAAAAGTCCTTAATCCTCTCCTCTTTCTGCTTCCACAATTGTTCTAGCGCAGGTGTAATCGCAGCAAGTTGCTCCTTGATGGTTCCTGAAGTCTTCTCCGGCTGCAATTAAACCACAAAAAGATAAGTATCCTATAGAAATTTCAGAGTTTTCTCTTTGACAAGGGAGACGTGGTTTATTACTCACAATGCCAACAAACGATTTCTCTCCAAGGGATGCAAGAAGCGTGGAGAATTCAAGTTTAGCATCCGCTAACGCTTGAAGAAGGTGTGCCTTTGATTTTGCAGCGTGTTCCACTTTCCGCTTATACACATTCAAGCACTCTTGTTCTAGCTGTAAAAGCATCTTATCTCTTTCCTCGTCACCTTCACCAACCTCATCCCAAATTTTCTACATTATTACAAAAAACAAACTTCATCAAACAATTTTTTTAAAAGAAACCAACATACAAACGTTGACATTCTAAACGAATTAGCATACAACTAGCTTAAAATATATCTCACCTGCAACTGAAGCAATAACGAACTACAAGTTGTTTCTCCAAGAAGAGGATTTTGAACATCAACGCCTGTCATCTCTCGTATCCCTGACTTCACCTTACAAAGCTGTTTATAATACAACAACTATTAAGGTCATAAAAACTAACATCTCGAGTATTGAAACTAATTCATTTATAACACAATATCAATAAACCTCCATATACTACACGTCTATGCCACAAACACACAACTAGCCTAATTTCCAATTATCAACATAATCAATACTCGAGAAACCACTACCACAATATAATCACCCAAATAACACCATAACTTGCAAATAAATCAATATATATTCGAACTACTTTTTTCACAACACAATATACAAAATTAAGCACACACAGTGAAACACACACACACACACACACACTTAAATTTAGCACTACATCTGCATAAAACGATAAAATTAACTATTACAACAAGCTTTAAAAGGTCCTGAAAACTAATATCTCGAGTATTGAAACTGATTCATTTATATCACAATATCATAAAACCTCCATATACTAAGCATCTCTGCTACAAACACACAAATAACCTAATTTCCAAGTATCAACATAATCAATAAGCGAGATACCGCTACCAGAATAATCATCCAAATTACACAATAACTTGAAAATAAAGCAATATATATTCGAAATACGTTTTTCAAACTAGCATTAAATTCCGGGAAAAGATTTGTACACTACTAAAAAGTCTAAAATTAATGTTCACACACAGTCAAAACACACACATACACACACTCAAAATTAGCACTACATTTGCATAAAATGCAGAAAATCAACTAATTTTACGAATTTTAAACAGTCATAGATCTCGAAATGAGCAGAGAATTCAAGTCAAACAAACAGAGTATACTCAATTTATACACAATTGAGCAAAATTAAACGAAATTGTGTAAGAAATTAAAGTACATTTTCTACGGATTATAATGGAAATGAGATATACTTACAGATATAGATACAGAATTAGGGTTTTGGGGGTGAGAGTTTTTCACTGGGTTTCTTTTTGTCGCTTGAGAGAGAAAAAAAAGGACGGAAATGGAAGGGAGCGTTAAGAGGGCGGTTTGGCTTAAATTGGGTCTCTTTTTTGAAATTTAATTTTTAATTACATTGAAGCTGTTGCTCTTTTTATATCATTTTTTTAATTACCAAAAATGTTTAACGTTTAGAAATTTGTAATTTTGTTGACCACGAGTAATTTTATCTTTGAATTACTATAGTCAGGGTTGTAAATAGCGGTAAACGTGGCGTGGCGGTGGGATTAAGCCTCAAGTTTTGTAAGACATGGCAAGACATGTCATTTTTTAAATCGTGACAAGATGTCAAAATTTTAATAAATTTTAGAATTTTTATATATACTTGTATATATATTTACTCTTATTAAGTTGTATCAATAAGAAATAAATTAACAAATTGTCGATCTTTTTACATCTTAATATAATATAAAAGAGAGGCCTAAAATGCCACTTGGCAAAGTAATAACCATCAGATGAAAATCTAACTTTAATTTGAACCATTAGATTATTTTGATGATGTCATCATTAATAATTTCATTTTAACCCCTTTAATTTAAATAATTTAACCCTTATTTTAAATAATAATAATTAAATAAAACTAATTAACCTTTCTACTTTAAATAATATATCACTTGTATTTTAAATTAATTCTAAAAAATACAAACATATTTTTTCTTCACACACATACACATTTTTAGTATAAAAAGAAACAAAAATTATTATATTGTTTTACGGGTGTTTTGCATATAAACGGAAAACATAATATATAAAAAATCTTATGTTTTTTTTTGTCCTATTTATCCAATATTTTTAGTTTTTTTATATATTATAAAAAGAAAATAAAATGATTTTATTGTTTTATTGTTTTACGAGTGTTTTCATAAAAACGGAAAACATATTATATAAAAAAACCTTATGTTTTTTTTTCGTCCTATTTACGCAATATTTTTAGTTTTTTTATATATTATAATTATTTTATTTTTAATAAGGTTTTTCCGAATTACAAAGTAAATGTTTTATTTAAGTTTACAATTGCTAACATAATCATTTTGTCTATATGACTAATAGCTTTCAATTAATCTTTTTATATAAGTTATATATGTTTTTTGTTAAAATTATATATTTTTTGATATAATTCCCCGCGTATTAGGCGGGTCAATAAGCTAGTTTTAATATACATCTAATCTAAATATAGTAACCAATTAAACAAAAATCAATGTTTTCAAATTTTAATATACATCTAATCTAAGATATAGACACAAATTTATGATCAAAGAATATTTATAGCCCTTTTTAAATTATTTTAACAGTTTTTAAGTTGTTTTTTTTTTTTTTTTTTTTTTTCATAACGCGACAAAAAAAACTTAGAAAATAACGCGTTAAAGCTCGACATGGTACGCCTTTTCACGTTTTTTGGACGTCACGCCTAACAACGACGTCTTACATGTTTTCGTAACATCGATGTCACGCCTCACGCCATGGCGCGCCTTGACTCACGCCATGGTGCATTATTTAGAACCTTGACTATAGTGCATGTTTGGCGTGTCAATTTTAGGGTGTATATAAGCTTTAGTTTATCGTTTTTGATAAGTTATTTTATAAATCTTGTTTGTTTGTATGAGATTATCAAAAATACAAGTTTTCATAATTTTCAAAACAATAAACTATTTTAAGTAGATTATGATAAGTACATTACTTAAATACCCTTTATATTATTTGATATACATTTTTTTATTTGTTATTTTATATCTTTTTACATTTATAAGCTCAAGTTCCAACTACTTACCAAACATGTTTTCTATATTGATAAGTAAGCTTCACATCTAGCCATAAGTTTAAAATCCAACTCGCGTCAACTGTAGTATTTTCGGGTTGAATTTCCATATCAGAATTCTTGTGACAAATTTTGTGATTATTTTTGAAATTAGGTGTGTTATAAGACTATTTTGATTATTTTCTCATAATTTTTTATAGCGAATAAGTCACATACTTATAGTGTGGTAATTGATAAAGGGTATAATTGATTGAAAGTTTATGGGGTTATTAGGGCTTAAGCTTATGTTTTTTATCCGCGAGTTTTGTTGGTTGTCAATTTTGTAAGATGATTATTAAAAAATAAACCCTGATGAGTTCCAAAACCATAGGCTATTTTAAAAAGCTTATGAAATTAAATCGAGCTTATGCCAAATAAAATTGCATAAATATCCCACCCATTATATTAATTAAATTATACATTTTTAAAAAATAAACCCCGATGATTGAAAGTTTATGGGGGTTATTAGGGCTTAAGCTTATGTTTTTTTATCCCCGAGCTGTGTTTGGTTGTCAATTTTGTAAGATGATTATTAAAAAATAAACCTGATGATTTCCAAAACCATAAGCAAACAGGTTATGAAATTAGCTCGAGCTTATACTAAATAAAATTGCATAAATACCCCACTTATTATATTAATTAAATTATATACTTTTATATACTATTTTATGTCTTTCTATACTAATAAACTTCAGCACAACTACTTCACCAAACATGTTTTTCATCTTTATATAAAAGCTCTGACCCCAACCATAATCTCAAATTCACCTCTAATTCAATCTCAAACTTAAGCTCTAGCTCCAACTATTTATGCTAAACATATACAAATAGAAATGATTAATTTTAAGTCGCTAACTTGTCACAAATACAACAAACGGTAATAGATCAGAGAGAAATAAATTTTGGACATGTCACATTTAGTGACGATTTTATCTAATTTTCATGTTAACAAATAATTATATCTATAACACATTTTGAGTCGTAATTAAAATTTCGATTGTCAAGTTTATGCATAAAATATTAAAATGTGATACATTACATTTAACCAACTAAATGTGTTTGATGATTACTTGCCTTCACAACTATGTTTACATTAATGAATAAATATGAGTGGTTTTGAAACACTTCATGAAACTTAATACATAAACAAAATTGAGTTAAAATCACAATTAGTCCAATTAGAAACCCTACCAATTAAGCACAATTATACACCTATTTTACCCATAATAAAGAAAAGAAAAAAACACAATAAATAAAGTTGTAGTAAATTTTTGTTTTAATAATCATCAAATAACTTTCATTTTATGAAGCAAAGAATATTAGATTGATTTTTGTTACCAAATCAATATCTCATAAAAAAAAAATTGCTTTTTAACTTTTGTATATATTCGCCCCCATTGGATTATTTACCAATATGACACTTTAAAACTCCTAAATAAAGTTTGACCAATATTTGTACTGAAAAGGAAAAGAGAAAATTATACCTATTTTCTCGGCTTTTATTTCTCAAATAAATTAATTACTTTAATATTAATTTATATATAATAAAAGAGAGGTCTTAAATGCCAAATGGCAAAGTAATGTCCGTTGGACGAGTTAGATATTTTGATTTCAACCGTTAGATTAGATTGATGATTTCATCAAATATTTTTTTCATTTACACCCTTATACAATACATAATTGCATTCTTTCTTCAATTTTACACCACTACAATAAAAAAATATCTGTCTTTTATTAGACTATGATTTACCTTATTATTACTATTATAAAATCTCTTAATACAAAATATTAAAATATGTGTATAAATGTAAATGTATATATGTTATTATAGCTATAAACAACATGTGTATAAACATAAATATATATTTGTTATTATACGTGCAATATTGAATACTTATAATAACTTAAAATAACAAGTTCATAAACATAAAGTTTACGATTCAATTTTTTGTCTATATTTACCCGCGCTATCGCGGGACAATAATCTAGTTATGAATTAATATACTACCAAATTATAATAAAAAATGTATGGTGTCAATACTCGATATTATCTGAAATTTGATCTGAAATCGAAACGAAAATAAATAGGTTGGGTTTTATATTATTGATCTGTCAACCTGACTACCCAACAACTCGATATATTTTAGGTTAGGTTTGAATTATCCATTTATAAACTGAGTCAACATGACAACCCGAAATTTCTTAGCTAAATTTTATTAAGTATATATTATTATATCTTTAATATATAATAAAAGAGGGGCCTTAAATGCCACATGGCGAAATAAGGTCTATTGGATAGATTCACTTCTTTGATGTCAGCCGTTAGATCAGATTGATGATGTCATCAAAAATTAATTTTATTTTACACCCTCTTACAATACATAATTACATTATCTCTTTTCATTTTATCTCAACTAAAGTAAAAAACGTAATCTAATATTCTTATATAATCGTTCAATTTGAATTGTGATTTACGTTATCATTATTCTAAAATCTCCTAATACAAAACATCAAAACATTAAGTGTATATATTATTATAACTATAAACATCAGTATAACATTATTTTCTCATAATACTTAAAATCTATATAAACATAAAATTTACGATTCAATTTTTATTTTTTTCCGCGTCATCGCGGGACAATAATCTAGTTATATATAATAAATAATAAATAATATTTAGTCAAATTTTCAAAAATAACTTCCTCAACTTCTTCTACTTTATTTTCGTACTTGAACTATATATTGTTGTTTTTGGACATTATTACCATTTTTACAGCAAGTTTCTTTTTAGATGTGGTAATTATAATATATAATTCAAATTTTAAATATGTTTAATTGAAATATATTGACCACCATATATGGTTACATGGGTCGAGTTCAGGTTGATAGGTTTTGGGTTAGGATTGAAATTTCCGACCTGATTTCAAAATGGATTAGGTTTGTGCTACGCCATAATTTCAATCCGCCAACATGCCAACCCGAACCCACTAACCTAGACCTAACCTGATTGCCAAAAAAAAAAAAAAAAAAAATCAGTTTCTCTAATTAGTAGGTTTTCATCATATCATTGGTCATTTAGTCTAAGAAGTAGTTTAATTAATCGCATCCTTTGAGAAATTACAAGGAATAAATCAACGATTAAGCTAGAGAAAACGTCCATTTATTTATATTCTCTGCTACCAAGATTAGAGCCAAAACTTAACAAGCACCAAACTGAAGTTCTCTTCATTAAATAGCTAAGGACTTCTGCTACAATACTTTTTTGACAGATTAACACAATAGAATAACTGAGGCCGTCCGGAACAAAAATGTGTCTTTAACTGTTGCTGATGTTAATTCTTCATGTTTCTCATTTGGTTATATACTCGATATCTGCCTGTTCTCGTAACCATTCGAGCACTTTTGCTCCCTCTAGTATCTCTTGCACCTAACGAAATTTAACGAAACGTTAACAGCTATGAATCTATCAAAAAAAATAAAAAAGAGGTATGACAGTACAATAAGAAACTTTAGAGGAAACCCATCTGATGTTTAAAATATATGTGTTGTAAATTTATCCTATAACCGCATATAGTTCTTTTTACATAAAAGAAGTTAATAAGATATATGATAGTTTTGTATTTTACGGAAGGGGTACTAGACCTGTTCTTGAACACTTTCTTCATTATACTCCTGATTGTGCTTTTTGAACTCAGCTACAGAGTTCTCGACCTCTTTCACAAGATCTTCCGTTGAAAACTATAGGAAAAAAAATTTAGTATTTAGTAACTTGTCATAAGTTTCATATGACACATACTTTTTGATAAATTATCTTCAAAGGAAATAATCAATATGAACCTGCAAATTTTCGCGTTTGAAAATGTCTCCAACAGCAAGATTCTGTTTGATTATATTTTCTATGTTCTCCCTTTGGTTTTCCAAGTACTCTCTTACCGCCTTTGGGCCTGAAAGCATTGCTAACTGCTCTTCATTTAGTTTCATGTTTGCCTGCATGTATGTACAATTGAAATTTTTTGGTCAAGTCAAAGAGCATTCTTTAATAACGTTTAACTACCAAAAGTGTTACGTTATTAGACCTGTATTTGTAGTAGTCTGGCTCCATAAAGCTGCCTGCCTTGTTCTTCGAACAACGTTTGAGGAATTTCGACTTGAACCATCTGGAATAGAGTTTTAACAATTTATTATGATCAAAGAAACTAAATAGTATTTAATTTTTGTAGAAAATTACACACCGTTCGAAGCTGGTCAAGAATGGCGTTATCTGTTGCTTGATCTCTCGCTGTTTGCTCCAATTCCACACATCTTTCCAGCAATGACTCCTTAACCTGCAGATCCATACACCAAAAGATATTCTAAGTTTCTAACATATTGGGATGGCAACAAAGATCAGACGAGTTTGGCCTAAAATGGGTGAATTTTGATACAGGTCGGGTTGGTCTGCATTTTCTACTTTACTTTTTGAATTTTATAAATAGTATTAATGTGTTAAATATGATCACAAACCTTATAGTTACACTAGTTATAAACTTTAACTAAATATAACAAGTTACTAGGTTTATGCATGTGAATACATTGACGACTTTCACTTGCTTGACCCGTTTCCTTTTTAGTTAAATCTTTTAGCTTAACCAATTTGACCCGTTAAAGAAAAAATATAAACCATATCGACCCATTTGTATATAAAAGGGACTAAATTGCCACCTAAGATCCAAACCAAACAGTCCCAAAACATGCTAATAAGATGACTCATATGTGGCCAGTCTAACCTCCTCGATAGTGGTGCATCCAGACATAAGCTTATCAGCAATGGCATCGTTCATCTCTGGTAGTTCTCTATAAAAGAGTTCCTTACAATCAACCTATTAATAAATAAAACAACAAATATAAAGTTTCACCTTACATTTCTCTTCAGATTTCTAACTGGATTTTTCTATGAGGAAACTTACAGTAAATTGACAAGGAAGGCCACGGAGATCTTCTTGTTTCCACGAATCTGGAAATACAAGTGGGAAAGATTTTGTTTCACCTCCTTGAATTCCAATAATTGCGTCGAGAAAACCAGGAATGACTCTATCCCCATCTTCTGTATCAAACTGGAAACCTGCAATATCAAAGAACAAGACTATATTTTAGTGAAAAGGGCATAGAAATAGAGCTTGACTAAAGATGGTGGATGAATACCTTTACTCTCTGCAGCTGGAACGTTTTTTACTTCTGATCCGTCTTGTTCCACTGTTGTTGCTGATATATCGAGGACCGCAACATCACCAATCTAAGGAAAGTTTCCGTCTAGACCATTTAAGTTATAATATTCATTTTGCAGGTTCCACAATCACAATTAAGGGATAAATAAATATGCAACCGTATAGACTTAATTTACTTAAAAAAAAAATTCAAAAAGTATTCGAGGATTGAAAGGGTCTAATTGCATTAGAACGTTACCAACGTTAGTCCAACTTCTATTTTAGGTAACCAACACTATTTTAACTGTAAAGGCGAAAAGGTAATCAAAGTTTACAAAATGTTATTAAGGTAACCAACTTACAAAATTTCTACTTTATGAAATCTGACATAATAACGAGTCAAAAAGAAGGTTCTTTAAACATTAAAGTCAATTACCTTTTTAAGCATACCATACCAAAGAATTACCTTTTTAAGCAATTAGACATTTAGAAAAAGGTTCTTTAAACATTAAGTACCTGAAGTCCTCTATTTGTGACAATTCTCATTGTACTCAGAGACTTGTATCGGCGTTTTAATTCTCGATCACAAGCTGTTTGAGCATCTATTTCACTGTCGAGCTCAACAACTATCTTCAAATTCTTGTAACCATCCTCTGGAACCCATGTCACTACAGGTGCTACATCAACAATAATATCGTATCTATACACACAACACAAGACGTACCAAGATCAAAAACCCGTCTAGAAACTTTTTGGCAAGAAGCCTGTCTTTATTCAACTAGAAATATAAAACCTTTAACATACCTTAAAATGTTCAAAGAAGAATAAGTTTTTTCCATTTCTGGAAATGTGGTTGCAATGCGTATCGAGTCCTTCAAAGCTCTTCCGTCTACCTGAAATTAAGATGCTTAGAATCATTGAGAAAAAGGTTTTTGGGCAGAATTTATGTATTTGAAGGTTGAAACATGGAGCACTACATACTGATGACATGGCATGCGGAAGAGTTCTCTTTAGAATAGATTCCACAGTCGACTTTCTGACAGCATCTTTTCCGACATAACTAACGAGAATACTTTCCGGAACTTTCTTTCCAGGACGAAATCCAGGAACCTGCAGAAACAGGGTTAATAAATTATAACCATTGCCTAGTCTGCCATTAGTTTGAACGTAAGCGTAATGGAAATTTATTTTCATAAAGAAATGAAGTAGCCAATATAATAGAAATAAAACAAATTATACCTTTGCCTTCTTCATAAACTGAGCTAAGACCCATTTGTAAGAATCATCGCATACGATAGATGGTACTTCTACCCTCAACCGAATCTGCATATTTCACATGTTAAAATGCAGAAAAATGGATTATATCTCATATTCAGCTATAGCAATCAGCATTAGTTGTTTCGATATTAATAAAAACAAGAATGTCACTGGGGACTTTTACCAAACACCTTCGGTGCATAAAAAAGTAACCAAAATGCAGCAAATCCTAACTCTACTTTTTATTATTTTTTGATAACAAACCAACAAAATTGTAGATAAATACACACAAAAATGAAAGCAAAAAAAAAAAAAAAACACCAACTTAACATTCACTGATTAATAAAAATTCTTAAACAACAAATTATAAACACATCACTAAAAAACCTGACCCTGCAATTTGGTTCTTGGGTTTCTTCCACAATAAGCTCCGCGGGTAACGGTTCTAAAACATCGTCCTTAACTGCGGGTGGCGCGGAAGCTCTGGCGCAAATTGATGACTTTTTGTGCAAATGAGAGAATTGGTGAGGAAAAGAATGGGAAATTTTGATGGAAGTGAACTGTGTGGTGGGTTTGAAGGGATTTAAGAGGGAAATTGAGGAATATTTTGGGGAAATTAAGTGGGATTTGAAGTAGAATGAAGTTGCTGGAGATGAGGAACAGCAGAGCTCCATTGTTGATTGATTGATTGATGTTTGAAGCTCTGTTTTCAGAATGAAGATAGCTCAATGGATAGGATATTAATACCGGTTTTTCCCGGTTATTTATAATATTAAATATTAAGAGAAATACATAATTATGTATTTTATAAAATGGAATAAATGACAAACTTTACTCGATTTGTTATTGTGGTATCGAATTATTCGATATTCTATTTGTGTGTATTAAACTTTTATTGTTGTATAAATGATGTAAATACCTGATTTTTTTTTCCGAAATATCATAAATTTAAATCGGTTACACGTAAGCAAAAAATTGGTTCGTTCCATCATTTGTGAAAAAATAATAATTGAATATACACAATAGATATTTCAAAAGTTAGATATATATAATAACAAATCAGACAAAATTTGTTATATTCTCATACACTTAATCCATTATAGAATCGACCTTTCTAGTTTTGAATAAATATATGATTTTTTACTTAACCTACATATCTTTATTCAATAACGTACATATAAGTATAAGGATCACTGTCGGCTACTAGAATATATAATGGGTTATTCACAAGTGTCTAACTAAATATATAAATATGCATTAAAATATTTGTAGTTTTTTTTAGGAGAAATCTCGACATTTAAACTAGAACGAAAGCTCATAAATAGTGTGATTAATAGTCCCTTCCTGAAGATGTATGTATATTGGGATCTAGAAGGGTCGTGTAACAGGCGAACCTGGCCGAAAGCTATTAAATCAAAAACAAAATGTATATCAATATTGATGTGTTTGATTCGTTGATTTTGAACCGGGTTCGTATTTATATACACAGAGCTGATGTTGTCAAACAATGGTGGCCTTAGCATGCGCAACCTACATGTTTCGGCTACAACGTTCGCTACTCTACGATAATAGAGTTCGACATTAGAACGAGAGACAACGGTTTGGTGTTTAGAAGAAAAGGAAATAAGATTATAGTCGAATGAGTTTCAACAATCTCTTTTCTCTCTATATCCTACCTCTTTTATACATCATATTTGACGGGATTTAGTATCATTATTGTTGTTGTCAATTCATTATTAACAACTTAAAATAAGAACTGTAACTAAGGTTACTATATGTATTAATGTTGTATCATTTCGGTATATTGCATACCTTTGAATTTTATGCTATAACTTCTTTCAAACTTGAGATATTTACAATGTATTAATTTTAGTGTTTGTTTATTTAAGATATACCATTGGTCCGGTTGATAGTTGAACTAATGGTCGTTCCAAGGTTCCATCATATAAGATAGTAAGTGGGTTGTGGCACTGAAACATGACAATAATCGATCAAATTGCATGTCCAAAGCGTTTTTGTGCTTTTGTCACAAGATTTAAAGTATTGTATCACCCCGATAGTCAAAAGAAAATACCTCTAAGAACTATCGCAAATAAGAGGAAAAACGATGAAGTATAACATTGTAGCTAAAGCCCAAAATATCATTCGCAAAATTTCGTGAAAAAACAATGAGGTACAGAATTGAAAATATGATAAACTACAAGGTTCAAGAACACACATTTTCCTGTATAACCCACACGTGTCAATAACCAAATAAACCAACACGACACCGTTTCAGCCATAAAACAGCCTCCACTAAAATTCCCAATCAAAAAGTAGACACACACAGAGTCACACTCTCAGTCCCCAAAAATTCTACTCTCAATGGAAGGAATCAGTTCCCGAACCGGCCGTCCATCTTCCCGGTACGGTTCAGCTCCGGTTTTCACCGGACCGGTTAGAAGATGGCAGAAACAGTGGGTCCACGTGTCATCCTCATCATCATCTACACTCACTTATAACAATAACACTTCAAACTCCAACAATAACAACGACGTGTCTGCTGTACGGATTCGCCGGTGGACTCCGGTTCCGGCTACTCAGGCAGCCGGAGACTCCGACTCGGTCCCGGAAGAGAGACCGAAACGGAAGCTTCGGTATGCACCGGTAAGCTTAAAACCGGTAATTTAGGGTTTATTATAGTAATTAGGGTTTTATATTTGAGCTTAAATATTTGACTTATTATTGATGCAATTTGGACTTGTTTTAGTACTAGTTAGTAGTAGGGACGAGCAAAATTACCGAAATACTGGTACCGGTATCAATCCCAACCGTATACAACCGGTATGGTACTTGGTAGCACATTTTCCAAAAGTTCGGTATTCGGTAATCGGTACCATTAATGCCTTTTTATCGGTATTTTGTATGGTGCCGGTATTATACCGTTTTTTTCGGTATTTTGTATGATACCGTACCGACCGGTACTGACTCAGTTTTTTTAAGTAGAGTATTCGGTACCAAAAAAATATTAAAAAAACTCGGTACGTACCGTTTCGGTACTTGTATCAAGCTCACCCTAGTTATTAGTGATTAAATATTTAATATATATTTATTGTAGTTAACTGGTTCTGGTTTAGGTTTAGGTTTAATGGAACTGATTGCAGTTTTCGGTATTCATATAATTGGATTTATGTATGAGACTAAGACGGTGATTATAGGATATAGAGTGTTCGTTCGATTATATTGCTTAAAATTAGTGATGATTTCTGATGTTTATAGTTTATAGTAATTACTACATATGTAGTTCCTTTTGTGAATCTTACCTTTAATGTCAACATTTTGTAAATCGGTATGTGAGGTAACCAGGAACTTTGGAAATTGAAGAACGATTTAAATAAAACGGTTGTGAATTTCAGTGGGAATTTGATTCCAACGTAAAGTAGATGGTGACAAACAACTAGTGTTCTTTATTGGGTTTTTTAATGGTGGTGTTGGTGGATGATGGTTTAAAGTTGGGGATACAGTTGCTAGATTATTTATTGAGTATTACTCCGTATCATTTATCCTAGTCCGTTGAATGATCAACAACACTTTGTACAATGTGCTTTATTTAATTAAGTATTTGTGCAGATTGTGGTGCTAGAAGGTAAGAAAAAGGAAATTGAAAAGGGTGATGTTGATGTTAAAGAAACGAGCAAGACAAACCAATCTACTGCTCGAGTGAGGTCAGAAAATGATGATGATGAAATAAAGACTATCGATAATGTTGATGCGGCAAAACCTCAGGTGATGATGCCAAACTAACGTTATTATTGTTCTAATTTATTAACTCCCTTTTCCTTCCAACGCACCTTTGTTCTTGTGATCGGTGGTGTACTTTTTGTGGCCGTATTATTTGATTGATGTTATCCATTCAAATTTAGAAAGTGGCAGTTTTAATTCATTTATAGTAAAATTGGTCAATCTTGGTTTTACTCTAATTGGTTAAGTTGGTAATTCTTTTTTTCTAAAATGGAAACGGGTCAAATGTCGCCCAAACTGTATTCAAAAAGCATAGAACCTCGAAATGGTTTTATTTCTAAAATTGGATTATTTATTAAATATTACAATTTTCTTTATCATACACAAAAGGTAATTGTTTTCTATGTAAAATCAAGCACCTGTTAGACGCGTTGTAGATTAAAAACAAACAATAGATAAGATATCTTGTAAGGCTTAAAGTACCCAATAGAGTATCGGAAAGTATATAATTAATATTGAGCATTCTTATTGTTTAACAATTTTAAACATTTAGTAGGAAGATGGGCGCGTCGGGTAAAGGGTCAAATAAGGTCAGATTGGCTTGAACCGCAAGCGTTAATATTTAAATTTGTCAAATTTATATGTGTCATATAAGGTTACAAAAACTGCATTAGTACCGTAATAAGCGATATCGATTTAAAAGGTTGAATGCATTGAAAATACATTATGGCCGACTTTTGGTATTTCTACCTGTTCCATTGTTAAACATGACTCGTTCTTAAGTCAATGGGCCATAATTGTCAACTCTAACACTTGCATAGGTTAACCGAGTTCCTTACACATCTAAATTTCATGTGGATATTCTTTTCCAGGCATCAGAGAAAAGTGCAGCAACAACTGAAGACTTGAACCAACCTATTGGTATGGATACAGCCCGTGATGAAGACCATGACTTGGGTGGTGCAAACAAAGTGGCTGACTGGGTTAAGGCTGCACAGAGGGGCTTTGCACACTGAATCTATCGCCGTTATCTTATGAAGCTTGTGAAAATATGAAGTTGTTTGCTATTTGTAGGTGTCTCTACTAGCGACTCGTGTAATTAATCGTTCATTGTGGTGTACGTAGTATCTCATGAATGTTTTAGGTCCAATAAACCCTGTTTTAATTTATAGTTTCCAGCATTATGTCCATGTATGTATTAGGGGAAATAATGTAGAAACAATTGTAGTTGTCTAGAATAATTAATTTTTCCGTCTAAAACCTGTTGCTGAATTCGGAATTCTAAACAATCATATAACTTGTAAACTGAGAAATGATGAATGATAATAACAAATGTTCATTCAGGCTTTTGAAAACATATATAAAAAAGAACCATTAAACTGTATCTTTTATATGGCTTCACCCACCACTGAACCGAAAGCCAATAATCAAAATGGATTCAGTCGACCTGAATTATGAACACCCATAATACAATGGGCTAATAAACAAACATAATCAATTAAAGATATCACTTCCATCCTATACGCTAATCTCAGTTTGGATGCCATGTCCACCGTTGAAATTTCAATAGCCTCGACTTATCCATAATTATTACAGTTGACACATTATAAATAAAGTAAATCAAAAAAGGAAAATACTGATTCAAAAGCTTTTTCCATCATGACAAAACATTCACAATCTTAATATATCAGTAAGAAGTGATATTTAGTTAACTTAGTCCGCCTTTATGGTCACACCAACTTCAGCAGGTCGTATAATTCGATCATGCAAAGTGTATCCCGGCTGCAAAAGGCCAAAAAAGTATGGTTCAGTACAAGATGATGAACAAACTGATTTTATTTTATCAAAAAGCGGTTTACGAAAATACCTTGAGCACAACCGCAACAGTGTCGGGTTCCTTGGTTGAATCTGGTACTTGAAATACCGCATTATGCCTATTTGGATCAAACTCCTCATTTGTGGGGTCATACTTTTCTATTCCATATTTCTTGAAAACCTGAAAGCCGCAGATTCTATATCATGACCAAATATTGTATGATACGACTTTAAGAGTGAACGTTGAGAATAAAAATTTTACCTCTCCTAACTGTTTTTCAGTCATCTCAACACCTTCGAGCAGTGTTTTCAAAAGTGGAACTGCTCCAGCACTGTCTGTAGAAGTATCGATCTTAGCAAAACTCTCTTTCACAACCGAAGAAGCTCTATTCAGATTATCAGCAACATCTAATAAGCTCTTCGCAAAATTCTGCATCATGTATATATGCATAAACACCAATATAAGAGAATACATGACATAAATATCCAAAAAAAATTAGATACGTCAATAATAATATACTATCCAACCTGAATTGCAAACTTCTTTGAGTTCTCTGCCTCTCTCCTTGTCCTGGCCATAATGTTTTCCGTATCAGCATACGTCCGAAGAATTTTATCGTCCAATTCTAAAATCTTTTCTTGTTTTGCCTTCAAAAGTTCTTCTTTCTCGGTCAAAAGTTTAATCAAATCTTCCATTGTCAAGTCTTCCTCACCTATACGTACATCAGATATAATTTGTATAAATCCTTAGATGTGGCAAAATGGGTGAGTCAAACACAGATTGGGTAGCGAGTCAAATCATGTTTGATTCAAAATGGGTGGGTGCACTTTTTACATAGGACAGGTCCCTAAACATTTTTGTCCAAGTTTTTATTTAATATTAAAAAGGTTTTACGCATTAAAATATACTTTGGATGAGTTTCGACTTATTTGACCTCGTTCCTTTTAGGTTATCTTTTTTTGGGTGAGTTTCAACTTTTTTAAATCGACCAATTCTGCTATTCATAAGTAAACGGGTCAAAATTGCCACCTTTAGTATCAATCAAAAAAAAATTAGACATTAACATGAACTACTAATAGCAAACCTAGTTCTTTATCATCAGCACTTTCATTTCCTTTTGCTTCTTCAGGATTGGCCGTAGCTGTTGTTCCATTTTCAGTTCCTTTTTCGTTAGTTTCCGGAGATGCAGATGACGAGAACCCAAATCTTTGAAATGCTGATGAAGTAAGACCAGAACTATGTAATAAAGATAATTGACCTGTTATCACCTACACAAAATAAAACACGGGTAAAACACCCTAAAGTGAAACCAAATAGTACAAGATTAGCCAATCCAACAAAAGATAACTGTTATACTTGACTCCAAAAACCGTTTAACAAATGTTTGTAACGATAACCAAACATCTTAAATCCCCCTAAGTAAACAAAAACATAGAAATGAGGACTAACAAAGTAGTATAATTTTCTTTCTACATCACAAAACAAAAATATGAAATCGCAATTGTGCGGCGTCAAAGAATAATGGCCAAAAACTATAAAACATAACAATTCACAGCATGTCAAATCAATATACTTCAAAATAAAATGTTAAAAAAACAACAAAAGATGTAAAATTTACCATAACACTCCTAAAAGAGTAACCAATCAAGCTAATTACAGGTCCTAAAAGATACAAAAAAAAAAAAAAAAAAAAAAAAACTCAAAAATGTAAAATATTAACACAAATCAAAACTTTATGAAATACAGATTTCAAAGTTAGGATTTTGAGAGTAAATAAACTAAACCCAGAATTTTTTTTAATCTTGAACAACTTAAACCCTAATAAAACCCTAGTTAGTAAAAAAAAAATGTAAAGATTAATAAAAAAAAACCATAAATCTTTGAAATTGAAATACAATTTCGGATAATTACCTTATTCTGTGAAACTGGAATTGAGTGAAATTGATATCGGAGAGTTGAAAAGGCGAGATGATTATGAGGTCGGCTATGGAGGATTAAAGAAGATTGGTAACGAGTAAACATGGTTCTTACAATTCTTGTAGTGATCTTGGCAACTGCCATGTTTGGATTAGTGTTTTGATTTGGGGGTGAATTTGATTTGTGAGAAGGTTTTAGAAAGTGGGAGAATATTTCTAGGGTTTTTGTGTGCTTGGGAAGAAAGAAAGAAATAATTAAAGACAAGGGGGTAAAGATGTTAGGTATGTGAAATAATGGGCAAAAATTGTAATACTTCTAATTTTGAATTTAGAAAACTCAAATGTCGCCGAAACTGTATTCTAATCACTTTTAGGGGTTTAGGGTTTTTATCTAATGAAGAAAGTAAACCAAACACCCCAAGAATCACCATCACCGTTCACTTGCATGATTTGTTTCACACCCCTTAAATATCTTCCGGCCATAAATTTCGGTTGCGTCCACTCTTTTTGCACAAATTGTATGATCAAGTACATCAAAGAGAAGCTCGACAACAACATATCCGATATCAAGTGTCCAAAATTTACCTGCCGACTAGAACCCGTATCATGTCGCAGACAAATTGGACGCAAACTGTTTACTAAATGGTGTGATGTCCTGTGCGAGTCGTCAGCAATAGGACTAGACCGTGTTTATTGCCCTAACGTCAAGTGTTCAGCTTTGATTATCAACGAGTGTGGCGATGGAGATAAACTAAAGAGATGTGTTTGTCCAAATTGCAAGAAACCGTTTTGTTTTCAATGTAGGGTTGCATGGCATGATGGTTATACGTGTGACAAGAGTCGGGAGATGTTGGATCAAAACGATATTGCTTTTTGTCTTCTTTCTAAGAAGCATCGATGGAGGAGGTGTCCTAGGTGTAGGCATTGTGTTGAACTTGTAGACGGTTGCGCTACTGTTCGATGCAGATGTGGAATTGAATTTTGCCACGAGTGTGGAAAAAAAACAGTTAACCATTCGTGCACCTGTCTATATGGAAATAACCCTTTGGTAACCTGTTTTTTATTCGTGTTAATCTTTCTTCTAGTTGGAGTAATAGTAATATCTTTCTTCTAGTTGGAGTAATAGTAATATCCATATTCTTGGACCGATTTTAACCATGAAGACTCACTGTGATATAGCGTTAGCGTATAATATAAGTATTTTATATGAAATCGCAAAATATTTTCTTTCTTTCTTATGATTAAAAGATGAATGTGTACTTTAAATTTGAAGTTTTGGATTTGGAAATCATTTGAATGTTTCTGTTTGAATAGAAAGTAGGTTAAAATTTTGATTATGATTTTCTTTATTAGATTTGCATGTTGCTTCTTTGGCTTATAATTCCTTCTAGTAAAGGGTGTGCAACGTGCAATACCATATCGTACCGACGTCGGAAATTTATCGTAAAGACTAGTACTGATTTCGGATTTGTTAAATACAAAACTGTAACGTTAATTAACCGGTCACAAACGTGTTTTGTTTTTAAGGATTGTAGCATATAGTTATCGTTTAACTAAACAGCGGTTGAGCATATGTACCATACCAAACGGAAAATATTTTGCTATATTGGTACCGAATATACTTTTACGGACCATTTCGATACAAAAAGGTATTCTCGCGGAGCATTTGAGAAGAAAAACAATTACTCCGTATTATTCATTTCTAAAAGTCAGAGAGTTTATATCCTTATATGACATTTAAGCTTCCCGACATTATAAAGAACAGCTCACTCGTTAACAACTCTGATAAAGAAAATGCCAACTCACCTCGGACCCATGTGGATGGTCTGGACACGCGTATAACCATTATTTTGATGCCCGTTTTGATATTGACACGTTTAACCTTTATTCATATAACGTGTTTGATAAAATGCCTAAATAAAATACTGATCTTATCTTTTGACATAAATTTTAATGTCTTTATTATATTTTCGATAGTTTTTCGAGTTTTCACTTAGTACTAATTGATTAGTATTTGGTCATAGATGATGTAATTAGCACGAAAACGAAATGTGATACTTTTCAACCATAGCCGCCCATTTAGACTATGTGACACATTTATGTTCTACTAATATAAAGACTTTGTCAATCTGTTTAACTCAATGAACACAATGGCAAGAAAATTGAGCTCTCGGTCGATACTTATTCTCGTTGTTTTCGTATCTTTTATGGCGTTTTCGACATATGGTGACGACGAGTTGATTCCTCAAAGACGGGAACTTTATGAAAACGGAAAGATTTATGATATTACACATCCTATTAGTTCGAAAACAGTTACCGCGATTTATGACGATGGGATTGGAGATGATTATCTTACACTTCATGACAGTATGAAGAATGGATCAGATTATAATTTCTCGATTATAAAGTTACCGGCTCATGCTGGTACTCATGTTGATGCTCCTGGACATTTTTATGAGAATTACTATGAAGCAGGCTTTGATATCGATAGTCTTGACTTACGAGTACTTAATGGTATTTTTTTTAACTCTAGTAATATACGATTAGTTGCTCGTTAACGAAAGCTAATGACGACAATGTAATGTGTTACTTTTTTTCGTGACAGGTCCAGCACTTTTAGTTGATGTTCCGAGGGACAAGAACATAACAGGTTTTCCTTATGCAGTTATACGTTTTCTTTTGTATAAATGAATAATCTTCAGCTAATATTGATGACGGATTAAAATATTTCAGCTGAAGTTATGAAGTCGTTGAACATTCCCAAAGGAGTAAAGCGCGTGCTTTTCAGAACGTTAAACACTGATAGGTAACCTCTTTTCGGTTTTGTAATTTATAAATAAGATCATCAATCATAAGGTGCTTGTTAGGCCTAGCTAGAACAATGATTCATTTAGTTAAACTATTATTTTGTTTTTATTTTTTTTCGGATCAATGATATAGGCGGCTAATGTGGAAAAGCCAATTTGACTCGAGCTATGTGGGATTTATGGAGGATGGAGCACAGTGGCTCAAGGACAACACTGACATCAAACTTGTTGGTAATTAAATGTGCTTATATATTTCAAAACCTTTTAATCAAGTCATATGTGTTACGCTCTAAAAATACTTTGTATATTGTCGAACACATATCAGTTTAACAGTATTTCAAGTTCCTAATATGTGATTCTTGTTTTGTAGGTACTGATTACTTATCGGTTGCTGCATTTGATGATCTGAGAACTGCTCACCTTGTCTTCTTAAAGAACAGGGTAAGACATATACTCCCCTCTCGCAACATTGAGTGAAAACGAACTTTTTTTTTTTTTTTTTTGAGAAATTGCTATATATCTGATGGTTACTTTGTGCGGTCTCAGAAAATCATTCTTGTTGAAGGTCTGAAACTTGAAGATATAGAAGCGGGAATATATGATGTCCATTGCTTACCATTAAGGTTGCGCAAAGCAGAAGGATCACCCATAAGATGCATCCTCATCAAGTGAGATTGGCAGAATCGAGTTTATGCAAACCGTGCTCATAAATAAACTTCATTTCCTTGTAACTATTATGGTTTGGTGTTGTGAAGATATAAATACTAAAAATTACATCATATTTGGTATCGGGTTTTTTGTTTGTATAGAACTTATTCATTATTACAAAAATGTATTGTTCTACTTGCATTACTAATAAAAAAGATGATTTGTTTGCAGCAAATTCCCAAGTGTATTGTAATTTTACTACTAATGTATCGATACTAACTTAATAAAAATAACTGCATAAATTAACCCGAAGCCATATAAAAGTCTGAAATGAACCATAAATATCGTTCTTTGATAGCAAGTGCCATGAAGCTCATGGATTTCCAACGTGCCTTCTAAATAACACAAACATTACGGTGGACAAGTAATTATATCAGAATTGTCATTGTTAAAATAAATCGAAAGTAATGAATCTATTAATAAGCTCAACATAGACAAACAACCGAGATGTTTTGGACAGGGGAGGTGTTGTTCGCCTATTTCGGACCTCCTTTGAATCCTATAACAATCTAATTGCGGAATAACTAGAATGTATATGAAAACGGTGAAGAACAACTGATATAACCAAAAGATTAATACTATTAAGCTTACGTGATTGATAACAAACACGAATAGTATCTTTACAATTGATTACAAGACTTTAACACTCAAAGACAAAGAATTACGCTCACAAACCCTAGCTCACGTAACTCTTTCTGTAATGAATGCTCTGACAAGGTTCAACCACACGCATTTATGATTTCGAGACTGCTATTTATACTGTCCCGAAACCCTAGAAGAGTTACGCTCACGTAACTCTTGGAGGAGAGTTACGTGCACGTAACTCAAGAGTTACGTGCACGTAACTCAAGAGTTACGTGAGTGTAACTCTTTCACTCGAACGTAACTTGTTCGTAAATGCGTTTGGACTTTACAACTCGATCTAATTACATACTAACTCTACGACACGTTCTAATGAATACAAATACAGACAATAATGCTCCAACAAACTCCCCCTTGGATGTAGCTTGTATTCTTCAAAATTGTCTTGAACTTTTGGTGTCGAGAGATCGAGAGTCAGTCCTTTATACTTCAAGAGACTTGTACGGTGTAAAGTTTGCAACCGATAACTTGCGAATCTTTTCAGACAACTAATCTTCATCATTAAGCAACGCGGCTCCATGAAAATCAGCTTCGAGTCCTTGACTTCCAAGAAGTGCTAAACTCTTCAAGATCCGATCTTTAAACTTTGTAAAACCTGGCTTACAAAGATAAAACTAACCAAAAACGTGTTTTTGTTCTTTAAACTGACAAAATCTCTCATTTTTCAGAAAACACGTGATAAAACCTTTTTAACCATAAGCGATACGTGACAACGAAGAAAATAAACGCAGAAATAAAATATTTTTGATTTTTGTTTGTTTTCTTAACCTAAAACCGAAACTCTTTTTGTGGTTTTTAACTATAAGCTATTCACACTACTTTAGCAACCTACAAAAGGGCAAATCTTTTTGGATAGGGATTAGTTTGCTTTTAGGATCATATCGCAGAAGTCGAATCACAAGAATCAGCCGATTATTAGTATATTTGTCCTCTTAAATACAACATATATATCATATAAAAAATCTTCCGATTATTTAGATTACAACTGTTTATATGGATCCCACTTATATTTACACTTAACTAAGTCCGAACTCCCCTCAAAGCGTCATTAAACTTCCAGTATTTATTTAGGAAACCCGTCACCTTATTCCTATTTAGATAACTACTCTAAGTATTGAAAATGCATACTTATAGTATAGGATTTAAGCACTTTGTGCATTTTTCATAAATAGAGAAGCTTTTTGCTTTCTTTTTGTTTTTTTTTTTTTTTTTTTTTTTATATATTTTTTTTAATTTTTTTGAGCTTAAAAGCTTTATAGACTCGTGAACTCCTCCCTCTGTCTTTGCCGTTTATCAAGTAAGCATCAAGAGTTACGGAATTCTTATTTGACTCTACTCTCCCCTTTATACTAACTGCAAGGAAACTATGATTTCGCAACCTTATAGAATCCAGGAGCGCCTCAAGGATACGAGTTTTACTTAACTCCTCAACCTTTATACTAACCGCACGGAAACTATGATTTCGCAACCTTATAGAATCCAGGGGCGCCTCAAGGTGTTTAGGAGTTATTAATAAAAAAACTCTTTGAGTTTTAGAAAAAACGATTTATTATATTTTTTGATTTTCTCTCAATTTTTCTTTTCCTCGCTTTTTCTATTACTCTCAGATACTTATTTATATATATATAATCCTATGGTGACAGATTCCAGGTACACCGAAAGTTTTCAGCTTATCACTGAGATGAACAAACTTAACCGTGTTACCCATTAGAAACAGGTTCGGAAAATTGTTTATATGAAATTGGCCGTACCTACTAATACATCGAACAAAAACTTATGATTCTAAATTTTAAAATCCGCGATGTACTATCATTTCCTAAGGTTTTCTCAAACTTTCTCCCCCTCTTTTTATGTTTTTCTTATTTTTATTATTTGTGGAACTATACAAATCCTAAAAACTTAAAAAGAAAAGTTTCGAAGTCACGATCAAAAATTTAGGTTTTTATCATATTGGACGCTTTATACTCACTTGAGATTATTTAAACTTTGACTCAATGAGATTATTAAACTTTAGACTCAGTCGAGATTATTTAACTTTAGACTCGACGAGTATCAAAAACTTTAGACTCTTTGTGAAAAGAGTTTTGCATTTAAGCAAAACGGTTTTTGTCCGAGTTCGCAACTGTTATATGTTGCGAAGTCTGAACGCTTTAAACTTACCAAATTAGGTAAGAAAACTTACCTTCTCGGTTGAGAAGGAAATCTTTAAACTCACTTAAGAGGTAAAAACGATAAAATACTCAAACCTTTACACTTTATCTCATGATAAAGAACCTTTACACTTGACGGGAAGGCATTTGATCAGTCGAGCATGTTTAAGCACTCGGAGCCTTCCAATCGTCAAGAATTATCTAGAAACCGTCTTTCCAGGAGAACTTGATCCATAACACGTATGTAAGCTCAGATGGTTCCTCCTGACACTGCGAATCACTTGAAAAACACGAGAACCGTAAACTTGAAAATAAAAGCTATAAACCTAAGAAAAGTTAAAATCTTTTTGTATTTTTTTTAATTTTAAGGGACTTAGATATTAAACTACAACTTAAACCAAAAATCTTTTTGAAATTTTTTTTTTTTAATTTTTAAAAGAGTTAAATATTTACAAAAAATGGTTCGTGTCAAGCAATTTCTAAAGTGATGAGTCGGTTTAACTTGATCAGTTCCTCAAATCGCCCCTTATGAAAAGCTTTAGTCAAAAGATCGGCCTTTTGATCTTCGGTAGCGATTTGGAGCAACGTGATCAAGTTCTTATCATAGCAATCCCGTATGAAATGAAAACGAATACTTATATGTTTCGTTTTCGAATGTTGCACCGGATTGCGTATGATGCACACCGCTGCTGTATTATCTATGTTAATGGGGGTGCGAGAAACAATCAAACCGTAATCACGTAGCTGATGCTGAATCCAGAGAACCTGAGAACAGCAACTTCCCGCTGCAATGTATTCAGCCTCCGCAGATGATAAGGATACCGCGGTTTGCTTCTTGCACTGCCACGAGACTAACCGTGATCCAAGGAACTGACATCCACCGGTCGTGGACTTCATGTCAGAATTGCATCCCCCATAATCCGAATCCGAATACGCCGTCAGCTCAAAGTCTTGATCGTCATAAGGATACCAGAGACCCAGAGTTGGTTTCCCCTTAAGATAACAGAGAATCCTCTTCACGGCCTTCAGGTGACATGCCTTAGGCGCAGCTTGATAGCGCGCGCACAAAGACACGGCAAAGGTGATATCCGGACGAGACGCTGTAAGATACATGAGTGAGCCTATCATTGATCGATACAGCTTCAGATCTACAGCATCATCGTGAAGAGCCGGACCAAGTTTGTGATTGATCTCGAGAGGAGTGCTAACCGTTCTACAGTCTAGCATCTCGAAACGAGTCAAAATGTCTTGCACATACTTGGTCTGGTGGATATAAATTCCTTTCTTCGACTGCTTAACTTGCAAACCCAAAAAGAAGTTCATTTCCCCCATCGCACTCATCTCGAACCTTGACGTCATCAGCTTCTCGAACTCTTTACACATTGAGTCATCGGTAGACCCAAAGATGATGTCGTCGACGTAAATTTGGACCAGCAGCAAGTGTTCATTCTTTTTCTTTGTGAACAGGGTTTGATCAACTGAACCTCTTGCAAACCCGTTGTTTGTCAAGAAATCAGAGAGCGTTCCATACCAAGCTCTCGGGGCCTGGTGAAGACCATATAAGGCCTTGTTGAGCTTGTAAACGTGATCGGGATGTTCGTAATCCTCGAAGCCCGGTGGCTGCGCGACATAAATGTCTTCACGTATCTCGCCATAAAGGAACGCGCTCTTCACGTCAAGTTGATAAACCTTGAAACGCATGTGGGAAGCGAATGCAAGGAACAACCGAATTGATTCCAAACGAGCAACCGGTGCGTAGACTTCATCGTAGTCTAGACCTTCTACTTGTTCGAAACCTTGAACAACTAAACGGGCTTTATTCCTTACAATCTCGCCTTTGTCATCTTTCTTAATCTTGAATACCCACTTCGTCTTCAAAATCTTTTCCCTCCTTGGAGCCTTGACCCTTTCCCACACATGTAACTTCAGAAACTGTTGAAGTTCTTCTTGCATTGCTTCTACCCAGAACGGATCATCTAGTGCAATGATGACGTTCTTCGGATCTATTTGGGATAGAAAACATGCTTCGAAGACCTCCAGAAGTGCAGGACTAGCCACGAATTCATCCAGGTGTACTGGACGTTTCTTTTCTCTCACAGATCTCCTCGGAGTGATAACCTTCTCTGCTTCATTTCTTTCTTCATCACCTTCATTTTCTTGTACAACCTCCTGATTAATTACATTTTCCAAGACCGGAGCTGGAATTTCTACTTCATCAGAAGGAGGAGCTGGATTCGAAACACCAGCAGTAGAAGGTTGAGGAGCGCTTTCGATGACATTAGATCCCTCTTCAATAATTTCTTCAATCCCATCTGCATCTTGAAAATCATTGTTTTCACTCTCTGAATCAGATGCAGTTTCAAAGTCTGGAGAATTTGGCCGAACCGGAGCTTGTTGAATAGCTGGAAGATCGATGAGGACCTGAATCGGTATCGGACCAGATGAAGTGGACGTTGATGCATCTTCAGTTTGAAATTGATTAAAGGATGTATCATCAAATCCTCCCCCTTGCATCACGACCGCTTCATGTCTTGCAACCGGAATGGAGGCACTAGGAGGATCAATGTTGAAAGACTGAAATAACGAATCATAATCGAAGAAGTGTGCCGGACCATCACCCGGTGTAGGTGGAGTATACCGGAAGCAAGTCACCTCATACGCTTCTTCAATTGTACCCGTCGTCTTATCAAATACCCTTTTACTGGGAGACTCAGCTGAATAACCAAGAAAGTATCCAGGATGCGTCTTTTCGCCAAACTTGGAGATTCTTTCCTTGGTGATCATAATCTCACAAGGGCATCCAAATGGCTCGAGGAATTGCAGATTCGGCTTCCTTTTATTGATCAGTTCGTAGCTCGTCTTGTTATGACGTTTGACCAAGGAGACCCGATTTAGGACATAGCATGCCGTATTAACTGCTTCGGCCCAGAATGATACTGGCAGTTTAGAGTCCGAAAGCATTGTACGGGCAGCTTCGATGAGAGTCCTATTCTTTCTTTCTGCAACCCCATTTTGTTGCGGAGTTCGTGGAGCGCTATACTGGTGAGAGATACCCTTAGAAATACAGAATAGCTCCATGTTGTTGTTTTTGAACTCCGTGCCATTGTCGCTTCGGATAGACCTGACCTTTAACTCGAGGAGGGTTTCTAGTCGAAGAAGGAGAAACTTTAGTCGTTCAGCCGTTTCATCCTTCCTCGCTAGGAAGAAAACCCACGAGAACCTCGAGTAGTCATCCGTGACTACCAAACAGTACAATTTCCCACCTTTGCTCTTTACACTGACAGGACCGAAGAGATCCATGTGCAGAAGCTCCAGTGGAGCAGAGACTGAGTTCACTAGCTTCGATGGATGAGACTTCTTGTGTTGCTTCCCCTTTACACATGACACGCATGAGTCATTCATAGCAAAGCTCATGTTTGGAACTCCAGTAACGAGCTCGTGCTTCACCAGATAGTTCATCCTTCGAAAGTTAATGTGCGCCATTCTTCGATGCCACATTATAGACTCCTTCTCTGAAGCTTTAGACACCAAGCACAAATGTTCTTCGCTTGATGAGGCTTTAGACATATCCAGATAGTATATGTCGTTGATTCGCGGAGCTCTTATCAATACCCAGGATGGGTCAATTACAAAACCTTCTCGCAGAATCAAACACTCTTTGCTCGTGAACAGCGCAGAGAACTTCTGATCGCAGACTTGCGACACACTTAGCAGATTATGCTTTAACTCCTTGACGTAGTTGACATTTTGAAAGGACACTACGCCATTGGAGATATTTCCTTGACCCGTTATTCTTCCACCCTTCTCCCCCGCAAACAGGACATTGCCACCATCAACCTCAATGTGATCGGTCAATAGATGACAATCCCCCGTCATGTGCCTGGAGCAACCACTATCGACACACCAAATATTCTTGCCGCTCGGTCGCTTAGATCGCCCCTGCACATTAAAAAAGAGGATTAGTTTTGAATGGGGACCCAAGCCTTAACAGACTTGGGTCGTCCATTGACGTCGAGAATGACCACATCAACCAATTTTGTGTTTTTCTTGTAGTTGGTTGAGGTAGATGTGTCACTCTGACGTTTGGGTGACCTTTGTTTTTCTTTAACAATACCAGTCAAGATTTCTTTGGGGCCGGTCTTGACTTGGGCTGAAGAAATATCAACTTTGGAGTTTAGTTGATCCTTCTTAGGGGATGCTTTACGTTTAAGGATTAATCCTTGCAAACGTGGACAAACCTTGGCAATGTGGCCCTCGTTTCTACAGTAGTAGCAAACTCTTGGATCATTTGATATGTCCATATGAGATTGAGAAATTTGAATCTTCTCGTTTTGAATTGCTACTTTAGACACGTGTTGAACACGAGGTGGAGCCACGTATGGAGTACGAGGTGGTGCCATGGTCTGTGGAGTTGGTCGAGAAGTAGTTGGTCTGGACACCTTGGGAGGGAAATTTGTAGGCTTAGAAGAAGAAGCCACTCCCTTGGTGAAAATCGTAGACATAGGGGTTTGAATAGTGAGAATTGGTCCCTCAACCTTTTCTTTACCCTTTGAGTTCGATTTTATGGACTTTGACTCGGCCTGCTTGGAATCGGATTGCTTAACAATCCGTTTACCTTCTCGCACCTGAAGTTGTTCAAACTTCTTGTCCATCTTAGTAATAAGACGGCTCTCCAGGCGCTGAATGACTTTCTCGAAAAGACTCTCTTGATATTTAGATAAATGGACATCTTTCAAATCGGTCAAGTCTTTTGAGTTTTGGTCAGGTCTTTCTAAGGTCTCTTTAGACTCAATTTTACTGATACTGACTTCTGGACCAGTTTCTTCGGCTTTTGGAGCCTCAGAGGTCAAAGAAGCAGATTGAGTTATCTCTACGGACGAGCCATCTACTGGGATAGGGGTGAAATTCATTGGAGGGGGCATACTAGAATACCCCAGTCCACCCTTATCCTTAGAGTTCGTCCGTTGAGATTCGATCAACTGAGCCAAAATCTCTTTAGAGTTTGCAATTGCAGCTAACTTTGCCTGCAGAGTATCAATTTCACTCTGTTTCTTGGCAACATTTAATTTTTCAGCTGCATAAGCATCAGAGAACTCTTGGATTTTCGAAATGTGTCGAGTAATAACAATTTTTAAATCAGAGATTTCAACTTGTTTTTCTTTCTTAAAAGTAGTCAAAATTCTGTTTTCTTTACACAAGGCATCATTTCTTAATCTAAAATCATTAGCTTCGACACTTAACTCTCTAGCAGAGGTACTCCATACAGTGAGCTTGGCCTCTAGCTCACTGCAGTTAGTACAAACCGGAGTGAAAGGATCGAAATCTACCTCAGGTTTAGAAGAAGCATCTGAAGTAGAGGCCATTAGTGCAAAGTTATCCATCCTTGGAGCGATATCCTCATAGGCATTCCAGTCTACCCGGTTATCCACAGCTATGAGTGCACTTGCATCCTTTTCTGCATCTTGAATTCGGAGATTCCTCGATGCTGGACCTTGATATCCTCCTTGTTGATAGCTTCTTCCTTGATGGGAGGCTTGACCTTGTTGACCATATCTCTCTCCATGGTCATGTCGAGTGTCTTCACGAGAGTGTTGACCACATTCTCGAGCAAAGTGTCCGTAATTATTGCATTTAAAACACTTAACTCGCGACTTATCAAAGCCCATCCCACTTTTCCTATCGCCACCAACAAACTTCTTTCCCGTGCGATTTAGAAACCCTTTAATCCGCTTCGTCAGCATGGCCATATTCCATCTAATATCCATTTCATCCAAATCATCGGGATGAACCTGCTCATAGTCTTCCTCGTTGAGAGAAGAGCAAGCAATCCTGCCATCGATCAAATCGTTGTATGCAGCTACGAAGCATGATTGTAGACGATCAGGCTCTACATTCTGGGAACTAGATTGTGGCTTTAGGAGGGGAGCCGCAAAAGCCGTATTCATCTCCCGTCTCGAAGAGCAAGTTCTACATGCAGAACATGAGGGACATAATGAATCGGCTGATCTCGATACTTGAGGACTATCTTGAGCATTCGGGAAGTTGAGAGTCGGAGGTAAGTAACTGGAGGATGAAGGTATTCTGGTTGAGATATCCGAGAGGAAAGCAACTCCCGCATTATCCCTTAGTACCTTCTCAGCAAACGAATTGTTACCATAAGCCTTTTCTTGCATTTGCAGATTGGCTATACGAAGTTTGTCAATGAGATCCTCAAAGGTGTAATCTCTCAACTCCGGTTTATCTTTCAGAAGAAGCACACGAAATTCCCAGTGTGCCGGGAGACTATCCAAGAATCTTAAGTTAGTCTGGATCTTGCTGAACTCAACTTTTAATTCGGAAAGATCATTTATCAAACGACTAAATCTTGATATGAGCATATCAAGAGTCTCATTCTCTCCGCATTTGAAGTTATCAAATTGTCGCCTCAACAAATCCGCTTTAACTTCTTTCATTTCCTCCGTTCCTCCATACCTCTTCGCGATGGCGTTCCAAAGATCGTGAGGATTATCGATCATTCGGAAGATAGCTCTCATCTCATCGGTGAGACAGAACTGGATGGTACCCAAGGCTTTCTGATTTTTGAGAAATTGAAGTTTCTCATCGTCAGTGTAAGTAGATGAAGCCCTATAGGTTTTAATACCGGTGGCTGTGTTGAGGTCATGGGGAGCTTCATACTTCGTGAGAATAGGAGCCCATATACCCGGATCAGTACACGCGACAAACGTTCTAAAACTCATCATCCAGTCTTCGACACTCCGGTTCGGGTTGTACATCGGAGGAAGTTGAGGGTTACGGCTTGCCTCCATGTTGAACAAATTAGCATTCGTAGCTAGAGCCATCTTAACTTCACACAAATTTCAAAGATCTTCAGCTAACAGATACCCAAAAATCTAACCTAACACCTACCTAAACTTTCCAACGAAAATCGGGCAGCGTAACGGCTTGAAAACAAGTAAACGAACGATTTCAGAACACCAATTACGTGCACGAAATTAGGACTTACGTGCACGAAATAGAGAATATCGTGAACGTAACTTGCAACTTACGTGGTCAATTTCGTGATAAATTCCAGACTTACGTGAACGTAAAACTCAATTACGTGAGCGTAATTAACGAATTACGTGCAGACTTCCACAATTTCGTGACAATTTCGTGCAGCAGCAAAAACTTCACAAAAATCGCCGTAAACGTGAAAATACTCAAAACTAGGTGCCCAACTTCTGCAGATATCAACTACTAACTACTATGGATGTAATATCTGAACCCCAACTCCAAACTCCGGCTAGAACGGCCTAGATCTAAAAATCCCGAAATAACCTAAATTACTCCAAAACCTAGATCTCTTCCAAATCAGCCCAAATCTTCACCAAACAGATTCAAAGACCTCTATAGCAAGTATAGAGGCTCTGATACCACTTGTTGTTCGCCTATTTCGGACCTCCTTTGAATCCTATAACAATCTAATTGCGGAATAACTAGAATGTATATGAAAACGGTGAAGAACAACTGATATAACCAAAAGATTAATACTATTAAGCTTACGTGATTGATAACAAACACGAATAGTATCTTTACAATTGATTACAAGACTTTAACACTCAAAGACAAAGAATTACGCTCACAAACCCTAGCTCACGTAACTCTTTCTGTAATGAATGCTCTGACAAGGTTCAACCACACGCATTTATGATTTCGAGACTGCTATTTATACTGTCCCGAAACCCTAGAAGAGTTACGCTCACGTAACTCTTGGAGGAGAGTTACGTGCACGTAACTCTTGAGTGTAACTCTTTCACTCGAACGTAACTTGTTCGTAAATGCGTTTGGACTTTACAACTCGATCTAATTACATACTAACTCTACGACACGTTCTAATGAATACAAATACAGACAATAATGCTCCAACAGGAGGGACGGAAAATAAAACAGAGAGCAAGAAACAAAACAAAACAACACATTGTAATCAAGATATGTCTCGTCGCAATCACAATATTCTGCAAAAACCTTGTAGTATAGTATCATCAACATAAAAACCTATTATATGTGACGTAAAATTCTTCGTTAGCTTTAAGATAGAGATATCTCCAAATCCCCGTTACAAATAGTGTTATAAAAAATGTAACGGATGCAAATGTGTGGAACAATCGTGACATTAAACGGGTTGCAGGTATGCAGGTTAGTTAAACGGGATGTTGCGATTTTAAGGTCACAAATTTACCCATGATGGATACCTTATACCGGCAAACAGGTTCAATTTTGTAACCATGACCAGTTACAATTTGTTACACTGAACATTTTACTCTATAAACGTTTTTTTTTTGTAATGTAAATAACCAATTATGTCCTACCTTTAACCCAACAAAGTCTCGAGGCGTCCACCGAAGTCGGCACGAACACCTCGAAGAAAAAATGTTCATATTATCCAATTGGATAATATATAGGGATTTTGTTTGTTAATAAATAGTGTTCTTTATATTTATAAATTTAAACCGTGTTTATTTTGTTATTTTCTTTAATTTGTATATCATAAGGGTGGGGTGGGGTTCGACCCCTCCGATATAGTAGTAACGAGATTTTTTAGTCAACATGTTATGGTGAGATTTTAATAATTACATCATATAAAGATATTAAATGTTTGAAAATACTTAAAACTTAAAAAAAAAAATCAGAACTATTATTATGATTTATGGTTTAAAAATAAAAATATATTTATTAATTTAAGTTATATATTAATAATTTTATAAGAAAAATCAATAATTATTTATAATAAAATTTATTAAATTATTTTTTATTTGATTATATGTGTAGCTTTTATTTCTAAAACAACAAAATTTATTAAACCCAAAAACATCTCCTTTGTTTAAGAAAAAAAGAACCTAAATAATCATTGAACTCCTTAAACAAATCTTTTAATTTGTTTAATATTGGAATATACAAAAATATCAAACAACATAACAAAACAATAAATACTTATTTACAAATCTACTTTCTTATTAACTAGAAAATTAAATAGTTTTCGTTGGTGCTTTAAGAAAAACATTCATTACAAACATAAAACATTAATATATTTAGTTTGCGCATTGATATGAAATTACAAAAGAAACATGTTACACTCACTGAAATTTATGATGCAAAAGAAATTAAAAGAAAAAAAAAACCCTCTAAGTAAATGAATTGAATGGTTTAAAGTGAAAGAAAAGCATGCATAGTTTATCAATGTTTGCCTTTATCTAAAATCATTCAAAAAAACTCCAACGAATCGAATGATTTAAAGATAATATTCTTTGGGAAAGGCTAACACAGTGTCCTTAGATGTTTCAGATCTCGAAGCATATTAAACCCAATAAACATTTTTTTCTAACCTATATTTGATTCCAACTTGTTTTGATTCTAAATAATGTTACAGTCACATATTATTTGTATGCGTACGTAATTTTATTCCCAAACGTGAAGCAAATGATACATATGATATACATGTAACCTAATGTGCATGTGAAAATACCAATATAAACATCAACGAATCTAGCCTAGCTTTTTTCATGGATGGTTCATGGAATTGCATTTAAGGTTTTTGAGGTTAGTTTTCTTTTAAAAAAATTAGTTATCAGTTATTAATTCAAAGGGTTTGACTAATGTGTAAAACATGTTTTGTACATATAAAACATGGGTTGCTCAAAATGTCGAGCGACTTTAAGCAAATTTATAATTAGGGCCTAAAATTATTAACTTTATATAATTACTTAGTCGTTTGAATGTAATTTCACTTTTTTATCTTCGGTTAACTCTAACTCCCATTACTTCAAACATAGATGATTAGGGTATGGTAGAAAAAAACTTAAATACATATGTATTTAAAATAGGGATAATAATGTGGGTATGTCTTTAACTTGACACGAAATTCTTTTATGTACTCTATATTCTCAAAAGTTATATTGAGTACCATAAATTGACTAATTTTATTTATTGAGTACACGTTTAAACTTTCAAACCGGTTACCAGTTACAATTCAATATTGACCTTTTATCTTTGACACGTGATGTCATCTAACCACTAGTACATTAACATGGTTGATTCTTTAACCACATTTAGAAAAAACAAGTAACCATACATACGTTCACTATAGTTGATTGTTAGCCATTATTAAAAAAGCCTTAAAAACTCATTCTTTACACCAACAAAATTTTACACAGCCTTAAAAACTCATTCTTTACGGCGAGAGCGTTTATGTGGCAGCTTACGTGGACAAAAACGTCATTAACCGGTTATACGTCAGCATTTTGTAGGTAAACGGTAACACGTGGTATTCAATAAATAAAATTAGTCAATTTATGATACCAAATAAAACTTTTGAGAATACGGAGTACACAAAAGGATTTCGTGTCAAGTTGAAGACATACACAAGCTATTACCCCTTTAAAATATGGGGTCTTATAACTTTTGCGACCTAAAACATTTGTTTTATGGACATTATACTCGAGCCGGACCTGATTATAAATAGATATTATCTTTACTAAAATTTCTCTTTTGGTTTCCAAGTATTAAAGGGTGTGTGTCCTTTTGAGATTACGAATGCCCCACATGAAAAATTAAAAATGGTTTCTTGATATACAACTTTTTCTTATATAGATATACGAACATCTATATCTATACTATATATAAACCATATGAAGTTTTTTTTTTTAATTTTGAAAATTAAGAAAAAAAATGATTAAAATATTTTTTTATTTTATTGTTATTATTAATTTATAAATTTGTCAAAATATCTATACAACATATAAACCATTTGAAATCTTTTTCTTAATTTTGAATATTAAGAAGGAAATGATTAAGATGTCCTTTTATTTTATTACTATTATTAATTTGCCAATCCAACTTTCTTAATAATTATTAAACTTTTCAAAATACATATTAATTTATATTTATTTCCTAAATATTTAAATACAATTTAAATATAAATTTAAATATAAATTTAAATTTTAAGTCATTTTCTATGTATTAATCTCATACCCGAAGCGACATAACACATATTAATATTATTTTATCCCTCATAAGTTTTTTTTTATCCCGTTACATCGCACGAGTTTTCTGCTAGTATTATATTATTCGTATAGATATTTAAAGAATTCTCCCTAATTATATGTGTATGGATTTATAATTAAATGCCCTGTGCTAAATTGTGACTTGTACGGTCGCACATCTTTGCACTTGTTTTGAGCCGACCGCAATCTAGCTTTTCATTTGTTCTAACGTAGAAGGTGTACTCTTAGCACGACACAAACTGATGCTTCCGATCTAAACCATCTTAAAACAACATCGACACTAGAAGATAATTGTGACTCAAACGACCATACAAGGACACTAATCAAAACTTCCGAACCAATGAACCATGACACTAACGATGACACTAAAACGATACTTCTAACCAAACGACCCTAAATTCCAACTACAACCACCATGTTAAAATCCAACAATCAAAAGTTGACCCCATTTTCCAAACCATTCGACCGCATAACCATTTTAAGGGCAATTACCCAATACAAAGCATGACAAACGGGGGGAACCGACTATGACCCTAACAAGTAACAACTAAGACGACCCCTTTGAAACCTCAACCAAACAAGTATGGGCACACAATCAAATCGAGTGGTGGCACAACGATACATGGGAAGTTGGCCAAATAATGATCTTGCTCATACAACCTTTGTTGAAATGACCATGATCTTGATCATACAACCTTTGTTGAAACCAAAACAACACAACGATAAATTTATAATAGTCGGTCAAATCGACTTTTTTGATTCTTTACTATTGCACCTAGGAACCCGTACCACAAACCGAAAACATATAAAAGCCACATACCGGACCCAACCAATATATTTTAACCACGATCCAAAAAAAAGGCATGTAACTTTTCTAAATACTCTACATGAATCCTTTGTCGGAAAGCGACCTTGAAACTTTATGAACGATATTTAGCGAAAATATTCAAAATAAACTTTTTGAGAAAGAAGGAGGAGGAAGTATACAAAAATGAGAATGGTGGCAGAGAGGCCTCTGGGCCGCGGTTTGGCCTCCGGTCTGGTCAAAATCAACAACCGAAAACATGAAGCTTAAGGAGGTAGTGATTTGGGTTCAGGGTTTTTCATGAGAGGTGTGTAATTATAATTAAATTAATATTAATAGTTTTATAAATAATTCTTAGTATATACCAAAACCTTTATACGATTAGAGTTATGATAACAACGAACCTATAGGTTGTAAATACGATATTATTGCATGCTTAAATATGTTATACTTTCATAAATGCAGGGGATGATCCTTAAAATGCAGAAGCCGATTTTTATTACTATACAACGATATATTGCAAGTCCAAGTGTTTTATATCACAGGGATTTTGATAACAACTAAAAAGTAAATATATATAATTTGGTTGTATGTTTCGTAGTGTAATTTTGATTCGAGATACAAGAGTTTGTTTTATTAACGGACATAAAACAACATCCTTTTCTTTTTAAAATTACAAATACATTATGAATGAACAACTAAATTTTACAGATATTTAATTTATAAAAATAACCCATCGAACTATGGTTGTTAAAAAACCTAAATTTTGTCTACTATAATAAACAAATTGTTGGCAAAAGACTAGAGGTAATTAAGTGGTCCTAAACATCACTTAGCATTTTGACCAATAAATGATAAAATAAAAGGAATAGGTCAATTATGCATATATAATTAGTTGGTCTACATAGTCAAATCGAGATAACAACCTCGTGCTTGATTAGGAGAAAACAATACAACACATAAACCCCATGCCTCTTACTTTTAGCGAGTAGTGTTCAGTGAATGGTATATATTCTTCATTTTAGTGCCTACTATAAGAATGCAAACATCCCTCCCTACATACTATCTCATCATTTACCAAAATCTCTAAACCATTCTCACCATCCATTTCAATCTCCCGAGTATTTGTGCATCGCCATGACAAAAGTTTACCCGGAGACCATTAATCGGCCAATTAATATTTCTTCCGAGTGGCAACAGATAAAACCTGGATCATCAGCTTCAAGTAAGAATGAAGTAGTTTTAACAGTTTGGAAGAAGTCTCTTCTCTTTAATTGCGATGGATATACTGTGTTCGACTCCAATGGCAATCTTGTGTTCCGTGTAGACAATTATGCAGCTCAAGGCAACAATGAGATTGTACTCATGGATGCTTCTGGTCGGTCTCTACAAACCATTCGGCATAAGGTACAGCTTCAAGATCATGTTGTTTCAAATATTATTTAATCCAGCTATATGTTTATATGAAGAACTCTTACGTCCTGAATTGGATTACATAATGATTTATCTCTTGGTTTATATTTTCAGAGGTTAAGCCACAACTGGCTGGTGTACGATAAAGAAACAGCAGTAAAACCAGTCTTATCTGTGAAAAAACATGTGAACCTTCTCACCACCAAGTCCCTGGCTTACGTTATGAATGACCGCACTAATGGTCACAAGAGAAACAACATCTATGAGATTGAAGGATCATACGCTCAGAAATGTTGTGTCGTGTATGATGAAATGCGACGGATTGTTGCTGAGACCAGGCCCAAGGAAGCCAAGGGAGGGGTTGCTCTAGGGGGAGATGTTTTCAGTTTAGTTGTACAACCCTTAATTGATCCCATTTCTGCCATGTCCCTTGTTATCGTCCTTGATCAGATGTTTCGTTCCTCCAGACGATAGGTGTTTTAACTCGAACTGTTAGTTATGTGTATGTGATAGCAACAAAATAGAGAAAAGTAGAATTTGCAGCCTTGTGATGTAATGTATATGTTGGTAATATGTTATATACCAAACATGTATTTTTGTAGGTTTAGTATTAAGAATGGCGGGTTAAGACTTAACAGTCCTAACTTGTTAGTAATTTCCGTTTTTCTGTAACTATTTATCTCAAGAAAGAAGATGAATTAAAACTATCTGGTGTATCTCAAAATATAACATAGAACCTAATCATATACTAGAACACTATCAAGCTTCTTGTTGTATGGTCTATGGTCTGGTCCATTACAAAATTGTTTATATAATATGGTGTTCACTTATGAGTGAATTACATGGTGTTCACTTTTGTCCCAGATGTTTCTTATTGAGGGCCAAAACGATTCATGGGATTACCTCATCAATGATCAAAAAGTTTTCGCAGTGAAGTCTATGATAATTCTTATCGAAAAAATGTTCCTTCCTTCTGAGGGGGAGGCGACTTGCTTGAATATACTGGTCCCTATAAAGGCTAATATTTTGTCTTGGCGTAATTCTAACGAGAGACTTCCATCCCGAGTCAATCTCGATAAACGAGGCATAGACGTTCGCTCGACTCGATGTCCAATATGTGACGAGGATCAGGAGACCGAAAATCATTTGTTTTTGGAATGCAATCTCGCTATTAATGTGAGGAACTTCATTGCTAATTGGTGGAGGTTACTTCTGATCAAGTGTAACAATATACATTCACTTCTCGTCTTGGGTTACAACAACAATCTAAGTACCAAAAATTGTTTACTTCTTGATGGGGTGGTTCTATATGTATACAACTCGAGTCATATTGTCAAACAATACATGGCAGCGGAAAATAGGATCTCATAAGAATAATTAAATCGGATTAAGTAATACCTTTACGTCTTGAATTAAAAGCAAGTAAGCTATAGATTTAAGTATAAGATCTATTCCACGGTTACGTACGCGACACTTTCTTTAGCAACAGACTTTTATGCTAGTAAACGTTTTGATTCAATCAACCAATTGAAAATCTTTTCCTTTGCTTGGAAACCGAAAACTGAAACACAATGTGTTCGGTCGAGAATCACCAAAGGGGAGGGAGAGGATCGATTTCTAAGTTACCAAAACAATAAACCTAAATTTTATTATATAGGTGATATTTACTTGGAGCACAAGTTGTATTATAATTAGAAAATCTCCATAATTAGAAAAATTAGTTTTAGGGACCACGAAAATTGAGTTTTAGGGACCATGTCAATACAAGAGCCTAGAAAGAAAAGTAAACGTAAGATTTGGTGAGATTTTTACTTACCAAGCTTAATATGAAGAAATCTTCATGTGGTAAGCTAAAATCCGAATATGAATAATGAAGGTGAAAGATGAACCTTGTAACACACAAAGGTTTATGTTAGATATCTCTAACATCAACAAAGAAGAAGAAAGAATAAAAAGGTAAAGAATTCATGGAGGGAAACTTACCAAAAGAAGAAGAATCAAGGAGATGATGATGTATATGATGTAGAATCTTCTTTTACCACAACACTCACTCAAATATGTGTTTATAATCTCCCATAACTTTTGGAAATTGGGAGAGAAAGTGAGAGAATGAGTTAGGAAAAGAAGATGGAATGAGAGAATGAGTTAGGAAAAGAAGATGAAATGAGAGAGAATGAAACAATGGAGATGTGAAATATGAATTATGGTATGCGAGAGGTTTGAATATGATGTGAGATCCAAAATGTGGTCAAATCCATTCATATTAGGGAGTTTTCAGCCAAAAATCACGTGAAAAGCAAGTTGTGGATCTCAAAACAATGGAAAAAGACGTTTTTAACTTTTTGTGTCCGAAACACTGACTGCGCCGCAGTCTGTTCCTGACTACGTCCATTCGGTTAACGTTTCGTTAACTTTCCGTTAAAAGGACTAAATTTGTAATAAACTTAACGTTGATTCTCGTTAAAGGACTAACTTTGTAATATATTTTTAGCGTTAATCTTAATCATATAATCGAAGGCATAAAACACCCTAACTTATCTTACGAGAGTACTAAAATCTACTAGGCACTTAGGTACTAAAATGCTTCCGTCACGAATGACAAAGCAATAAAATAAAACCCGACCAAATAAATAACGCGTGATAAATGAAATAACAATAGTAATAGGGTCAAAACAGAATTTCGATAAATAAAAATGTCAAACGGAACACCAGAATGATACCTCGAAAACGCGGTTGTCACATATAATGGTCGGTTCCTAAGACCAATATGCAATGGTTTGTGACTATGCCTAAACTAATTCATCTTTACATTATTTCAAAATATATTATATTCATCTCGATTGATTATTAAGACATATTTAATTTTTAACGAAGAAGTTTTCATGATCGGTTCCTATACTAATTAATCTTTACTTTATTTCAAAATATATTATATTTGTTGTATTATGATGATTTGTGACGACCCCTAAACATCTATTTATAAACTCATTTAAAAGTATAATATTTAATTTTTTTATTTAAAGATCGGGTTGGGATACGAACTGATATATAAATTTAATTACATGGGTCGTCCCTATGGTTTGCACTATTTTCACCGGTCGTCCAAATAACTTTTTTATTACACCACTCGTCCCTAAGTTTGAATTTTGTTGTCTGGAGAGTCCCTATTTTGGATGTGATGTTAAATAAACCGTTAAGTCATCTCACGTGGGTCACACGTGAGGGTATTTTAGTCATTTTACCTTTCTCTCTCCCATTTTAATGTCTTTCATCCTCAAAAATCCCCAAAACCCCAAATTGATTTTCTCATAATCCTTCGCTTGAACCCTAAATATCTCAATTATTTTTGTCCACCATACACAACCACCGTACCTTCAATCATATAATTAATAATTATTTATCTATGGAGCTACCGGAGAATGACGTCATACCTTATGAAACCGCTGAACAGATGATACTCCGGCGGGACACCACCGCTTCCGAAGACGCTAGGGTTCGTATGATCTTCTTCCGACCGTCAACAGATCGATCGTTACTTACAAGCCGTTGATCGAGTCCAGCTCAGCATCGATTCCGACGCCGAGTCAAAAAAGTCAAAGCAGCTATTCAGATAGCTATGGCTAGACTCGAAGATGAATTTCGTAATATACTCATCTCTCACACGAATCCAATCGAAACCGAGTTACTCACTGAGTCGATCTCCTCAACTCACTTAACTCCGAGAAATAGTACTTCGTTTAATGACTTTCCGGTTTCCGATGATTACGATGATTTAATCTCCGGTTCCAGCGAAGGTTCTGGCTCGTTTTCTGAACGAGGTGAGAGTAGTGTAACGATTTCTAGCTATAGATCTATGAGTAATATCCGTGAAATAGATCTGATGAATTCGGACAGCGTCTGCGATTTACGCGCTATTGCGGAGCGTATGATTGCTGCTGGCTATTTTAGAGAGTGTGTTCAGGTGTATGGAAGTGTAAGGAAAGTTGCGGTGGACGCCAATTTTAAGAAACTGGGTGTTGAGAAGTTAAGTATTGGTGATATTCAACGGTTGGAATGGGAGGCGTTGAATGCGAAAATCGGACGCTGGATACGTGCTGCCAAAATGTGTATTCGTGTTTTGTTTGCGAGTGAGAAGAGGTTTGTGTTGGATTTGTAAGGATTCTCTGGATTTTGGGAAATTAATTTTGGGTTTTGGGGATTTTTGGGATAGAGAAATTAAAATGGGAGAGAGAAAGTTAAAAAGACGAAAATACCCTCACGTGTCACCCACGTGAGATGACTTAACGACACATTTAACGGCACATCCAAAATAGGACTCTCCAGGCAACAAAATTCAAACTTAGGGACAAGTGGTGTAATAAAAAAGTTATAGGGACGACCGGTGAAAATGGTGCAAACCATAGGGACGACCCATGTAATTAACTCTTAATTAAATTATGATTTAAATTTAACTATCTAGCCCATGTCGTCTCTAAAAATTGGGCGGGAATTAATTACTTTTCGATCCAAAAAAACTAAATAAAATAAATAAATAAATTATTTTTAGGGACGACATGTCGGCCCTAAAAATTGGGCTGGAATTAATTACTTTTCGATCAAAAAAAATATATTTTTATGGACGACATGTCGTCCATAAAATTTGGACGGAAATTAATTACTTTTCGATCCAAAAAAAATAAATAAATAAGAAAATTAAAATATTTGTCGTCTAAAATTTGGGTGAAAATTAATTAGTTTTCGATCTAAAAAAAGTTGTTGACTAAGTCGACCAAAATCTGGTCAAAAATTCCCTTTTTTTATCGTTTAATGTCGTCTTAAAAAATTCCATTCTAAAAAATCATTTTCTTGTAGTGTAATGTGTGGAGCATGTAATATGCATGGATGGCTCTAGACGTCCAATGGTTTAAAACACTTATAATTGAAGGCTAACAATATTACTCCTTTAATATCATTTAGTCTTTCCATATAAATTATAATTTACTAACTTCCGTTAATTCAAACTATATTGCTTCAAACATACAAGGTTAGAATACATGAGAACCAAACCTCAAATACATATGCATTTAAAATATGGGGTCTAATAATTTTGCGGCCTAAAACATTTACGCTGTGTTTTTGAGTTAATTTTTTAAAGTAAAGAAAAGAATGAAAGAGAAAGAAATAGAAGAGAATGTTTCCTTATACTCGATCCGAACTTATTTATAAACAACTATTATCTTTACTAAAAATTCTCTTTAATTTTACAACTATTAAAGGGTATATTGCCTAAATTGTGTCGCTCCGAGATTACGAATGCCTTTTATGAAAATTAAATAGTATTCCTTCATATACACCTTTTTTTTATATTGATATACGTAGGGGTGGAGCAAGAAAAATTTTAACATAAAACAAGAGTAAAAAGCATTTTTCTGATTGATAAATTTTGTTGTTCATATAAAGACAAAGTAATCTCAAATTGACTTTTATGATATCAAATCTTAAAAGTTAATATAAATATAACTATTTTTTATATTGTGAAAAATTGTAATAGGAGACAATTATCTACTCTGTCTCCACCCTTAAATATACGACAATTTAAATTATGCGTCTGGGTTTTAAGAAAAATGTCCATCCTCGATGTTTTATTTGTTAAGTTGTTTTTGTAATTATAAGTGTATGGATATAAAAAAAATGGCCCGTAGTAGCTTCGGGTTTCGTGCGGGTACGTCTTTGCATTTGTTTCGGACGGACCCCACATATACCTTTTAATTTGTTCTAATTTAGACGGTGTACTTTTTGCACGACACTAACCGATGCTTTCGACCCAAACCATCATAAAACAACATCGACACTAGAAGATAATTATGACTCAAACGACCATATAAAGACGTTAATCAAAAATTTCAAACCAATCAACCATGTTACGAATATACAACCAAATAATGCATATATTACATTTTAAAAACAACTATAGGGCCGTTATTAAAACGCTAAATTATTTCTACTAAAATAAACAAAGAGTTAGAGGTAATTATGTGTTCGTAATCCATCACTTAGCATTTGACCAATAAATAAATAATAAGATAGATAAAAGGAATTGGTCAATTATACATATACAATTAGTTGGTATACATAGTCAAATGGAAATAACAACCTCGTGTTAATTACCAGAAAACATTAAAATACATAAAACCCCAAATTTCTTACTTTTAGTGAGTAGTGTTCACTGAATGGTATATATTCTTTCATTTTAGTGCCTGCTATAAGAATGCAAAGATCCCTCCCTACTTACTATCCCATCATTTACCTAAATCTCTAAAACATTATCATCATCCACTTCAATCTCCCGAGTATTTGTGCATCGTCATGACAAAAGTTTACCCGGAGACCATTAATCGGCCAATTAATATTTCTTCCGAGTGGCAACAGAAAAAACCCGGATCATCAGCTTCAAGTAAGAATGAAGTAGTTTTAACAGTTTGGAAGAAGTCTCTTCTCTTTAATTGCGATGGATATACTGTGTTCGACTCCAATGGCAATCTTGTGTTCCGTGTAGACAATTATGCAGCTCAAGGCAACAATGAGATTGTACTCATGGATGCTTCTGGTCGGTCTCTACAAACCATTCGGCATAAGGTACAGCTTCAAGATCATGTTGTTTCAAATATTATTTAATCCAGCTATATGTTTATATGAAGAACTCTTACGTCCTGAATTGGATTACATAATGATTTATCTCTTGGTTTATATTTTCAGAGGTTAAGCCACAACTGGCTGGTGTACGATAAAGAAACAGCAGTAAAACCAGTCTTATCTGTGAAAAAACATGTGAACCTTCTCACCACCAAGTCCCTGGCTTACGTTATGAATGACCGCACTAATGGTCACAAGAGAAACAACATCTATGAGATTGAAGGATCATACGCTCAGAAATGTTGTGTCGTGTATGATGAAATGCGACGGATTGTTGCTGAGACCAGGCCCAAGGAAGCCAAGGGAGGGGTTGCTCTAGGGGGAGATGTTTTCAGTTTAGTTGTGCAACCCTTAATTGATCCCATTTCTGCCATGTCCCTTGTTATCGTCCTTGATCAGATGTTTCGTTCCTCCAGAAGATAGGTGTTTTAACTCGAACTGTTAGTTATGTGTATGTGATAGCAACAAAATAGAGAAAAGTAGAATTTGCAGCCTTGTGATGTAATGTATATGTTGGTAATATGTTATATACCAAACATGTATTTTTGTAGGTTTAGTATTAAGAATGGCGAATTAAGACTTAACAGTCCTAACTTGTTAGTAATTTCCGTTTTTCTGTAACTATTTATCTCAAGAAAGAAGATGAATTAAAACTATCTGGTGTATCTCAAAATATAACATAGAACCTAATCATATACTAGAACACTATCAAGCTTCTTGTTGTATGGTCTATGGTCTGGTCCATTACAAAATTGTTTATATAATATGGTGTTCACTTATGAGTGAATTACATGGTGTTCACTTTTGTCCCAGATGTTTCTTATTGAGGGCCAAAACGATTCATGGGATTACCTCATCAATGATCAAAAAGTTTTCGCAGTGAAGTCTATGATAATTCTTATCGAAAAAATGTTCCTTCCTTCTGAGGGGGAGGCGACTTGCTTGAATATACTGGTCCCTATAAAGGCTAATATTTTGTCTTGGCGTAATTCTAACGAGAGACTTCCATCCCGAGTCAATCTCGATAAACGAGGCATAGACGTTCGCTCGACTCGATGTCCAATATGTGATGAGGATCAGGAGACCGAAAATCATTTGTTTTTGGAATGCAATCTCGCTATTAATGTGAGGAACTTCATTGCTAATTGGTGGAGGTTACTTCTGATCAAGTGTAACAATATACATTCACTTCTCGTCTTGGGTTACAACAACAATCTAAGTACCAAAAATTGTTTACTTCTTGATGGGGTGGTTCTATATGTATACAACTCGAGTCATATTGTCAAACAATACATGGCAGCGGAAAATAGGATCTCATAAGAATAATTAAATCGGATTAAGTAATACCTTTACGTCTTGAATTAAAAGCAAGCTATAGATCTAAGTATAAGATCTATTCCGCAGTTACGTACGCAACACCTTCTTTAGCAACAGACTTGTATGCTAGTACACGTTGTGATTCAATCAACCAATTGATAATCTTTTCCTTTGCTTGGAACCCGAAAACCGAAACAGTTCGGCCGAGAATCACCAAATGGGAGGGAGAGGATCGATTTATAGGTCACCAAAACAATAAACCTAAGGTTTATTATATAGGTGATATTTACTTGGAGCACAAGTTATATTATAATTAGGAAACCTGCATAATTACATAATACATCCTCCCATATATTAATTATTACAATTAACTCATTTAATTAATAATTAACAAATAATAAACGTATAGTCGTATTAAATGTCGATGAGTGCGTTCCCGTAAGTTTACACATTTACGGACACATATTTTCTAAAACTATTCAAATACCAACATCTCCCACTTTTGAATAATTTTCAAACAAATAAGATAACATTGATTAATGTCTAGCAACATATCAATGTTCCCATAAACGAACGAGTAAAGTTTCGCCAAAGTCATTGTGAGTCTATGTTCGGTTAATATTTTTTTGTTACAGATACTCTAGGTAAAACAATGGAGATGGATCAAAGTCATTCCATTTTAACTTCTGTTTCTCATTTCGCGAATCACTAAAGATTATCGAATATAGTCGAGACAGTTCTGGACTTATTTGGGTCTGGCCAGACAAACATCTTAAGTATCCATGAGTATAAGTATCTAAGTTCAGTTTTTCACTGAAGGAACAAATCCTTTATTGAATACAATTGGTAGTCATTGTATTTCGCAACATTACAAAAAAAAAGCATTTTTGTCACCCTTATCCAGGAGTAGTATTTACTATGATCAAATAATGCACTATGTACATGAGTAGCAACTTGCATCTCAATTCTAAGGATAACAAACGTTATGGATTATACTTAATGACAAAGATCCATTAGTAATAATTCATACGGGATAATCCAATATGCATCATAATGGATACCATGTGAGTTAGTGAGCAAAGCTGACTAAACACTCCGATATTGTCTTAATTCAATCATATTCCCATATGATCAACCGAAAACGGATATTTAGAATTATATTTCACAACATTATTCAATGATAAAACATGAAAAATAGGATAACAATTATAATAAATGAAAACAAAATATCACATATATTATTTCATTCATAAATAAAATTGTTTATTACATCCATATATCTAAATACTAAATTCACGGATTTACATGTGATTACTAGATAAACGAAGTCATATGCCCTCAGCTAAGTGAGTTAACTTCGTCTTTGACATAGCCTTCGTAAAGGGGTCTGCTAAGTTATATCCGTGTGAACTTTGAGTACTCGAATTTCACCTTAATTGACTTGCTCACGAACATAGTGAAATTTCATCTGAAAGTGTCTAGCTCCTTTCTGAACACCGGGTTCATTGGCTATGATAATTGCACCAGTGTTGTCGCAATACATATCCATAGGATACTTGGTTGTGGGAACAACACCAAGTCCATAAAATAAATTTCCGGATCCAAACAGCTTCCATTGCAGCTTCAACAGCTGCTATATATTCTGATTCTGTTGCAGACATGGTTGTAGTGGATTGCTTGTTGCTTTTCCAAACTAGAGCTCCTCCATTCATGGTGAACACAATCCAGTTTGAGATTTGGTATCATCATGGTCAGTCTGAAATCCGGCGTCACAATAACCAGTAACTTTTAGTTCAGCCTCAGGATTTCCACCATACACTAGAACCATATCTTTAGTATCCTTAAGGTACTTCAGTATGTTCTTTACAGCAATCCAATATCTTTCGCCTTGATTCGTTTGAAACCTGCTAACAACGTTTTGAGCAAAAGCAATATCAGGTCTTGTGCATCTTACCGCATACATAATCGACCCTATTGTAGAAGCACAATCCTTGATGCAAAGTTTAAGTCCATCTTGCATTGGTAAATATCCACGTTTGGAATTTTTCATACTAAATCGCTTTAGTATTTTATCAATGTAAGAATTCTGACTTAACTCTATCAACCACTTAGATCTATCTCTCGAGATCTTGATTCCCAAAATAAATGTTGCTTCTCCTATGTCTTTCATGGCAAAATACTTTCCAAGATGAGATTTAACATCTTCAAGCATTGGAATGTTGTTTCCCATTAGCAATATGTACTCTACATATAAGACTAGAAAAGTAACATTACTCCCACTGGCTTTTTGATACACACATGGCCTATCGAAATTCTGAACGAAACCAAACTTTTTGATTTCTTCATCAAATATTTTCTTACAACTCCGTGATGCTTGCTTAAGTCCATAAATGATTTTTTTAAGCTTGCCCACTTTGTTGGGATGTAACGGATCAATAAAACCTTCTGGTTGATTCATATAGACGTCTTCGTCCAGATAACCATTCAGGAAGGTTGTCTTAACATCCATTTTTCATATCTCATAGTCATAGAACGCCACTATGGGTAAGAGAATTCTAATAGCCCTAATGTGTGCCACTGGGGAAAAGGTTTCCTCATAGTCTATTCCATAAAATTGAGTAAATCCTTTTGTCACGAGACAAGCTTTATAGATGTGTATATTTCCATCCATGTCGGTCTTTATCTTAAAGATCCATTTACAATCCACCGTTTTGGTATTTGGTGGACGATCAACCAAATCCCAAACGTCGTTGTCTTTCATGGACTTCATCTCCACATTCGCAGCCTTAAGCCATTTGTCAGAGTCATGCCCTGATAATGCAAGTTTGAAGGTTCGAGGTTCATTAAGATCCCCTGATACGACATCCTACTCTAGATTACCGTTTAATTTCAATCTATTAGGTGCACGTATTATCCTTTCGGACCTACGAATTGGAGCATCAGCAATTTGAGTTTGAGAATGAGGCAGCTCAATCGCAACTTGAGGATCAGATTGAGGCTTGACTTGAGGCTCAATTATTTTCCCCTCAAATTGTTGATCACCAGTGTGAGTAGAAGGTGATGTATCTTCCTCTTGAACCTCGTCAAGTTCTACAACCCTCCCACTGTTTCCTTGAGCGATAAGCCTTGTTTCGAAAAACTCAGCATACCGAGCAACTTTCACAGTATTCTCGGAAGGACTATAGAAGTAGTAACTCATCGTTTCCTTTGGGTATCTTACGAAGATACACTTAACAAATCTTTGCTCGAGTTTGCCAGGCGTATCACGCTTAACGAGTGCCTCACATCCCCAGACCTTTAAGTAAGACAAATTAGGATCTTTCACATACCATATTTTATATGGAGTCTTATCAACCTTCTTAGTTGGAACCATGTTGAGAATGCATACAGCAGACTCTAAGGCATAATCCCAAAAAGATAATGGTAAAGTTGTAGGGTTCATCATAGATCGTACCATGTCAAGCAAGGTCCGCTTTCTCCTTTCCGATACACCATTATGTTGTGGTGTATAGGGAGGAGTAAGAAGTTGGACAATTCCACGTGCTTGTAGATGATCTTTAAACTCTAGGCTTAAGTATTCACTACCTCGATCCGATCGGAGAATCTTGATGGTTTTTCCAAGTTGGTTTTTGTCACACCCCGCTCAAAGCGGAAACACGGAGTGTTCCAGTTAATGATATCAAGAGTCAAGGATTACAACATTTACAACCAATAAACAAAACATCGGAATATATTAATCATGCCAAAGGTTTATCAAATACAATACAAAGTCAAATGTGAACCAAACGTCAAATACAAATACAAATCAAGTTCATAAAGTGGATCATAAAGGAATTACATCAACGTAATGAATTCCAAATACAATAAATAGATGATCCCAAAATAAGCAAGGCATGATCAAATAAATCCTCAAACTCCTGAAAAAGCGTTAAAAACGACATCAACACAATGTTGGTGAGTTATTCGCAATATGTAAATAAAAGTTGACCCAATAAAAGATTTGATAAATATAGTAAGTTTCAAATAGTATATCTTGAATCATAACCTAAGTGTGAGTATAGATACCTAGATTAAGCATACACTGAACCTGACCACACTGTATCCCCTGTCCTAAGGTGATGGTAAACCAAAGGTAATAATCATACGGTCATAACATCCACTCATAGGGATGTCCTATTGAGCAATGAGGGTAGGTCGATCCCATATAGATCTATATATATGTAACCGTGGGCAATAAGCTAACAAGTGTATAAGGGGGGCTTAACCAAGCCTATGAACCATCTAATCTGAGGTGATACTGATACACTAGGCATACAAGATATACATTCATTTAAACAGTCCAAAATACGCTTTCCAACCCAAAAATAGTAAGAGAATAGGGCTACGAATAACTCACAAAATAAGCTCGGCAAGTATCGGGTAATAATCAAAATGAAGCAAACAATCCGCCGCCTAAGTGCCCTAAATCAACATAACATAGTTTAAGTATCTCAATAACATAGTACGGTTTAGCCTTGCCGGTTAAGTTTAGTGTTCAAGATTTATTAAAGTATTCCAACGATTTCCAAGTCGTGTCATGATGACGGATTCAGGTGACGATGTTCCGCGTCGATAGAGACGATAGGAAAATATCGATAATTTCACGTCATAAAGACTATTAGAAGGGAATAACATTCCGAGCCGAACTTGACTAACAGGAACATCGATTGAAAGGAATACTGTTACCAAAGTTTATTGAAATCGACCAAAGTCAACGTTAAAAATGTTGACTTGGTCAAAGTCAAAGATGTTGACTTGGTCAAAGTCAAAGTCAACAATTTGGAAGGAAAAGTCAAAATTAGAGATGTTGATTTAGAAAAGTCAAAGTCAACAATTTTTTTTATAGAATGGAAATCAACTTTGACATTTTAAGAGTAAAAAGACTTTTATTTCAAAAATAAGGTAAAAAATTGAGTTATAACGGTTTTAAAACGATTTGTTGTAAAACATAAGTAAAACGTTGGTTCAAATATTTCGATAATGTTTAATATTGCGGTAATGTCTTTGAGTCCAAATACGGTATTTGGCTTATATAGTACTTTTATACATAATATATTACCGATATAAGTTTAAGGTTGCAATAGGTTACGAGTCCAAGTCGATTAGTAACGAAAAATGAAAGTTTTGGAGGTCAGACCCCTAGGTGCTGCGCACCTATGGGTAGGTGCTAAGCACCGGGCCATTTTCCAGATTTATGAAATTTACGTTTTAGCCGAAATCTGATTCGTTTGACGTTTTAGCGTGAAAGTGTAAACTGATCAAATGTTAGTTTAGGTTCATTTAGCATTTACCAAGTGTCATATATGTCTAAATGTGTGGTTTTACATATATTTATCATAAAATACGTTAATTTCGGTAATTAGCACATCTTAACATATTGTACCCGTTTTAAGTCCAAATTTCTGAGAACGAAAGGTGTTGGTCTAATATGTTAACCTAACCATTTTCAAGGCTTTAAACCGAAATTAAAGATAATGAAAAGAAGTAGTTAAGAGTTTGTAATGATTTTACCGATTTCACCCGCAAGACGTGTAGGTGTTGGAAACTTGCAAGGATTCGGAGAAAGGACTTTGATGGTGGTGGTGAGGAGGTGATAAGCTCCATAACATGAAAATATCCACCATTAGTCAAGGTCTTAAAAGAAAGGATGTAAAAGGATTTTCGGAGGAATTTACTTACCAAACTTGAGGTGGAGTTCTTCACCGAAAAGTAGCAAAAACTCCAATGGTAGTGGTAGTAATATGAGGAATGAAAAGGGCTTCCATTTACACACAATAAGAAGAATGTTAGACTTTCTCAAAAGGAAGAAAATAGGGAAAGATTTGGAAGGTTCACTTACCAAACTTTCTATAACGTTTTCTTCAAGGAATGTCACCGGAATTTCCCATCTTCAAGTATGTCAACGGAGGTGAGGCTTGATAAGACAAGGGAAGAAGATATTGTGTTAGGAAATTTCTATCATAGTGAAAGAAAAAGTAGGAAAAGAAGGAAAATAACCTTGGAAACTTACTTACCGAAAAGTGTAGAATCAAAGAGTGTTTGCAAGTGGTGATTTCTCCATTTTTCTCACTTGGATTCTTACTTCAATAAGGGTGTAAAAAGAGTCTTAATTCTCTGGAAATGGTTGAGAGAAAACAAGTTTAGATGAAGTAAGAATGAAAGAGAAAGTGGTAAAGTAATTTGATGTAAACTTGAGAATTTGGAATGAGAGAGTGTCCAAACATGTTTAGAGATCCACAATGGGATCAAACACACCCAAATAGGGCATTTTGCAGAAGGTTTCACGTGCTAAAAGGTTTGGCATCTCAAGGATTTGACTCAAAAAGCCGAAATGGATTTTAGCCATTTTTGGCCTAGGTGCTTAGCACCTCCCTCATAGGTGTTGGGCACCGAGGGTTTTCTTGGCTGAAAATGTTAAGTCATGGTTAAAGGACCAGATTTGTAACAGATTCCGTTAGTTCTCCGTTAAAGGACTAACTTTGTAATAGAATTAGTTAGAGGACTAACTTTGTAATGAAATTTCGAATTATGATTTTCTTAACCGACGATTATGGCGTAAACGCAATACTTTAATAACGTGAGAATACTAGATATTAGGCACTTAGGTGATTCTAAAGCTTCCGTCTCGAGAGACAAAGTAATAAAACACATAAACCCGACTCAAATGCAATAAACGTGAGTACAATAAAGCGAAATACAAGGGTCCAAATCATTGCGAATAAAAAGAGTAAATGTCGGTAAAGAATAATAACTCGAAAAGACGAGTTGTCACAGCATCCCCCAGTAAAAAAGGAATTTCGTCCTCGAAATTCTACTGAACACCGCTGCTAGCAAAAAGATGTGGGTACTTCTTCTGCATCTCGTCCTCCCGCTCCCAAGTAATCTCGGCTTCAACCTTGGAGTTCCATCGGACCTTCACTATCGGAATCCGACTCCGTCGTAACCGTTTGACATCTCAGTCAACAATTTTACCGGCTCCTCTAACACATGAAGCGAGTCATCCAAACGTAGTTTCTCCAGTGGCACGATCAAGGTCTCATCAGCAGGGCACTTCTTGAGATGCGATACGTGAAATACGTTGTGCACACCGCACAACTCAGGTGGAAACTCAAGACGATAAGCCACTGGACCAACACGAGTCAAAATCCTGAAGGGACCTGTAAAACGTGGACTAAGCTTGCTGCACTCCTCAAATCGAAACACACCCTTCCACGGAGAAACTTTCAGTAACACCATATCCCCAACTTAGAACTCTAAAAGGTCTCATACGCAAAACTGCGTACTTCTTCTGACGGTCTCTGGCGGCTATCAAACGGTCCTGGATCCTGAAGATCTTATATGTCGGCTCCTGAATCAACTCGGGACCTGAAATCTGACTGTCTCCTACCTCGGCCCCAACATATTGGAGATCTACACTTCCTACCGTAACGAGCCTCAAATGGAGCGTAGTCGATGCTGGAGTGGTAACTATTATTATACGAGAACTCGACTAATGGTAAGTGTCGATCCCAACTCCCACCAAAATCTAACGCACACGCTCGAAGCATATCCTTCAATGTCTGAATAGTACGCTCACTCTGATCATCAATCCGAAGATGGTAAGCCGCACTCATGTCTAATCTGATACCCAAAGCTCGTTGTAAAGACTGCTAAAACCTCGAAGTGAATCATGCATCACGGTCCGAAATTTACGTATACTGGAATACCATGTCTATCCACGATCTCGTCGATGTACAATCTAGATAATTTCTCTACTCGGTATTCTTCACGAATAGGGAGAAAGTGCGCTGACTTAGTCAGTCGATCGACGGTAACCCAGATGGTATTATAACTTCCTGCTCTACACCCCAGACAAACTCCTCACTCTTCTGGGTCAATTTAGTCATAGGCGAGGCTATCTTCGAGAAATTCTCGATGAACCGACGATAGTATCCTGCTAAACCCAAGAATGACCGGATCTCAGTGGGTGTCTTCGGAGCGACCCAATCTCTAACGGCTTCAATCTTGGCAGGATCAACGTGAATGCCCTCACTGCTGACCACGTGGCCAAGAAACTGAACCGCAGATAATCAAAACTCGCATTTCGAGAACTTAGCATAGAGTTTCTCCTGTCTACGCAATTCCAACACTAGTCTCAAATGCTCCTCGTGCTCTTCCCGGCTACGAGAATATATCAGAATGTCGTCAATGAAAACGATCACGAACTAGTCGGAGTAAGGACGACATATACGGTTCATCATGTCTATGAAAGCTGCAGGCGCATTCGTGAGACCGAAAGGCATAACTAAAAACTCGAAATGGCCATAACGCATTCTGAAGGCGGTCTTCGGAATGTCCTCCTCCTGCACTCTCACCTGATGATATCCGGATCGTAAATCAATCTTCGAAAAGAAGCAAGAACCCTGAAACTGATCGAACAAATCATCCATACGCGGCAAAAGATACCGGTTCTTCACTGTCAGCTTATTCAGCTCTCTGTAGTCTATACACAACCTCATAGAACCATCCTTCTTCTTCACGAAGAGTACCGGTGCGCCCCACGGAGAGAAACTCGGTCTAACAAAGCCTTTATCCACCAACTCCTGAACCTGCTTCGAAAGCTCTAACATCTCCGAAGGTGCCAACCGATAAGGAGCCTTCGCCACCGGCGCTGCCCCGGGAACCAAATCTATCCGAAACTCTACCTGTCTACTAGAGGTAAACCAGGTAAGTCCTCTGGAAATACATCGGGAAAGTCACGAACTACCGGCTTCTCCCCAATCTGCTACTCGGTGTCTTTCTTCACAGGGTGTGCAAGAAAGAGTGTGCAATCCCGTTTGATGTACTCCCGAACCTTCATACAAGAAGCGATCGTAAGGCGCTTCCCCGCCTTATTCTCCTGAACTAAAAATTGTCCACCAACTGATAACGGAATACGAATCATCTTCTCGAAACATACGATCTCTGCACGGTGTGTCGTTAACCAATCCATACTGATAATAACGTCGAAGCTACCCAGCGTAGTCGGAATCAAGTCGATAGGAAAAAGTGATCGTCGAAACTATCACGACAGGCGGAAAGTACTTCAGTAGTAGGCAAAACTCACCATCGGCTAACTCTATCTCGAAGAAAGACACTATCAGTCTAGACGTACGAGCAATCACAGTCCTATACTCATTAGATATAAAATTCTTCAAATAGCGGACTAGAATCTGGAGTCGAACTTCTCGGAATCGCACTAGTAGGACAACTTCGTCTCGTCGACTTCTTTACAGATATGAGTTTTCTTCGGTTCCAACGCGAAAGAGACGTAAAAAGAAGACGAAAATAAAGAAAAAAGAAAAAGGAAAATGCGCAACACTAAGAGAATCTGGGACAAACATTAAGATCAAAAATAGAATAAATGCATACTGAGGTTAGGTAAGGAAAGTACCCGTAACGACGCGAGGATCCTGTTGAGCCTCCTGAGCTTCAATAACAAGTGCTTTACCACGGGAATCCAAATCGGACGAAGTATCAACACCAACTGCAACCAACTCGGGACACCTGTTCCTAAGATGCTCGGCAGAACCACACTCGTAACATTTGCCTCTGTAGGACTTACAAAACCCAAATGTGTGTCCTAGCTTCTTACACTTAAAGCACTTCCAACAAGTCACATCTTTGGCATGTTTGTTACCACACCGTTCACACTGCTGATACGTACTCCGGATCTCTGGAGTCACCACCCGACGAATTGTCTGTCTCCTAGCTTTCTTCCACAATTTACCATGACGAGAGCTACCACTTCGTTTCTTTCCGGAATTATGCTTAACTTCAACTGTCGGTAATCCAACATCGCTACTCTGTACTGTGCTATCCCTGATCTGGGCGACAATAGTGGGTATCAAAGCTGCTAACTGCTCGGCAACGAGCTGACCGATATCTGTCGTCATATCCGTTTCTTCATCACTGACTTCCACACTCGGAGTCGTGTTACAAATTCTCGCGCTCGGACGACCATGTCTCGCTGACCATCTCGTCGCTGTCGTCTTCACAGGCGGCATCGTTATGAAACTAGAAAGAAAGAACTCGATAAGCAAGATGTGTGCAACACGGAAAATAAGGCCAAGTGCGAAAATAACAAAAGCGAAAATAAGCACATAAGGCAAAATGGTGCGCACATAGCAAATCAGAGAAAATCGATTGAAAAGCCTACGGTCATAGTCCAAGTGATTTCCTTCATAAAATCACCCGGTTCGCTATAACCATTGGCTCTGATACGAATTTATGTCACACCCCGCTCAAAGCGGAAACACGGAGTGTTCCAGTTAATGATATCAAGAGTCAAGGATTACAACATTTACAACCAATAAACAAAACATCGGAATATATTAATCATGCCAAAGGTTTATCAAATACAATACAAAGTCAAATGTGAACCAAACGTCAAATACAAATACAAATCAAGTTCATAAAGTGGATCATAAAGGAATTACATCAACGTAATGAATTCCAAATACAATAAATAGATGATCCCAAAATAAGCAAGGCATGATCAAATAAATCCTCAAACTCCTAAAAAAGCGTTAAAAACGACATCAACACAATGTTGGTGAGTTATTCGCAATATGTAAATAAAAGTTGACCCAATAAAAGATTTGATAAATATAGTAAGTTTCAAATAGTATATCTTGAATCATAACCTAAGTGTGAGTATAGATACCTAGATTAAGCATACACTGAACCTGACCACACTGTATCCCCTGTCCTAAGGTGATGGTAAACCAAAGGTAATAATCATACGGTCATAACATCCACTCATAGGGATGTCCTATTGAGCAATGAGGGTAGGTCGATCCCATATAGATCTATATATATGTAACCGTGGGCAATAAGCTAACAAGTGTATAAGGGGGGCTTAACCAAGCCTATGAACCATCTAATCTGAGGTGATACTGATACACTAGGCATACAAGATATACATTCATTTAAACAGTCCAAAATACGCTTTCCAACCCAAAAATAGTAAGAGAATAGGGCTACGAATAACTCACAAAATAAGCTCGGCAAGTATCGGGTAATAATCAAAATGAAGCAAACAATCCGCCGCCTAAGTGCCCTAAATCAACATAACATAGTTTAAGTATCTCAATAACATAGTACGGTTTAGCCTTGCCGGTTAAGTTTAGTGTTCAAGATTTATTAAAGTATTCCAACGATTTCCAAGTCGTGTCATGATGACGGATTCAGGTGACGATGTTCCGCGTCGATAGAGACGATAGGAAAATATCGATAATTTCACGTCATAAAGACTATTAGAAGGGAATAACATTCCGAGCCGAACTTGACTAACAGGAACATCGATTGAAAGGAATACTGTTACCAAAGTTTATTGAAATCGACCAAAGTCAACGTTAAAAATGTTGACTTGGTCAAAGTCAAAGATGTTGACTTGGTCAAAGTCAAAGTCAACAATTTGGAAGGAAAAGTCAAAATTAGAGATGTTGATTTAGAAAAGTCAAAGTCGACGATTTTTTTTATAGAATGGAAATCAACTTTGACATTTTAAGAGTAAAAAGACTTTTAGTTCAAAAATAAGGTAAAAAATTGAGTTATAACGGTTTTAAAACGATTTGTTGTAAAACATAAGTAAAACGTTGGTTCAAATATTTCGATAATGTTTAATATTGCGGTAATGTCTTTGAGTCCAAATACGGTATTTGGCTTATATAGTACTTTTATACATAATATATTACCGATATAAGTTTAAGGTTGCAATAGGTTACGAGTCCAAGTCGATTAGTAACGAAAAATGAAAGTTTTGGAGGTCAGACCCCTAGGTGCTGCGCACCTATGGGTAGGTGCTAAGCACCGGGCCATTTTCCAGATTTATGAAATTTACGTTTTAGCCGAAATCTGATTCGTTTGACGTTTTAGCGTGAAAGTGTAAACTGATCAAATGTTAGTTTAGGTTCATTTAGCATTTACCAAGTGTCATATATGTCTAAATGTGTGGTTTTACATATATTTATCATAAAATACGTTAATTTCGGTAATTAGCACATCTTAACATATTGTACCCGTTTTAAGTCCAAATTTCTGAGAACGAAAGGTGTTGGTCTAATATGTTAACCTAACCATTTTCAAGGCTTTAAACCGAAATTAAAGATAATGAAAAGAAGTAGTTAAGAGTTTGTAATGATTTTACCGATTTCACCCGCAAGACGTGTAGGTGTTGGAAACTTGCAAGGATTCGGAGAAAGGACTTTGATGGTGGTGGTGAGGAGGTGATAAGCTCCATAACATGAAAATATCCACCATTAGTCAAGGTCTTAAAAGAAAGGATGTAAAAGGATTTTCGGAGGAATTTACTTACCAAACTTGAGGTGGAGTTCTTCACCGAAAAGTAGCAAAAACTCCAATGGTAGTGGTAGTAATATGAGGAATGAAAAGGGCTTCCATTTACACACAATAAGAAGAATGTTAGACTTTCTCAAAAGGAAGAAAATAGGGAAAGATTTGGAAGGTTCACTTACCAAACTTTCTATAACGTTTTCTTCAAGGAATGTCACCGGAATTTCCCATCTTCAAGTATGTCAACGGAGGTGAGGCTTGATAAGACAAGGGAAGAAGATATTGTGTTAGGAAATTTCTATCATAGTGAAAGAAAAAGTAGGAAAAGAAGGAAAATAACCTTGGAAACTTACTTACCGAAAAGTGTAGAATCAAAGAGTGTTTGCAAGTGGTGATTTCTCCATTTTTCTCACTTGGATTCTTACTTCAATAAGGGTGTAAAAAGAGTCTTAATTCTCTGGAAATGGTTGAGAGAAAACAAGTTTAGATGAAGTAAGAATGAAAGAGAAAGTGGTAAAGTAATTTGATGTAAACTTGAGAATTTTGAATGAGAGAGTGTCCAAACATGTTTAGAGATCCACAATGGGATCAAACACACCCAAATAGGGCATTTTGCATAAGGTTTCACGTGCTAAAAGGTTTGGCATCTCAAGGATTTGACTCAAAAAGCCGAAATGGATTTTAGCCATTTTTGGCCTAGGTGCTTAGCACCTCCCTCATAGGTGCTGGGCACCGAGGGTTTTCTTGGCTGAAAATGTTAAGTCATGGTTAAAGGACCAGATTTGTAACAGATTCCGTTAGTTCTCCGTTAAAGGACTAACTTTGTAATAGAATTAGTTAGAGGACTAACTTTGTAATGAAATTTCGAATTATGATTTTCTTAACCGACGATTATGGCGTAAACGCAATACTTTAATAACGTGAGAATACTAGATATTAGGCACTTAGGTGATTCTAAAGCTTCCGTCTCGAGAGACAAAGTAATAAAACACATAAACCCGACTCAAATGCAATAAACGTGAGTTAAAATAAAGCGAAATACAAGGGTCCAAATCATTGCGAATAAAAAGAGTAAATGTCGGTAAAGAATAATAACTCGAAAAGACGAGTTGTCACAGTTTTCTACCCCGTTTTGAAACACTTTGAATGTTTCAAACACCTCATGTTTATGTTTAAGTAAATAAACATAACCATAATGGCTGAAATCATCCGTAAATGTTACGAAGTAGTAAGCTCATTTCCTAAACATATGCCTAAAGGGACCACATACATCACTATGTATGATGCCTAGTAGGTTAGTTGCCCTTTGATTCTCATGCGAGAAGGGTTTCCTTGCCATTTTGCACGATACACAAGACTCATATCTATCAAATGAATCATCACTTGATTTCAAAAGCCCTTCACGTTGAAGTCTTTCGATACGGTGTTCGCCTATGTGTGCAAGACGACAATGCCATACGTAGGATGAGTCCAAGTTAGACTTGGCTCGTTTAGTGCTTATATTAAACATTGAATTATTAGTATATGAAAGACGATCATGCAAATCAATTTCAAATATTCCATTAACTGTAATACAATAATGAACATTATTCGTTGAAACTGAAATACCAAAATCTGTAAATGCATTATTAAAATCATTATCTTTCAATAATGAAACTGAAACAATTCCCCTAACAATAGAAGGAAAATAATGACAATTGTCTAATACCAAAATTATTCCCGTAGGTAATTGTATGTCATAACTTTCGATGGCTTCCGCTGTTACATGCAGGTCGTTGCCGACGTACACATACAATGATCCATTCTTCAACTTCTTATTTGCTCTAAACCCCTGTAAGGAGTTACAAATATGAGTACCACAACCAGTGTCATATACCAAAGTATTTGATTTAGAGAAAGAAAATAATTGGATAGTCAAAATACCCGAAGATCCGACATTTCCGACTCTCTTCTTATTTTGCACCTCCGATAGATACTCAGGACAATTCCTCTTCCAGTGTCCTATTTGACCACAATGGTGCACACATCATCTTTAGCGACCTGTGCCTTTTTAGCTGGAGGGGTTTGCTTAGGCTTGGAAGAATAAACAACAACTTGCTTATTTTTCCTAGTATTTTCAACTTTGCCTATAAATTGATTAGGTTTCAAATATGTAAAATAATGTTTACTTTTGTTAATGTTCAATTATCTGGAAAACATTTAATGGAATCGAAATATTTGGAGAACCCAACTTTAAATTCGTCATCATAAAATAGCATTTTTCGAACCACTCGTCCCGGATATCAAAAAGTTCAGAACCGGTCCTGCATTCATGCTCTAAATATCTAGAGTTCTTGTCTCAAAATTGTTAAGAAAATTAACACTCTACTGTTTGTTTATATTCAAATTTTGTTGTCTTAATTTAGAGTGTACCTTTTATCTTATCTTATGCGTTAAAAAATTTGTGATATCCTAAGACAATTTATAACGTCAAAATACTTTTTGTTATAAAAACGAACAAACACAATAGAGGTTTGGCCGGTATCCAAAGCCGAGCATCCTACATAATGATAATAAACAAGGTTTTATGATGCCCGCACTTTGTGTCGGAATTTAAGATACACACTACTGAATCATAAAAGAAGTTGATGGTCACAAGAAAGATTAAACAAAACGTATAAAAACTTAGAGTATTGATAACCACAATATTGGGGGAACGTAAGGACGCGTTTCGCGATTGAAGGAGATTACATCCACAAATGCAGCGGGGGGGTTTTTTATTCAATGTACAACAAACTGATGCATGTAATGATTAATTAACCACAGGCTTGGTTATCAAAACTCAAAAACTTAAATACATTTAGGGGTAAAAGAAGGTAAAATTTAATAAATAAAAAAAAGGGCTAAAATGGTAAAGTTGTAAAAACTAAGAGGAATATCTGAAAATATGAAGTGAATAGGAATAGTGATACTTGAAATAATTGATAGTATTGGAGATACCTGATTACTGGTTACAAGTAAAGATGGAATATGGTTAAAAGTACGAGTTTGAGTTTCCATCTTTCTTAGGTTGTTGCCTGTGAAGATTAGATTCCAGAAATAAATGATAAAATAGATAAAAGGAAAAGGTCAGTTATACTTCTCCAAACTGTCGGTTTATATAGTCAAATAGAAATAACAACCTCGTGCTCAGAAAACAGTAAAATACATAAAATGTTACTTTTTGTGACTAGTGTTTAGTGAATGGAATATATTCTTTCATTTGAGCTCCTACTATAAAACTACAAAGATCTCTCCCTACATCATTCATCAAAATCACTAAACCATTCCCATCCCCGAGTATTTGGGTGATTGTGCATCGTCATGACAAAAGTTTATCCAGACTCTATGACTCGGTCAGTAAACATTTCTTCCGAGTGGGCTTCAAGTAAGCATGAGGTAGTCTTAACAGTTTGGAAGAAGTCTATGCTCTTTAATTGCGATGGATTTACTGTGTTCGACTCCAATGGAAATCTTGTATTTCGTGTAGACAACTATCTCGCCCAAGGCAATGGTGAGATTGTACTCATGGATTCCCCTGGCCGCTCTCTCCAAACCATTCGACATAGGGTATGTCTCCATAATCATGTTGTTTCAAATATTATTTAATCCCGCCAACTATGTGTTTATATGAACCCTTACGTCCTAAATTTCTTTTACATAATAAGTAATCTGAATTGCGTTATTATTTTCAGAGGTTAAGCCATAACTGGCTGGTGTACGACCAAGAAACAGCCTTAAAACCAGTATTATCTGCGAAGAAACATGCGAACCTTCTCAATACCAAGTCCTTAGCTTACGTTATAAATGACAAAAATGGTCAAAAGAGAAACAATATCTATGAGATCGAAGGATCATATGCACAGAATTGCTGTGTCGTGTATGATGACATGCGGCGTAGAGTTGCTGAGATTAGGCCCAAGGAAGCCAAGGGAGGGGTTGCTCTTGGCGGAGATGTTTTCAGTTTGGTTGTTCAGCCAGCTTTTATTGATCCCGTTGTTGCCATGTCCCTCGTGATCGTCCTTGATCAGATGTTTCGTTCCACCAGACGTTCATTAATCAGCAAATATCAATAATCTAAACATGAGACGTCCTTGACCATGAGTTGTTTATCACCTAGCACATACAAGAGCAGGTGTTTTAACTCTTGAATTATCTGATAGCTAGCAAAATATGTTTTTTACTTTCGAATTGGTAACATATTATATAAATTCGAAGAATTGAAAAGAATATATATATATATATATATATATATATATATATATATATATTGAATGGTTGAGAACTCAAAATTCTGCCAGAACTCTTTCTGATTGGCTGATGACTTTTGTAGGGAAAAAAACTACCAAGGATATTAAAGTAATTTACCCATAATAATTTAAATAAATATTTATTTATTTCAAAATCAAATCCCTCAAATTTCTCTCCAGTAATTATCATTATCATCTATCTCTATTCTTTTCGTTTATATATTTCTATGAAAAAATTAGATCGTTTTTTTGTTTATATTTATGAGTTGTTGTTTGTGGGGTTTTGTAACATGGAAATAATTCCTCATGACGATCGTATTACTACCGAATTATCAAATATTAACTCAAATGATAAGGATTCCGAAATTATTCCAGTGCCAGATATCGATTGCATTTTTGATGATGCCGAAAATGTAATTGATGATGATGAAGGTAAGTTATTATTTTGGATTGCATTTATTATTAATCATGAACGAGAAGATGATCACAGTTGTATAGTTTTGTTCAATTTTTTGTAATTCAGTTATACTGAATTACAAAAAATTGAACAAAACTATACAACTGTGATCATCTTCTCGTTCATGATTAATAATAAATGCAATCCAAAATAATAACTTACCTTCATCATCATCAATTACATGTTCGGCATCATCAAAAATGAAATCGATATCTGGCACTGGAATAATTTCGGAATCCTTATCATTTGAGTTAATATTTGATAATTCGGTAGTAATACGATCGTCATGAGGAATTATTTCCATGTTACAAAACCCAACAAACAACAACTCATAAATATGATCGGAAAAAACGATCTAATTTTTTCATAGAAATATATAAACGAAAAGGATAGAGATAGATGATAATGATAATTACTGGAGAGAAATTTGAGGGATTTGATTTTGAAATAAATAAATATTTATTTAAATTATTATGGGTAAATTACTTTAATATCCTTGGTAGTTTTTTTCCCTATAAAAGTCATCACCCAATCAAAAAAGAGTTCTCGCAGTTCTCGCAGAATTTTGAGTTCTAGCACCAACCATTTACTATATATATATATATATATATATATATATATATATATATATATATATATATATATATATATATATATATATATATATATATATAAACACTTTTTATAAGTGTACAGAAAAAAATGTACATAAATGTGTTGTAGTGTACATCTTTTACCAATGAAATGTATCTTTATCTTATATTTTTAAAGTGGACACTTAATTTTGTGATAAAACCAAAATAAAAAGGTAAACATTTATTTGGACATAGGAAGTACTGTATATATTTGAACCTATAAATCCTCATCGAAACGTGAATGAAGTGGGTTATTTTCTCGATCGAATTAGATACATATCTCTCGACATTATAACGATTTACATGTGAAAATATATGAGGGTTTATAATTTATTTATTTGAATATAAAACTAAAGGCTTGCTTAGTGAGCATTCAGTAAAGCCATAATATCAGCAGATTTTATGACAGAAAGGTAATTTCTTTTACAGCAAACAACACAGATTAATTAAGGTGACACACATGTAAAACGCTCTCAAAGCCGACCCACGATCAATACACAAGCAAAAGCTCCCACTTCATTTTATGATCATAACAAACATACTTTAACAAAAGCCAAATATGACCATAATACGCGTCAAACAGCTCAACCGTAGTTCTTCATTTAATCGAAAAACTACAGTTTTACGCTATTAATATAACACAAGCACACGATCAATCTCCGTTTTCATCTTTAGTAAGTTAATCAAAGTGGTTTATAACTATGGAAATGATAAAGGTGATATATTTGCTGTTATTTGGCTGGTTTTTAGCTGAATTGGTAATAATACATGCGGAAATACGTTCAATTATTGTTTTTGGAGACTCTTCTGTGGATGCGGGTAATAATAACTATGTAGATACTATTGTCAAGAGCAACTTTCAGCCTTATGGTCGGGATTTCTATGATAGCCGACCCACGGGTCGTTTTTCTAATGGACGGATAGCTACGGATTTTATCTCGGAGGCTCTTGGAATCAGGGATATAGTGCCTGCGTATTTGGACCCGCATTATAATATGACAGATTTTGCTAAAGGAGTCAGCTTTGCTTCAGCTGGAACAGGCTATGATAATCTTACCTCTGAAATAATGGTATGTTCCTAAATTTTAGATTTCAGTTTCCTCTATGCTATTGCTGGCAAATGGGTGGTCGGGTAATGGGTTGAATGGGTGCACACTCAACAAACAGAGTTAAGTTTGTCAAAATTTTAAAGAGTCAGAAGATATGACGCCCCTACACATCTGGTTGGGCTCGGTTGGCCGTAAAAAACCTCCTCTCACTTTTCCTTTCTTTTGTTGTTTTTGGCACGGATGGACATCCGGGTCTATTTATCGTTTGGGTGTGTTTTAACCAAGCGGTTTCTCGTCTAGCAGTACGTGAGGTGGTCCACTAACCGGGTTGTGGGTTCAAGTCCTGTAAGGACAAAAATATGATTAGTTGTCGACAAAAAGGTTATTTCCGGCGGAGAAACCCTAGCTCCGTGATCCATTTGGATCCAACCAACCCTTCCCCAAGGACCGGCCCCGAGGCAATGATCATTTGTCCTCTGGAAACCAACTGGGAGTGGGAGCGGATCGAACCCGTGACCCATTTCTACAAAATTCCTTCACAGTTGGCCCCACAAGGCATTTGCGGTTGGGGAATGGTACCGCTAGGACAAAGTCCCTTGTATATATGCCTTTCTAAAAATAAAATAAATAAAATCCTTTGGTTGTGTTGGGAGAAATAATATATTCAATTACAAAATGGCTTCTAGCCTAGCGGTATTTGGGTTGCCACCAACCTATAAATTGTGGGTTCAGGTCGGATGACGGACAAACGTGTGAATAAATGTGTGTTAGTGTAATAATTTTTGTTTACAAAAAAGAATCAATATATTCAATTGGATTAATGTTAAGAGTTTACGAGTCACATCAGGTTGTGTTGCCCCTCTAACATTTTTCGTAATACTTTTAAATATACTCCTAAGGATTGCATAAACTATATCATAATTAACCATAAAACGTTTTGGAATAAAAAGATTTATGGGTGGTTATAAGCCTTACATTCCCATTCTAGTTAGTTTAATACTTTTGAGTTTTGATGCTTCAACCTTTTGACTAAAGGCTTGATGCTACAACTTTTAATAGTACTTTATAAATAAATAATTCAATGTAAGAAATAGTTATCTTGAAAATTTAGAATAAAATGAAAAAGTTGGCGGGTCAACCCAACCCGATACATATGTGTTTGACTAGTTTTAGAATGACCCGTTTTAATCCATACCCAACGGGCATAACATCTTTTATCTTGAAATGAATTTGAATGTAATTGCAGTCGGTAATACCACTATGGCAAGAGCTTGAATACTATAAGGAATACCAGAACAAAATGAGACTTCATTTTGGAGTTGCAGAAACTAGCAAAGTATTAAATGAAGCGCTTTATCTTATTAGTCTCGGAACAAATGATTTCCTAGAGAATTATTATTCACTTCCGCTTAGATCAGCAGTCTATCCCGTTGAAGAATATCAAAAATTTCTTTTAGGGATAGCCAGAAATTTCGTCACGGATCTATATGATTTAGGAGCTCGTAAAATATCTATAGGTGGCCTTCCTCCAATGGGTTGTTTACCATTACAAAGAACCGAAAGCTCTTTTTTAGGGAAGACTTGTATACAAAGGTATAATAATGTGGCTCAGGAATACAATGTGAAGTTGCAGAAATTGGTTCGGAAACTGAACCAAGAGTTGAGTGGCATACAATTGGTCTACTCGGACATATATAATATTCTCTCGGATATCATCAAAAGTCCACATTCCTTTGGTAAGTTTCTGATGTTTTCACCAAGAATCCACACTTTTCTGATTATCGTATTTTCATTACCAATATTTTTTAGGCCGGAAAAATCATTTGAGTGTAAGATACTTTAAATTAAGTTGACTAACTCTCAAAAACTTCAGAACCGATTAACTTAAAAGATTATTTTACATCACACTGTACACTAACATCACATTGTTGGTGAAATATGATGTTTACGCTTGCAGGATTTGAGGTTGGAGAAACAGCATGTTGTGCAACTGGAAGGTACGAGATGAGTTACATGTGCAACAAGTTCAACCCGTTCACGTGTAACATTGCAAATAAATATGTATTTTGGGATTCAATTCACCCGACTGAGAAGACTAATTTCATAGTTGCAGAACACGCAATCAGGACCTCTTTGGCAGAATTTCTCTAGTTAAGTATTTGGTCATTGTTACGGTGAAGCTAGGGATCGTTACTATTATATGCATATTTAACCAGCTCTAAGTTTCATCACCTATTCATTATATGATTATTTTTTTTATTTTTTTTTATTGTTATGAAATGAATGGCCACCTAAGGAGTTAAAGCCAGTGGGAATCGAACTTTAAAATCTCATCTGGAATGATCACGAAGAAGTATTAAACATATTCGGAGTAGAAAGTTTGTGCTTTTAGACTTTTGAAATCAAAATAGAGTTCTGACTACACTAAGTAATTACTATTACTCGGTCAAAAAAAAAACATATGATAAAAGTTTACGTTTGGAAAAATGATCAACAATGAACTTAAACAGTCACCGAATTCTTATTAAAAAAAAAAAAAAAAAAAAAAAAACGTACATTCAAAACGGGGAATCCCCGATATTAAAAACGGGGATGGGGAATCCCCAATATTAAAAACGGGGATGGGGAATCCCCGATATTAAAAACGGGGATGGGGCCGGGGATGGTAAAACCCTTTGGGTACCCGTACCCGTACTCGTACCCGAACCCGTACCCGAAATAATTAAGTTTAAATATATCATTATTTATTAAAATCCCAATAATATATACTTAATATATATATCGTACCAAACTTTTCATCTTCCCTGGAAATTAGGGAGTCACCGATTCTAACTGCCATATATAAATGAAAAATAAAAAACCCTAGCCTCTTAAACCACAACTGCTAATCTGCAACTGCTACATCATTCCTACGGTTTTCACTTTCCAGGTTGCAACAGGTGAACGAATATTGTCAAGGTAAACAAGTTTATATACAAAGATTTCATTTTGTTAAGGGTTGATTTGAATTCACATCTTAGTTTCCACAATTTGACTTGTAATCTTGTTCTTTTGTTGCAACTGGTTTTGAATTCTTATTGCATGTATGAATTATGCAAAACTATTTTTGAAGTATGGATGTCTAGAAGTTACTTTTTTCTTATTGTAATGTTTTTTTATACTTTGTTGGTTGGTGTTACAGTAAGGCTAAGTGCCGAAAAATTTATGTAGTTGGATAGTTACAAAATACTTAATACGTGAGAAGGAAATCCCCGTCCCCGATGGGGATGGGGATGGGATTGCAATTTTACTCCCCATCGGGTATGAGGCCGAGGATGGGGATGAATATTGAGATTGGGGATGGGGATGGGAAACATGATCCCCGAAATTCCCCGACCCATTGCCATCCCTAGGCACACTACATCCTTAGCTTCATAAAATGAGGGAAATGGTTTAGTTTGTTATTTATGTCAACTATTGCGTTACTAATTCGGCTTTGGAAATAGGAGTGTCAAAACAACATTTAAATCATCAAACAAATTTTTGAGAGTGTGACAAAATCCGGTGATATGGAGCATTACTTTAGCGTTACAATATAAAGTAAAGAAAATTTGACACCACAACTAATATTGCGCTCCCTCGGCAAACCAAAGGTATGATACATATGAAAAATTGAATTAGTGACGGCGCTAGCAGGCAATGGAGGTGTTGAGGTGAATAATGAAGCATGTACAATCATAATGATAATAAACGAATATGCGTTCAGTAAATAATGTTGAGATGACATACGCTTTGTTAGGTTTACAGTTAAGCCTCTATACTATTTACTATATATAAACATAAAGACATATTACTAAAATACGCAAATGTCAAACAGTAGAGACCCTCAAAGAATCACAATAGACCAGCAATTTGGTGATCAAACGTCCATCGCGCTTTTAATCATAACGATCATACGTTTAACCAAGAGCAAAATGACGTCCATAATATTCTTTACGACTCTATGAACGATACCATTAAAGATAAGCATGCTATGGTTCATATCTCATACAGTCAAATTGCACCTAATATCATTTATTATACAGAACATAATTCGTCAATTTTTTCAACTAGCCATAAATATTAGCCATTAATGCAACACACCGATTATTATTATCAACCTCATTTCCATCTATAAAAAGCATCAAGCAAAACTTTTGTAATTGTATCATTAGTAGTTTTCCTAGCAAAGTAAGTTATAAATATGGGACTGATAAAACCCATACATTTGCTGCTGTTTGGTCGGTTTTTAGCTCAAATGATCATAATTGACGCGAAAATAGAATCTTTTATTGTATTTGGAGATTCGACTGTAGATTCTGGTAACAATAACTATGTACCTACTGCTCTCAAGAGCAACTTTAAGCCGTATGGTCGTGATTTCTATGGTAGACTACCTACGGGGCGGTTTTGTAATGGTCGGATTGTTACTGATTTTATCTCTGAGGCTTATGGTATCAGGGATATAGTACCTGCGTATTTGGACCCGCATTATAACATTTCAGATTTTGCAAAAGGTGTCAGCTTTGCTTCAGCTGGAACGGGATTTGATAATCTTACCGCCGCTATACTGGTGAGTTCATACCATATACGTGCTCAATTTCCTTAATTCTAGAGGAGGCATATTGATCAAAATGGATCCACTAAGATGGAAATATTTCTCCATTTATAAATAAAATAGAGGTGTCAGTTTCGACCAGTTTACTCACAAGAAACATATTAAAAAGAAACGGGTCAAATGGGTCAAATGTCGCCCAAACTGTACTTTTATATTTGAATATATAAAACTTCCTTAATAATTTATTCAAAAAATAAATAGTTTATTAATGATATAATATAACTTATATATATCATTTTTAACACAGTAACTTTTTTTTTTAAAGTGAACATTTTGGACTAATATTGTTTCAAGTCAACAAAACCCGACCCACATAAATTACTCGTTTGACTGCAAACCCTTTTTGCAGTATCCCGAACGCGTACAACCTGCCAATTTTGCCACCTCTGAATGATATAGATGCCTTAACTTTTCCAATGTGACTACAGTCAGTGATACCACTATGGAAGGAGCTCGAATACTTCAAGGAATACCAGAGCAAAATGAGACTTCATTTCGGAGCCGCAAAAGCTAACAAAGTAATCCGTGAAGCACTTTATCTGATAAGTATCGGAACAAATGATTTCCTAGAGAACTATTACTCACTTCCACTGAGATCAACAGTCTATTCCGTTGAGGAATATGAGAATTTTCTTTTAGGGATAGCCAGAAACTTCATCACAGATCTCTATAAGCTAGGAGCTCGTAAGATATTGATAGCCGGTCTTCCTCCAATGGGTTGCTTGCCATTAGAAAGAACCAAATATTACTTCTCAGGAAAAAAATGTATACGGAAATACAATCGTGTGGCTCAGAAGTTCAATGTGAAATTGAAGCAATTGGTCAGAAAACTAAAACAGGAGTTGGGTGGCTTACATTTAGTATACTCAGACGTATATAACATTCTCTTAGATATTATCACAAATCCTCGCTCTTTTGGTAAGCTTTTGATGTTTTCATAACTAATAACAAGGTAACCAACATGTTAAGAAACTCACATTGTTGCGGAATCTGATGATTCTGCTTGCAGGATTTGAGGTTGGAGAGAAAGCATGCTGTGCTACCGGAAGGTTTGAGATGGGTTACCTTTGTAACAAATTCAGCCCGTTCACATGTAAAGATGCAAATAAATATGTGTTTTGGGATTCATTCCATCCGTCTGAGAAGACAAATTTCATAGTTGCACAACAGACACACAAGACCTCTATGGCAGAATTTCTGTAGTTACTCCGTAGATAAGTTAAGCGGTCATGTTATGTGTGTATGTAACGAATAATAAGTTTTAACCATCACAATTTCAGAGTAGTTTCTTGCTTGCTTAAAATAAGTTTCAACTTTGATGGGACGGAGCTCGTAACTTTAGTATAGGAAATTTGGCTCAATAAAATTTTGAATTTTCTAATGGGCATCCCCAAGAAGGACCTCGTGAGAAGGTAGAACATGTTACATGCTGGATCGAGGAGTTAGCATACTTCGGTTCCGGGAAATTATGAATGATTTGTATAAAATTTATAAGATTAAAATTATGTGATCTAGTAATCATGAGCTTATCGATAGCCTACCCGAAAAGGACATAACCAAGAGGTTGTGTGTTTAAGATACATAAATGAATAGTTGTGTGGTGTGATTTAAAAGTTTCGATTTTGCTAAACCTAGCACTCGGGCTATTTTAAAAAATCAAAACACGTATAATTATATTCTACGTTAATAATAGCCGCTCGTAAGTAAACTAGTGTCTAAATACTTGCAATGAATTGGGGTTTATACGGCCCAGGAACACCATCGTAAAAACATTTTCCTAAAACCCTGTCTTAGGTTTTTAACAACCAAAAATCCTATCTCCGGCGATCATTTGTCGTAAAAATGGCCGGAGCTCGGTCAAGATTCCTCTTCCTACTCCGCCGCCGTCCTTTCTCTCTTCTCCGATCACCTCGCCGTCATTCTCTCACCACCCTATCCGCCGCCACAAACCACCGTATCACTTCATTCACTCCGATCAAATTCATTCAAACCTTCCACTCCACACCCACTAATTCTGCATTTCCAGTAAACCATCATAACCCCAGAGACGGTCACCACGTTCAGCCGTCCCATCCATGGCCCGAGTGGTTTCGATTACTCGAATCGTTATCCCGTGCTGGTTACTTTAATGGAAATAGTAATCTGGACAATGAGTTTATAGCTAATGAGAATTTACCTATGGAATTTATGAATGCTGCGAATTCGTGCTTAGCGTTTGCTCGTGATCGCCCTGATATCTTGGAGTTCGTTACAGTTATTCATATAATATGTTCTCTTAATTTGTTACAAAATGTTTATGTTTATATGAAATGTATTTTTATTTGCAGGTGGCTTCCATGGAAGGATATTAAAGTGGTTATCGATAATGGGTATCCCTTTCTGTTCAAAAGTGGTCAAGAAACCGATACAAGAATGAGGTCTTTCTTACAGGTTTGTAAGTTTTGTTAGATATGAATAACTTTGATTGTAGAATTGGATGTGATTTTTGTTTGTTGTGTTGAATTGAAGGCGGATGGATTTAATGAAGCGGCATTAGAGGACTTGATGAAGTATATAGTGAGTTATGTGAGTAATCCTATTATTTATCCCGAAAGAAACATTAGGGAAGCTACTGAATCGTCTGTTAGAAACTTGTTACAAGAGATGACTACTGTGATCGATAATGGCCGGGAACAAATGTCAAGAAATTTTGGACCAAATATTACCATGAAAAAGGGTGATTGGATATGCTCAAAGTAAGTAGCTCTACTTGTTTTGATTTATTGTATTTATGCAATTGGTTTTTAGCGTGAGCGTTAAAGGATATGATTTGTGTTTGAGCAGATGCAATTTCATGAACTTTGCAAGGAATACTCAATGTCTCGAATGTGAAGAGTTGCGACCACAGAGACAGTTGACTGGTGGGGACTGGGATTGTCCTCGGTAATTATTACTTTAACCCTACATTTTACTAGTTGTGGAAAAGCGTCGTTGCATAAATGTGATTAAATGTGGGTTTCTTTCCTTTTCAGATGTAATTTTTTTAATTACCGAAAGAATGTGGTGTGCTTGAAATGTGAGTGTAAGCGACCAGATGAGGCTCCATTGCAAGGTGGTTATGGCTCTCCTGGTGGTTACACGTCAAGCAATTCAGAAATATCAACCAGTTATGTTCAAAGCAGCCGGATTCAGAATACTGAGAAAGAAGAGAGAACAGAAAGATGGTTCAAGAAAGTGAAGGAATTACATGGTGTCACAGACCCGACAAGTTCTAGTTCAAATGTTGGTTTTCCTCAGATTATGCCTATGCGTAAAGACGAAAACCATTTTGTAGGGAACATGAATAATGATCGTGTCTCTTCTCCTTACCAAGGAAGCACTAGCAGCTTTGTTCCGTTCCCACCAGACTATTTTGCCAAGAAAAATGTCCAGCAGCAACCCATGAGCATCGACTCAACAGTGAAACCAACAAGTGGAAATTTTTATTCGAATAATGCCACATTTGATAGGAATAGCATGCGTGGAACAGGAAACCAACAGTTTAGCAGCACCAATAACTTGGATTCAAGATCGTCTAATGGTAATGGAACCCTATTTAGAGGAGATACGAATACAATTTCACCTAGTAATCAGTTTAGAAGAAATGAGCCATTTCCTGATGGAAACGGAACTATATATAATGGAAATATGAATACTGATTCATCTAATGATCGGTTTAGAAGACACGAGCCTAATCCTGAAGGTAACAGAACCACATATAGTGGAGGTATGAATACTGATTCATCTAGAAATCAGTTTAGAAGAAATGAACCTATGCCTGAAGGAAACAGAACCATGTTTAGTGAAGATATGAATACTGTTTCATCTAATGATCCGATTAGAAGAAACGAGTTTAAACCTGAAGCCAACGGAACCATATATAGTGGAGATATGAATGCCGCTTCATCTAGAAATCAATTTACAAGAAACGAACCTATGCATGGAGGCAACAGAACCATGTTTGGTGGAGATATGAATTCATCTAATGATCAGTTTAGAAGAAACGAGCCTAAACCTGAAGGCAACCGAACCATATTTAGTGGAGATATGAATACTGATTCATCTATAAATCAGTTTAGAAGAAACGAACGTACGCCTGAAAGCAACAGGACCTTGTTTAGTGGAGATATGAACACCAATTCATCTAGTAATCAGTTTAGAAGAAACGAACCTATGCCTGAAGGCAACGGGACTATGAACACCGAATGTAATAATCAGTTTAGAACAAACGAGCCTATAACTGAAATCCGTCAAAAAACTCCAGAAAGCATGAATGTTAGAAATGGGTGGACAGGAAAAAGTCTAGAGGGATCAGCAGTAACAGAACCTGATCCATTGGACATGTCAGAAGAGGCTAAAGCAGAAAGGTGGTTTAGACGAGTTGCACAAATTAAGGATATTTCTGAGCTAAGTCAAATCCCTGATGAAGACTTTCCATCGATCATGCCAATGCGTAAAGGGGTGAACCGTTTTGTTGTCAGCAAGAGGAAAACGCCACTAGAAAGGAGATTAACATCTCCTCAATATAGAAAGAATCTTAGAATTATGAGCTCTGACCAACCAAAAAAGGAAGGCAACGATGATAACTAAATTTTAAGTTTTGCTCTTTGTCCTGGTGAAATGTTTGTTGTCAATTTTTGAAGTTATAAATTTGATTATGCAAAATTTGTTATAGTTATTATAAATGTTTTTATATGTAATTCGACAATAAAATATGGAGTAGCAATAATCAAGATCACATTATATTGAGCTTTCAAATGACGACTATACTATGTCATGAACCAAATTGCTACAAGTCAAACACGTTATTACTAAAACAGGGTGTTTAAACGTTATACATTAATGAAACAATAAATCCCCAGTAGCAGTTCACTGCATAATGTAGACTGACACGTATTAATTCCAGATGTTTACTTTTGCACCTTAGGAAAATGCAGCTTGATCAGTGTAGGAAGTTCAATTAGCTCCACCTGAGTTTTGCCCAACAGAATACTCTTCAGTTTATCATCACAACGGACTATGTTCTTGTTGTTTGGATCCTGAATTATCGAAGAGCAACAAATCCGTTATTAACACAATATGGAACATAGTTGTAACACACACAAAAATCTTGGTCAACGACTGACAAATAAATCAGGCAAATGTAAAAGTTTTGGTTAAATCAGACAAAAGAATCATGGTCAACTATAAAAATAGCTACATATAACTATTAGTCACACAACATGCAGCATTTGTATGGCGAAAATAATAATCTCGGTTAACCATTAACAAATAAACTAAGCTAATATAAACTTCTGAGCTTTAAGGCAGTTAACAGAACAGGTTTTGATATCCCCGTAGAAGCCAATAGAGTAATTGTTGGGTATAACGCATCAACTTCTTGTAATACAAAAATTTACGGCTTTTCATTGAATGGTTAAGGAGTCTGTGAACGTAGCAGTTTCTAAGCTTTTCAAGATAAGTTCTCTTGAGTCTCGAGAGTGTGACCTTTTACTTACAAGCATTATGTTGCAAAATTGGTAATCACACTTAACTGAGAAGATCAATACGTACCTGGAGATTGTTATCTTTTATGTATGACCAAACACGCCGAAAACAACCAAGTCTAGAACTTTGAGACTGACCAACAAACTCTTTAAGCGTAGAAGGCAAGTTAACAAGATCGATCAAAGTTGCAAGCTTCTTCGGGTTATCCGTGATAACCTTCTTCACTCTTTGTGGTAACATTTTATCTGTTTAAAGCTGAAAAGTTTATAAAACCAGTCATTCCATATAAATAACACACATCAAGTGCTTATTGTGGTAATTTCAAATTCAGTAAACCCAAAACAAGTGATTTTTTACTACAGGGAACAACAAACTGAAAAGACATTTCATCGAACACCTGGTGTGCATTCGGGTTTTTCATGTACGATATAAGAGCTCAAAATAGATAACAAACATGCTCATATTATCATCAAATGAGTAGTGTATAAGGAAATTTACATTAAGATTAACTGTGCAAATGTAACGTTTAAAGTTTATAAAATTACGGAATCGTACCGGATATTTTTGATGCAGTAGGCTGCAACGGGTCGGAAGTGTTACTAAGGGAGTTGAAGGAGAACTCTTAATAACGGAATGACATTAGGGTAAATCAAGCTTCAATAAGCTGATTAGATAAGTTTATTGATAAAGAAATTACAATCTTAAAAAAACAAAAAAGCCACCTCCCTTGTGATTCTAACAGAGAATTTATAAATGCCAAAATAAAACTGACCACAAGCTATTTAATGTTGACTTTTAGACTACTGGCCCTTTAGGAAACCCAAGTGACATCAGTCGGCCCAGGTTGAAAAGAAACTCGTCCTCGAGTTTTAGTTGCTAGAAAGATCTCCTTTGAACGGGGTTAGATGCTTGACGTTAAATACATCTGATATGTTGAGATGTGCCGGTAGTTGTAGCTGGTATGCGTTATCATTAATTTTCCTTTTGATTTGACACGGACCCACCTTTCGATCATGTAACTTCACATTTACTCCTGCCGGCAACCTGTCCTTAGTCAACACAGCCCATACCAGGTCCCCTACCTTAAAAACCACTCGTCTACGATGAAGATCAGCTGCTGCTTTGTACTTGGCATTGTTGGCTTCAACTTGCGACTTGACCTGTTCATGAATATTCTTGATGTGCTCGACAAATTCATCAGCTTTCACACTATGGTTCTTTGAGTTAGGAATAGGGGCCAAATCACTAACGCTGCTTGGACTAAGTCCATGAACAACTTCAAATGGGCTTCGTTGAGTTGTACGGTTCTTTGAATTGTTATATGCGAATTCAGCATAAGGAAGCACCAAATCCCACTGCTTTGGTTTGTCTCCAACTAGACATCGCATCAAATTTCCCAAGCTTCGATTTACAACTTCTGTTTGGCCATCCGTTTGGGGATGGTATGCAGTGCTAAAGCATAGTTGAGTACCCAATTTCTTCCATAAAGTTCTCCAAAAATGTCCCATAAACTTAGGATCCCGATCGGAAGTGATAGTGTGAGGTAGGCCATGCAAACGAAAAACTTCCTTAAAGTATAAATCTGCGACATTTGAAGCATCCATTGTTTTCCGACACGCTATAAAATGAGCCATTTTTGAAAATCTGTCCACCACCACCATAATGGAGTCTTTTCGTGTTTGAGTGCGGGGAAGACCAAGAACAAAATCCATACTCACATCGACCCACGGAGATGAAGGAACAGGTAATGGGGTGTAGAGGCCTGCATTAGTAGAGACACCCTTCGAACGTTGGCATACTTGACACCTCTCCACATGTCTAGCCACATCACGTTTTAATTTTGGCCAATAGTACTTGCTCTCTACGAGTGCAATACTCGTGTCACGCCCAAAATGTCCGATAGCGTGCTGTTCCATAACAACTTTCTCTCTTAAAGAGCAATCAGGAATACACAACTTCAGTCCTTTGAACAAAAACCCATCATGAACTTGATAATCACAACGCTGTCCATTTAAAACGGCTTGCATCACTGGTTTAAAATAATCATCCTCCATATACATCTCCCTAAAGGTGTCAAAACCTTGCACCTCCACCCTCATTACTGATAAATAAGAAGCTCTTCGACTCAAAGCATCAGCGACTTTATTCTAGACTCCAGCTTTGTATCTTAATGTAAAGGTAAAATTCTGTAAAAAGCTTACCCACTTTGCGTGTCTTTGACTCAACTTATGCGGGTTATTAATGTGCTTTAGTGCTTCATGGTCTGAATTAAGGACGAATTCCCGGTGCACTAAATAATGATGCCAATGGTGTAACGCTCGGATAATAGCATAGAATTCCACATCATAAGTCGAGTAATTTAGTCGTGAACCACTTAGTTTTTCACTGTAGAAAGCAACAGGATGTCCTTCTTGGCTTAAGACAGCACCAATCCCGACTTTAGACGCGTCACAGTCTACTTCAAACATTTTCTCGAAATCTGGTAATGCAAGAACCGGAGCTTCGGATATTCTTTTCTTGATATGCCGAAATCTTTGATCTGCTTCTTCAGTCCAATAAAAGTTCTTTTTATCAGCCTTCATACATTCAGTTATTGGGGCGACCAGACTACTAAAATTTCGAATGAATCGTCTATAAAATGAAGCTAGACCATGGAAACTTCGAACATCGTGAATGGAACGAGGTGTAGGCCATTCAAGAATAGCATTAACCTTCGACTGATCTGCCTTTAACCCCTCTGCTGAAATAATAAACCCAAGAAATAACACACTTGAGGTTGCAAAACTGCATTTCTTTAAGTTTACATAGAGCTTTTCTCGCCTCAAAGTTTCAAGTACTACCTTTAAGTGTTCGCGGTGCTCATCGAATGAGGGTGAATAAATTAGGATATCATCAAAGTACACAACAACACACTTTTGAAGAAACGGCTTAAGGACATGGTTCATGACTCGCATAAAAGTACTCGGAGCGTTAGACAACCCAAAGGGCATCACCATCCACTCGTATAAGCCTTCCCGAGTTTTAAACGCTGTTTTCCATTCATCCCCGGGTCGTATGCGAATCTGATGGTATCCACTTCGCAGATCAATCTTAGAAAACACTTTAGCACCAGCAAGCTCATCCAACATATCATCTAATCGAGGAATTGGATAACGATACTTGACAGTGATTTTGTTTATGGCCCGACTATCAACACACATGCGCCATGAACCATCTTTCTTAGGAGTTAGAAGTGCAGGAACAGCGCAAGGACTCATGCTTATCCTTATCAATCCTTTCACCAGAGCTTCCTCTACTTGACGTTGTAATTCTTCATGTTCCTTTGGGTTCAGACGATATGCTGGTTTATTCGGTAAACTCGAACCTGGAATGAGGTCTATTCGATGTTGGATATCCCTCATAGGAGGCAGCCCTGTAGGAAGTTCTTCGGGCATCACATCAGCATACTCTTCAAGGAGTGATTCCATTGAATGTGAGGCTGATCTAAAAGTTTCAGCATCTCGGACCACCAACATAAACATGACTCCAGACTCGTCCACCTCTCCTATGAATTTAGAGATTGAAAGAAAATTCTCGTTGCCCCTCTTACTTTGCTTGGTGATGTCATCCTCTTTTGATGGAACCAACGTGACATTAACATTTCCTTTCTTGAAACTATATGTATTCGATCTACCATCATGAATCGTGCAACGATCAAACTGCCAAGGCCTTCCAAGAAGGATATGACATGCATCCATTGACACTACATCACACCACACGTTATCACAATATTTATGTCCTATGGAAAAAGAGACCAAGCAACGAGTACCTACATTCACCTCGTTTCCTTTCTTGAACCAAGTCAACTTGTAAGGTTTCGGGTGTTTCTCTTGCTTTAATTTGAGCTTCTCTACAGCCTCCAAGGAAATGACGTTCTCACAACTCCCACTATCAATGATAAGCTTACAAACCTTATCTTTGATGGTACAAGTCGTGTGGAAGATGTTATTCCGAAGCCAATCATTTTTTTCCTCTTCTTTGGGCAGCAAAAGACTTTTTCGAATAACCAACATCTGACCAACATCCCCATACACCAGGTTATCTTCATTATCTTCTTGGTCATCATCATAACGTGGTCCAGTAGGATATTCTTCGCTTTCTTCATAATCTTGATTTTCCAGTTCCGTATTCTCCATCATAAGTTGCTTACCTTTATCACGTCTGCAAGCGGCTGACCTGTGACCCACTTCCCCACACTTAAAGCATTTGAAATTTTTATTGGACGAACCAGCAACATTTCCATCCTGATTTCCACGTACTGTTGTTGGTCCCTTAGAGTAACCAGCACCATATTCTTGACTTTTATCACCTGGGTGAGATTGCCCCGATCCAACAAACTTGTTTTGTGAAGCCCCCATACGGAACCCAGGTCTAGATTGTTGTTTTTCTACTGCCAAAGCTCGTTGATACGCCTCTGAAACTGACCAGAATGTGTGAAGATTAAGAACATCTTGGATACTAAGTCGTAACCCACCCAAGTACCTTGAAACAAGTTGTTCTTCACACTCTGATATGTCGTTACGTGACACGAGTTCATAGAATTCTTCGGTATACTCCTCCACAGACTTCAGTCCTTGTCGTAAATTATGCAGACGTTGAAACATTAATTGTGTGTAATTGAATGGAAGGAAATGTTCCTTAAGTTTCTTTTTGAACTTCATCCAATCTGTGATTTTCGGCTTCCCTCTTCTTTCTCGCATAACCCGGACTTGCTCCCACCAAGCAGATGCTCTACCCATTAACCTGATACCCACCAATTTCACCTTTTTATTAGCAGGCACATCCTTGAATTCAAACACCCGTTCAACCGTGTTTAACCAATCAATGAATTCCTCAGCTTTTAAAGTACCATGAAATTCTGGAATTTCAACTTTGATGTTAGCCTCCCACCTTCGATCATCACGACCCGGAGGTTCAATATGATGAACGCGCCTGTGGAATGGATTCTCATAATATTCTGACCCGAACTCTTCTTCTTCCTGGGAAGTTTCAAGTTGAGCCAAACGTTGAGTCAGAATCTCAACTTGCCTCCTTAGTTCATTCACTTCTTCTCTTGGATCACCATTGGCATTAGTCGCTACACCTGCCGGTTGTCGTGGTCTGCGTCTAGGAGCCATGGTCGCAAGCAGGAGCACTAGCCTGCTCTGATACCAACTGATGCAGTAGGCTGCAACGGGTCGGAAGTGTTACTAAGGGAGTTGAAGGAGAACTCTTAACAACGGAATGACATTAGGGTAAATCAAGCTTCAATAAGCTGATTAGATAAGTTTATTGATAAAGAAATTACAATCTTAAAAAAACAAAAAAGCCACCTCCCTTGTGATTCTAACAGAGAATTTATAAATGCCAAAAATAAAACTGACCACAAGCTATTTAATGTTGACTTTTAGACTACTGGCCCTTTAGGAAACCCAAGTGACATCAATTTTTAAGCCTAAAAAGCAACCAGTTAAGGTCTACAGGGAATGGCGTCACCGGGATCTTTTCGCCTTGGTGAAGTGATCAGTTATGGACGACCAAAACACAATTTTATTTTACAAAAATTAGATGATAGATCCTATATAACTAGCCCGTACTCGATAAAAAATCGTCAGATTAAGCTCGACTCGACTCGTTTCGTACACATATTGTTTATATAGTATTATACATAAGTTATTATATGTATATAACTTAGGCTCGATAAAACTCTTGAGCGGGGTGTTTTGGAAGCTCAAACTCGGCTCAAAAATGTACTCGGATAGCTTGAGCTCGACTCGATTTCAAATACTTTACGAGTTAATCTCAAATAGCTCGCGATCTGTCTCGTTTACACCCCCTAAAGTTTATCCTCTTTTTTTAGTTTACATTATCGTTTGCCAATTCAATATTTTGTTTAACAATTGTGGTGTCAAATGATTGGTACTTTTGTTGAATAGGAGTCGATTACATTACAAAACCTTCATTACAAGATCAAACTCGTTTTATTTCAGCAAACACCGATTTACACTTAAAACAAACATAGCAATCATTTTATAAATTTTCTAAACAGAAATCTGGGCTTTGAAATAAAATTCAGCAGCATGTTCATACTCATCATATATGCAAATAATGTGTTCTAGTGTCATGGTACACACTACACACTACTAGACTATAATGTATACAAAAGTTATTACATGATCCAAAAAACACGTCTCTTTTCCTCAAATTGCTAGCATCTGACTTTAACCATACGGATTGCTGAAATTCTTTAAAAGGTCTGGAATGTCATAACCCAGCATATCGTCAACATTTTGGATCATTTTGGGCTTCAATTTTTCAAATTTGTCTAGGTTGTAACCACTCAATCTCTCCCTGAAACTTTCGACATATGGGAAATCTCCCGCTGGTAAATGATGCTCTCTTTGAACCTGTTAATGGAAGAACATAAGAACACGAGCAAATACTATGAAGTTGTAACTTGGAAGGAAAAGAGAACCTTTGCAAAAACATCTTCTAGGTTATCTATGAGCTTCTGCTGAGCTTTAGCCTTGCCCATCATCGCTGGCATCTCTTTCTTAAGATGGCTAATAATAAAAGCGTGAATCTTAGCTGCTCTAGCACGTTTCACAAATTCATTGATCTGTAAAAGAGAACAAATGAACAAAAAATTTAAAAACGAACAAATATGTTTCATTAAATCCTTGTGCCTTCAAGTGGCAACTTCAAGCCATTTATGATTGGGTCGAATGGGTTATCTTGTTTATATCTAACGACTCAAACGAGTATATAAAAAAATCTCATAAATTAACAGGACAAACAAGTTGAACACCCATAGTGGTTACTTAAACGGATAAAACATTAAAACCTACAACTGCTTTACCCAACAAGTGGAAATCCATTTTGCAACTTGTGTGTTAACAACTCACAAATCAGTATATGTGTATTCATTTACTCCAACATTTTCATTTTGTAAGGCCCATCTATCGTGGTGCAAGGAGACGAAGGGGAACTTGAAAAAAATGAAATAAACAGAAATTTAAGAAACGAACCCTGCGATCACAAGCCTTCTTAGGTATGTCTTTTAAGTCGCTAAGAAGATCATCCTGCTCTTTCTCAAACAGCTCTGTCCCAATTGGCCCAGCAGTAACCGAATTTATAGGTTTGTCGTTAAAAGAACTGAAGACATACAAGAAAGATGAATAAGTTCCTTGTTATGCATTCAAAGATGAATAAGGGTCAAATGGGCCGAACAGGTCAAGTCAGTAAACCAAGATTTAGTTAAAAGGAAAAAGGGTCAAATGGGCCGAACAGAAAAGTCTTTATTCATGAAACCTCGAAATCAATATATTCAAGAAAATTATAGTATTTTAATAATAACGTTTTTGTAATCATATCAAATCTTTACATACTACAAAAAGGGGGGGGGGGGGGAAAGATGTTCAACCCTACCCAAACCCGTTCTGAAATTACCCCGCCTAGACCCATTACAGTTGGTCCAACCAATCCATTTCAACACCTTTAAAGTAAAGCATAAATAAAATTAATAGATTGACAAGAATACCCAATATAAACACGCATGACCTCGGGAGTATTTAGCACTTTACCAAGGGACCACATCAGGGCTCCGTATACCCTCATCAACTACAATACAAAAACCACTTGTTAGTAACAAAAATGGAAACATTTAAGGGTTATGTAGTATAATGTTGCAAATCATATCATACTTGTTGAGTATCAACTTGATCGGCCTTGTTCAAGACAACACGAATCTTATCATCATTTCCTCGTAGGGAGGATATGACACGTTTGAATTCATCGCTGATATCAAGTTTATGAGGATCAAAGAGAAGCAAGATTAGATCACACTTTGAAGCAAACCAAGATGTGACGCCCGTGAAGTCGTAGCTTCTCTGTGTTCTTTGTTTTTCTCCTGATAGAACTCCAGGAGTGTCCACAAATGTAATATGCTCCAGCAGCTTAAAATAGGAATATATGGCATATGATTAGCATAATCAAAATCATAGAGGTGACAAGATTCGCAGAGAGGGTAATGTATCAAAACAGGTACAGACTGAAAAGGTTTATTTTTAAAATGGAGGGTTGGGCAGGATTACAAACACCTCTTTCCTTTTTAGAAATATTTGAACACAGACAAATATTACAATACCAATCTAAACCTTTAGGTGACTATCAACCTTTTCGACCAAATTGACCCGTTTGAGATAAAACAGAACCAGGAAGATCGAATAGATCCATTTATAGGTGAAATGGTTGGAATTTCCACCTCCAGAGAATAATGACATATTAAAACAGATAAGGTTTCTCATGATAACTTACAGGATGGGGCATTTGAGAACACTCAAATTTTGACAAGAATGCAGTTCCAAAATTAGTTAAACCGCTGTACGGCATGTCTGCTTGAACAGCAACAGTATTTCCTGGAATACTTCTTTCATCGGGTCCATTCTGAAAAAAATCAATAACTAGGGTTTTAACCAACCATTGAGAAGCAAAACAGTGGAGAGACATTGTCAAAAAATAAGATACAAATAATAAGAAAAGCATGATACTGGCAGTCTAGTTATTTTCTACAGAAATATTACAAACCAAAAATAAGAAGACTATCATGTCTTTTAGTTGTTTAAAAGGTTCAGTACTTGATACAAAATATATAATTTCCTTTGTTTCTATAAGCTGCATTTTAGACCTTTAATATCTAGTAAACTAATATACCCCAAAGGTTTTCACAAAATTTACATGCGTGTATCATAATGCTTTAAATTTACACATCTCCATGTTACAACATCAGACATTCAGACTTCTATTAGTATGATGAGTACTTTAGGTTGAGTATACCATCTTTAGGCGAAAATACATCCGTAACTTTAGACCCTTTCTAACCAGCTATTCAAAATATTCCCAACTATTAAAAAGGGTTTCGCCGTTTTTGGCTTTATAAAAGCCGGAACTACAAAGTACTCTTGTATCCAGGGACGAAGCTTCATGGGGAGGAAAGTGGGCATTGGCCTATAAAGCCGGAACTACAAAGTACTCTTGTATCCAGGGACGAAGCTTCATGGGGAGGAAAGTGGGCATTGGCCCCTCCTAAAATTTAGGAAACTAATGCAAAATTTATGTTTTTGTAATGTTAATTTTTTTGTTTACTTTTTTACCCCCTCTAAGATTATTGATTAATACTTTGGCCCCCTTAACAATTATACTCAAGCTATGTCCCTGCTTGTATCCATTACACAGCAAATTCCTATCTTCAAATGAATTCATCAACTTGCATGTCCGGTTGCGTATGGTTCTTTTTGGCCACATTTAACATTTTATCTAACTAAAATGCAAAGCCTTTTGGTCAGGTTTTTATTATTTCTTGAAGATAAATTCTGTTGTTTCTTTTCTTCCTACGCTGTGTTTTCGAGTTAATTTTTAAAAGAAAAGAAAAGAATGGAAGAGAAAAGAATAGAAGAGAAGGTTTTGGGAGGAAAGTTTTTAAAACAAAATGAATTAAATTTTCCCTTCATTTCCCTTCCTTTCTTTTACTTTCTTTCTCTAAAATACAATTTATTTTAGAATCCTTTGTCTTCCTTTCCTTTCTTCCCTTAAAAAAACTCGAGAACATAGAAAGGAACTTGCTGCATTCTTGTTACTAGAAGGAGGGAGGCATCTAGATACCTTGCAAGGTTTTATGTATTTTATTTAAAATATTTATGTGTACCATACCACCATATCCCATAGATTTGGCTTTATAAAACGAATGACCAATATCTACTCACCAACAGGAAAATACATACAATGTATTTGAAGGACAATACCAAAAAAGTAAAAGGGGCATTTACGACATACCATAACAACAACAAATCTATCTGTGGTAGGCTCAGGTCCAATATGAGCTCCTGTTAGAAAATATACAAATGATTAGACATATGGTAAAGACAGAAGAAAGAAATAAAGGGGGGGATGAGTGGAGAACATGCCTGGATAGCTACTTCTAAGCAGATGCTTAATGAATGTTGTTTTCCCTGTTGAGTATTGACCCAAAAGCATCACCATGGGTTTGGCATCAAAGTCGCTGTTGGTCTAGAAACGAAAGGGAAAAAAAACAAATTGACTCGTTCATCAATAAATCATCATGTATACTGGAGGTTTCAGCTTCGCATATGATCCGAAACACATGGATTAGGACCACTTACCAACAATGGAGAAACAAAATCATTAAATTGATACGAGACTTCTAAAGGTTTCAGCTTCTGAATGTAAAGCTTCTTCAAGCCATCAATGATTGACGTAACAGAAGTTAATGGAACCTGATCAAGCATAAATAATATCAAATGAGCGTAGTTATAACACGACTAAGGCTATAAATCCTAAATGTTACTCAATTGTTGTGGAGTGGAAAGTAAAATAAACGAAAAATAAAATAATCAATAACTGTATAAAGGGGGTATTTCAAAAGGAGATCATCAATATCTTGGTGTAGAACAATGTGACAATAATTTGTACTATTTAATCTAATTTCCAAATCTAAAAACCTCATTGTACTAAGTGAAGAGAAAGAACATAATGATACCTTCTTAGCAGATTTGGAGGATGTAAACCAACTAGACGATGGTGATGTACTCTCTAGTTGCGGACTACCTAAATCAATGTCAAGAATAAATATCAAAAACTAGAGAATCAATGTCAAGAATGAATATCAAAACTAGAGAATTAATGTCAAGAATGAATATCAAAAACTAGAGGCATCGTACGCTCTTGAATTTTCTATATAAAATTAGGGCAAAAGAAATTGTTACCATTTTCAGAATCACTTTTTCTTGGACTCTTTTTCCTCTGCATAAATTGACAAACAAGTTATGTTTTCAGAGAAAATATTTAGTTTATGGGCTTATAATGGCCGTCCTGAAAGGAAGGAATACATACAGCTAAGAAGCCATCCAGACCGTCCATCACCGGTGGTTTCAAATTTTCAAAATCAACTGCATTGTAAAATGAGATAATAAAGGCTATCAAATGTATAGTATTACACATTACAACTTTAACAAGAAAAAAAAATATGACTATTGCTTACCGTCAGAGCTCAAGAGGTTACTATTTAATGTATGCCCTGCTTGCGCCATAGAAATCAACTACAATTACCACACACACCCAAAAAAAATCATGTATAGAGTCAAGATGGATACCTGAAAGAAAAAATATCACTAAAAACCAAACTACCTGCATTGCAGTAATAAACTCCTTAAAGCCAAGAAATCCTTGTCGTCTCGAATCTGAAATTGCCCACACCTTAAGAAGTTGTATGACCAAGTCAGAAAAATATAATGAGGTCAGGATTCAAAAGTAGAAGCAGCAAAATAATTTTATGAAAAGGAAAAGAAAACGGGGTATATGTTGTTTGTTAAACTGACATTCCAATGTTGTTGGTTGTTTAAAAGGTTGCATGTGTCTGTCTGCTAAAATTGCTTTCAAAGTTAGGTGGATTTTGGTCTTAATAAACAAACACATTAACTGATAAAGAGCGGCCAAAAGTGGCTGAGAGGTCCGTTAAACACTATTTGTTACACATACAAGCAATTTCAGATTTCAATTACAATGCCTGGAAGGAGTGTGTCGGAAGAAGATTGCACAGTTTTCATATATATAGGTAATCATTTTTCTCTTAATATCTAAAAAGTTAAGCCTATATAGTGCCTCTTGTTCATTTCCAAATGCTTTTTTCAAAAAGAGTAAACATGTCTACTGTCTAGAATCTGCCCACGTATAGCATTCACATCAAGGAGCTAGGCTCATCAAAACGCAGACTGCTTGAGTTCAGTGAATTAAGCCTAAGTGTGGTTTGTCAGTATATTAAATTAATGAGCCATAGTTAAGCTGATAAACGAAAACCAAAAGAAACTCGAATATAACATCCATCAAATTAAGAATTCATTATTCAAACTTGATAATACACGATTACTAATAATCACAATTATAACACAAACAAAACAAGTGCAAATTACTTAGATAGCTGGTAACTTCAAACGAACGATAACCGAAAAAACAAAACCGATATCATTTTTCTACGAAACAACTAATTTTATACTACTACTAACTAGGACAAAAAAAAAAAGTAGACCTGCTTGAGATCTTGTCTAGACAAATTCGACATAACAAAAAAATTAGTCGCATCAGCACCAGTAATTCTTCCATCACAATCTGTAAATCAAAAAGTAAAAATTAAAAAAATTAAAAAAAATTATAAAAAAAAAATGAAGAAAATGAGACCTGAATCAGCGGCAGCAAACCAGTCCTTGTAGATATTTTGATGTTGTACAGAGCATCTACTAATGGCTGATGAATCAAACTCCATTTTTATTATTATGAGATTAATAATAAGAATAAAAGAGCATTTGATGATGATTTATGTAAAGCCCTAATTTGTTATTGTTAGATCTTGGTGACAAAGTTTAAAACTACAGTCTTGTTAGATATTTATTTTTTATTTTTTATTGCTTTTGGAGGTGTGAGGCGCCAAACCTTTGAGTGATATTGAATTTTACCGAGTTTTTATTATTAACGTGTCTTCAACTACTTAAACCACATGGTATCTAGTAAGCTTAAATGCCTAACTAAACAAAATTTAATTTGTTTTTCTTTTTACAAAATATTAATCGGTAAATTGTGAAAGTATGGTTTTTTGTAAAAGTTATTTAGTGGAAAATATGGGCTTCGATATATTTAAATGCAAGTGTGCGGTTTTATTGTGATTAATAGACCACGGATTATATATGGAGTGTCGGTTCGTCGAGCAAATGTGACTCAACAATTATGTGAAGCGTTTAATAGATGTAGTTGACACCTAACAATTTGTTGAGCAAGACATATGGCTTTGTGGTTGTTAGGTGTACAATTCTATAAGCAAAGTGGCATTTTTGGGCATCAAAGTGATGCACGTTTAATAGAATTATTATTGGATAAACATCCATCTATTACACCACAAGGACCACATAACATCCAATAGCCAGCAGAATATGGAGTTCATTCCTTCCATTTATCCTTGAAAGTTTTAATGAAAAAACCCAACACTACTCTCTAATTTAATTTCCGTCGCCTTCTTGAAGTTCGTGATGATTGTTGGGCTCGTGATGATTGTTGGGCTTAGTGTGCTTTGGGTCTCCGCTTCGTCTTGCCTGCTAAAGGCAATTCTTTTCGTCATTTCTATTTTAATGTCAACTTCCTCCTTTTCTTTTTGTGGTTTTAGTAGGTGACACGTTAGTGTACACGTCAAAATTGATATTGATTCTCTTTCTTCCACGAATCATTCACCGACCTTCTCTTCCACTGACTCACTACTATTTTAATTTAATTTTCTTATTCCTTTGTTGTTTCTCCCCCATTAACAGAATTCTACAAAAGCTTTCAGGTAATTATTAGATTATGATGGATCAAAGATTAGGTTTCGATAACCTGCGTTTAGATACATTAAGAACTTTTTCTTATATGATAATACATACGTGGTTTTTAGGTTTATGTTTTTAATTGTAAACTTGACTAAATTAACGCTTGATAGATTTAGATAACATTCCTACACCATAAAACCATAATTTTGACAACTTGAACGAACTTTTCAATTTGGCTATTATGTAATCTCAGACACGACAAAGTCTGAGATATCCTCATAACCCATTACTCGATTTTTCCGATTTTGCCTGTTTATTTCTCCAGTGATGGTTATCAATTGACCCAGCTACGGGTGTAAACGAGTCGAGACAGTTCGCAAGCTATTTGAAATCGACTCGAGTTAAGCAACTCGAGCTCGAGCTACTCGAGTAGACTTTTGAGTTGAGATTGAGCTTCAAGATACTCGGCTCGTAAGGCTCGCAAACTTTATCGAGCTTAAACTAAATAACACATTTACCCTTTTCTTGTTACTATATAAGATAACATATGTATACGATACGAGTCGATTAATATAAAGACTATTTATCGAGTTCGAGCACGAGTTTTAGCAACCGAGACGAGCTTGAAATTTAAAGCTCGCTCAAGCCCGGGTTTTAGTAACCGACTCAAGTTCGGGCTTGTCAGTACTCTACTCGACTCAAGGTTGAAAAAGTTGTTAGTCGAGGCGAGTCGGTCGCGACATTTTAAAGACTACTCATGGCCAAGTCGGATGTTGACTTTTGTTGACTTTTATATATTTAAATTAAAAATTTAAAATTATATGTATAAATAGAAATGAAAACTATAAATAAACACACCACGATATATGAAATATATCTTAGTCTCTCATAACCCACTCATAACCCATAATCAAATTAGAAGTTTAAAACTCAAAATCAATTGATTATTTAGTCGATTGATGAAGTAGAAAGCAAGCGGCGAAGAAAAGAAACCCTAAAAAAACCCCTAATTTTTGTTTAATTTCGATTTAGACCCGTTTCTGAGCCGATTTGACCCGGTTTTGACCCGTTAACCCGACTTTTGACTAGTTTGACTTTCGTTGACCAACTTTTAGACCATCTCAGGCTAAGTCGCGTCGGCCCACCTCAAAATCAGACTAGTCGGGCGCCCAGGCGGCCTGGTCGGCCGACTTTTGCAACACTGACTCGACTTGACTCGTTTACACCCAACTATGTAAACAAACACACAAGTAGAATATTACCAACTTCATACATATTACTTACAGTCAAATTTCATCGGTGAACAAACAGCACATGCAAATATAAAATAAACGAACGAATGAAATAAAAAAGAAGATAACCATAAACATAATAATCAATAGGCTTGCAACACAGCATATAACTCAACCCATTTTCCAAACTACTCACCTCTTTCCGAGTTCTTATCAATTTTCAAACTTATGTACACTCTATGCAGGGTTCGTCATGGTTGTAGCCTGTAGGCAGCCAACTTTATGCAAAAATGATCCCTGTAACTAACTGGCTGCATTCTTTCTTGACAGTTTTGTTGATAAATTTTATCTTTAAATAATGTTTATCGTCTTTCCAAGCAACCACAAGACCAGTGACATCTCTAATGTTGCTATGGTGTGTAGCGAGCTCCTATCCAGCATAAACCCAAACACCGTGATCCCAGCTCTATTGTTCTCAAAATATGTCACTACAACAATTTAAAACCAAAATCATTTAATAATATTGGTATGTACAGGTCACAATCTCGACGCATTTACTAATGAGCGAGTCCATATCCTTGTCTTTATTTAAGCATCTATAGTCTTCGTAAGACTAATTGCATAAAAAAAATATACCACTACCTTTTATATGATTTTTATTTCAGGAAATTTGACGTTACTAACTACAAATTTTTTTGATTTAATGTATCAAGTCCCGCATACGGTCAAAAATGAGGTAGCCGCACATGAAATTTTCTTGTAAACTTTGACCATGTTATTTTTTTTTTTCAAACTCGACACATTGAAAACGGCAAACTACATTCAAAAATTTGTAAAGTTTGATGATTTTTCTGTGCCTAGAAAAAGATGGTTGGATGAACTATAAATCAGATCAAAGGTACCTTTTTATTTAATTACCCCTTTTTGGAATATTATTTAACGCATTGATTGTTACGCCTATTGAATAAATTAGTCATGTTAAAGAGCGTTCAAGTGACTTACCTAAGGCTTGCCTCTTCTGGAAAGAGATTGTGCTGTAAGCATAGGCTGGTATAAGTTTAGTATTGTCCAACTCATCTTCTTCGCTACCAACTTCATCAAAGTCAGAAGATGCTTCACCCGGAAACACCTGGTTTCCATCAGCACCCATAGTTGGGGTTTCGGTGTCAGGTTCAGGTGACTCAAAAACGTCAATTGTTGCGCATACATGCCACTTGGCGGCAAGACATGTCACACCTTGTGCTTTGTGGGTGATCCTAGTTGCACTCCTCAGCAGTATCAATAATCCTGCAAGCAGGCTTACGGAAACCAACTACAATACAAGAAACAGAAACACAAAGTTATAAGTAAATCCAAATTCTGATTTACAATATTATAGAGATGGTAATTTCAACCCATTTACTTATGAATGGATCGATTCGGGTTATGATTCATCTTTGAAAAAACACCAAAAGTTTATTTTTGATGCATAAAACCTCTTAATTATATTATTATTGTAATTATATAAATTTATATATGACACACTTGTATATAAAATGGACAATTGCATAAAAAGGCAACCACCATAGACGTATATTATTTCAATTTTAAGTAACCAACTTATTTTAGACCAGAAAAAACCATCAATGTCTCATAAAAATTTGATATAAAGTAATCACCGGAAATAACTGTTTTCAGGCGCTACTTGGTGCAACATGAGCATCACATCAGAAAAAGTCAACTATCGACATGTCAACTATCAAATCAGGTCATCATTTTGACCAGTTGCCTGTTTAGATACCCTTTTAAAAATTTGAAAGTTGGATACATTGATTTTTTTAAACTTTGATTAGTTTTTTGGTCAAGGAAAGAAAAATTTAAAATCTAGTCTTCTTTCTTTTTATGCATTCACCCTTTCCAAAAAAGTGTTTCAGGCCAACCTAACCGAGCACGTTTTGACTCATTACCCAACCAGCACTTTTTAATCAAAAAAAAATAATAGCTAAAGACACTTACTGCAAGTTCGCCGGATTTGAAGATGGTGAGATCTGCTGTGCTGCGGGTAGTATTAAGAAGTGATGCAAGCTGACTCACAGTGACAATGATGAGGGAAAACAATATGAAAGCACGGTAACGATGACTTATAATTTTCAAATGTCTTCTGATCCTGAGATGTTCCCTCAAAACAGACTCGACATCTGAGTCGACTTGAAAAACCTGAGCAAAATCTTGTAGACGAAGGATTTGGAGGTAACAGATGAGGCGAAAAAGCACACAAACAAGAAAAAACACCACGGTTCTGTAGAGCCAGGAGAAGAGTTCCAGAATACATGCTACTGTGTCGCTCACTATAACATTTCCCAAGAAGGGAATGGCTGTGGCTCCTGAGCTGTACCACCATATTTTGTATGCACTCTCAGCAGCAAAACAAGGGATAACAAAGACGGAGAGGATTTGAAGTGATCTCTGCATTTACATATAACGGATACTCAGTCAAATATTCATTAAAGCTTCGTAGCTGTACATAACGTAATATGTAGAACTTCCTGAAAATAGTTAGTAGAGACAATGCTACCTAATGAAATAATAAACGGTTCTGTGTAAAAAATATGTTTTTTCTATCAATCCTGAATCTCCAATAAGGCAAAAGACTGCTCAGGCCGGCGAATAAAAAAAAATAATAAAATAGCAACCAATATAACAATCAAGTCCATTTCCTTTCAATCTTTCGTTTATTCACTACTTCAAGTTTAGATACAATTTATTCAGATCAAGTCATAATAAGAGATTAAAAAAGCAATTGTACCACAAACAACAAATTAAACAAAATTAGGTAGACTAGTATAGTTATGAAAAAAAAAATGATCCTAAAACACGAAAAGAATAAATCAGAAAATATTACAAAATGGCAACCAATTTCTCAACACAAATCATTCACCGTTTCGTATAATTCTTATCAATTTAAGTTAAATCATAAATTCATCCATAACAAGTCAAAACCAGAGATCTAAAATTTTATCAGTAGGAACATAATCAAAACAAAACGAAATCATATCGACTACTATAACTAGATAGCGAAATGATCCTAACCTTGATGACTAAACATATATTCAAAAGTCAAAACAACAGATCCAAAAAAGTAATCAAATTAATCAATAATAATACGAAACCAAGTAGACAAGTATAAGTACACATTATAACCATCCTAGAACCTGATTACAATAAACCGAACATAATAACATAGCAAGTAATCTCTCCACATCATTATAGATTCAAAATCTAATAAATCGCAACGATTAAACAAAACTAGAGATCCACAATTCAAACAATCGAAACAAAATTAGACCGAATTGAAAAGAAACAGAGCACGTACATTAAGCTGGGCAGTATAGCCCTTCCTAACAGTCTCACTTTCATCACAAAGCTTATCAAAGAACAAAAACCTCCTGAGACCATAAATTCTGACAAACTGCGAAAGCGAAACAAACGAAAGCGTGGCGATTCCACTGAGCGACAGCTGCACAATGCTATCAAACGGTCTGGCGTGGCGATTATCGCAATCGCTACACGCGAGATAGAAATGAGATAAGCCAGGGATAATGAATGTGAAAACAATGAAAATGAACCAGGAGAGACACGCGGTGTAGATATTGGATTGATCCACACACATCCACCGGAGATACGACCGGAAACTGTGGAGCTCGTCGGATGCGTGGGAGCTGCTCCGAGTGAATCTTTTACGGGTTGGGATTAATGGTGATTTTCCGTTTTCTTCCATGGTGATCGGAAACTGCCGTGTGGGACTGTTGATTGATTGGTTTTTTATACCCGACAGTTTTTTTTTTGTTTGTTAATTTTGTGTTATAGTACCCTCAAGGAATTTCTTTTCTATCAGTGGCCCTTCAAATAGTAACAAACTAACAATGGTAGGAAGACGAGAATCTCCGGTTTAAACTTGGACATCATGCATCGATTTACCTCTCTTATGTTGACGATTGACGGGAACTTCTAGTTCCTAGTTCAACGTATTTTTTCAAAGCTTGATTTTTCTTCAAACATCCTTTTTCGTTTAATAGAATTTACAAGGTTTAAAAAGTTGTTTTCTTAATCTTTGTTGAATAATATTTTAAGCTTATAATGGAGTGTTGGGTTAGTTTATTTTCTAAGTTTTATAGCTTTTATAAAATTGTTTTTATATAATGGATCAGTGATAATAAAGTGAGAATGTATAATAGATGTTTAAAGTTTAAACTTGTACACTACACATCCCTCTTAGGTAAAATGATTTATCTATGTTATGTTGACTGTGAAATCGGTCGAAAGGAACGCCTAATGTTAATGTATTTTTTGTAAACCTAGTTTTTTCAAACATATTTTTAGTTTGACGAATTGAAGAAGGTTTTGAAATTTGTTTTTTTTAAGCTTTGGTTCAAAGCGGGGAAAGGGAAAGGGAATGGGAAATGAAATACTATGGAATGCAATGAGTGGTTAATGAATACCCCGATTTAGACTATAATGGAATATTACCTATTATTGTGCAATGATTAACTACAATACAACAAACCAACCACCTTCAATCATTATCATTATCCCTCATTACTCTCCATTACCCCTAACCTAGCACCCCCTAAAAGGATATTATCTGATCAATTGATAAACTCAAAGGACAAAAAGTAAAGTTGTATGTATTTTTTTCATTTTGCTTCACATAACTCTTGAGGACAACATATATTATGCATTTTAATATTTAATGAAGATATGGACTATGGTTTATGGAAATAGGTTACGTGTACAAAGCAAAAAGGTTTGAAATCATTTTTAAAGTTATGGTTTAGAATTTATGCAAAAAGTTGACGTGGATATAAAATAGAAAATAAAACGAATATATTATTTTCGACCAAACTACCTTACGTGACTATAAGGTTTCTTCAATCATTTGAACATACTTAATACTTTAGGCCTAATCATGGCTTAAAAGTAATTGAAAGCATTTGCATCATTTGAATCTAATACCTAAGTCTTAACCAAGGTTATAGATAACGTAAGGCGTGGCGTGGCGGCATGAGCAAGCCTCAAGCTTTGCAAGAAATGGCGAGACATGGCGTTTTTCAAGGCGTGAAAAAGCGGCAAAAAATTAATATATTTTATAATTTTATATATACTTTTATATATATTTTTACTATTATTAAGTTATATCAACACCAATAAATTATAAAAAGTTAATAATTTCATATATCAATATACAACTAATGTAAAATATAGTAACCAAACTTTACAAAGAAGTTATCCATCATTTCGTGTCGGCTACTCCAAGCCTTGAGAAACGGCGAGACATGGCGGCGCCATGGCGGCTACTCCAAGCCTTGAGAAATGGCGAGACATGGCGGTTTCATGGCGGGTTATTTAGAACACTGGTCTTAACACGTATCGATTGTTATTTTGGTTTATAAACACGAAAATGTCAAATTCTAAACATATTATTTAAAAGTTGTAATCGTTTTAACTTAATTTCAGTTCTTTTAAATTCTTTTCGTGGTGCACTCGAGGTCCATTAAAAGATTTGTGGACCATTAGATATGTTTTGCATCATGTAAACATTTAAAGTAGTCAAGATAAATTACTTCTGATTTTAATTGAATAAACTCCATTTTAATGAAAAGAAGAAGAAAAAAAGAGTTTGTTAATTATAGCCTCTGAGTTAAAAATAAGAAATTTTGGCATGTATAATATGGTTGTATGAAGGAGGTTATTCATAAATACAAAGACTATTAATTAAATAAATGACGGTTATTCTTAATATATAATTCAATTGAAATATAATCCCGACCCTATGTTTAGCAAATTTAAAAAAGTTAAAATAAGGTGTGGGGGAGTTACATGTAGGTGATGGAAAAGTTTGAATCTCGTGACACTTTCTCTTTGGTGTGGGGAGTTACATGTACTTGTCAACTCCACCTGTATCTAATTATGTCAACGCCTTCCATTTTTAAGTAAAAGTAGAATTTGTAAGAAAAAATAATTATCTTTATTTATTTATTTATTTATTAGTTTTTATTAATTTTTGGTGATTGATTGACCATTTCAATACTCGTTTAGTCAAAGTTTTATTGAAAATAAATTATCTCTGTAAGTTAATGATATTAAAATCCTGTAGTGCTTACTAAAAAGACAAAAAGGGTAAATACATCGGCCTTTTTCATATAGAGAACGAGGATTTTTAAACTTTTTTGTTGTTGCGGGACTAAAAATGCTATGTAATTAAACATAACAAAAAATGAAAATCAGTAATATTTGAGATATTAATGATATTAAATATTAAATTACTATTTATAATCAACTTAGCTAAATAATCTTCTTTCTTTTTTTTTCTTTCTGAAATACTACTCAAAAAATCGATATCTCTTAACTTTAATAAAAAAATCTCATATATTTCAACCTCAACCAAAATTTTTTATATGTGACTAAACTAATCACATTTCATAGGATGATATATTTGTTGTTTTTTTTTTTTCTGGAATCGGCAAATATTATTAAGAGACAACCCGACTAGCAAGGAGCTAGAAAACATGCACAAAGTACAGATTATATATATTTGTCGTTCTCTTCTAGACGAAAAGGCCTTGATAGCTTATGAAATTATTCTTCTCGCTTATTGTCTTTATTGCTTTTAATGACGGAATCCTGAGTTTGTCATAGCTTAATACAACAAGTCTTTAAAGTTTATGAAATTGATGTTAATTTATTGTTAAAAATTGATTTAGATGCAACATTCAACATTGTGACGAAAGCAAAGAAGTAAAGGCAATAAGCGAGAACAATAATTTCATACTATATGTTTAATAATATATTATTTTATATTAAAAATATATTATTTTTCAAGAATAATTGGAGTGACAATTGTTAAACGTAACGTGTACAAAAATGGCGTCAATCAAGGCCCACTACAAGCTGTAAATACGGCAAACCGAGTTTTATATACACCAGGTGTTCAAATCATCTGTTTCTGGTCAATTGTTTTTAACCCAAACCAACAGCTGCCCTTATTATTTTTTGAGAGAATGTCACAAATCGTCCTTGTGGTTAGGCTGTTTTTCACATATCGTCCTTTCGAAGAAAAGTTAGCACAAATCATCCTTTTGTTTTTTAAAATTATCGTCTGTGATCCTTCCGTCAAAATCCTGTTAATTTAATCCGTTAAGTGGCCCCATGTGCCTAGCACATGAGGGTAAATGAGTAATTTGGCATTCTTATTCCTATCTGTTTATAGATATAATTAATTATACATATATAGATATAGATATACACGAACTGAAATCCTAATCAAATCCTCATAAGCAGCCACAAACGCCTCCTGCCAAAACCACGGTAACTTAATCCGACGACTACTCGTATACACGTCCCACATATGCTTCACCACCTTCTCCCTCTCCTCAATTTCCTAAATTCAACAATCACATCAATCAATCAATCAAATTCAAACAAAAATCACAAAACAGAGTAACAGAATTAACTTACAAGGATATCGAAATCGTCTCGAATAGATGAGCCGGTGATATCGTCTGAGAAACGGTTAAGATTACCGGCGGAGGAGAAGCGAAGAGTGACAATTCCGGTGAACATTACTCCTATTCCACCTCTCAATTTCATCTCAATTTCACAATTAACCATCACCAAATCCTAATCGGAACATTCAATTGATTCAATTCGAGATGGATTTGTTCACCGGAAAATGTGGATTCGTCAGCCGCCGTCGCCTCAGCCTCCGTCGCCGTCGCCTTAGCCGCCGTCGCCGTCGCCGTCGCCTCAGCCGTCGTCGCCTCAGGAAAGCATCGAGATCTCCATCCTTTACCGTAATTAGTCCATTTATATAAAACTACGGCGAAACTACTACTTCCGGTACCGGAATCTGATCCAGATGATGGCCAACCAACTGCATTGACGATGATAAAGGCTTGATGATGATGGACCGATGATGAGGACGACGATGATGAACTGATGATGATGATGAAGATGAGGGCTTGATAATGATGATGAACACCAACCAGCTTTGTTTTTTTTTTTTTTTTCCTTTTTTTTTGTATTTGTTTTATATGATGATGAAGAAAAAAGAATCGAAGAAAGTGAGTTTATTATGATGATCAATCTTAATGTTCAATGTTCAAATATGATCAATCGGTGTGTTTATTGAATGATGAAAACTTGGAATTGAATTTGGGGATAAATACCAAAGAGAGATAAAGAGATTAATTCATATAGGGGAGATAACACCTAAAAAGACATATTTACCCTCATGTGGGGGCCACTTAACGGATTAAATTAACAGGATTTTGACGGAAGGATCACAGACGATAATTTTAAAAAACAAAAGGATGATTTGTGCTAACTTTTCTTCGAAAGGACGATATGTGAAAAACAGCCTAACCACAAGGACGATTTGTGACATTCTCTCTTATTTTTTCCTTTTATATTTTTTGTGATTTTAACATATACCATTATAAAAGGTCATCAAACTCAAAAAAGTTATGGCACCATCTTGGTTAGACGTGTCAAAACTGTTCAGGATCGATTCGGATCAAAAGTTGTATCGTGATATTTAATTGTCATCAAACAACTTTTGTTCGGTCGGTTAGGTAAAAAAAATTTGTATTTTGGTTTACTTAGGTGATTTTAAACGGTTATGTGTTAATTTATATTTTATCAAACTATAAGTCATTTGATGTGAGTTGCTTAAATCGAATTTAGCTTCAACTTTTTTACTTACACTAGTATATAACCCGCGCGATGCAGCGACGATAAAAAATTATTGTTCGATTAAATTTTATTTGAAAAAATTGATGATAGTTTCCCATTCATCGGTTAATATATTTGTTCGATGTAATAGTTTCTTGGTTCGGTCATTCGGACCTTATAAATAATTATGTACTAAGTTTTTATGGTTTGATCATTCGGTTTCTAAAACAAATTAAATGGTAATCGTTTCTCAATTTCTTTTCCTTCTTAATTGTCATAATAAATGTGAAGTGCCTACATGTAATAGTTTTTAGTTTCTATTTGAGTTATTCAGACTCTAAATATAGTTAACTATTGTTATTTCTAATAGTTTCACGTTCTATTCTTCAGACATGATAGTAAATAATTCTTGTTTGGGTCGTACGAAAAATTAAGTTTGTTTAAGGTCATTTGACTTATTAAGTCCGTTTGGGAGATTGAAATTAAACTATGTTTTTTATAACAACTCAATTTTGTTTTTAGATTTTTAGTTGCATGGTTTAACTATTTTATATTTCATTCAATCTTTATGGATAGAATTTTATCAACTAACATTAGTTGTAAGGTGTTTAAAATTATGGTTAAAGGGTAAATAAGTAATTTCAATTCCTTAAATTTTAAGACATTAAGAATTTGGAGGAAATTTTTTATAATAAAGTATAGATTAAAGCATCTATGGTAAGAAGAGGTGTCATGTATATATGGGAAAAAAGTGACTACGTACATAAAGCGAATGTAATGAACTTATGATGTGGTGTTATATCTATCAGAATGAGAATGAGAATGAGAATGTGAATGTTAGTATTTTATTTGTATAATTAATTTTATGTCGGGGTTTCTAGATATGTATAAGATTACAATGACTGGATCTAGGCTGTAAACAACCGTGATCAATTTCGAGTTTGGCTCAAAAAGTTTAGGTTTAGCTCAAGTTTGTATGGATAGCTCGACGAACCATGACGATGAAGACTTGAACTCGACTTAAAAAGCTTCAATTAATGAACACAAATTAACTTTGATAATCAAGTTTAGTAAAAAAAACATGTGATATTTTTTCCCCGATAACCTAACTCATTGGGGACATATGCAAAGTTACTACAAAATTACAATAGAAGTCATAAAAACCATTTAAATATAAGAAATAAATAATTATATAAAACAAAAATATCATTTGCAACATTTAGTTTTAAAAGTTCGATGAGAACTCAAGTCAAAGCCTTACAGGCTCGAGCCGTGTACTTATATAATTTCAGTTCATTTTTTTTTTTTAACTCAAACTCAAACTCGATAAAAACTTAACTCACTTAAAGGTTATAACTTGTGAAGTCACTTGTTTAAAAAGTTTTGGTTGTTGTTTTAATTCAAAGTTAATAATCCAATTGACTATCCGACATACATTTGTTAGAACTCTCGTTGATTACTATTAAACCAACGAAGATCATCTTCGCGACAATTTCAGATTGCACTACACTTAATATAAATTTATAAAACTTATTGTTGTTTCCAGGATATCCCGATCCTTTCAATGGATGTTGCCCACTCATATATGATAGAGACGTTACCCCTAAGACCACACAAGAGACGTGGCCCTTTGACCCACGTCAATATAGTCGTTAACATATTAGTTTCTAAACAAATATCCACTTCGTATTCTCCTGACTAGTTTAGAACTTGATATGCTCAGCACCAAAATGTCGAACACTTTTGTGTGTACCGCACATCCTTTATTAAAATTAACAAAATAAATTAGAAAAGTGTAGTATTTCTGGATCGGTTAAACACTTAACATACTATATTTCACATGTTCATACTTTAGTTGTTGTTTGTATAATAGGGTACCAATAAAATTAAGTTTAAAAAAATAACAACCACAACACTGATATGGTTAACATGCTTTAAATGATTCAACATTAATAAAATTCCTATATATTTTGATGATTACCACCTAAGTACAATCATTTTATGTTCGTAAATAGTTGAAACATTATAATTTCTATGTTTTACCCAAACCATAACTAGAACCACATGTCTTTTTCATGTTGAATCACATGGATATTTTTGTATCTTGACCACCCATAGAGACTTGACAGCTTGCTAATTGGTATAACTAACCCATAAATAAATACATAAAACTCTTTTATGCTTACACGAATACGAGTCTAATCAAATGATTCCTTCCAAAATAAATATTCTGTAACTCTTCTGATACGGGTAAAAACGGTCTGATAGACATATTTTTATTTATTTTTTATTATTTGTAAATTATAAAGAAAAAAAAAGAAATTACACGGATGCTCCTTTTTTTTTATCGAATATGATACTTTCGATCCATTTTTCTGAAAAATACGTAGATGGTCCTTTATTTCGACCATTTAAACATCGATGGTCCTTTACTCTGTTAGAGTTAACCTAATTACGTTAACTTTATACAAATGACCATAATACTCTTTTTGTCTTTTCTATAAAGAACCTTTCTTTCAATTTTTTGACATTTAATTTGTTTTTTCATTAATCTCCTTCATATTATTATTATTATTATTATTATTATTATTATTGTTATTGTTATTATTGCTATTATTATTATTATTATTATCGAAGATATAATTTAATAGTAAAGATATAAAATATGAATATATTTTGTAGGATTCTAAAAAATAGTCTACCAAAAACAATTTCATGTGTTAAAACATGGTTTCATCAAGTTTTTACACTATTATTATTACCAATTTATCAACGTATAAACCATTTTGTTTGTGTTTCAAGCTAGGAAAAAATTGATTGAAATATATGATATGCGTTGACATATTGATAATAACAATAAACTAAAAAGTTGATGAAATTGTATTTTGACACATTAATTTGTTTTTGTCGTCAATAATAGTAATAATAATAATAATAATAATAATATAAAGGAGATTAATGGAAAAAAATCAAATTATAATAATTGCAAGAATGGTCCTTTATAGAAAAGACAAGAAGGGTATTACGGTCATTTATATAAAGTTAACATAATTAGGTTAACTCTAACGGAGTAAAGGACCATCGGTGTTCAAATGTTCGAAATAAAGGACCATCTATGTACTTTTAGCGAAAATGGACCGAAAGTGTCATATTAGGTAAAGGAAAAGGACCATCCGTGTAATTAACTAAAAAAAAATTAGAAAGACAAATATTATAAAAATATAATAGAATAATGAGTAAATTACACCGTTGGTCCTTATGTTTATATTAGAATCACTAGTTTGGGGCTTTTTTTAAAATAATTACACCAGTAGTCCCCATTGTTGTAATTCTCTTACCCCGGTGATCCAATTTTCTAATATTTGTTAATTTTTAACGAAATGAAGGTCACGTGCCTCTCACATGAGGGTAGTTCTGTCTTTTCCTTACAATATGGCCCCAGAAGTACCTACAAAACTCTCTCTCTCTCTCTCTCTCTCTCTCTCTCTCTCTCTCTCTCTCTCTCTTCATCTTCTTTTATCTCACCACCATTAACTACTACAAAATCCATAACCATTAAAATACCACCACAACCATCAGAAAAAGCTACCACCATTATTCTTTATCTTCATCTTCATCCCAACAAAACTTATTACGATAAAACCATGACCACAATCTCACTCACACACACACACTTTTTCTCTATCTATATCTCTCTTCCATCACAACAAAACCCACTATCATAAAATTTCCACCATTAACATCATTAATCTCTCTTACACACAACCTAAAACCCACCACTATAAATCTCCACAATAACACTCTCTTTCTCTCTTAATTTAAAACCCACCACCATAAAAACACATTCACCACCATAATCTTCTAACCAACTACTCCACCACCGACACCCTTACGTAGCCGCCACCATAACAACCCGACCAACACCACTCTACCACTGCCACCTATCCACCCACTGCCATCCCGCAACGCCGTCGTTGAAACAATCAATCTCGGATTTCGATTTGTATGTTTGGTTTTTGTATTTTGAAGAAGATTTTGGTTTTTTATTAGAAGATCTAGGTTTTATATATGTATATGGTGTCAATTGTAACCAAAGGGCTTCTAGCCTAGCGGTATGTGGGTGACCCATTGACTAGAAGGTCATGGGTTCAAGTCTCGGTGGAGACAATTTGGTGAATTGTAAATTTGGTGAATTGTATATAGTGTGTTTGTAGTATTTGCCTTTCCAAAAAAAAAATAAAAAAAAAAATATGGTGTCAATTGTGAGAAAAATGAAAGAAGATGTGGTGGCCGGAAAATTTGGAGGTTTGAAAAGATAAAGTTAAGTTAAAAGTAATGGAGAAAAATGTTATGAAAGAGGAGAGAGAGAGAGAGAGAGAGAGCTATGTTGTGGGGCCATATTGTAAGGAAAAGACATAAATACCCTCATGTGAGGGGCATATGACCTTCATTTCGTTAAAAATTAACGCGCGTTAGAAAATTGGATTACCGGGGTAAGAGAATTACAACAATGAGGACTATTGTTGTAATTATTTAAAAAAAAAACCTCAAACTAGTGATTCTGGTACAAACATAAGGACCAACGGTGTAATTTACTCTAGAATAATTGTGATACTGTATTTTCTAGTATTAAATCCACAATTCTATCAGTTGGTCACTCACATACGGTAAAGATTAAGGCCGTGTTTGGTTTGTAAATAGGTTTAACAATGATTATCGGTTTCAAAGAAAAAATAAAAGAAATTATATATTGTTTATACAAATTGTTCGCATTTTTAACTTGGTATAGATATCAAGATCGAATTTTAATAATATCGAATTTTAACTTGGTATAGATATCAAGTAGAGGATGAGAGTTAATAGGTATAGTCGTGTCGAAAAAAACCGAAACCGAAACCGAAAAAAAACCAAAAACCGAAACCGGTCCAAACCGGGTTTGACCAAAACCGGCGGTTTGGAACCGGTTTGAATTCTTAAGTTTTGGACCGGTTTTTTTCCGGGTTTTGAGAAACCGGTTTGGGGAACCGGTTTGGGTTTCATATATCTATATCTCAATCAGTCAATCTCACACACAAATGAGGTGTAAAAAGCATTACTCCGATCTCAGTAGCATCAACGCCGTTCTGCTAATCTCCGGCGTTTGACATGATTCAACGGGGTCTGCTAATCATCCACCAGTGTTCTGCTAATCTCCGGCAACTAGAGATGGCAACGGGGACGGTTATGTCGGGTATTGCATTTCCCATCCCCATAACCAGATCCCCACCCCCATACCCATAACCGTAACCATCCCCGTCGGGTATTAAAATTTTGGCCCCATCCCCATCCCCGTCGGGTAACGGGGATCCCCAACGGGTATTCGGGGAATTTTCCCCATTACAAGTTTTTGAACTTTTATTATAAATAACTTCACATTTTCTAACTGCCAACACAAAAAACATAGGAATTATAATAAGCAATACTTCAATCGCCAAAATAGCAAAATTTATACGGATATATATATATATCCGGGTATCCATCGGGGCCGGTTTTGGGTACGGTTATGGATACCCGATAGGTAATACCATCCCCGCATCCATCCCCGATTTTTGAATTCGGTTATTATCCGTCCCCGTCCCCGTCCCCGGTCAACTCGGGGATTTACCCGGTCAACTCGGATTCGGTTTTCGGGTCTCCATCGGATACGGTTTTTTTTGCCATCTCTACCGGCAACGCCTCTTCTCTCTCATCGCCGCCCAATCACAATCACATCACTCAGATAATCATCCACCAGTGTTCCCTAGGTCTGTTTCACCGTACATCAGTCGCCGGAAATCAGATAATTCAACTACTTCGATCAACAATCGAATCAATACTGATCGGAATTTTTTTTTTTATATTAAAAAATCCAAACCGGTTTAACCCGGTTATTGAACCCAAACCGGTTTGAACCCGGTGGGAAACCGGTTTGATCGGTTTGTAATTTCCTCGACCAAAAACCGGTCCAAACCGAACCGGTTTGGTAGGTTTGACCAAAAACCGGTTCGGTTTCAAACCCGATTCAGTTCGTGGTCAAATCCGAAATTGACATCTCTAAATAGGTACACATGATTTTGTAGCAATACTCATACCCACCAATTAACATGTGTAAAGGAAAAACCGTGATTGGTTTGCTTGGTGGCTATGATAACGACGAAATGGGTTTGATTACTAGCGTAATTATTTTGGGTAATAGATTTTGATTTAAGAAATGAAAATCAAACCCACCAAATCAAATATATTAATATAAAAAACCATCATAATTGGTGGTTTTAGAAAACCCATTCCCATTCATTTCTTATTCTAAACTCATATTGATTTCCATGTCAAACTCATACCATTTAAACAAACAGTTTCTAACATTATAAAACCCGAAAAATTTATAAAAGTACACCTCTTTTCGAAACCTCGATCAAAACTACCCGTGTTTTCAAACCAACTTCAAAAATACCCCGTTCGCACCTACTAGGTGCGAACCCTGTGAAAGCCAGAAATTTAGCACAAGGGTCGCACCTACTACGTGCGACCCCTGTGAAGGATTAAAAAAAAAAGTGTTTAGAGGGGTCGCACCTGCTACGTGCGACCCCTGTGAAGGGAATAATGCCATGCAGTTTACGTAGAATATTTGCCTATATATACCATATATAATACTTACACAATACTTAAAACACAACACATATATTTTCATACAACACATATATTTACACAAACTTACCAACATATATTTCCATACTACTTAAAACACAACTCCCTTATTAGAAATTTTGGCCGGAATATACAAATCCTCGCCGGAATTAGCGCCGGTGGATTTCACATTTATAAAATTTGTAATTCTCGTAAACATGGCTTCTTCCAGTAATTCTTATTCCACTACCTCCAATATCCTAGACACCGTTTTCAAACATATAGAAGAAGATAAAAAGCGTCTGGAAAAACTAAACTCCCTTATCAAAAGTTTCCAGAAAGCTGATAACGAAAAAACCCAACTCATACAATCAATTCAGGATGACCCAAACCTATCAAGTTTAGAACAAGATTATCTCAACCACCTTCGTCTCCAGTGCGTGAAAGACTGGGAAAATACGTCCAAATGTGGCGAGTTGATCAGTCGGATTGATCTTCAAGTAGAAGAGAAAAATGACTTTATACAACGAATTTGCAACGTAAACGAAAATGTAGATGCGGTCAACATCTCCGAAAACAGCTCACAAGCTATCATACCAGCTGAGAGTGTTGAGCAATTTTTCCTTGAAGGTGACAGAGGAAAGAACGAAGAAGACCAATATTGTTTAATTAGTTGTTTACCAGAAAATGTACAGTGTTCCAGAACGTTTTGGGGCGTTCTGTTAGGATTTACGCAAGACAACGAATTGTGGGAAACTGTAAGTTTTTTATTTACAATTTTTTTTTTTAATAACTTTAATTTTTAATAACTTTAGTTTTTTCCGCTTATTTTCAGCATGTCGATGCATGGATAAGGCGATCACAAGTGGTGCATCGAAATTTACTAGAGAGGGAAACACAAGGCTATGACTTCGAAGATGCAGATGGTAATCGCCGCTATCCGCAAAGAGATCATCATCCGCCAGATTGTTATACCCCAAGTGACGTGAATCCTCAAGCTCATCAACAGCGTCGACGGCGTTAGAGTTTTTTTAAACAATGTTTTTTAATGTTCTTTAATTATGTTTTTGTAATGTTATTTATATTAGTATTTTTTTAATTATGTTTTTCTAATGTTCTTTATATTAGTGTTTTTTTTATTATGTTTTTGTAATGTACTTTATATTAGTATTTTTTTAAACAATATTTTTGTAAATGTTAGTAAAAAACTCTAACATAAAATTATAACATAAATTATAACATAAACTTATAACATTATTTACAAACTTAAAACATAAACTTATAACATATTATTATTATATATACTTATAACCCCAACAACCCCCACCCAACCATCTTTCAATTACAACCCCCACCCAACCATCTTTCATTCCATCACAAACTCTATAAAATCAAGAAACCATGCAAGTAAAAATGAACCCAGATTATTCAATGCAAGGTGCCGTAGTCGTAAACCAGGTTTTACTCAAGTAGCCGGGGCACCTGCTTGTAATTGGTATGTACGTGCGGTGAAGAAGTTTAACCATCACAACTGGCAAATAAAGCGTTGGGTAACCTCTCACAACTGTTATGGTACGGTCACTCGCAATAACAACCGATCCATTACCTCACAAATGATTGCTTCTCTCATCAAGCACTCAGTTACGATAGATGTCGCCTACCCGATAAAACACATTATCGCTGATATAAAAAACTCTCAGAATGTCGACGTTACTTACCAAAAGGCCTGGCATGGTAGGAAAAAGGCAATTGAGAGTATACACGGGAGTTGGCAGAGTAATTTCTCAGAGTTGCCTTCGTACATTGCAGCATTAAAGGCTACAAACCCTGATACCATCGTGGAGTGGCAACATCAACCACAATATTCAGACGATGGATACGTATTCAAATACGTATTTTGGGCGTTTGGACCTGCTGTTGAGGCATTTAAATTCTGCCAACCGGTTATGTGTGTTGACGGTACACATCTGAAAGGATCGTACAAGGGTAAGTTGTTAACGGCTGTTACAAAAGATGCTAATAATCACATATTGCCGTTCGCGTTTGCCATTGTCGATGAGGAAAGGGTGGAAAGATGGTGTTGGTTTTTTCAGCAGTTAAGGACTCATGTTGTTGCGGACAGAAAGTTGTGTGTCATATCCGATAGACACAATGGAATACTCCACGCTATGGAAAATCTTATTGGGTGGATGCGGCCTTTTGGATACCATCGTTTTTGTCTGCGACACGTGAGAAGTAATTTCACAAAGAAATATAAAACTACTGCAATGAAGAAACTTTGTTGGGCGATAGGAAGTACCACACAAGCAAGAAAGTATGTCGAAAGTATAGAAGATATGGTGCATCTCGACGCAGAAGCATGGAATTATCTTGACGAAATCGACAGAAGTAAGTGGACACTTCTTTATGACGAGAATGATCGAAGGTGGGGTTGGTTGACTACGAACATTGCGGAGTGTTTCAACAATGTTTTACGGGGAGCGAGACTTTTGCCGATAAAGGCCCTCATTGATTTTACATTCAACAAGTGCGTCGATCACTTTAGAAAACACGCCCAAATCGCAAGGAACTGTGATACACCGTTGCCCCCTCGTATGTGGGCAATGTTCACCCAACGTGAGGTATATGCACAACGGCATAATATTACCGAGTTTAATTACGAAACGGGGGTTTATAGAGTCGAGTCACGGTTCAATCCAAACGATACGGGCGGAAACGTTTGCACTGTGAATTTTGGAGGGAGAAGAAAAACTTGTACGTGTGGAAAATGGCAAACACATAGATTTCCATGTTCACATTCTATGGCAACAATTCGACATAGAGGTGAACAACTTGCTGATCACGTAAACAAGGTTTACAAAACAGAAACGTACAAAAGAATGTATCGTTCCAATTTTCAACCACTTCCGCACGTTGGTTATTGGGTAGATCCGGGTTGGAAGATTCAAGCGGATCTCTCTCGTTTCTCAAGGTCAAGAGGACGCAGACGTACGAATAGAATACGTAACGAGATGGACGTTCAACCTATAGATGCCCCTCGAAGGTGTACCGCTTGCAATCAACCGGGTCATAACATTTCAACTTATAATAATAACTAATCTTTATTTTATGAACTTTTTGGTATTTAAATTTCGTTATTATAACTAAAAGATTTATAACTAAAATAAAAAAATTTCGTTATTATAACTAAAATAAAAAAATAAAAAAACAAAAATAAAAAATAATTAATTAACTTTACCACTCCACCAACACACATTTTTGTTATATTTTTATACATAAATGTATATAATCTACAATTTATTGTATATAAGATATTAAAAATAATTAAGTTTTTTTTTTTTGAGAAAAAACACAATTTATCAAAATCTAATTCTAAGGTAAAATATAACAAAAATTAAAAATAAAACACATTTTATTCAAAATTTAACTTCATAACATAAAAATTACAATAACGACTAGTGACGACAAGCAGACTCTGCGTCACTTTCGGAAAGATTAACATTACAAGATTCAAACTTATTGTTATTGCTACAACTACCACTAGAACTCGAGGAATCGCTACAATATCGGAGGAATTGGTCTTCATTATTGACGGTTTCATCTTCTTGATCACTACAATCGTCGTCAACGACAATCCATTCATCGTTTTTATACGTCTGTCTACCACGAAGTTGAAATTCGGTTACTTCAAACTCTTCGACAGATCCAGGTAATTTCACAAGATAAGATTCCCATTCGAAATCTTTCAAAACAATTGCCATCTTTCAAGCGAAATCATGAAAAATTTCAACAATATCACCAAGTTCCCGAGATTTGTAAGTTTCTAATATCGGAGGAATTGGTCTAATACATTCGGCGCCAACTTGTTCCACATCCGGCTTGTGACTATAATTTGGATACACGTTGTAATCAACGATGTATGACCGAGTATAAACAAAAACAATTCGACCACAACGCCAAAATATGTTATCAAACTTATCTTTCTTCGAAACTTCGACAATATTTCCAACCTCGTAAATCATTATTTTATAAATGGTTTTGATAAAAGTGTTTGAGTTTGTGTTTTAAGTTGTGTATGTTGGTGTGTTTTAAGTTGTGTTGTGTTGTGTTTTTGTGTATGTTTTAAGTATTGTGTAAGTATTATATATGGTATATATAGGCAAATATTCTACGTAAACTGCATGACATTATTCCCTTCACAGGGGTCGCACGTAGCAGGTGCGACCCCTCTAAACACTTTTTTTTTTAATCTTTCACAGGGGTCGCACGTAGTAGGTGCGACCCTTGTGCTAAATTTCTGGCTTTCACAGGGTTCGCACCTAGTAGGTGCGAACGGGGTATTTTTGAAGTTGGTTTGAAAACACGGGTAGTTTTGATCAAGATTTTGAAAAGAGGTGTACTTTTATAATTTTTTCTATAAAACCCATACATTCATTCCTATACCTTTCAAACAAACTTTCAAACAAACTTCCACTAAAATCTTTTAAAAGTGATGCATGCTAAATTGATGATCTATCGATATTTTTTTTTCAGTTTTGTGAAGTCAAGATGTTTCAAGCATCTCACTAAATGATTATCATATATCTAATGAAGTCAACATGTTTTAATTGGAATCGTAACTTGAGTTTTTCTTAGGTTAGGTTGGGTATGTTATTTGAATAAATGTTCGAACTAATAATCAAAAAGTTTTAAAAGTATATTTATCCAATAAAAGAATATAAGGTTTAATAATAAAATAATCGTAGTGATCTAAGGTAACATGTTTTTTTTTTTGTTCTTTTCCGAATGATGGTAAAACTTCTATTCCTTTTTATTGCTCTTTAATTTTTCCGCTTCTATATTTATCTTTTTCTACATAATTTGTATGACCTGATTGACGCAAAACTAAAATGTTCGACATATCACTCAGATGACCGGTTTAAAACTCATATGACCTGATTGACTCACAACCAACATGTTTTACAAGCCACACCACCTAACCTATTTGTTAAACAGGTTAGTAGATTAGGTTTAGGTTAAGAAACTTCAACTCGGAACCCGTCAACCTATTTATGTTAATGGGTCAGGTCGATTGAAATAATTTCAACCGGTCAATTCGAACCGGTCAACCTGTCTCCTTTTGAGAGTTTAAAGGATTTTGAAGCATAACCTAAAATGTTATGGGTATACATGAGGAAATGGGCTTGGCACATTGAGATGGGTCAGAAGCTTAGTTAACCTCAAATCCATAAAGACCAAAGCATATTGACGTAAGCAGATTACTCCAGAGTTCAACAGATTTATTTTAATTTTTTTTTTGGTGAAATAAATTTTGTATTGGAAATATCCATTATGGTCACAGTGAACTGCAAATTACAAATACTTTGATTAAGTTAAAGACCAAAGCATAGTGACGTAAACACGAGACAAACATCTGATTAAGTTAAAGCTTCCAAATGGAATACATGTAATCCGAACGCACAAACTATGACTACGTAACACTAGAACCACAAGTAATAGACAAAACACAGAGCGAAAAGCATTTGGAAACATCCTTTTAAAGAAACTTGAAATGAATCCCACCTCTTAAATCTTTTGATTCTTAGAAAACGACTACGCCATAGGGAAAAACGCCATCGGAAACCAAAATCCAACAAATTTAATGGGTCGATAAATTCATTCTAACTCCATCCTTTCTCACAGGGGACATACTTTGTAAATTAATCCTGTTGCAGAATGGCTAAATTTAGTAATCAACACTCGATAGGTTTACATAGCCCAAGAACTCTCACACATACACATACATAATCTCTTTCACTATCAATGGCTCGATCGTCGAGTATCTTCTCAAGGCACCCCATGGGAAGTTGCTGTTAATCTCACATGCAAATCAGGATTGTGTATGATTATTGTAGCAACAGATGTTAGGTAAATTTCAGTTTGAATTTAATGCAGATTTAGCATAAGTGACAAAAGAAATACTTATGAGAACTATCATCAATTAGGTAGCAGTCCATTGATCAATACTCGCAGCAAATTGTTCTGATTAGTTCACAGGCAGAAGGTTCAACATGTCCCTTCGAGACCTTAAGCATAGATCCGCATTCCAACAATTAGGTCATACTCTATTTTAGTTTGTCCCAAAGTAAACATGTATTTCCAATAATTGTAATCAAGTTTCTAGTTTCCCCGTATTCACAAAACCGCATTAAATTTTAAATTTCTAAAACTACATGTATTTATACCATGGTATTTTCCTTTTGTCTACGGCAACACCATATTCTTCCTAGCAATACACCCAACCGGTAGAGATGACAACGGGAGGGGTTTCCAAAGAAAAACGAAACGTATTGAGTACTTATAATAATCTTGTATAACTTATTGCTAGACTACTGTATAACGTATTAAGCATATTTAGTATTATTGACTACTTTCTTTATGCAGAACACGAATAATTTTGAGTTCTAGCCAATCATGGAAAACAATCTCTAAAAGCACTCTTACGATATGATCATATCATCTCAACCCCTATTGACCCGTTACCCGACCCTGCCTTCCATTTTCATCCAGTGGACATGTTCTCTGTTCTAGACCTCACCCAGATGACAGAAGCAAATTTTTTTTACTAAAACAATCCGTTTCTAGCATAATGATTAAGATTCCCGGTTCTCTTTAGCAAAAAAAGAAAAAGAAAAAAGAGACTGGCGGTTCTACACATAACATTCACGAGCTATAATATAGTTAGTAGTATGCATAATGGATGATTTACATGACGAAACGTAAGAACAATATCACAAATTGAGACCACAAGCTAAGATACCATTTTAAACACCCTTCATCCAAATTGCAGTATTCTATAGCTATGAAAGTCTGAGAAGTAGTTGGTTGACCAGCTTGTCGGGATTCAATTATGGGGCTAAAATTTCCATTAATCTTATATGATCATCCAAATAGATTTCACATCTTACTAGCTCCCCGACCAGTGCAAACAAACAAGAAAGACAACAATGAACACGCATACAAAGTCTAAATCAAGTGAAATTTGCAGCATAAACATAATCAGAATTTCTAACACAGCAACTAACAAGTACACAACTGAAGCTATTATAAACTGTTTGGGTTATCTTATTAGCTAATAAGTTTAATAAGTTCTATTAGAAAAGCATCTCCCGATGACTTCCAAAAACAGCTTATTTATATTAACTATTAAACCAAAGTGCTTTTTGCATTTAGATAACACCATATGCTAGTAACCTGTGTAAATATTCATACATATATGTTTACGGGGACACTTTATATAACTGCAAAACGTAAAGGTATTCATACTCCAAATCTTACGAGTGCTATTCGCTTTAATAAGAAGTTTTGTGATTTGGTTTTTGAACCCAAACACAAATCAAGTTTCATCTTTAAGACGAACCAACTTTCCAAAAATGACAACACGAACATTTGACATCAATAGCCTTATCCAATATTCCAATTTAAGCTTACATTCGATACAAACAAAAGCTTTTTCTCAGCATAATACAACATTCATTAGATAATACAACATTTATCTTAATTAAGTCTTAACCTTGTGAACTGTAAGTGAATTCCGATACACTGAAAGCTTGATTTTGATACAACAACTGCTTTCTCCAACACCATAATACAACATTCATTTGTCAACTGTAATTAGACTTCCTTCATTTTTTCCGCATTACAACAATATAAAAATTCGCGCAATATCAAACACGTCTTCATCCTCAAAGACACAGCTCTGTGCAGTAAACATCATTATTATCACCATCCTCAACCGGCGGAGGCATGTTTAAATCAAACGGAAGAACCGGTTTCTTACTAAACAAAGACGATACAATATCCGCAGTTTCTCCAGCTACATCGTCATCATCAACAACAGAAGACGAAGAATCACAATAATCATCACAATCATCATTCACCACATGCCTTGTAACCACAGCCTCCGCCACAGTCAACGTCCGCGGTCCACTAAACGATTCCACAGTACTACTCATACTACTACAAGTCGGAACCTGTGGAGCAGCAGGAACAATCTGATGCTCCGCTTCTGTTTCTCGATCACGATCGAGAAACATATTCCGATCATTATTATTAGGCAAATTTAATTCAACAATCTGTGGAAACTCAAAATTAGTCTTAGCTTTCGTTCCACGGAGATTACGCGCCGCGGTATCGTAAGCGCGTGCAGCATCAATAGCTGAATCAAAAGTACCAAGCCAAACCCTAGCTTTTTTCAATGGATCTCTGATCTCCGCAACGAATTTGCCCCAAGGTCTTTTCCTTACACCTCTATACCTAATCTCAGTCCCCGATCCCGATCCGATTGTCGCCGGAGCTGCTGCACCTCTGCCGCCTCTCATCACCGATCAAATTCAAAATTTTCACAATAAAAATAGATCGAAATCGGTTTTGAAAAAGATTAGTTGATTAAAACTCTAATCTATCCATATTGATTATACAAATTGTTGTGAATTTGGTGTATTTGTAAATTAGGGTTTACGTTTTGTGTTTGTGTGTGTATGAACCCTAATTTGGGAGATTCTGCCCCTTTTGGCTTTCCCTTATTTCTTGATTTTCTACCGGTTTTTTTTTTTTTTTAATAAATAATTGTGATGGGAAATAATCGAGGTGGTAGGAAAAGACTTAAATGTCCTTGTACTTATCCTGAACAAGCGTGGCACTTTGAGGTGATCTATGGAAATATCACTAGATTGGTTCAAATGGATTGGTCTTGTTTGAGCAAATCCATTTGCATTTTTACAATTACTAACTAATTTAATTTCTGTTTTTGAATTGATATTCGTGCCCGATAGTGTTTTTTAATAGGTTTGGGCTTTGGGTTATTTTTGCTTATTGGGCTTTGTCCTCGTCATATTAGTCTGTCTCTTAGTACAGTTACACGTGTTGTCTTTCGTCTTCATCTTCTCTATTATTTGCTTTCCACCTGCTTTTGTTGCTGATTATGAAGTTTTCGCAGGTAAACGTTGATGTTGTTTTCTTATTGCATGTCTCATTTTATGTACTTATCCGCCGGTATTTCTAAAATACTTTTCGAGCTCGTAATCGAATATTCGAAATCGTCAAAATCGGTTTAATCTGGACTGGTCCGATTATCTTTTCTAACGGCCTCAACTTCCGGCGATTCACGACAGTCAACGGCTAATATTCAACGATCTTATTCCGGTGATTTCTCAATTATGATTTTAATTTATCTATTTTGTTTATATCTCTATGGTTAGCTTAATAGGGTTTCAATTTTAATTAGGATTTTACAATTTTGCAATTATTTTTGAACTGGTTTTGCAATTATTTTTGAAATAATTTTGCAGGTTTTTAATTGATTGAAAATTAGTTTTTAGTGTGTTTATTATATCAATATATAAATGCTAATTATGTGTAATTTATCGTAGGTATGGGTTCATTCATTGACGGAATTTATACGATTTGATCTGCTTTGCTTTTTTGGGTTTTGGATTGAAAAAGATGAATTTATATGATTTGATTGTGATTTACTTTTTTTATTGATGGGTTTTAGTTTTCTTGATATAAAGATTATTAAAGTTTTTTTTTTTTTTTTATGTGTTTGATTGATATAGGTGAGGCGGTTGGCGTTATGAAGCAGAAGAATAACATGGCGGCTGCTGGACAAGTGAAGAGCAGACGAGCACTTGCTGATATCGGAAACATGGTTACTCTCCAGCCAAACGGAAAGCCACTTTCTTCACGACCTGTTACAAGAAGTTTTTGTGCACAATTTCTCGCCAATGCACAAAAAGATTTAGCAGAAAACAAAAAGGTATAAAAAAGTTTCTTTTAGTTAATTATAATCAATCGAATAAATTTTAGTTGAGTTTTAATTTGATAAAAGATTCTTGATTGTCTTTTTACAGAAAGCGGTTGGAGTAAATGTCGAAAACGTTAACGAGATGGTACCAAAGAAGAAGGCTACAGTGAAGCCAAAACCGCAACCAGTGCCCCAAAATGTGACTGTTATTGAGATTAGCCCTGAATCCCTGATACTGAAGTAAAATCAAAACCCGAGTCATCCTCTAAAAGAAACAAGAAACCACAATCGTCGCTTACCTCAGCAGTCATTGCAAGAAGCAACACTGCCTGAACTGAATCCATAGAAATTATATACTATAAGAGATATGCTTCTTAGATTTATGATATGGGTGCATGAAAAAGAAAGAAATTTGATGAAAAGGATTGATCTTGGACATGTTTTTCCTTTTATGATTTTAATTCTTTTAAAAAAAAATTACTTTTTATACGTTTGACTTTTGGTATTCAAAGAATGAGTTAGTTTGTAGTTAATCTTGTAATTAACTGTAATGCTTAATTTGAAATAGGATTGGTGGATCAGGCATGGATCTTAGAAGCAAAGCAAGGGTAAGTTTATTTCTTAATTTCATTGTTTATTTTGGTTTATAATTCTCATTCAAATGATTTTATTTCATTTAATTATATTTGTTTTTGTTACTTTTCTTATCGGAACATTCAGAAGGAAGTGTTGATAAGTGGTCGATTATTGATTTAGATGCTGATGTGATCTCTAATGTTGAAGCGGATTGTTATTGGTGTTTATCCAAATTACTTGATGGTATGCAAGATCGTTATACTTTTGCTCAACCCGGGATTCAGCGGCTACTATTTAAACTCAGGGAATTAGTCAGACGAATTGATGGTAAGCTTCTTTGACCACTATATATGATTTTTTAGCTAATAATAAGTGGTGTCTTTTTGAGTTTTCAGAATCGATTTCAAAGCATATGGAAGAGCACGGACCAGATTTTCTACAATTTTCTTTCCGTTGGTTTAATTGTCTTTTGATACGGGAGGTAATACTATTTGCCATGTTTTTTCTTGGAACTCTTTTGGTTCCTCTGTTTTAGGCTTTGATGTGTTATCTTTTATTATGCAATAACTCGACTTTTATTTATATCTACGTACAAATTCCTTTCCATCTTGTGAACTGTTTATGGGACACATATCTTGCTGAAGGGGATGCATTGCCCGAGTTCCTTGTGTACTATTGTGTTTTGTGATAGATTAGTATTTTTGACCCGTTTATGAGTAAATGGGTTGGCTTGGGTTATAGTTTTTCTTTAACAGGTTAACATTATAATATATATGACGGAAAATCTGTGTAGATCAGGTTCATTGGTGTTAGTAATGAAACACCGTATGGGGCCATGAAGTTTTTACAAGCTGCTGAAAAAAATCCCACATATCCAAAGATCGTATCTGTTCAGGTAATGAATCATTTGTCCTTGGTTATATTTTGTTTTACATGTAGCAAGCTCGAACGAATAAACATCAAAACCTTGGTTATAATTAATATCGTTGAAAGTGATCCAACCAGCCAACCCGACCCGAATTAAAAGTTATCCTTTTTTACCCGTTACCCAACCCGAACAACTGCTCATTTCCTACCTCTAATCACTTGATAAGATTTTAAACAGTCACAACTTGGTAAAACTATTCGCGTACTTTTTTATTTATTTATGCAGAATTCGTACAACTTGCTCTGGCGAAATTTTGATTCCGGATTAGCGGAATGTTGTCATTTGGAGAGGTATGTTTTTAGTGGTATATAAGTGAACTACCATATAAGTTATAAGGCAACTCAAACTTTCGTGGTTATTAGAATAGTCAAATTCTATGCTTTTGGCCTTGAAGTAATGATAAATGACACATGCAGGTATGAAAGGACTAGGCCGATTCATAATAGTAGCTTTGATTGCGTTAGGTGTGATGTCTTTAGTTTTAGATGGTGCCTGGATCTGCATTATAACTGATATCCCTTTCAGTCACTTTGTTAAATAGAATTCGCCACCGATTCATTTTCGGTTGATTGCTGTTTGTTCTCTGCATTTTGAAGGTATGTAGTTTTAATTTTGATTTTAACACGAGAATCGTTTGTTTCTCTGTTTATACTGATGTCAATGTTATTAGGCCTAAAGAGTATTGGGACTATGAATCGTTGACTGTTCAATGGGGGTTAGGGTTCAAAGATGTGCATGGAAACTTTGACGACTTCCCAGATAAGGTTCTATAGTCTATATTTTATTTATAAAACCTCTTAAATAATTTTATTAAAATAAAAATATATTTGTATTTATATGTATGTTATTTTTGTGATCGTATTTGACTCACTATCTTTTTTATAACACTGGTCCGAACTAAAGTCAACAGCCGTGCTACTAATCCACCTAGGTCCAGCAAGTCTTACGATTCACTTCGGTTTGAACAAACCGCTCAGCTCATTCATTGTATTCATATTTTCGACCTGTAATCGAACTCGTGCGAAGCACAAGAAATCCTCTAGTTTGCTTTAAATCTTATTTGGATGGTTATTTTTGAGAAAATATTTCTTCTTGAACTTTGATGTTTATTGTCTTGTTCAATTCTTTACACCATAAACATATCAAATATGTAGATATTGATTTACATTTTGTCACGGAACGTGTTGCTATTGACCAGGTTACCGTGTTGTATGTTCCATCAATCCTTTACCTTACGAATTTGCATATATGTTTACTAAAAGGTCATTTTACACAACTATCTTTTTATTTATTTATTTCAAATCTAGTATGAGTAACCCTTAAATAAACTATGTTATGTGTTATCGTTGACAATGCAGGAGTTGAGGGGTGATAATATGGATATGATTTCTGAATCGTTGAACGCTTTCAGATTGTAGTATTTTGAATATATATGTCTTGGATATCAGGAAATCCACAACTGAATAATGCACGATTCATTTGATTCTAAGGCACGAGAAACAACAACAGTCCAATGAATTTGGATGTCAATTTTATATAATTGTAAAATGGAAATGAATTAGATACATAACCACAGACGAAAATTGTTACCTTAATTAGGGGCGCTGCCCCATTGACCCTTGTTATTTATATTGTCGACAATGAGCTAACTCACATGAGTATGCACCTTGCATCATCCAAACTCGAAAGTAAACTTAAATCAATATCTAATTGGTTTCTAGTATTTTCAATTCCCTAAAATGATTGGTCACATTAAAATCACCGGCATGGGTTTCTATAAGATGAATATACGATGTATCATTTATAATGGTGGAATCAAATAGTAACTTTATCGATTACTTTATATACAATTTAAACACTCAACATTATGTTACCAAATATCAACTATCTGGGTAGTATTAATGAGATGACGAAATACTCGCGAATGATCTGGTATATATTCCACGGTGGTCAACTTGTCAAATGACGAAATCAAATCAAGCACTATAGTATTAATACCCGATAGAAGAGAGGATCTTGTGGGTATGATAACAATTGAAGAATGGAAATAGTATGCGACCTTATTAAACTACCAAGAAAACGGCTAGTCTAGGGTAGTGCATGATCTTGTTAAGTTAATTTAGTATAGCATACTTCACGTATTATAGTTAAAACATGGCGTAACACTTCGCTAAACATGTTTGGGATACTTTCGAATTATACATGAATTTATTCGGGTTTTCAAGTTGCCTACCTACAAACTACAAAAACTCGTAGTCGGTTTATCAAACCCTAGACTCGATTTTGTTTCCCTTAAAACCAAATTGAACATGACCCTAAGTACTATTACAGTATATCAATTGTATTAGAATGGTCTACAGATATTCCATGTAATTAGAAAATCTACCAAAGTTAATATTTTCTTATATTTAGGAGTTTTGAAAATCAAAGTGTCAATATTACGAACTAAAATGAAAATATGAATATCCTTTTCGTTATATAAATTCGTTACTTTTGAAAGAATTCAATAAATTTTTATAAAAGTGTTTAGCTTTCAAGAAAAGTTATATTAAACATCTAATCAATAACCCATTGTTTAATGTGGCATAAGCATATGATTAACAACAAGACTCGGTGTGTCAAATGACAAATGATCGACAAAGCAATAACGCAAAACTTTGAAGACATCAATAAACACGTAGGTAGCGAATTAGGGTGATTAACTGAAGACAAATCTTTTCAATTTCGTTGTGAACTTAACAACAACGACGAAAACTATAAGGAACGTATTTTAATTAAGTTGTGCACTCACCAACCACTATGGCCACGATTCTAAGCAAACTCATATGATTCCATTTTTCACATTAACTAACTAAAAAAAGGAAAATACAACATCAATTCCAGCCAATTACATAGAGTTGGAATTGAGTAAAATTCCAAATTTCTATTTTTTCGTTATGAAATCAGAACGTGCTGCCTTTGGTACTACCACTACAAGAAAAAGGTCTTTTAGAGACACGCTTAGCGACATCCATAGCGACGTATTTCTGGCTAGCGACTTAATTAACGACACGAAGTAGGTCGTCTCTATAAAAAAGTCGCAGATTTTAGCGACATCATCAACATGTCGCTATATACAGCGATGCCAGCAGCGATTGAAGAAAATATGTCACAAATTGTTTTGCGACAATAATATCCATGTCGCTATCCACGTCGTTGATATTTCAAGACATCGGTACTTATGTCACGAAGTATGTCGCATATTGGCGACTCACATCATGTGTCTCAAGCAATGTCGCTAATCTTGAAGGATATCGTTATTCGAGTCTCCAACGATGTCGTTAATCTTGAAGATAACGTTAGTTTGTGTCTCCAATGACATCGCTGATCTTAATGAATGTCGTTTTTTTTATATACATATCTACCTGGTCGTATGTTTTGTCTTTTCAGTAAACATTTCATAATATACAAAACAAAAAATTTCATTCAAAATACGATATATCATATCAAACTTAACAAAACAACAAAAGATTTTTAATTCCAAATCAAATATACATTAGTTTCTAACTTTAAATCAAAGCATAAAAAAGTTTTAATTTTAAATCAAAGACCTACTGTCGACGTTTAATTGCATCTATAAAACACCTATTCTCCACTTGTTGAGAAACAGCCTTACCCACTTCTCGAGCTATGACATTCCCAACTTCTTGTGAAATGACAAGGGAGTTATCTTTTCTCCACCTGTTGAGAAACGACAAAATTTATTACCCAAAAATGATTTCATATTCGAAACACATGTGAATATCGTTCTTGGCCCATAATTTTGTACAGTTTGGAAAAGGCTCATAATAATATATGAAAATAATGATAAAAGAGTTACTATTGCCATTGATCCTTATTAGACATCTTAGGAGAATCTTCTTTCTCCGATCCTTCCAAATCCCATATTTATATAAAATAATGAAGAATCATACCCCTGGTTTGCTAGATAAGATAATGCAGTTACAACGTCTCCAATGAGAGGCCGAGCGGCGGCCTGTTCTTGGATACACATTGATGCTACAGCTAAAGCCTGGTACAACCCCCTCATTGGATAACGACCTTCTAGCCGTGGATCCACCAATGACGTAAATTTCCTTCTTTCGTTGAACAGAGGTCGTGCCTGCAATGTAATGCAATCACAATCATTATGAAATGATCACAGTTTAAACCGATTATTCTGAGTTATGTTTATAAGGTCTGTAATTTACTTACCCATGTAACCAGGTTTTGCTGCCCGTGTGGTTGAGTGCTATCAATGGCTTTACGACCAGTAATAAGCTCTAAAAATACGACACCAAAACTATAAACATCAGACTTGGCAGTTAGCTGACCAGTCATGGCATACTCTGTAGCACAATAACCGTATGTACCCATAACCCTTGTTGAAACATGAGACTTGTCTCCAGTAGGGCCAAGTTTCGCGAGCCCAAAGTCAGATAGCTTTGGCTGAAATCCCTCGTCAAGCAAAATGTTGGATGACTTGAAATCCCTATAAATCACGGGAGGGTTAGCTTTATCATGAAGAAACTCTAAACCTTTAGCTGCACCAGCCGCTATCTTCATTCTCGTGTTCCAATCTAACGCTTCCCTATCAGGTGGAACATCTACACAAAGTTTATACCATTTTGTTTATTTAATCAAATATTTTTTATAATCTTGTGTGGCTGCAGAAAAATCAAGAATAATATTTACCATGAAGGTGATCTTCTAATGATCCTAACGCCATGAATTCGTACACAAGAAGTCTTTAATCACCATCCGCACAATAACCAATCAAATTCACGAGGTTTTGATGATGTAAAAGACTAAGCATAAGAACTTCCACAAAAAATTCTCGGTTACCCTGTAACCCATTTCTATCCAATTGTTTAACCGCTACAACCTTTTTCAAAAAAAAAAAAAAAAAAAACTCAATCTTAGCAAGAGTAGTTGTTTTTAAATTCAAGCTTCTCACAACGGCATTTATGTTCATTAAGTTAACTAAATTCAGTATATAGCTAGAAATAAATAAGAAACGTAGATACAGGGAGATTGAGAGTAGGATTTTACCTGACCGCTAGTCTGAAGACGACCTCTATATACACAACCGAAACCACCCTCACCTAAGAAGCAATCAGGTCGGAAATTATTGGTAGCAACTGCGAGTTCACGAAATGTGAAGATATGAGCAGCAATGTGAGCATCAGGTAAATCTCCCCCTCCTGATGATTCCCTTCTTAAACTTCTAGCCTTTAATCTATCAACTCCTATAAAAATAATAAATACAATTCCTATATATATATATATATATATAGAACTAAACAAATCTGAATCAATAATAAACACATAAGCATAAACAAAAGAATAAGATTACTGGAAGAAGGATAAGTCTGTGGATTTAATAGTACTCTACAAGGATCAAACCTTCAAAACAGCAACACCTCCAGAAAGCTTTTCTAATCTCTCCTGGAGCTTCTCCTTATCGTAATCAGAAGTGCTTAAACTCGATTGATGATCTTAACTGCAATAACAGAGGTCATACGCATTAGACACCTGATAAAAAAAAGTATACAAAAGCGTAGTTGGAGTAAAAACCTGTTCACATCTTTCCTCAATGCCTTTCTTATCACCAGCACCATCAAGAATTACTGTATCATCCTTCGATATTGTAACCTAAGTAATATTATGCCAATTACAATTAATATCAACAAATTTTGAACCATTGTAGATTGGAGACAACGAAAAGTGAGATATCTTCATGCATAATCTCTTTTTACATAAAAAAAAATCAAACATCTTCCCCAATTAACAGAATGCCCTGCTACTACTATATACGAATGAGTTTATTCAGAGATGTCATAGTTTCTACCTAAATACAACTTCTTGAAACTTCTAAATTGACAACTAATTCAAAGTTATCCATAATCTAGGGAAGGAAAAGTAACATCGCTTATGTGACATACAACCAACATTCAATGAAGTAACATAAATAAACTTTTGACCTAATTGACATCAAATTCGAGTTTCACACCTAAAACCTCCAAATTAGCACTTACATTAGCTTAACAACAATCAAAACAAGCATCTTAAATCATCTCTGTCATTTTCTAAACAGAAATTCTACACATTATCTGATCAATTTCAACGTCAATCAATAACAATTGAAACAAATATCCACATATTTATGTAAAATTGACGAATTTAAGCAAGAGAGAGAAGTGAATACGTATCGATAAAACGAAAACGTAATTACAGGTAGCCGCGAGACGGTGGTGCAGGCGGCGGTAGTGGTGCAGACGATGGCGAAGGTAGTGGTGCAGACGACGGCGACAGTAGTGGTGCAGACGACGGCGACGGTAGTGGTGCAGACGGCGGCGGGCTCGGATATGGAAACGGTGATTGAGAAAAATATCATATTATATTGAAACCTACGAAGGTCTATTAATAGAAAATTTAGAAATAACTTAAAAATATATATTATTTTATTTAAGTAAATTTAATAATTAGATTTATATAGAACATAATAGACATTCAAAAGATATTATGTATTGTTTTATTTTATTTAAGTAAATTTAATAATTAGATTTATGTAGAACATAAAGAGACACTTTTAGCAACTTTCAGCGACATCGTTCGCGACGTGTATTAGCAAGTCGCAAAATCAGCGACATCGTTAGCGGCATGAATTAGCATGTCGCATAATCAGCGACATCGTTAGCAGCACGTATACCATGTCTAATCAGCGACATCATTAGAGTCATGTAGTATTAGCATGTCGTAACTTCACCAACACACGTAGCGACGTAGTTTGAGACATAGTCATACAAAAGGTTATTTAGCGATATGAGTTGCGATGCAAACGACATCTACGTCGCTAAAGATGTCGTTAGGTTTGTCTCAATTTTGCGACATTTTATAGTGTGTCGCTAAACACATCGCTAAAAGGCTATTTTTTTTAGTGTACTCTTTTTTTACACGATCCAGAAACTTCCATAACGATTTATAGAAAATCAATATATATATATATATATAAACACAAGATATATGAACCTTTTCTATAAGCAAAAAAGATCCATCTATCTAATTACAAGAAATATCAAAGTCATAACAAATGCAACAACCAAACCTAACTACATATTTTCTAAAATAAAAAATAATAAAAATAATATAAAAAATATAATAAGAAATTCCTCCTCAACTAGAATGAAATCTAGTTAAACCACTCTCTAATAACCCGTAGGAAATTTGCAGCTACCATAACCTACAAAGGAAATAACAATTAAATGTTAACGAAAATCATATGCTGATTCAAAGCGGTTATACGGTTAAAGTATAAATGATAAAGCATGACTTATATGCATTGTTGATGATTTTTTATAGACGGTTTATTTTTTATAGTTAAAATACACGTGAAAATAAATAATAATACTTACGAGGAGGATTAGAGACGATCGTAAGCAGCACCACCAAAATCACACGAACCACTCGCACGAGCTTGTTTCTGATAATACTGTTGAACCGCATACGAAGCGTGTGCTTCAAGTGTATCCGGATCATAACACGTGTCACCTGATTGAATCGGACGGCAATCAGCACCCCCTTCACCACAAGCATAATCTAACGCATCTTGTAATTTATCATCCCCGGCATTCCCATAGCCACGCACACGTTTGCCCTAGGTTTACTTCCCGATCACATCTCCACCGTCAGAAGACGGTGATTGTGACGGAGACGGTGACGCGCTGATGGCGTCACCGCAAACCTGGGCTTTACTAGCGTTATTCACATCGTTTAAAGTTGCAAGACTTAATGGCACGTTATATACTTTTTGTTCATTTGGATAAAATAACCGTAGTTGCGTTCCGAAGTGGGACCGGATTTTTTATTCTCGTAAATAACGCGAATAAATAACGGTTAACGGATCGTTAGGTCTAGCTGGCGATCCGTTACCAGTAAGTACACGTCGTACTAGATTACCATATATTGAGCAGCATTTTCTTCCCCAGCACCGATTTCGTTAGAATCGCCTTTCGAAGGCCATCCAGTTTCCGAAACAACGATTTTCACATCATTAAACTGCAATGCATCCATAGCAGCATAAACTGCATCAACCTGTGCTTCTAGTAGTGATTTTGTAAGTAATTCCGCTTTTTCGGATCTGTTACACCTTTATTGTCCCCTAAACAAAGCGTAATCTAACGAAATTGTATCTGTATTCGCTGCATAAGCGAAAAATGGATTACATTCACCATAAGAAACGAACCGGTTTTTTGAAGGAAGGCTAACATAGGTTTTATAGCTGGTTCGAGTAGTTCCGGTTTGAAAGAACCCGAAGAGGAAGGATATGATGTAGCTAAAGCGCTTAACGCAATCGGTGACGATACGTTTATGTTTATCTTGTTTTGGTTAACGAAGCGTAAACGTTTTTCATAGCTGGAACAAGGTAATCAGTTGTGTTATTTGGATCAACGAATACCTCATTACCAATTGCAATCGCTTCGATTAATGTTGATGGATAATACGGAACTATATTCGATTTAACCCAATCATCAGTAAATGCCTGATTCGCAGCAGCGGATTTTAGCTGTTCGTTAGGAAGACAGACCGTGATCTTAATCTTTGAACCCGACAAGGCCTTCAGAACGGTTGATTCCGTATCAAAGATCTTGATACGGTCAATTCCGTTGGTTTGGAGTAATTGAACAACCTTGGTCGGGTCAGGGAGGTTATCCGCGATCCGACCATAGTTTACGCCAATCGTGCCCGTGGCCGAGGATGATAAGACCATGGAGAATAGGAGGAGAAGAGTGATCATGTAAAAGGATGCCATTTTTTTTGGTTATGAATGATGAGTTGAAGAATATGAGGGTTTGGGGTTATGAGTTGGAGTATTTATAGGTTAATTGTGAGGGTTTTATGAAACAGTAAAAAATAGTGGGGGTTAAATGTGGAGTGGGTAAAACTTATAAAGAGTGGGTTGAGTTGGTTAAGTCGTGGGGTCATTTTATAACCATAAGATTGCATCAAAGTTTAATAAAAAAAATTAAAAAGTTTTTTTTCTTTTTCTTTGATCATAGTCTCGGAAACTACTGATAAGGAATTCAGACATTTATAAAGAGGTTGTACGAAAACGGTTATCTAATAAATACAGAGACGGTTATTATTAACATACAATACATTATGTGTTTCTGAAGATTTTAAACATTACGTTGAGGACTATGTTTAACAGATTCTAAAAAGATTAATTAGATTTGGATTTTGAAGGATAAAGTTAAATTATGTACCGAATCGTATGAAACTAAAAAACCGGTCACCATAAGAATTTTAGGAATCTACGTTACATGAGATGGAAAAAAGTATATATTAAAAATATATGATATATGATTAACCAAATTTTATGTTGGAAATAGGTGATAAAGCAAATTTTATATTAAAAATTGATGATGTGGAGAATTTTGGGTACAAGTTATGTGATGAATCAACATTTAGATTTAAATATAGGGTGAATCGAGTCTTACATTAGAATATATAAATATAAATTAAGATACTTATAAAAAAGTTTAATTTTTAAATTTAATGATTATAATTTCAAGCAAAGTTGGAAAAGGGAATGATATATATTTCTAATTTTTTTAGAACGACTATGTTAGTGATTTTGGGCTAGTAACATCAAATTTATACAACCCAGGAACCTTATATCAAGGTTAGTTATCACCTGATATTAACACATCAAATAAGGAAACCCTGAAACTTACACTAGAGATGAACAATCTATTACCAATAAGGTAAACCCCATTCGCTATACTTTTCTAATTATCAACAATACGAGTATTGGTATGAACTTTTTAGGAGAATGTATAGTTTCTTAATTAGAAAATTTCCGTTTTGACATAAACTAAATACTCGAATTCAATGTACTTTCTAGTTTTACCAAATAAATTTCTAAATTCAGAATTTTGATTGAAATTAGTATGAATTATGATCAAATTTTTTTTTTTATTAGGTTGAACCGAATTTGAATTCTTGAATTCGATACAACTCTTTGAAGAAATATTGATTTGAATTCGAGTTAATATTCAAATCATGTAAAACAAAACCCAAAATCTAAAAAACTTGAAAACCCAAACACGACCCAATCAACATCCTTAAATTACATAGGCATACATTTCAATTGATTGAACTTATAACACCATTAACATTGTTTTCGTTAAGTACCCATAACCCAAAAGAGACTAGAGAGTAGGAACCATCCTTGTCGAAATAAAGTGTTTGGTTATTACACAAAAAACTGAAAAGTATTATTGTACTTTGCGATAAAAGTTCATATTATTTTACTATTTTTGTCGTCTTTATTTATATTGTTATACTCTCAAATTTGAAAATAACATTTATATTATTGACAACATGTAATTTAGATGCAATTATATATTGCTTCTACTAATAATTATCATACTAATTTTTATTGTTCTTTTGGAAAAGTTTGCAGTTTAATGGTAGCAAATTTAACCATTATCTTATTTTAGTTTGAAATTATGGTTACCTAATGTGAATGGTATTTTCCGAAAATAGTAAATTTCTATTAATTGATAGTATACGATTTTCAACCGAGATTGGTATACTTAATTTCAACAAGGATAGGTTACCATCTAAAAATGTTGTTCAACCCCAAAATCCACGTAGTGGTAACTGGCAAATTAAACTTCTTATTTTGGTATTCTTTTCTAAATCTTGTTAGCCACAGTTCCAAATAGTTGTACTTGGTTACAAAATGTTGAGAAATCTTTTAGCAATGTAAAACAATTTATAACATGTTAACCATAGTCTTTAGGTTTATGGTTATCTAAAACATCGTTATTTTGGCGGGGTAATCGCGGTTCTATGATCAGTTTGTATCCAACCGAACTTACTGAAGGATTGGTCCCGAAACAATGATCACCTGTCATCTAAAAATCAACCGAAAGTAGGAGTGGAATTAAACTTGTAACCCATTTCTATAAAGTCATTCACAGTTGAATCCACAAGACATTTATAGTGAAAGAATAGTATCGTTAAAGCAAAACCCCTAGATTATGGTTGTCAACTACGGAACATTTCTTTATAATAATATAATTATGAACAATATAAATTTAACTTACTAAAGTGATACACAAAAGTACAAACATATGCAAATGTGAAAAATACAAAAGTGGTTAAAGTGAAATAAAATTAGGAAGAGGTGGGTATGAGCAGATAAGAAAACAACAACAAAGGGTTGGGATTTGGCAGTAGATTTGGGCCAACATTTACGTTGACTTGTGACATACAAGTTTTGGGCCAACCTTTATTTTGACTTTTGGCATATGATTACAAAATGGTCAAAACCTATGATGTTTGGATACCAAAAATTACTTCCTTCTTTGATATATTATATTTGTTCTCAAGGCGATATCTTTGTAAGATAGTGATGTTACTATATGGATTCGTTACTGAACTTAGTTTAATAGGAGTGTTATTCAGGACTGGTTTGAAATATGTGCAGTTTGTACTATAATACGGGACGTATAAGTCGGAAGGGGTCTATTTTGTCATAATACGTGTATATATTTTGTATAACAACTTAATAAAAAAACACAAGAATATGTATGTAGGTGACGATCATATTGAAAAGAATGTTCACGATGTATAGAAGTTTATAAGGGCCAAATTTATAATTTCGGGGCTCCATATTTTTTGGACCGACCTAGTGTTATCTAGTTGTAAATATTTTTCCTCTTAGAGCTAAAAATGACCACGATTCACCATGAAGCTATACTATAAAAAACTTTTAAAAAAGGTTTTATTGAATATCAAAATTAACAAATTACAATAATCCAAATTATCGAATATAGAATCAATTGATTCAAGTAACACACCTCAATATCCAGAACAACAATCGCTCACTACTCTAATCACAAGATTATCACATTGATAATCTGTTATACAAAACCCTAACAATTGGGGATAAACTAGAGAGAGAAAGTAGACGGTAATTGGGCAGTGAAAATAAGCCTAAGACAACTTATATACTCAAACAGTCAAACTTGAACCTTCACTCCTTCATCTTCCAATATAGACACTTCCAGTCCTTCAAGTTCTCTTATCAATTTTCTGCTTAATATTTTGCACTTTGACCACACCTTTAAATTTTATTTACAATCTTAGTCTTGCATTCAAACACATCAAGTTAGATAATAACTTTATAACTGTAAAGCTTGTTTATGATATGCCCTAATTTCTGTTATTTGTTGGTATCCCTTTTGCCTATCATATGCCCTAATTTATGTTGTTCACGTATTTTTAGATATGCCCTTGTGTTGAGGTGTTCTATTTGGTGCCTTGACCGATGTCAAATTAGATCAAATAAGCTTTATGGAATACATTAAACTAAACCTGGCAATATCCACCCGCACCATGTGAAATGGGTCCGCTTGGGTAAAAAAGACAGATGTTTTGGGCTTAATTGGGTCATATGTATTTTTCATGCGGGTTGAAATGGGTTATATGAAATAATATAGAATATTTAACGGGTTACAATGGGTGAACATAAAAAGGAAATGGGTGCTCATGGATATTTTGTCTTTATTTGACCATGGGTAAAGTTTTTCTTTCCAATTTAATTTTTGCACGCTGTTATGCTTTACATTTAAATTAATGCTAGTTTTAATATTTTAAATATCTTTTAAATCTTATAATAGATAACTTTTACTGTTTTATTTTTTGAACTGATTAATTTTATAAAGTTATTATAGTTTGATATTATTTAATATTATTAGATTAATGATAAATTATAATATCAATGTTTAATAAGAGATTTTCTACATAAAATCTAAATTACAACTTAATATATATTTAACTAATTCAACACGTACATTTTCTTTTTTTAAGATTCTGGTTGTTTTAGTTACTATTAGCAATTTAAATTTACGTATTTTTGTCATTGAAATTCTCTTTTCAAACCTACCCAATTTGATCCGAACCGTTTTGACCCGCATCCGTTTTGACCCATACCCGTTTGGTACATTCTTTTAGATGACCCATTTTGACCCGCATCCATATTGATCCGTGACCCAATCCGACCCAACCCGCCCATTTTGCCAGGTATACATTAAACCTAACACATTACAAAGCTATTTAATGTTGTTTTCTTGAAGTTTTAGTGAGTGAAGGGTGGGTTTTGTTAGTCTTTTACTAGTTGAGTTTGCTTATGGAGTACATTACTTCAAGGTATATCATTTTCATTGCAGAAGTGTTATAAAATGTCATTTTAACTTACAATGACATTGATTGGTTTTGTTAAAAAGATTGGGTCGATGCTTTAGGTGTATTTAATCTTAAACCGTTGGAAAAGTTTCCTTAATCCGCCCCTACTTGAACTCCTCTATCCGTTTGTTCTAATTCCTTGAAATTATTCTTTGTTTCTAACCTAATGCCTTGCTAGTGTGGATTTAAAAAAATGCCGATAAAAAAGGTATATATCTATCAATAAAAGCTGAAAAAGTGGGTAACCAACTTTTTCGATGAATTTTAGCTCATACTACAACCCTAACGCTCTGTTCTCGAGTTTTTTTAAGGAAAGAAAGGAAAGGAAAACAAAGGATTCTAAAGTAAGTTGTGTTCTCGAGTTTTCTTTAAAGAAAGAAAGTAAAAGAAAGGAAGGGAAATGAAGGGAAAATTCAATACATTTTGTTTTAAAAACTTTCCTCCCATATTTGGGATGATTTGGAAGGAAATCTTCCTTTCTCTTCCTTTCTCTTCCTTTCTTTTCTTTTCTTTCAAAAATTAACTCGAAAACACAGCGTAAAAGAAGTTTATTCGGATCGAAGAAACTATAAAGATAAATTAGTATAAGCAAAAAGATACATAAGTATAAATGAATTTAATCGTGAAGCTATATTAATCATTATTTTGTCAAAGTGTTCAACAAAATGACTAAGATATAGAAACCAAAATAAAATACTTGGTAACTAAAATGAAGAGGTAACTATAAATATAAGGACTTGAACACGAAAATACTATTGTACTTAGCTAATGGTATGTTTGACATAATTAGCTGGAGCTGAAAACTCAAGCTTGAATCGGCCTTTTATTTTGGAACTTTTGAGAGATTTTATTTTGGGATAAGTACCTAGAAATGTATCAAACTTACTCTAAAATCTATTGTAAGTTTTAAACTTTAAATTGGTTTATTGTATGTATATAAATTTCAAAAGGCTCTATTTTATGTATCTTAATTTCAAAAAATGCTATTTTATGTATTCAAAAATATGTGATATCAATATAAGATATCCCGTAAGTTGGCACATCATCAGTTTGCTAATATTTTATTTGGTTAGATAAATAAAATAATGATTTTTTTTGAAACCAATTTAAAGTTAAAAATACATACAATAAACTTTAAAATAAATTTAATACATTTATCTCTTTAATTTTCAGAAAAAACATAAAGTTTAATCATCTAAACTTAGTTTAAGTCTTCATTTTTTATCTTCAAATTTGAAGGAATTTATCTTTTTCAAGAATTTTCTTTCCTTATAACTTTCAATCTTTAACAACTTCCTAAATTCTTAACTTCGAAAAAATATACCAACTTGTTCTAAATATTTGAAGGAATGAAATGGAACGTTCAAAATATGAAGCAAACATGGTCACCTCCGAAAACTTGTTTGAAATAGAGAGACGACATTGGAGAGTATTTTTTTTTATTTCTTTTTGTATTCTTTAAATCTTTATATTTGAATAAAACACATTTATGCAACTGACAATGGAGAGGGTTACAAGGTGCCAAACTAGCTAAGCTAAAGACGATTTATATTTATACAATACCCACTTTTTGCAAAAATGCACTTAAAATATATTTTTGAGATTTTCAGATTTCGAGTTCTTTTAGAACACCGTCCTGTGCGGTTATCTACAAGTCGGTTGATTGCGGATTGATTACTTATTAACATACAAAAAAAACTCTCAATGCTAAATAAATTCATTTTAGACGTATGCCACTAATGGCCTTCGTACATATTTTGGAAGCATTCTCATGTTCCATCGTTAAATCTCTTATTAATAACTTTGATTTGATATATTTAAAAAAAATGCAATTCTTAAAGATTAATTTTAATAAAATGTTGATAAGCGACAAAGGTAACAAAAATATTAAAAAGCATCCGGTTTTAAAAACATTATGTCGGCTATTTTATTTATTTCAAAAATACAAGATTCGTAATTTATTTTAGAAGTGAGTGAGGTTTAGTTTTTGTATAGATCTAAAAACCGATTTTTTATTTTGTTTTAAGAAGTTAGCAATCATTCGATTCAATATTATATTGATTTGTTTTTAATAGCTTTTTCTTTAAGCTTAGGTCAATCTGGTCGAACAAACAACATTTTATTCATTTAGTTTATAAATTCGTTTATTTTATAATCAATTATAACCTGACTAGAATAATACACAATAGTATAGAAAGATCATTAACCCTATCACTTTATAATTTTCTTGCCTATGAAAAACAAATGTAATCCTAATAATTCTATGTAAATAATTTTTTCTTTAATGATTTATTATAAATGATCGGTTTGGTTCAATTTCTGATTTTGTTTATTAAGTAAAACCTAAACTGAGCCGAATATTTTGAGTTTTATATAAATCAAATATCGAACCACCAATTATTATTTTGATTCAATTTTTCAATTGTGTTATTCCTTTTTCAATTCAGATTTAGTGTTTTAGACTAAAACACTAAGGTGCTGTTATTTTGAACCAAATGTTTTTCCTCTGAATCTGAATACCAGCTCTGAATAATCAAAGGTGGTCCAAAACTCTGAATCTGAATCAATATACTATGTTCTTTTTTCCTTCGTAACATCTGTTTTACTATATTAGTACTAAACTGTTTCATTTATAAACCGTCTTAAATAAAAACATTCACAAAAATGTTCAAACATAGTGGCAAGATTTTTCAAATAAAGATAATATTCAAACAACATTTTCAACATTTTTGCATTAATTGTGCCGCAAGTTGATCTCGACAATTGATCATATATTGTTGATCTGTTGTATTTTCATGTGGTTAAACCTCGTCCTCATCGTATTCGTCCCCATCTTGTACATTCTCGTTAGCATGTACTTCACCTCGATCATATTCGGAGAAAAAATCATCACTTAATCCTTCTTTTCGTATAAAATTATGAATAGCAAAACATTCAATAATAATATCTCTTTGTTTCACCAAAGAATACGGAGCCATTATCTTTAAGACGAGAAAACGTGCTTTCAAAACACCAAAAGCACGCTCAATCACGTTTCTAAGTTTAGAATGAGCGTGATTGAATAAATTAATAAATTAATTGTCTAACATCAATTTCAAGATATAAAAATAATTAACAAAAGAAAAGTTCACATAAAAGTCAATGTAATAGTAGAGGTTTATATGCAATCGAAAACAAATACATATTAAAAAAAAATTATATCACCTAAATCTAACAAACAATCATCAATATCAAATTATATAACGAAATCAAGTGACAAATCATTGAAAAAAAATAAAAAAATTACTTAAATTTAAGGATGAAAAACTTACTGGTGAAGAGAAAGAGATAAAAGGAGGGTTTTTTTTTATGTAGGGTGGTTTTATGTCTCTGGTTGAAAAAAAAAAGAACAACATTATTTTTAAAACCTCTGACCCGAGCCTATTCAGATTTTTTTTTTCAAAAAAGAACAACACCTAAATCTAAGCCGTTGATTTAACTTTTTGACTAAAACACTTTTAGTTCTCTTGGATTTTCTACGCGTACTTGACTTATTATTTTTCGTTTGTTAAAGAGGTTTTTGTTTTAACAGATTATTGACCTAAAAAAGAGAAACTTATAAGTTCTAAAATAAATACAAAATAAAAAAGATTATTAAAAATAAATCCACAAAAATAATCTAAAAGCCCAAAGGAGGTTTATCCTCATGAAATATTAACCGTCAGATATATCGATTATTCACCGTAACAAATTCAAACCGTTGGTTTAACTTTTTGACTTTTCACCTTTTGACTCCGTATATCACCAAGTTTCAGCGTACTAGAGGCGCAGAGTAGCAATTAGACGCAGAATTAGCCAATAGGATTCTTCAAAAACATGTCGGGAGTGACAAACGAGGAAGACAAGAAGCCAGCCGCAGATCAAGGTGCTCATATCAATTTAAAAGTCAAAGGACAGGTTACCTTCACTTTGGTTCTTTTTATCGATTTCCTGCTTTATGTCCATAGTTTGTTTCCCACATATAATTATCTGAGTAATTAATTAGGAACCTCAAGAATTTAAGGGGGTGTTTGTTAGGGCTTATGAAAGGGACTTATATGAGCTTATGTAATTTTTCATAACCTAACGTGATAAGCTTATGTTCATTATAAGCCGGAAAAAATTGGCTTATGGTGAAAAATTACATAACCTCATAAGCCCGATGTATAAGCCGAAACAAACACCCCCTAAATCGAAATATAATTACGAACTTTAGTTCGCCCATAGTGCACAACCTAAGACTCGGCCCTTACTAAGGGTTCGAGTAAGCAAAAAGTGGTAAAAGTTGAATAGTTTTAAAGTGTTTGATGGATTTGGAGAAAATAAACCAGAAACAAATCTCAAATCAAGTGAACACCGATTTCATCAGGTGATAGTCCGACCTCACTTATGGAATCCCGATTTGAAAAGGGGCTTTACATAGTTATGTACCACGCTTAATGAATATTTTTAAGTCAAAGACATACTAGACCCCCTTTCTTAAGACCATTGCATAATGAATATCTTTTTGTTATTAATGTTTTATACTGTTTGTTTTAAATTGGCGAAAGTGGTTTACTGTATATACCTTTCCATTGTAAATGATTTTTGAATATGACGATGCCACGGCTAGAAAGTGCTTTTAACTATACAATCTTCGTTTGGATTTGAAGTAATTTAGCATGGACCTATTTGCTTCATGTTTTATTACGCCCAATAGAACACCCAATTAACTAACGTTTATACTACATAGTATTTGGATGATCTTAATATATTGTAGCATATATAACTCTTGATCATTTAACAGGACCAAAATGAAGTGTTCTTTAGGATCAAACGAAGTACACAACTAAAGAAGTTGATGAACGCCTACTGTGACAGGCAATCTGTAGAGATCAACTCTATTGCTTTCTTGTTTGATGGTCGCCGTCTTCGAGCAGAGCAGACACCAGATGAGGTCCTCCCTCAACAAATCATACTTTTTATTATATTATCACATTTAATATATTTTAGCCAACATGTTTTGAAGTGCACATTAAAATCGTTTATATCTTGTTTTGCTTTGTTAGAATGTGATATTAAAAGGTGCTTACGTTTAAAAATTGTTGGTGACAGTTGGAGATGGAGGATGGGGATGAGATTGATGCGATGCTTCATCAAACAGGTGGCGGAGGTTTTGGCCTCGGCTTTTTGGGGATTTAGAACACTTTGATGCTTGTTGAGCTTCTTCGATTCTATTAGCCTTTTATTTGTAGGTTGGATCTTTAACTATGATTGTACCTGTCTAATTACACTATGCCATTATTTCCTTAGTTATGATATAACCTACCGATGCTGCTTTTATTTTTACTTCGATTTTCTTTCAACTATTTTTTTAAAGAGACCCTGTGGCAAGCAACCAGAATTTTTCTGAGTTTACAAACAAGGTATGATTGTGTCTTTTGCTTGATTCTAGAAACGATTACGACTTATTGTGTCGTTTGCTTGATTCTAGAATCGATTAAAACTTATTGAACATTTATGTAACACGTAAAGATGGTTGAGGACATGATGATGCTTTTACTTAGACATTTGGTTAAGTTGCCGATTGAGAATAATATTACATTGATTAGAGATGTACTATCCTTGCCGTTTTACCATTTTATAAATCACGATCTTGAAACCTCCAATTTCAAACTATCTTTTTAACCCCTTATGATTTTAAAGTTTTGGATCTTAGAATTTCAGTGAAAAATAAAATTAAATAGTATATGTTATATGGCCTTTCGATAATTTACGAAAACCTTAAGATATGATATATGAATATAAATAAAATCCAAGACCGTTAGGATTTCCTAACAATGACGCGGTTGGTGAGAACACATATGATAAAGTAAAACTCTGAAGACGTTTCTAACAAGATTCGAAAGTGTAACAGAGAATAGGATGATAGGTATTATGTTAGCGTATATAATATGGACAAAGGAGTAATTTTGATAATTTAGACATAGTAATTGTTAAATTTAAGAACGAGATTATTAAGAAAATAATGAAATTCGTAAGATAAATTATAAACTAATTGTAATTATATATAAGTTTCATGGGCTATTTTGTAATATGGGCTAATTTGACAATTCGTTTGATGTTTGTGTTGGATCAGGATTCAAACTGATCTAAAGTTCTATATATATGCGAAAAGAATACCTTAATAATCAACGATGAAGCTAAAAACCATGACGAAGCTAAAAAAGATGTCGAATATAATCCCAATATCATTCGCCATCTTCCTCTCTCTTTTCTTATTCTTCCATTCATATACATCACAACCACAACGATCGCTTACCCGAAAATCACAGGACCAAAGACAACATGATCCGTTCGTCGTTGCTACATGTGCCAACACCCTCTACCCTTCTCGGTGTTTGAAAACCCTCTCATATTTCGACAATGATACAAGGCTTCAGAAAGTGCTTGAATACTCTATTAATAAAACCATTAACCGTGTTACAAAATTCCGCTCTAGAATGACTACGACATATATTGATGATGTTCAAGAAAACATGTTGGTAAAAACGTGTGTCGGATTGCTTGATTTAACCCTTAATGAACTCCAGGACTCCATCACAAGTTTATCATACCCAAGTACTTATAAACACCCTCCAAGTTATGTTACCACCAAGAGCATACTTAAGGCCACCATGACTAACAAAAACACTTGCATTCAAAGTTTCTTTCACATGAAACTTGATTACCATGATCATTCAAAACGGGTAGAAGACATAGAAAATTCGTGGACGCCCATCATGCACATGATATGTAACTCGTTAGGAATCATCAACTACCTTGAAAACAAGGGACATCTTCCGTATTCCTGTCCCAAATAGGACGTCCGCGCTTCTGGTAGTACCGAAATTGGTTTTTAATGTGGTGGATGCCAAGTAAAGAATGATTCGAGTATTGAAGTTTGAAGATCGAAGACTGAAGAATCAAGATTAGAGTACTTTCAACGAGACTGTATTTGTTAAATTTTGTTTTGGAGAATGTTGTTAATTTGTTTTAGATTATTGTTTAAAAACTTTGGAGTTTTAATTTATGTTGCTTAAGAAAGAAACCAAAATTGTTACTGCCCTTTACATTAACACATAATTTCTTCAAAGTATTGATGGAAACTAATAATATTGTATATCAGCAATACTTTTATAATCAAAATATAGATGGAAATAAATTTCTTCAATTTTTTTTAGATATCATTCTCCTAATAAAATAAGATATCTAATAAAAAAGAGGAAAAAAGTCCCATAAGGGATTTATATATTTTGCATAAACGAGGACTTTTTCAAACTATAAATCTAATAAAATTACCTTAGTTATATTTTTTCATTAGTTATATTTTTTTAGTTATTTATCTCTAAATATAGCATTATTTGTGTTTTTGAAAACCGGATCATAGACTCGTGTGAATACACTGACAATTTTATATTAGTAGGGCAGTTTCATATTCTCTATTTATGAACTTTTGTTATAAATTTTGATAAATTAAATCAAAATTACTATCACGTAGTGAACAAAATTAAATATAATACATGGCATTGAGGTTAACTTTGCTTCAAATCCCCTAGAGACGCTACAAATTTTTGTTCTAATAAAAACTATTGGAGTCGTTGGTTCAAGGAGATGGAAAATGGAGATCCTCTATCGTTTCCTTTCAGACGGATCGCATGGATCAAAGTCCTGGGTCTGCCTCTTAAATTTTGGACGCCGGAAAATTTCGACTTAATTGGAAGAAAGTATGGTGAAGTCATGTCAACGGAGGATGTTAGCGGAGTTTCGTTGTATCTCTCGGGAGGAAAACTGTGTATACTCACTTCTTATCGCAAACTTATTAATGAAGAAATTATGGTGGTTTCGGATGGAAATGTTTTAAAGGTTGGAGTGATGGAAGTTACGGTCTCTGTTCCCCGGATTCCGGTTGGTCTTTCGACCCCATCTGAAGATTGTGAGAATGAGTCGGTTTCTAACGAAGATAGGGAGAAAGAGGATAAGTCAAAAACGAGGCCAATTATGGAGGGTGGTATGTCATCTGCTTCTCTTGTAGAAGGAAACCCTCACACCGATTCCGATGGGATCATCCCGGAAACTATGGTTGAACACCCTATTGATGACGGTGGTGAGGGGGCTCATACTCCGGCGTCGGAGAACGTTGACAGGATCGGTGGGAATATTTACATGCATGGGGAACAGAATAATCTGCATGGGATATCTCAACAGACGGTGAAATTAAATACGTATGGAGGCATGGGTGATGATTTGGCTGCCAACATGTCTGTTTTGGAAAAAGAAAGAGGGGTCCCACCTGATAATAACACGTTTGGGCCTGCAACTTCGTTTGGGCCGCTGAAAGACTTGATTTTTAATGGATGTTTTGGGCCTTTCTCTTTTAAAACTGGACCCGACAGGAGCTTTAAGCCCAATAAGAGGAATAGACGTGAATTTAGAGTAGACTCTAGAGACATAGTTGTTAAACGCAGGAAATTTCGCAAATCTAAATCCCCTCCTCCCTCTGGATGTGTTAATCCGTTGAATCATACCAATAATCAGCAAACCTCCCCGACAAATTTACCTCAATCTGTTAACCATTCTTCGGAACTTGGTTTGACAGCTGAAATTGGTCAACTCATTGGTTTTGAGATTGACAAGGATAATCCTATCCTTGTTGAGGCTCTACGTGAAAACGGAGAGAAAAATGGTATCCTATGAATATTATGTCTTTAAATATTCGGGGTATGTGCGAGACCCCAAAGATTGAATGGATGAGGCGTCTGCGATTTAAACACAAGCTTGTTCTTTTGGGTATTCAAGAATCGCATTCAGGTGACCCAATCAGTGAAAATTTAATCTGGGAAGGTTGGGGTGACTCAAACTTCGGTTTCGCTTTTATTGAAGCTAACGGTAGATCGGGTGGCATTGTTACCATATGGGACCGGAGTTTCTTCTCTATAGCGGAGGTAATTAAAAACCGGTCTTTCGTGATTACCATTGGAACCTGTCCGGGTATTATTGGTGAAGTCGCCATTGTAAATGTTTATGGTCCCCAACCCCCTTCGGAGAAACGTAAAGTTTGGCAAGATCTGCTGCAAATAAAAAACGGGAAAGAGGCTACGTGGATAATTTTAGGTGACTTCAACGTGGTTCGCCGGAATGAGGAGAGATTAAATTCTACGTCCTGCGCTTCTAGCGCTAGAGCTTTTAATAGTTTCATCTCTAATGCGGGGCTTCATGATCTACGGATGGGGGGATTCCGATTCACCTACTTTCAGACAGCGGGAGGGAAGTTAAGTAAACTTGACCGGTTCTTAGTTTGTTCTGAGTTTTTGAAGGCTTTCCCTAATGCTTCGGCGGTGGCTCTTCCTCGTGAGTTGTCTGATCATAATCCGATCCTTCTGTCTCCTGTCTCGGCGGATTTTGGTCCCGTCCCCTTTAAAATTTTCAGTTCCTGGTTTAATCGAATCGGTTTTGAGGATGTTGTGTTGAAGGCCTGTGAAGATTTCCGGGGATATGGTGCTCCGGATTCGTTTCTCTTGTGTAAACTTAAGTTCATAAAATCTGCTTTGCGAAATTGGAGGGCTTCTGAATTCCCTAAAGAATTAGCGGAGATACGCAAGCTCAAAGAAATTATGACGGAGATTGATTTAAAGGCTGAGGTTAATGGGTTGCAAACTCAAGATATGGATGTTAGGATGGCAGCCTCTAATAAATTAATGGAGTTGGAGAAACATGCTTTGTGTGATGCTAAACAAAAGGCTAGAATAAAATGGGTGATGGATGGAGATGAGAATTCACGGTTTTTTCATGGTATAGTTAACAGCAAGAAAAAAAAACCCCATATGCATGGTTTATTGGTAGATGGAGCTTGGACGGCGAATCCAGTCAGAATGAAAAATGAAGTCGCTAGGTTTTATTCGATGAAATTCAAGGAGACTTGGGAGAAGAGGCCGAATTTTGTAAGTCAGAAGTTCAATCTCATTTCTGATTTTAGTAAAAATTTCATCGAGTCCCAAATTTCGTTGGAGGAAGTTAAAAAAAGCTATTTGGGCTTGTGGTAGTGAGAAAGCCCCAGGTCCGGATGGATTTAATTTCAGATTTTTTAAAAAGTTTTGGGATATTTTGAAAACTGATATATTCGCATCAGTCAAATATTTTGAGCTCCATTGTAAATTTTCTAGAGGATGCAATTCTTCGTTTATTACGTTGGCGGCCAAGATTAAAGATCCTCTTTCCCTTGACGATTACAGACCCATAAGTCTCATCGGGTCCATTTACAAGATAGTGGCGAATATTTTGGCTTTGCGTTTAAAACAGGTTATAGGTGAATGTATTGATGAATGTCAATCGGATTTTGTGGAAGGTCGGAATATTTTAGAGGGTCCTTTGGTGGTGAATGAATTATGTTCTTGGGGGAAAGCGAAAAAGAAAAAGTGTCTTCTTTTTAAAGCTGATTTTAACAAAGCTTTTGACTCCGTTAATTGGGGTTTTTTGGACTCTATGATGAAACAAATGAACTTTGGAGATAAATGGCGTATGTGGATTAGGGGATGTTTGGAGTCGGCTAGAACCTTGGTTCTTGTTAACGGGAGTCCTACCTTGGAATTTTCGCTTCAAAAAGGTGTTAGACAAGGGGATCCCCTTTCCCCTTTTCTTTTTATCTTGGCGATGGAAGGCCTTAGTGTTGCTATGAAGGAAGCGGTTGAAAAAGACGTTTTCCATGGCGTACGTATTCCTAATGGTAACATCAATCTCTCTCATCTTTTTTATGCCGATGATGCCCTTTTTATTGGAGAATGGTCAAAAAGAAATATTGATAATCTTGCGAGGGTTCTTAGATGTTTTTTTGTAGTATCCGGGCTTAATGTCAACTTTAATAAGTCTAAAGTTTTTGGCATTGGAGTGGAGCAGGAAGAGGTGGCGAATTGGGCTTCTCCACTTGGTTGTGAGCCGGCTACACTTCCGTTCTCATACCTTGGTGTCCCCGTAGGGGCGAATATGAATAGGAAAAAGTATTGGAAGCCTATTTTTGACAAGTTTAAATCGAAACTCTCTTCATGGAAAGCTAAAACTCTTAGTTTTGGTGGAAGACTTACCCTAGCTAAGTCGGTTCTTGGTAGCCTCCAGACGTTCTTTCTTTCCATTTATGTTGCTCCTATCGGTGTGTTAAAGGGGTTGGAAAATATTCGTAGGAAATTTATTTGGAATGGTGATATGGATAAGACGGGCATTAATTGGGTTTCGTGGGATAAAATTACCGCTCCAAAGGATGTTGGTGGATTGGGTCTTGGTACCATCAAGGCTCTCAATTCCGCCCTTATTGCCAAATGGATTTGGTTATACCAGCAGGAACCCAATTCACTGTGGGCTGGAGTCGTCAAGGGTTTGCATACGACAAGGATTTTAAGTAGGAGATCCCCCTATTTCGTTTCCTTCAGTGGCGTTTGGGGTAACATTATCAAAGGAAGCATCGCTTTGGAGAAAATTAATATCCTCAGATCTGATATCATCAGGCAAGACGATGACAATCAGCAATGGAGATCGGATTTCGATTGCAATGGCCGATTTTGCTTTAAGCTGTTGCGCTGCAGAATTGACAAGGCTCCCCACTATGTTTGTGACGGTTCCTTCGCTTGGTATAAGGAAATTCCTATCAAAGTCTCGTGCTTTGTCTGGAGGGCGAGACTTAACAGGATCCCCGCGGCGTTGGCTCTCATTCATAGGGGGCTGAATGGTATTTCCCCACTCTGCAGCGCTTGTATTAATAGGGAAGAACCGGTGGATCATTTGCTCATTACTTGCCCTTTTGCTTCTCTGATATGGAACCGGTTGTCTAACTGGAGTGGCGTTTCATTCACTAATTGTGCTAAGGTGGGTGATGTTACTGATATTGCAGCAAGTCGGGTAAGGGTGAAGAAGGCGAGGAAAGTTCTAGCTAGTATATGTTATGGCGCGATTTGGTGTATATGGCGAACTAGAAACGATCGGGTTTTTCAAGCGAAGATGGAGAGTCCCGATAAGGTGTTTTACTACATTAAGTCTATTACTTTCTTTTGGTTGAAGCATAGATGTTGTAATTTTGGTGTAGGCTGGGAGGAGTGGTTGATTTCGCCTCTCCTTTTGGAAAATTTGTAATTGTACCGTTGTTCGTTTTGTTTGGTTGCTTCCCTTAGCTCCTTGCTAAGTGAGGTTTGCCTTTTAATCTATTTGCCAGTTCCAAAAAATTATCTGTGTTAAACTTTCACTTTATCATTTAATATAACATTTTTAAATTTTACCCAATAAATTATAATTAAAGTATAACACTAAATTTATTATTCATGTTGATAATTGTCATATTAATCTTAATGTATAAACCATGATCTCGATATAGTAATGAGAAAACCTTAAATCTTTTTGTATATTTTCGTTTAAAGTAGTGTTAAATTGATATTTTTGAAAAATAAGAGATTAATATTAATATTGAAATTGGAAGATTATTAGTAGATCGATTATTTAGTTTAATTTGTTAAAAAAAAGGTTAATTGACTAATTTATGTGAAAATAAATAATTAAATTGATTTTATAAAAAAAGTTTCATATCGATTAATAAATTTTGAAAAATCTTTTCTTATATTTGGTATAGGTTTAAGAGTATTATAAGATTTTAGAGTTAGATTTAATATAATGATTAAGTTTTAATATGAAAATTGTTATTGTCCGTAAATATTATACAATTTAGAGAAATTTTATAAAGCTACATATATATTTATTGAGTCGTGCTTACATAGTTAGACTAAAAGTAATTTAAGTGTCTTTGTAATATATTTGTTACAAATGTATAACTATTTTGTTCTTTAATTATGTTTATAACAATAATATTTATATATTTGTAGGTAACAAGTGGTAAAATATTAATAATAAATAGAAAAAAAATAAAGAGTTGATTTCAATTGGTTGAAAACAAATGGTTAACTATATAAATTTATTTTAAAATGGCTAAATTGATTTAATAAACCATTCTAAGAGAAAGTTAATATTTAGATCCGTGTTGACTAATAAGTACCTCAGTCCCATTATTCTTCAACTTTTTAAAGTTTTTTTTTTTCTAACTTAGATTTTAAATAATTTTGTTTATATATATATATATATATATATATATATATATATATATATATATATATATATATATATATATATAGGGAGGAGATCATGTAAAAAGTTCAAAAATTGTAAAAAGTGTGAGAAGCATTGTGGAAGTGACATGCGGCAACCTTGATTTTTTTTTTTTTTTTTTTTTTTTTTTTTTTTTTTTTTTTTTTAATAAAAAATAATATTTTTAATAAAAAAAATATTAAAAAAAAAAAAATCGAAATTTTCTTTTTTCGGGGAAAACTTTTTTTTTTTTTGGCTCGAAAAAATTATGTACGAAAAAAATATGATGCACATTTATGATGCACACCTATGATGAACGTTTATGTGTGCATCATAGTTGAATATTATAGTTTTTTTGTGTGCATCATAGTTGAATATCAAATCTTTTTTATGTGCATCGTTAACGTGTATCATATTTTGTGTACATCATTAATGTGCATCATATTTTTTTATGTGCATCATATGACGTGACATATTACGTTATCAAAAAAAATTTGAATTTTTTTTTTTGCCAAAATATTTTTTTTTTTCGATATTTTTTTTTTTTTTTTTTTTTTTAATAAAAAAATATTATTTTTTATTAAAAAAATAAAAAAAATATTTTTTTTTAAAATTTCTTATAAGTTGCCACATGTCACCACAAGAAGGCTTCCTACACTTTTTACAAAAAGAAGACTTTTTATATATATATATATATATATATATATATATATATATATATATATATATATATATATATATATATATATATATATATTAAGATAACTATTGAAGTTTATAAATTTCTTAAATCCCTTTAGCCTTATAATGTTAACTAATATAAACAACTTATCTATTCTTCAACAAATTAAAAATTATTTATTTTCAACCAATTAAACTAAATAATTTCTAGCAATTTTATTTTATCAAATCTGACCTTTTATATATAATTAAACTAAATAATTTCACTTTATACAATCATTTTCAATAGTCGATATCCCTTAGCCTTAACTGAAAATCTAGTAAGCTAAAAACACTTTTAATATACTTTATATTAAGAATTATTATTATTATAACTGCGATATATACAGGAACATAAAAATGTTCAAAATATGGCAGGTTTGTAAGTTTATGTGAGAGAGCAAGTTGATACGAATTCAAATTACTTATAACCACCTCTAATAGTATTTGAAGTTAGTTTTGTATGTTACTGGATCAAGTTTTTAAATTAAGGTCTCTATATGTTATGAAAAATTGGAAGGAAGTGTAATCCTTGAAAACGTAAAAGCCAAGTAGTAATGTTTGACTTTTGAGGTTTGAAGATCAAAGAATGAAGCATCAAGTCGTCAAGATTAAATTACTTAGTATGAGAATGTAATTGATGAATATTGTTTTGAAGAATGTTGTTCATTTGTTTTAGATTCTTGTTTAATACCTTTAGAGTTTAAATGGTGTCTGAAAATGAAGATTTTTTTACTGCTTTCTACCTTTTTCTTTCTTTCATGATTGCTTATACAATCTTAAATATAGAAATTGTTATTAATAACCACCCATATGAACGTATAGAATGTATTTGCTTGTAGTGTTAGCAAACCCACAATATAATTTAAGTATGTCAGTTATAACGAACCGTTTAACTCCAATAATCCAAAGCTAAGTGTTATCCAGGTCCATTATCACTTTATAATTCTAGCTTCTGAAATTCAAATAATCCAAAATCCAAAAACCTGGTCCGAAAACCCTTTCTCGTATTGCATATATGCCATATCCGCATATCCACAAGGTCTAACCTCATCTGATACTACTTGTCACAATGTTAGATTTTCGACTCCGCGTGACGCATAGATACCAACGTATCGAGGATCTAAGTAAGCTGATGTGGTTGAAGATGTACATAAACACTTGCCAAATATTTTATAAAGAAGACTTTGAATAAGTAAATGATTGGGTAAAAGTCAAAAAAATCATACGAACTTTCTCATTTGTAGCATTATAACAAACCAACTTCGGATACTACTTGTATAATACATGAACTTTCAAAATACGTGGCAATATAATAAATTTGTAACCGGTTACCTTCAATGCTTCCAACAAGGCATCCACGTCACATTATTGCTGACATGTCATACACGTCAGCTACATGTCATCCACGTCAGATTTCTTTTTCTTTTTATTTTTTTATTTTTTTAATTTATATCTTGAATAACTAATTAAAAATACTTCATTAGAAAAAAAAACATGGATTATGCCATAGATATGACCAATAAATAAATCACTACTAATTTATTGGTCATATCTATTGCATAATTCATGTTTTTATCTTCTTCTAATGTAGTATTTTTAATTAGTTATTCAAGATATATATGGAAAAAAAAACAAATCTGACGTGGATGACGTGTATGGCATGTCAGCAGTAATCTGACGTGGATGCCTTGTTAGAAGCATTACAGGTAACCGGTTACAAATTTATCATATTGCCACGAATTTTGAAAGTTCATTTATTATATAAGTATTATCGGAAGTTGGTTTATTATAACTCTACAAATGAGAAAGTTCGTATATATTTTTTTGACTTTTACCCTAGAAATCAATAAGACTAAAAAAATTAAAAATTACCGGTTAAAAAAATTCAACGGTAACCAGTAAACAGTCAACAAAATTTTGAAAATTTTTATCACATAGTGACGAATTTTGAAAGTACATATATTGTACAAGTCGCTATAAATGAAAAAGTTCGTATGTTTTCTTTTTTTACTTTTATCCGTAAATGATTTGTATTAAGTGACTACAAACTAGGGTGATCATTTTTTTTATACTACTGCTATCCCGTTACTGATACATCTTGAATAATCAAGATTTATAATGAATAATCTAAGCTAGAACCCTTTGGACTAATCTAGAATCTTTAACACTCATCAAGAATCTTTAGGACAAGTCATCTAAGATAAATATTAGATAAGGAATAATTTACATCCGCAATGATTTATTTAGATAAAAACTAGATATTAAGAGAGGTTACTAGAGAAAGCTCTAACATAATCCCGTAAAGAAGTCTTGCTTGTCCCTCCATGATTATTCAAGGATTTTTGTAAATTTATTGAGATTTCCCCTCCCGATTGACATGAAAGTTCTTAATTAGTGGTTCATAACAATTGAAAGGATTTTGTTAGGAGTGAATAACTGTTAGATGAGTGTTGTTAAGTTTTTTTTATATGTGAATTATGTTGGACTTGAAGGTTTTATTTGTTATGGTTGGGGTTGCGTGTATGATTAAAATATATATTTTGGTGTTCTGATTAAATATTGAAATAGGTATATGTGAATATTTAATATTTTAGTTAGTAAAATGTATAATAATATTTAAAATAAAATTAAAAAATAGTTAGAAAGAAAAGTTAAATATTCTTTTCAAATTTTCGGATATCCGAAAATCTCAAATATTCGAAATTTCGGATCGTAAAAATTACTATTCGAATTTTTGGATATCCGACTTTAGACACCCTTTGTTGGAGGCTTTCAGGTTTGTCTCAATCTTGTGTGAAGATTTTGTTTGTTTGGTAATGCCTCCTTCTTCTAAAAAAAAGTACGAGGAATGTTTCTCCTCCTATTTTTCAATAGAAAAGGTTTATATAATGGAAAATTTAACCGAGTTGATTGAAGATCCTAAGATCTGGTTTTAGAGGACAACCTTATTATATAAAATAAAAATGTAACTCTAAGGAGTAGATAACCTACTCACACTATTTAAAAGAAGTTGGTATAATTTTAAGTTCATTTATAATAATGACAATATGTAAGGCTAAGCTTAAAGGTTTTAATGAATCCAAAAAGCTTTTAATGAATACAAATAAATAAAAATACAAGTAACATGATTTGTAATGGATCACATATGTGAGAGATAAACGGGATCTCTTTGAAAGAAACTGATGAGGCATTATTCTAGAGCTCTGGCAGAACTTTGTTAAAGTTTATTAACGGTAATGAACATGTCAATGAGGGTTTTACCATGTCAAGGAGAATCACAAGTGAAGTATATTATCGTCTATACAAACGGAAGATGACTTCAAAGACATCGTTGTCTACTAAGATCGGGTAGACTAAATATATTTCATAAGCGAATGTTTAAAGGGTAACACCTAACTATCGTATGCAAGATTCAAAATTTGAATTTTGTCGGAACATGTGTGTTTTTTGTAAGATCCATCTCCATTCATGTGGGACTTTTAAGCATCTACTGAAAAAATAAGTTTTCTCCAACTTTGAACACAAATAAGTATATTCGACTTAAAAATAACAAACTTGAAGGACCGAAATTTAAAAACAAACAAATAAGTAGAAGTAGAGGATTGGATTAAAAATATAGGGTTAAGATCATTTAAGACTATCAAAAATCTTTAGACTAAGGGAACCAATCACAACTTTCTATTTTAAAAACCCACATGTGATTTCGTCGAATTTTTTATAGATTTAATTAAATTATATATCATATAACGATTTTAGGTGTTTAAATACACATTTTATGTTAAAATCTCATTGATATAATCTTACGAGTTAAAACATTTGTCCAAAAACGAAAACAAAAAGTTAACAAAATTTAATTTTTTTCCCTAGGTTTAGATAAATCATACATTATATAACCTTTTTTGTTTTTAAAGTTTTCTTATTTTAAAATCACATGTGATATTAACGTTACAATTACAATACCTACCCGAAAATCCAAAAAATAAAAGTCGTTGAAAATATATATGACCATTGCTCTAATTAAAGAGGAGAACACGAAGGTCGCAACGGTACAATTTGTTTTCTCTAACGATTAACGGTTTATGAAATAAACTATTTTAAAAAAAAATATTTAAAAGTGGTTTTAATTTTAATCTTATCCATTTAATAAAAATAATTAAATAATAAAAATTAAGTCTTTTGATATTTAAAAAGTTAATAGTCTTTATTAATCTTTTCTCCCAAAATATATTAAAGACATGTGTTTAAACTTAAAACTAACAAATTTAAAGAAATTAAATGATCAAGAATAATGTAAAACCGACATATTACTGTTTATTAGAATGATAGTTGAAAGACCCACATATTACTATTCAATAAAGGTAATCACCATTTTATTGATTTGTGTGGTACAATATGTTTGTTAATAGAGTATTTCTTTTTTCAATCATATCATTATTATGTACCTTCGATAACATTCTTTTTGTCAATCATATCAATATATTATCATCGTTAAGGTTTATTTTAGATTACAGATTTTGTCCTAAGTTTAAAAAGTTGTATAAATCATCCACTTTTAGAAACTAATTACCTTTCTCGTCCCTAAGATTTGCTCCAATTACAGATTTCGTCTCTAAGGTTTGTCCTCAATTTCAGATTTGGTCCCTAAGGTTTGCCCCAATTACGGATGCAAATTAGAAATTAGGGCCGTAAAACGTAATTAATTTCTAAACTTGGACGATTTATGCAACTTTTTAAACTTAGGGACGAAATCCATAATTTTAGATAAACCATAGGACGATATATATAAATATCTCATATATTATTATTAATTAGAGTTAATTACACAAATTGTCCCTATGGTTTATCCAAAATTACGGATTTCGTCCATAAGTTTAAAACGTTGCATAAATCGTCCAATTCTGGAAACTAATTACGCTTTTCGTCCCTAAAATGAATGTTCGTTAAAATTTTCCGTTAAAATTTTCGTTAACTAATTACAAATTTCGTCCCTAAAATGGACGTCCGTTAGAAATTAGGGACGAAAAGCGTAATTAGTTTCCAAAAGTGGACGATTTATGCAACGTTTTAAACTTAGGGACGGAATCCGTAATTTTGGATAAATCTTAAGGACGATTTATATAATTAACTCTATTAATTATAACAATAAAAATTGAAAATTTGTAATATTGAAATAATACAGCTATGATTTCTGTCATCCAACCGTTATGCTTAGCACTTAAATATTTGGACATTGAACATGTATGCTAGCACGTGGTTATGACGGACCCTCAACGATGTCCTCGTTTCTATCTATATATACATATACATTTGTATACGTATATGCATAACCTGCTCCAACATATACATAGGTTTACATTTACAATCCATCACCATGGTTTCAATAGTCAACCGGGTCTTGTTCAATCTCCTCATCGTGTTCTTCATCGTCACCGTCGTCACATCCGTAAGATCATCTTATCTACTACATTCATTCAATCATTAATATTGGACTAAATTACATAAATGTTTCCTTTTTTGCCTATTTCGACATAACTCGAAACTATTTACATTAGATCACTATTTTCTTATATTGAATGGTTTCTTGTCCAAATAATATTTGACCATAATAGATTAAATTTAGAGCAATCATATAATCAATCATCTGATTCGCGACTAAATTCTCTTGACATTTTTGTCTTCCACTTGTCGTCGTTAGAAAATAAACACTAACATAGATATTGAAACAATCATCTTTATCTACATCGTCATTGCTACTTTAACTTATACATCTGTTTACACTTTTATTGTGGAAACGAGGAAATAATTAGAAGGCAAATTTGTCATTTCGTACAAATTTTCCTACAATTTGCGTTTTCTCTTTTAATGACTTTAATAATTGTGTACATACCATTCACCGGCCGGCAACGTGGCCTCCATAAACATTGCATTTATATTGATTTTTCAAACTTTTTTTTTAATTATCTTTTCTATTTTCTGTTTTAATATATCAATACTAAAATGACATGACAAGTGTCTATTGTAATTCTCTACCCATGATATACCATAATCATCTTCTCAAAAGTAAGGTCTTATTCGAATCAATCTGACTCTGATATACATCGCGTCAGGTCTAATCGGGTCTTTAAAATTTTGAGACTCCCAGTGATCCGACCCTAATAAAGAATGGGGTAACCCGTTTAAGTTCTATGGTCGGGTCTACCATAAATTGACTTTACTTTATAAGAATCTCCCATCAAACTCGTGTTATTTTGGACAAAATGACAAATTTTTTAATTCCGGGCTAATAAAAATGTCATATTTAAATAGTTGAGGAAGGCATGTATAATAAAAAAGAAAACAACATAGAAAAACACAACTTTCGTTATTTTGGTTAGACTTGAACCTGATTAATAGAAAATAGAAATTCCATCAAACCCGACCTTAATATAGACTCAAGTTGTATGAGGTCTACTCATTTAACCCAAATATAATACATAGCCCGAACCTATTAGAATTATTTAGCTCGGGTTGGGGTCCGGGATTTTGTTTGGTACCACTACTCAAAATATCAAACCACCTCACCCCGAAAAACCTGTAACCATATAATTTTCCCAAAAACATCATAGCTACTCGTAATAACAAAATGGTTGTTTCTTGCAATTACCATAATCGAAATTGAAACCCTAAGATCCGAACCCGGATACAAATCAAAATCTTCTTATTTTTGGATCTGAAAAAATTATCCGTATGCACATTAAAAGTGTAGCGTTCTCACGTAGTCTTCGTATTTTTGGATTAAACAACCACTATACTTTTCCCTGAAACATCAAACCACTATATTTTTAGACCCGAACAAATAATCAAAATCTCTTAATATTATTGTAATTTTCCGACACACTTGTAGTCTAGCGTTATCAGTAGTTCTTTCTAAACTCATTGAAGACATAGTTAAACAGTTTCAAAAAAACTTATAAAATATTATCATAATTCAAATAATGAATGTGCAGGATTCTGATCCAGATTGTGTGTACACGGTCTATGTAAGAACTGGATCCATATGGAAAGCCGGGAGTGATTCCAACATGAAGTTAACACTATACGACGAATATGGACACGGCATACGCATTAATAATCTAGAAGATTGGGGTGGTCTGATGGGATCCGAATACAATTACTTTGAAAGAAGCAATCTGGATATTTTCAGCGGAAAAGGTCCTTGTTTGACCGGAACACCATGTAAAATGAATATTACATCTGATGGTAGCGGATCACATCATGGTTGGTATTGTAACTACATTGAGGTCACCACCACTGGAGCACACATCCCTTGCTCACAACAAACCTTCACGGTTGAACAATGGCTTGCTACTGACACGTCACCATATGAACTCAGTGCCGTTAGGGACTATTGTGCAGCGGAAAGTGTGACTGATGGTCATAAGCGTCACACTTCTTCAATACTTTCTGATGTTTGAGACAGAGGAAAACGGATTCAATTATGTATGTTCGTGTGTGTGTGTGGAGAGAGATTTTGAAGATGAATTTACGTCATATGCTTTTGATTTTTCTACTTGTTGAGCTTCATCCGAATTTCCATAATAACGACATTCTTACATATGTTTGTTCAGTGGATAAAATAATTTCGTTTTACTTATGTGCATATGTTGCCCATTTCAGTTGAACATCTACATGTTCATGTAATGTTGATGTGTCTGAAATAATACATATTTTGTAGCCACATTTATCGTATTTAAGCATCATTATCTGCAACTTTTGTTATGATTTGGTATATTTTTAGTTAGAATTGCAGATTAATGTTATATTTGGGCCACGGAGCGAAAAGGAGCTGAAACTGGCTTGAAACGGAGACAAACGAGCAGAAAATACGAAGTTTGAGAAACAGCCGGCGGCTGAAATCACTTAGCCGGCGGCTGAATTAAAGTTTTCATTAAATTGTTCTAAACGTGCCGCGGAAGCAACTTTTGGGCCCGTGTGTGTCAGCCGGCGGCTGAAATGAGCCAGCCGACGGCCGAATTGGAAATTTCAGTAATCAGAGTTTTAGTCGAATACGTTTTTCCGCTTGGCTTTTGCTTATAAATACAAGATCAAAACGTCCAGAAAAGATACTTTTCCATTATTTTCACCTGCATTCATCTTGGAGAGCTGAACGAAGAGTCCTAGAAGCCGTCAAATACTTGGAAGCTTTTGGTTAATCTCTTTTAACCAATTCTGATTTTAGTAATTGTTTGATTCAAGTTATTTACATTATTTTTCTTGATACAATGAATTGTTTAAAGACCTATTTTGTTATCTGCTTACAATCCAACATGAGCTAAACTCTTTAAGCGATTGCTTGGATTGTTGAACCTGGATTTATGTTTTAATCAAGTTTATGTTTGAACTTATTGATTTTTCCATTATTATTTACGTTTAATCACGATCCATGTTTATTCAAGGTTATTAAATTTACTACTTAGCGTGATTGATAGATCTGTAACATAACTAGCGTTCTTATATGATTTATTAGTTATTTGCAATTATATAATTTATTAAATAATTGTGGCTTGAGACTTAATTGAGATAGGCTAAGAGATTAGTAATTTAATAAATTGAATGAACATGACAATTATATCAGGATTGAATAATTGAGACTTTTGTTAATTCGTAGTCGACAGATTAAATTGTAAATAATAGTGAACTTAAAGCACAATTTAGAGTGGATAAATCTAAGATAACTCTTGATGTACGAATAATCGTATGATCTTTCTCTAAAATTGTAGGATTAGATAACTCTAGCGGGAAATCTAGTTATCATAGGAATCACAGTTAAATCAATCAAACATATTCTTGTTAATTCATAATCCAGGTGAAACGTAAATCCAAGTAATCGTTGCTTTTAAATCTGACTAATTCTTAAATACTTTTCGAAACAGTTTTCCATCCACAAATCCATTTAGTTAATTTGCTATTTTATTTTAGTCAATTGTTTTCTGAAATATGTTCTCACAGAACTAAAACGTCCCCCATATTTACTTGCTTTAATTAGTTTAATTACATAATTTGAGATAACGGATATTAATACACGTTCCCTGAGTTCGATCCGGACTTACTAATTCTATATTTACGTACGATCAGGTACACTGCCTGTTTTGTGTGTTAATATACGTTGGTAAAAATCCTTTTCTAAACTTTAATAAATTTTATGTTATAAAATACACATCAAATGTAAAGGGTGAAATTAATAAAATGTTAATGTTGATGTCATGTCTTGATCAAACTCGAGAGTATTCGTAGTTCTTTTAATTGTTTTTCATATTACTTGAAACAACCCATGTCGGAGTGGATTCCAAAGAACTAATTATTGTTAAATGGTTAATTCGCTAGCCCTTTCCGTTCCACAACTAGCAAATATATATAATACATAGGAGGTCTTCAAGGGCTTTATTACAAACAGAATACAACATGTATTGGGCTAAACTAATAATATTAACTATACTAACATCCCCCCGCAGTTTAATCGGGAGGAGAGATCCGCACATTCAAACTGGAGCGAAACTCGGTAAATAACGAGGATGGAAGACCCTTGGTGAATATGTCGGCATACTGAGATCCAGAGGGAACGTGGAGAACGCGGATGTGCCCTAGTGCAACCACATCACGATCAAAGTGGATGTCGATTTTTATGTGTTTCGTTCTTTGGTGCATAATAGGGTTTGTTGACATGTAAACAGAGCTGATATTGTCATAGTAATGGTTGCCTTTGACGGTGGTGAGTAAATATCTCGTAGGAGGTTGCGAATCCAACAAGTTTCCGCGACAACATTCACAACTCCACGGTATTCAACTTCTGCGCTAGACCGAGATACCACAACTTGTATTTTAGAGAACCAGGATATGAGATTTTCGCCAAAGAAGACAAACTATTCGGACGTAGATCGGCGGGAAGATGGGCATCCCCCCTTGTCAACATCTGAGTAAGCAATAAGACCACTGGATGGGGACGAGTGGATCTGGAGTCCACGATCAATCATGCCTCGAATGTACCTTAAAATGCTTTGAAGCGCGTTGAAGTGAGGCTCACGAGGGTCGTGCATGAACAAGCAAATCTGTTGGACCGCATAAGATATGTCCGGTCACGTGAATGTTTGATGTGCGAAATCGAGTATATATTAAAACAAGAATTACTTACGACTCGACTACACAATCTTAGGCAGTGGACCTAATCAAGTATAGTATAGTTTTAGGTAAATCAGGTTCGTTCTTAGGGACTGATGGTTGAAATCTAATTAATAATTAATAAAACAAAAAGTGGGTGCTGTGACCGAATTGTCACGGTGCTTAAACTACTAAATTAAAGAAACTAATTGATTCAGATGAATCGCTGAAAAGACTTTGTTTGTAAACAATTAATGAAAATACATTCACTTGGACTTGATCACAATTACTGCGGTTATCACTTAATTACTAACAATGTTGAACTACTTAAAAGGTATTTAACTTGAACTCTCGTTTCCCATTAAAACTTTAATCGTCTCATGTATAGTTACCACTCTCGTGTATAATTTCTACGTTTGACAACTAAGCAATAAGTACCTAAGCCGATTTTATGACTTAATCTTATAAAGCTTCCTCTCGAATAGCTTCTTAATTAACTAAACCGATCTCTCTTAATCTAGTTAACTAACAACCACAATCACGTTTTTATTGTTTAAATCTTTAATACTAGTTCCTCTCGAATACTAATATCTTTAAACTAATTATTGACCGATTAGTTATTTCATAAACTATTTTGTAATGTCACAAGTTCCTCTCGAATACCTATGATGAATTACTAACAGTTTATATAAAAGATTAAACAAGATTCAAAAACTGATTACAATTGGTTTTTCGATTAAACATAAAATCCAGTTCAACATATAAGTAATCAAATAATAACCTACATAATTGATCACATCATCCAAGTGAACGTTAAGAAATTTAGCTACTCATAATGATAAAAATGCAACACAATTGAATTGAATGAAACATCTTTATATTAAAAGAACTAACGAAAAATATTAAAGTACCAATGATCCGAACGCTTAAACAACGAAATTGCTAAGTCTAAAATCACCAAATAACTCCAAAAATTCGTAGGTTTAAAGCTAGGGTTTCAATTCTCTCCAATACGTGCTTACAATAATGATAATCATAATTAAACCTAAAAAACTGCTACATTAAACGTGACAAAGGACTGCAGCCCAAAACTCCGCGGGACGGGAGTCCCATTTTGGGTACGGGAGTCCCAAGGGAGTGTGACGGGAGTCCCACACCTGGGACGGGCGTCCCAAGCTATTTTTTCAGTTTTCTTGTTTTGCTGCTCGTTTTTGCTTCATCTCTCGTAACCAATTGTTTCTAGTCTCAAAATATAACGGGAATACAACATCGACCCGTTTTCTTCATTTTCAGCTCCAATTGTGTCACTTCCGCTCCAGAACTCCGGCTAATACCTGTATAACATTTTAATACCACAATTTCCCGAAATTTCCAAAATCCGCTATGAATTAAACTTTAAAAATACAAATATCGCATATAATAATATGACTAAAATATGCGATATCAAATCCCCCCATACTTAACCTTTGCTTGCCCTCAAGCAAATCCAGTTCAATTCAATTTAATTACCAAACCATGATTTAAAAAGCATAACCAAACACCTCACGAATTATTGGGAGTAATTCACACAAATCTCTTGAACTAGTCTAAAGGGTATGTAAAATATTCTGTAAATCCGCTCAATTGCTCAGTCATGGTGAGTTTTCTATCATAGGCTTGATAAAGTATCGTTTCTCCACCACTAGAGTCTAGGTACAACTAAACGGGGACTTTTGTTCGGGATGTAATGTACAAGTAAAGGCATGTGAATAGATATATAATGGAGTGTAAATGGGTTAAATAAAAATATACAAAAAGCTTAGATTAAATCCGAACTAAATAAAATCTCTAACGAACTGGATTGCTCAATTTTTCTTTAACTTATACTTTTTTCTCCGAATATGCAAATATCGTATATAATATAAGACTCAAGATACAATATTCTCTTAAACTCTACAACTAATTTTTTTTTCGCTTTTCTGTTTTTTTTCGATTTTTTTTCTTTTTCACTTTTTTTTTCTTCAGCCTAGTACATGCCTTACAATATAATAATAATCATGGTAAGTACACATGCTCAAAAGGCTAACTTTATTATTTTTTTTCAACTATTTCTCCAAATACAAAATAATACAAGGCAATAATAATATAACTTTTTTTTCATGCCTTAATAACTCTAACTTTCCAACTCATATACAATAGCAATAAAAAACTAAGTTCGGATCTAATCTAAAAATGAAACGAAAATAAGGCGAGTGTACAAAATATACAGTAGTGTTTAGAAACGAAAAAGTTAAGGCGCAAAGTGGTTTACTAGGGTTTCTAACACTAAAAGTAAGTGTTACAAGGGTTAAGCGGAATATATATATATATATATATATATATATATATATATATATATATATATATATATATATATATATATATATATATATATATATATATATATATATATATATATATATATATATATATATATATATATATATAGGGAGTGATTCATGCGAGAACTCATATTTTTGCGAGAACTGCGAGAACTCATTCTGGACCACTCATTTTTTTTCCATATAAAATATTTATTTTTTAATCAAAAGGGTAAGTTAGTAAATTTAGTTTTTTCTTTTGAATTAATTTAATTTTTTATTTAATTTCTCCCTTTTTTTCTCTCTTTTGTTTCGTGATAAGTTTTATGATAGTTTCCGTTGATCATATATGAACAACTTTGTGTTTTTAGTTGTGCAGAGACGAACAACTTGATTTTTCGTATTATAAATGTTGCATTTTCGTTTTCTTTTTAAGTTTTAAGTAGAAAACTAATCTACACAGATATTTAAACAAAGGTATAAAATAAAAAGCAGAAAAAAAAAAATTATATTGTTGTTCATTAATGATCAAGCTGTGTAAACATATGAACATAAATCTTCTTGATGTTTAAATATCATCAAAACCACATAAAATGCATATAATCCTAAGATCGTAAATTTTTCAAGTTCAAACTAGATCTTCATCATCTTCATATTGTTAATCTTCTTCATTAAGTACCTAAAAACAAAACAAAAATTAACACAATAATATAATCTAAGAAAATATACACGCAATTTTTAGAAGTAAAACTAAAATAAAATACGTATTCTAGACCCAAACTACTAAAAACTATTAATTCAATATGCTAAAAAGTTTTTAAAATATGTTTTTCTAATTCCTATATTAGAAAAACAGAATGAAAACTAATTATTGCATTGTTCATAGATAATTCAAATGTTCATATATATGTTTCAATGTTCATATGTTTTCAAATCGGTGTTTTCATATGAACAAATCATATGTCCCAAGTGTATGTTTGTTAAAGTATGTTATCTCTCATCTTTTCTTAGCATAGATACATATGAAAATGGTAGTATGCTGTAATAATATACTTTAAAAATGGGTGTTCACAAAAGTGTTCAAAATATACCGAGTAATACAAACTGAGTTTAATAAAAGTTAATGGGGAAATATTTCTTACCTAGACGGATGTCGTTCTCCTTTGTGAGGAATATGTTGGAACGCTGAAATTAAACAAGAAATCTTGTAAAAGGGAGGACTTGAGTTTTAGGTTGAATTGTCTTTTTTAGTACGACTCAAAACAGGTTGGGTTGCCCCGTAAACATGTTTTTGTCCGACATTTTGAAACCAAATAATACGTAAACTATGATTACAAAGACAATAATGTTAAAATAATCAAAATCTTTAAATACAGTTTAGGATATTGTTTGCAGTAAATCTAGATTTTCGCCATTCCCCCAATTCGACCGATTTAATTTTAAGCTAATTACTTTAATTTGCCCGGTTTAAGATAAAATACCCCAAATTATCCCACTCGTAAGTAATGTCCCATTTACTCTGGGACAAAGGAACTACACTATTAATGCAAAGTTGCAAACAGACGAGCTTACCTTCAAATATCTATGAAGGACGCGATTAGTATGCAAATAATCCAATGCCAATAGTAGTTGTGTCAGCCATTTGCAGAGTTTCTATGAAGATAATAAAACAATAAATCAGGTTGTACACTTAACAATAACAGATTAAATAGAAAGAAACGAAATATTGTCACGATTTTATTTTATTACCTCCTCAGGGAAATACGCTCCTCTAGCCTTCCGTACAAGCTCAGCTCTGATCAGCCAAAAAGACAACATTTTAATTTAAAGTTACCAACATATTAGCAAAATCTAAGAAATCATGTAACAACACGACGTATATCTGCCAAAAAACTAAAATAAAATCAAACGTTAAGCATTTTGTTTTGCAATTCTTATAATGAAGCGGAAGTTTAAAGATAGATAACAATTGATTGGCACAATACTTATAAGATTTTTATGCCAAAAAAATGTCTTATCTTGAAAATACAAATTGAAAGAACCGTTAACTAATCCAAATACCACTTGACTTGGTATGTTACAATGCATCTAAAGCAAACATCGATAAACACAGATAGAAACGTATAAATCAAAATTAATCAAAAAAACAAGCTTAGTTACCATGTAATCAGTAGAGATAAACGGATCGTTAACAACAAAAAGCTCGATATCATCTCTTTGTCGGTTTTAACAGCCTCCTTTATACCTGCATCCAATATGAACAAACCGAATTAACGTCTATCAAAGCAAACAACATTATACCACTACTAAAGTTCAACCAAACAAAACCCAATATCTAAAAAAAAACATCCTCAATTTGGTAGGCACACAGGTTGTCACATTTTCCATTTTGGTATATGTCCCGAAATTGTCCGCTTCAATAAAACTAGCGATAATCCAATTTTTTTTTTCCTAATAGATCCCACTGCCATAAACTCATTACCTTTCTTTCTTATTTCTTTAATTGTCGGCGGTGGCTAATTATAATCGTCGGCGGCGTGGCTAATCATAAACTCATTACCTTTCTTTCTTATTTGTTTAATTGTCGGCGGCGATGGCTAATATAGGTTGATGTCTGCGGTGGTAATTATATTCTTGGGAGAGAGTGAGGAAAGAAATGAATGGAGATGGTTGTAGAATAGGTTTAAATTAATGAAGGGAGAAATAATCGTGGGAGAGAAGGAGAAAAAGATGGGCTGGGACATGTGAAAACCCATATTTGCCCTTTTACTAGTTTCAAATAACCATATTAAGTTTTCCTAAATTACAATAATAGCACAATCAATCTAATCCATTGATTACTTTAATCAAAGGCTAATATCGAGTTCTCGCAGTTCTCGCAAAATTATGAGTTCTCGCAGGAACCATTCACTATATATATATATATATATATATATATATATATATATATATATATATATATATATATATATATATATATATATATATATATATATATATATATATATATATATATATATATATATATATATAAACGAAAAATGGCTAACAAATGGTTTAATCCTAATTGCCCCTATCATTGTACCAAATCACACTAAGTTACCCTAATGCAATTGCTCATATGTGGTTTCGAAATGTATAACAATGTCAAGTTCTAAAGTCATCCCTATCGGCACACTAAAAGAAATGAAAAAGTAGCATTAAAAATAAATGCTTTCAATAGGCTCAAATTCTCACTATTTTTCTGAGTGGGGTAAAAAATACGTCTGGTTATGCTTAAAGTTTAAGGTGTTTACCGACTAGACACGTTATATTTTTTTGGTTTTTTCAATTTTTCAATTTTTTTGTATTTTCTGTTTATTTTTCTGACTCAAAATGTACAAAAATAACACAATTCAACACGATGGAAACTAAGCTAAGGGTCGAAAAATAAAATTTAAAATATCCCGATGACCCCCCCAAACTTAAGTAACACATTGTCCCTAATGTGTTAACGACTAAAAACTAAGGGAAATTACAAAAATAAAATCTAAAAATAAAAATAAATTCAAAATAAGAAAAGAAGAAAGAAGAACCCGGTCGTAGATATCGAAAAATCTTCGGTGAAAAGCTGTACTGAACTGAATGTCAGTCCCAAAACCGATTGCTGAACTTACTTCTCATCTATAAAAACTAAAATAGAAAAACTAGACACAAATATTAAAATCATAAAAAAAAAAAAAAAAAAAAAAAAAAAATAATAATTACGACGGAATAAAAATAATAGTAAAAATAGTGGAGTATTTTTAAAGTCTAATAGAGGAAAATGGTAAACAATAACTTTACAATTTTTTTTTTTTTTTCTTTTCGTTTTTATAATTTTTTTTTTTTTCGTTGGTTTTCTTGGTACCTAAAACCTGAAACTGCAAAGGAAAATGTTAAAAATACCGAATACTAAATAAGAAATAAAGATAAAAGAAAATGGAAAAATTTAACTACGAAAAAAAAAAGAAAATAAAACCCGGGTTGCCTCCCGAGAAGCGCTTGTTTTTCAAACGAGTCCTTAGCTTGACTCGATATGCCTCCACTTACGACTAATGTAAAGGTCGAGACTTCTCTCGCCTTTCTTTCCTACGTGATTTCCATATCCCAAGATTCGTCCACTCGACTCAAATCCTTCATGGTCACCAAAAATTATTTGCGTCCTTTCCAACATCGAGCATCTTCATTCGCTTCACCCAAGCGTCATGCCACTCTCGAGCCTCGAAAAATAGTATACCGTCATCTCTACGCTTTATGAATTCGCACACGTCATCACAATTGCTTTTATTGGATTCCTTCTTTTTACACTCACTCCATGACTTTTCTCTTTCGACATAGTTGAGTTTCTGCAAAACATTTTCCTTTCCCTGACAAGTTAAAGAAAATAAATCAAAAGGGTCATGAAATGTACCTCGACAATTTTCCCCCAAACTTGAGTTAGATTTCTCGAGCACTTCCTTAAATGGAATTCTTTCCTCCAAAAACGTTGCACCCGGATTATTGATTAAATATTCTATTTCTAATAAATCTAAATCCGGGTCGGATTTCTCCAATGTCAAGCTCGAACAAGTCTTCTCAAATGCCTCCAACTCCATTTTCAATATTGGATCAAAATCCTCGAGCTCCTCATCTTCCTTCTCTTTAAATTGTTGAAATATTTTCGTGTTATGAACTTGAACCGGTGGACTAGTAGCTCATTCGGATGTGGCTATATATATTTGAGTTACCGGGTCCTCCCATTCTTCCTCGTCCGACTCAAAATCACTATCAAAATCGGAAACGGGTTCCGAGATAACCTTGCGTCGCAGTGAGTGTGACAGCAGCGCAGTGGGTTCAGGTTCAGCTTCTTCTTTGTTTTCAGTTTCTTCATCCCAATACTCATATCCCCACCGTGTTGAAATTGCATTTACTTGTTCCTCTTGTTGACCCCTTGCTCTTTCTTCCAACTCCTCTAACTGCCATTCTAACCGTTGTTTTCTGACATCAAAATCCTGACGATCAAGTTCAAGTTGAAGATTTAGCAATTCCAATTGGTTAAGAATCCTATCATTTAACTGTTTTGTCATTTCAACAAAGAATTTAAACAAGTCTTTCAACTCTTGCTCTTCTTCTTCCTTCGGTTCATTTTCCTCATACCAAAATTCCCGTTCGTAAGATTGATTGTTCCCCCGTCCTCTATCATATCTATAACCATATCCAAAATCACATATTGGGTCTTGGTAATTCCCCTAATCCGAATATCCATAATAGTTGCTATATCTCATGGACATCGTCTAATATCTACAACCTGTAAATCACAACTAAACAAAAACCAAAACGTGAAAAGCACCTGATAAACAATTAAAGTAACTTTCAAGTAATTGATACCTAAAAGGATCGAATAAAAAATTATTAATTAAAATAAAAAACTACAGTCCCCGGCAGCGTCGCCAAAAATTTGATGTGCGAAATCGAGTATATATTAAAACAAGAATTACTTACGACTCGACTACACAATCTTAGGCAGTGGACCTAATCAAGTATAGTATAGTTTTAGGTAAATCAGGTTCGTTCGCAGGGACTGATGGTTGAAATCTAATTAATAATTAATAAAACAAAAAGTGGGTGTTGTGACCGAATTGTCACGGTGCTTAAACTACTTAATTAAAGAAACTAATTGATTCAGATGAATCGCTGAAAAGACTTTGTTTGTAAACAATTAATGAAAATACATTCACTTGGACTTGATCACAATTACTGCGGTTATCACTTAATTACTAACAATGTTGAACTACTTAAAAGGTATTTAACTTGAACTCTCGTTTCCCATTAAAACTTTAATCGTCTCATGTATAGTTACCACTCTCGTGTATAATTTCTACGTTTGACAACTAAGAAATAAGTACCTAAGCCGATTTTATGACTTAATCTTATAAAGCTTCCTCTCGAATAGCTTCTTAATTAACTAAACCGATCTCTCTTAATCTAGTTAACTAACAACCACAATCACGTTTTTATTGTTTAAATCTTTAATACTAGTTCCTCTCGAATACTAATATCTTTAAACTAATTATTGACCGATTAGTTATTTCATAAACTATTTTGTAATGTCACAAGTTCCTCTCGAATACCTATGATGAATTACTAACAGTTTATATAAAAGATTAAACAAGATTCAAAAACTGATTACAATTGGTTTTTCGATTAAACATAAAATCCAGTTCAACATATAAGTAATCAAATAATAACCTACATAATTGATCACATCATCCAAGTGAACGTTAAGAAATTTAGCTACTCATAATGATAAAAATGCAACACAATTGAATTGAATGAAACATCTTTATATTAAAAGAACTAACGAAAAATATTAAAGTACCAATGATCCGAACGCTTAAACAACGAAATTGCTAAGTCTAAAATCACCAAATAACTCCAAAAATTCGTAGGTTTAAAGCTAGGGTTTCAATTCTCTCCAATACGTGCTTACAATAATGATAATCATAATTAAACCTAAAAAACTGCTACATTAAACGTGACAAAGGACTGCAGCCCAAAACTCCGCGGGATGGGAGTCCCATTTTGGGGACGGGAGTCCCAAGGGAGTGTGACGGGAGTCCCACACCTGGGACGGGCGTCCCAGGCTATTTTTTCAGTTTTCTTGTTTTGCTGCTCGTTTTTGCTTCATCTCTCGTAACCAATTGTTTCTAGTCTCAAAATATAACGGGAATACAACATCGACCCGTTTTCTTCATTTTCAGCTCCAATTGTGTCACTTCCGCTCCAGAACTCCGGCTAATACCTGTATAACATTTTAATACCACAATTTCCCGAAATTCCCAAAATCCGCTATGAATTAAACTTTAAAAAGACAAATATCGCATATAATAATATGACTAAAATATGCGATATCAATGTTAGATACTGTAAAGCTCATGTAAGACTGCGATATAAGGTAGGGTCAGCAACAGGTGGACCCGAAGTATCAAGTTTACCTTGAGTGTCGGCATTGGTATGACATAGGTTATACTTAAGAATGTGTGCTCTCTCTAAAATGTCAGTCGCATATCTTTGTTGGGAAGATGACCGAGATGCAAAACACCGAGAAAGTAATTAAGTGGGCCCAAGTCTGTCATAGAGAACTCGTGGTTGAGTACAAATATGATGTGGTGGAGACATGCTTTTGAGGAGGCTGTGGGCACAATGTCGTCAACATAAAAAAAGAAGATATGCCATAAATGATCTTGAGCGGTAAATGAAGAGTGATGAGTCACAACGGCTACGATGAAACCCCATACGGTAGGCAAAATCAACGAATCGCTGGTACCAGGCACGAGGAGCCTGTTTAAGACCGTATAGAGATCGTTTTAATCGATATACATAATCAGGATGGGTGGGTCTCGGTACGTAAACTGTCTTACGTAGGTCACCATGTAAAAAAGCGTTCTTCACGTCAAGCTGATGTATAGGCCAGTGACGTGAGACCGCAAGACTAAGAATAGTCCGCATTGTGACAGGTTTGACTACTGGGCTAAAGGTCTCGTCACAATCAATGCCGAGAAGTTGACTTTTGCCATTGGCTACAAGGCATGCTTTGTAGCGAGCAAGGGACCCATCGACATTGAATTTTTGTTTGAACAACCACATAGACCGCACAACGTTGGCATCAGACGGCTGAGGAACAAGATCCCATGTACCATTTAAGATAAGTGTGTGATATTCCTCACACATGGCTTTATATCAGCGAGGGTCTCGAATAGCCTGTAAGTAGGACCGGGGCACAGTAGAGGTGGAGATGTGGAAGTTAAGATGATGAATGGGTTTTACAATGCCACTTTTGGAACGTGTAGTCATGAGATGTGATGGCATGGGTGGATTAGGTGAGATGACGTGTAGTGTAGGTGGGAGTGGTGGAGGTGTCGGGGGAGGCGATTGTGGTGGTTGTTAGAAATGTGGGCGAAATGTGGAGGGTGGTTGAGGATCATCGAGGAAATCGTAGGAAGGAGGCTGAGATGGTGTGACAACTCTGAATAGGAAGACGAATTCATCGAATACAATGTGTCGGGAGAGTATAATTTTACGAGACGTGAGGTCAAAGCACCGGTACCCACGCTAATCAGATGGGAAACCAAGGAATACATATGGTGTGAACCGGAGTGCAAGCTTGTGGGAAGTTTTGAGGTGAGGGAAGCAAAGGCATCCAAAGACACGGAGCTGTGAGTAGGACGGATGAAGACGGTAATGTGGTGTGTCGAGATTGATGGTTGAGGACGATAGGATGTTTAGGAGATGAGTGGCCATGTAGAGGCCTTCGACCCAATATTCGGGAGGAAGGTGAGCTTGAAAAAGGAGTGTGCGAACAATATTATCTATGGTGCGTAACATGCGTTTCGATTTTACGTTTTGTTGGGAAGTGTGAGGGCAAGAAAAACGGAATTTAATACTGTGGGTGGAGAAAAAGTCCTGAAAGAAATGATTATAAGAGCACCCGGAGTGGGGGCGTTATAGGCCCGTTCTGGTGCTCACAACGAGCACTATAGCTCGTTATCACTCCGAGCTGCTCGTTGTGAGAGCTCCGTTGTCCCAACAACGGTTCGTTTTGGGTTTAAAAGGTTTTTTTTTTTTTTTTTTTTTTTTTATTCAAACGGTAATATTACCGTTTTATTTATTTAAACTATTATTTTTTTTTTAACCAAATTTCACCTATAAATACAACCTCATTTTAACCAAAAAAATCACACTTTCTTTCAACAATCTTATTCTTAATCTCATACAATCTCATACAAATTCCAAAACCCTAAACCCTAAACACAAAATGTCTTCATCTTCCTCAAACGCTCCCCAAATAAACAATCTTTCAACGCCACAATCACAAACTTGAGCAGGTTCAATGATGTTATTCATAGTCTTCCTACGAGTCCTTACACCACCATCTTCTACATCACTTAGAAAATAACTAGGTCGTTTTCTCTGTCGTTGGGTCGTTACAGAAACGAATTTCCATTTTGGATATGGTCTCTCCAGCAATGTTTTCCAGAATAATTGAGTTTGACATCCATCGAAATGATTTCGCTGGACCTCAACCTCAATTATTTTGGAAAACAGTGCTGGAGAGACCATATCCAAAATGGAAGTTCGTTTCTGTATCGACCCAACGACAAAGAAAACGACCTAGTTATTTTCTAAGTGATGTAGAAGATGGTGGTGTAAGGACTCGTAGGAAGACTGTAAATAACACCATTGAACCTGCTCCAGTTTATTTGTCTTATTTATTTATTTGTATTTTTTTTAGTTTAGTTTTTATTTGTATTGTTTTTCTATTTGTCTTATTTATTTATTTGTATTTTTTTTATTTATCTTATTTAATGTTTTAATTATGTTTTAATATTTTATATTCTTTTAATTATTTATTTATCTTTTATTTTAATGTTTTAAGAAAAAAAATAAAAATAATAAAATAATCCCACAACCTCCACAACCCTCATTATCATGCCACCCAACAATCTCACAATCCTCATTCTCACTGTCACGTCAACAACTTTTTCCCCACAACCTCCACAACCTACATTGTGGAGCATTATCACTCCGGGTGCTCTAAAATTCTCATCCGTTGTCGTATCATAGGATTTTGATTGTTTGGTTAAATTGGTTTTTAATTAATGAGAATATATGAGAGAATTTTGAAAACACTTCAAATTTATGTCAAATGAGATACACAATGAGTGAAGTGATCAAGAAAGATTACATAATATTTGATCTTATAGATACTTCGTTATCGGAATAATTTCAGTAACCATTCCGGATCCTTTTTAATCTAAAGTAATAATATTAAAATCAACCGTTAGTCTAGCACTTATTATTTGTCATATCACGTGGACCCGACAACTATATCTTAATATCATCTATCTGTAAACTTTATATATGTATATATATATATATGTATATATATATATATCACAAACAGACACACACTCTTATCACACACAGATCTACATTCATCAATCACCATGGGTTCATTAGTCAACAGTCTCTTGTTCAATCTCCTCATCGTGCTGTCCATCCTCACCGTCTTTGTCAGATCCGTAAGCTCATCTTCTTACATTCATTCAATCATTAATATTATCGTAACATGCTTGTAGTCTAGCAGTATCAGTAATACCTTGTGTTTAAATCTTGTTTATAGACATAGTTCATTAGTTTAAACATTTGAGAAAAAAAATATATTTATTGGTGTAATACAAATAATGAATGAATGCAGGCTGATCCAGATTGTGTTTACACGGTTTATGTCCGAACCGGATCCATACTAAAAGCCGGGACAGATTCCAACATGACCTTAACTCTATACGATGCAAGCGGACACGGCATACGGATTAATAATCTAGAAGCCTGGGGTGGTCTGATGGGACCTGGGTACAATTACTTTGAGAGAAGCAATCTGGATATTTTCAGTGGAAAAGGTCCTTGTTTGACCGGTACACCGTGTCAAATGAACATTACATCTGATGGTACCGGAGCACACCATGGTTGGTATTGCAACTATATTGAGGTTACTACCACTGGTGCGCATATGCCGTGTTCACAACAGACGTTTACAGTTGAACAATGGCTTGCTACTGATACTTCACCGTATGAGCTTACTGCTGTTAGGGACTACTGTGGATCGGATGGTTTGTCTGCTGGTAACAAGCGTCATGCTTCTTCGTTACTTTCTGATGTGTGAGAAGCGATTAGATTCAATTTGTGTATGTGTGTGTTTGGCCAGAGATTTTGAAGATGAATTTGCATTGTATGGTTTTCGTTTTTCTACTTGTTGATCAGCTCGGAGATCCCACAATAAAACTACATTTTTACATCTGTTTGTTTATTTATTGGATGAAATAAGGTTCGTTTTTCTTGTGTGTGTATTTATCGGCCATTTTAGTTAATAACGAAATAAATGTGAATGTGGTTCTTACTCAGTAGCTCATTAGCTTATTTAGTACACTCTACGAGATTCGTCATATACTTCTTCACGTTTTTTTTTTACATATATATGGGCGCGCAACAACATAAAAATAGTCCTTCGAATCACATGGATGCTAAAGTACCAAATATGACCCAGAAAAGGATTATGTACAAGACGTAATGAGAAATCCTAAGAAAGACCTATAATAGGTAATCGCTGTGGTGTGACGAATGTTATTTTTTCCGTGACAGTCTACACAACAATAAGATGAAAATTAACAATGTGTTACATCAGATAACTATGGATACAAAAGAACATGTCTTTACCTTTCACTTACATTTGTTTCTTTAACCTTTTCATATTCAATTTTCTGCTAGCTAATATATATTTAATCACAATTAAATTGGAAAGAGGAATCAATGACATTCACAAAAACCGAGGAGCATAAAAGAGAATACAACTAAAAACTCTAAGACTATGCGGTGTGGTAAGTGATTTGGAGTGATGATATGGAGTGATAGAGGTGATTTGTAGGAAAGAGAGTGTGATTTTAGGAAAAAAAGTGTGATGATGTGGAGTGATAAAAATGGGTGGAGTGGTGAGTGATGATGTGTAGTGATAGAGATTATTTTGTAAAAGTTGTATTTTTATTATTTTTTTTATATAAATGAATCCTTGATTAATGAGCTTGAGTCTTAAAGGGTAGTAAAACAACAAATACTTGATCATCGTTAACTAATTACACATTTCGTCATAAAAATTGATGTCCGTTAAGGACTATGAACAAAAATAATAATTAGTTTTAAAATTTATAAAAGTAATTTTGAAATAAAACATGGTTTAAAATATATATTTATAAAAGTAATTTTGAAATAAAACATGGTTTAAAATATATAAATTTGACATAAAAAGATAGGTCCTTAATTGAAAAAACGGGCCAGCCCATTTGATATATGTACTAAGAATCTCATATAAAATGAGCATTACATATTCTTGAAACCCTAGCAGCTGTTGTTCATTTTCCAGGTAACGTTTCCATCTTTTTTTGCCCGTTGCCAATAATTTCAGATCAAACAGTCACCTTCTTGATCCATATCCAATAATTTCAGATCAATCGTTAAAATTGTTTTCATTTTTTTGCCCGTTGCCAACTCAAACAGTCACCTTCTTGCCAACACGCCGTGAGCAGAACAACGTCACCGCCCATAACGCTCTGATAACGCCCCCACCGGAGTGGGGGAGGGCGTGGTGGGGCGTTATTCATCCTAGGTGGCGGCGTTATTGGTTAAAAACACGCCTCACACCGCATAGTCTAAGAAAACAAAAAAACAAAAAACCATATGAAGCATAAACAATCTCCTCGGAACACGAGGCTAATGCGTAAACTAACTAAGACGCGAGACCATAAGATTAGAAATCCAAGAAACCCAATCATATTTAAAACGCTTGCTACGATCTGAAACCCAAAGAAGAGACAACGATTGGATCTTCAAAAAAGAGTCCTCCTTAATTATTGCGGTGCGACCATTTGCACTAGCAAAAACAACATTGTTCCTTGTCATCCATAAAACCTAAAGAGCGATGTAGCAAACGGCTTGGAATGACTTTCCCCCCATATATCTCTAAATTCATTAGAGCTTAAATAAAGAATATCTTCAAAACTCACCATAAAAAAAGTCCTGAGGTCTACCAACTAAAAATCTTTGACCAAATGGCCCGAGCGAAATGGCAGGTCACTGTCAAATGATCTAACGTTTCTATGGCGTCATTGCAAAGCGGACATAAGAGCGAGTCTAAAACAATTCCACTATGATCAAGATTACGACGCGTTGGAAGACGATCATGGCTTGCTCTCCAAACTAAAATGTTCTCTTTTAAAGGGACTGATATCGCATATTTACATTTATATTTATATGCGATATTCGATCATTTTTTTATTAAAATCATGATGGATATGATAGGTTTTTACATTTAATCGTGTAAAAGTGATTATTCAAGTGACAGGTTTTAATATGATCGGGAAGTGAATGTTTGGACAAGGAAATGCGAGTAAAGGGCCAAAAAAACGAGAATTGGTAAAATGGTCATGACTTGCGGCGCAGTTGGTTATAAATGCGACGCATGGAAGAATTTGAATATGTTTACAATTTGGAAGTTTGATGGTCTGTGACGCAGTGTTTATTGAATGCGGCGCAACATGAAAAATTTAAGATTCCGGATTTTGGCCTATAAATAGAAACGTAATTTACCAAATTAAAGATCAATTTTCGGAGGTCGATCTTAGGGTTTCATAGACGAAAAAAAATTATTAATAGAAATTATTGCATTTCTTAGCCCATTTCATTTCTCTCAAAAAAAAATTTCTACCTAATTTTTTTCTCTGAATATCTCTCTACAGAACATGCCCAACGAAGAGTGGACGACCATAATGAGAATAGTAACAAAATAAAAACCACAAAACAAATATATACTTATCTAGAAAATATTATAATTATCATATTTTCAAAAATGTAAAAAATAAACAATTTAAGTTTTATTTTGTTGGATTAATTTGGAGCAAATACGATTTGTATACAAATTGGAAACGTGTACAACAATCCACCGACTTAATGTACTTTTATGAAATACCATTGCCTTTAATACCTTATCGTCATTATCATATATAGTTACCCTAAAAGTGTTGATAAACAAAGAAAACTCCAATATATTCAATAATGAACACCTCCTCCTTTTTCAGAGTCGAGAAGACATCAAGACGATCATCGTGTTCGTCATCTTTTTCGTCGTATATCATGGCAACAATAATACCATTAGCGTTCGCTATTTTTCTCTCTTTTTTGTTATTCCATTCGAATATACAACAACCACAACCTATGATAACGAGACAATCGCACACACCAGCAAAACATGAACCGTTCATCATTGCTACATGTTCCAACACTCTCTACTACTCTCGTTGTTTAAAAAGCCTCTCAGCCTACAGCCTCACCAACAATGACGACAACAATACAAGACTCCATAATCAGGGGCGGAGCCAGGAAACATTTTCACTGGGTTCATAAGAAATATACAATCCAAATTTTTAACCCAATCAAATGGTATATTAAAAGATTTATGCAAAGATATATCCAGGCTTTGTATATATTCTATAACCTTGACTCAAACCATTACTCTTGTACAAGAGTTGAACAAAAACACAAAGTAACAAACAAATATCAAATTATGATCACAAAAATTCTTTACAAAAATGCTACAAATAGTAAACTTATTTTATTGTGAGAACCTAGAACTACCATGAGAGGCTCAACCTAGAAAACACAAAAACAAAACAGGCTACGTTTGACTCAAACAAGAGGTGGCAAAACGGGTGAGTTTGGTGGGGTGCAGGTCAAAACGGGTCATTTGCCTGGTATCAGTCAAACCTTTACTCATGTAATCCATATACTTCTTTTTGGCCTAAATGTGTGCTTATATTGTATATATACATCTATTAATAATACACACATATATATGCAGGAAACACACATATTTTGCATTATTATATATAAAATATACAAATACATATAGCATTTATAGCCTATGTGTGTACACTTGCATTCTAATTCTGCCTCCAAACAGAATGCTTATTTGTCCATAGTTTTCTCTGATAATACTGTCACCGAGAAGACGATACATTTGGATGTGTTTCCGAGTAGCAGATATGACGCGTTAACCTATAAATGGGTCGATTTGGGTTAATATCTCTAATGGGTCAAATGGATTAACTAAAAAGATTATAAAGGACCAATGGGTTGAAAGCTATCGAAAATCTATTCAAATGCAATAAAACATTTTAACTAAAAGTTTGACCATTTTTGTAATTACACAGTTTTCATAAGCATCATATCAATCATCTATAACCTTAAGAAAAAAGGGATAAATTTGTGAGGGTTGGCAGTTGGCCTAAAACGGACAAGTTGGCCTAAATTAGTTTGACCCGAAACTTTGGCGCGCTCACATTGCTAAATCGGGTTATGTTTTATGTCAAATTGCCACCACTAGATACTTGTTTTCCATTCATATATAAGTTACATTGGACCGCAAAACATAATACACAGTTTATATTTACATAACTGTACTAAACCAAAACAATACTAAATGGTTTCAGTTTGCTTATAGAAACTTGTTATAGTTATCGACTTAAACAGCATTAGCTCACTGTCTCATTCCTAATATCAGCAATGGAGAGTTGAAATTATGGAAACCCAAACAGAACTCAACACAGTACACAATAGTCATCTAAATTAGGGCATATCAAAATCACAGATAATAAGGATGTGAGGAATAGAAGACTCACCAATCAACGAGAGGAAATCAATAATCAACAAAATTAAACTCAACTTTTCCCAATTTGTTTCTTAAGAATTGGGGCAAAACGGAATGAGCGGGTTCATGAAATCAAAATCACTGGGTTCAAACTGAGCATATTATGATTGAATTAAGGGTCGTAAACATACTTATAGCAGATTTTTAGGATTTGAGTGGGTTCAATTGAACCCTCTCAGCCATGAGTAGCTCCGCCCCTGTCCATAATCTGCTTGAATACTCGATTAATAAAACCATTAACCGTGTTACAAAAACACGCTCAGAGATGATCTCCTTATATATTGATGATATTCAAGAAACCATGTGGGTAAACACTTGTGTTGGATTGCTTGATTTTACCCTTAGTGAACTCCAAGATTCCATCGAAAGCTTATCACATCCCACAAGTTATGCTCCAATCAAGAGCCTACTCAATGCTGCTATGACTAATAAGAACACATGTATTCAAAGTTTCTTTTACAAGAAACTCGATTACCGCGCTCACTCAAAACTTGGTCTCCACATTCAAAAAGCTTGGACTCCCATCATGCATATGATCTGCAACTCTTTAGGAATTATCAACTTCCTTGAAAACGAGGGACGTCGTCGGTATTCATGTCCCAAACTGGATGTTAGTTTCTGGTAGTTGATTTTTTATTTTATTCTGTCAAGTGTGTCAGTCAAGATCTTTCTACTTTATGTTGAAGTTTCAGAAGTTGTTTTTTTTATGTTATTAGTTCAAGTTATCGACCTATGTTAATGTTATGTTTTAGTTTTAAATATATGTTAGTTTTTGTAAGTTCTCGGTTCAAGTTTTCCGGTCAAGATCTCTTATTTTTATTTGGTCATAGATCATGACCAAATAATGTAAGGAAATTATATTAGAGTAACAACCAAAACAAAAGATAAATAAACAAAAATATGTAAAAGGGGGTTAAATAAAATCAACAAAATAATACGTATTGGGTAAAGACTAAAGATGTAGTTTTTCATTTCGATCGATCTATGAGAAAGGCTAATGTTCGTTTGATTTATGTTACTTTGTTGTTTTACCAAATGCTGGTACCATCAAACACGCATTCATTATTTAGTATGGGAATCAACCAATGGTTACAATTCGTACAACGGAATAGGTCTAATTCGTGAAATTTGGAATACTGTAAAATAACCGTAAATAGTTCTAGGGAAAGTATCTGGGTTGTGCTAAACATAGGTTTATTGTCAAGCATTTTAATCAAATAGAACAAGGACCTACTTCGTTGTATCAATGCAACTTATTTACCAAAAACTGCCTTCGTACAAGCACATACCCGAATGACAAGAAGATTGGGGAACAAATAGCTGATAAGGGTATTTCCGTTTATCGCTATCCCAATTAATTTATAAACATTACACGTTGTTAGTGATTTTAGTTCTAACATTGTACTCATACAAATGATTCGAAAATTGATGTTTAAGAATATAAGACTGAAGCATCAAGTCATATGAATGTTTTGGATTTATCTACTTATGTAATTACTGAATATTGTTTTAAATGTTGTTAGATTATAGTTTAAAAACTTTAGAGTTAATGTTGCTTGAAAATGACAGAGAAATTGTTATTTGGCTTATTGCCTCTGCCTTTTGTTTTTGTCTTATAATAATTACATATTCTGATTATGCAAGCCCAAGTATCACCCCACATGATATGTTAGCAACCTAAAATATTTATCGGCCCAAGTATTAACATGCCCAAAATATAAATTGGTTATGCTTTATATCAAGGTTGTTAAGATCAGATCTCATTTAGGATCGTTTTCGTATTCGTAAAATTGGAAGCGTAAGATCGGATCGAGATTGTAAAATCCTACTAAAATAGATTTTTATCATATTAATATAATATATGATTCATATAATAGCTAATAACATGTCAAAATCATTGATTTCTTACTATTTAAACTTAATGATACGGGTATAATAAAATTTATAAAGATATAGATTACTTATTTGAATTAGTATTGATTTTGATCTACATGTGTTAGCTGGTTGAATTAAAATATTTTATACAAAATTATTGTTTTAAGTGTTTTAAATGTTTTAAGTGTTTTAACTGGTTAGACAATTTTAACAAAGTTAAATTATTTATAGTTTTTTTTGTTCTGAAATTCTAGAAAGGTAGGATCGGATCGTACAAAGATCCGAAGATCTTAAGATCAAGATCGAGATCGTGTTAAGATCCTACGATTTTTAGATCCTATGCAAGATCGAGATCGTTTTTGTTAAACGAGATCGGAAAATCGTAAGATCTTAAGATCAAGATCGGGATCTTAACAACCTTTCTTTATATGACCAAAACCGGACTGAACCAATTGACTCGAACCAGAGTGTCGTTCGGGTATGTTATTTGATTAGAATACAAGATTCTCAAACCCGATACTCTCAAACATATGAAACATATGGGTCGAATAATATTGTAGGTTTTATTATTAGTGTGTGTTTTACTGTTTTCTTGTTTGAGTCAAATGGGCATCATACACAAACAATTAATCTCGAAGGAGGTCAAACCTCGAGTAACAGAACTTAGTGGAAACAATTGCAATAATAATAATCAACAATCATCGTTTTCACCATTCCACCATCGTCTTCAATTGAGCTGACAACTAATTTTTTTTAACAAGAACAAAACAAAACATGAACTTGAATTGAAAAGGGGGGCCAAATAATTAAATACTTCACATGAATAATCAACAACGATATAAGCATTGCAAACACTAACAGACATTCTCAATTGAATTGGCACTTATTTTCTCTACAAAATAGATATTGAATAATTCTTGAAAATTCAAAGAAGATCAGATAATTTGTCACTTGCTGCTACTAACAAAATAGACAGAGGTAAAAAGGTTTAAATTTGTCCAAGTTATTAACAAGCCTACTGAAATTATTATATGTTTATTAGATCATTGTTTCTCTCTAAGTAATATATACTAACATTAAATTTATAGGAGACGATACCGTTTATATTCAAATAAAATGAAATACAATTACAGTTTACATAATATAAAATAAATGTAAATACAATTTCGGCCAAGGCTTGTGATAAACACAATTCCCTTAAAACAAATTTTGCATGTTATTACACGTTTTGTTTCCCAGGGTACAATGGCTAAACAGTTTATCAAACTGTCGGAGTTACACTTGCCTGAAACTTGATCGGAAATTCGTTGTTATAGTAAAAAGATTAAGATGAGAAAAGGTGTATTGTGAATGAGCCAAAAGCTTCTGTTTTATAGGTCAAGGGGGAGCCTTTTGGTTTAATTCTGTTTTAATGGCATTAAAGAGCCCATTAAAAAGAAAAAACTGTAACAGTTTCAGTTACGTTAGCGTAACGGTTAGTTACGTTAGCGTAACAGTTTCAGTTACGTTAGCGTAACTGTTAGTTACTAAAACTCCGAATTAAAACCAAAAACTGGACCACTCGAGGCTGGGCTTTCGGAGCTGCATTCGTGTCCCCGGGTCGCGCGGGCTCGCATGAGTTTTTAACCCATACCCTTTTGGACCAAAAATTTGCACTCAAACACCCATCTTTAGGTGTCGATATCTTATTCACCTTAACTCCGTTTTGGACTTATAATATATCGTTGCAAAGCCCTTTCTAAGGGCTACACATTCATATTAAATATTCTTCGTAAATATTAAATATGCATCACTTTATAGACGTCCAAAGTTGATGAAAAAAATCATATTTTTATCAACATTTTCCAACAAAATTTATGTCATTTGTTTTCGCTATAATCTCCTAAATCTTATTGGAAGGTTGCCACAGGTCAAACAATTAGGCAGCATTATATCAAGTCCAGTAGCAGGTTTTCTCTAACACGAACTTATTAATTTAGCTCCTTTAGGTTTTCGTCTTTAATCTTGTACATTCAAGTGTCAAACTTGTGAGCATTTCGTCTTTAATCTTGTACATTCAAGTGTCAAACTTGTGAGCATTGGCATTGAATTCAAACCGTCGACGCATACTTATAATCCATTAATTAGTAAGCTTAGGATCAGAAGAAACAAGCGGCAAAGAATCAAACAAAATAATGTATCGTTATAGCATGCATAAAGTTTGTAGGTGTAACACAAATAAGTATAAACCATTACCACCTAGCTAACCCTCCTCTCCACGTACATGTCATGCAAATACAATGGACCACCAATTTTCACTATAAAGCAACGTCCAAACTCCTCCACCATATCCATCAAAAACAAAATTATCCAGCATCCAATAATGGCAAAACTTGCACTTGTTAGAGTCTCTGCGTTTATTGCAGTCGTAGCAATATACGTGTATGTAGAGAACTACCCTTGTGTCGAGGGCTGCCCTCAATAGGGAACAACAGTGTTGCTCTTTATGGTGGCGAGGACAACAAGTGAAATTTTTGCCATTGTTGGATGCTCGATATAGATATTTGTTTTCCATGGTTGATGATGCACAATGGGGGAGTTTGGACGTTGCATTATAGTAACATTGGTGTTTCATGGGACTTAGGATGGGAATATAGTAGACAGTTGTCTAACTAAACATTTTTCACAATATAAAAATATAGTTATATTTTTGTTCTTTTAGAAAACTTGCTCCCATAAAAATCAAAAATCTAAAACTTTGACCCCATTTAAACATGAAAATTTATTGACTTGATAAATTTGCTTTAGTTTACCCCAAGGTGAAAAGATTTGTGGCTCCGTCCCTGATTTTATGGTCGATATATATGGTACGGTGATGATGGTTAACGGTTACCCTTGATTAATTTTTTGTTCTTTTTTCATACCGTTGATTAAACTTTTTATTTTATATATATCTTTATATTTTAATAATTAAGATAACAAATGAGAAAACCTTGATCTATGAAATTAATTTTCAAATATAAGTAAACTGAAACCGGATCTAAACCAATGAAATTCACTACAAGAAAAAGGTCTTTTAGAGACACGCTTGACGACGCCGATAGCGACGTATTTTTGGCTAGCGACCCGATTAACGACATGGAGTAGGTCGTCTCTATAAAAAAGTCGCAGATTTTAGCGACATCGTCAACATGTCGCTATATACAGCGATGCCAGCAGCGATGGAAGAAAACATGTCGCAGATTGTTTTGCGACAACAATATCCATGTCGCTATCCACGTCGTTGATATTCCACGACGTCGGTACTTATGTCGCGATGTATGTCGCATATCGGCGACTCACATCATGCGTCTCAAGCAGTGTAGCTAATCTTGATTTCTACGTCGCTAATTCTTGATCATGTCGCTGTGTAAGTCGCTATGTACACGTCTATTCTTAAAGAAGTCGCTAAATACGTCGCTATCTGAATCGCTATATATATATATATATAGAAACAATATATATATATATATATATATATATATATATATATATATATATATATATATATAATCTCAATTTATTGACACTCTTAAAGCTAAAAAACAATACTATCAATAAATGTCAAGTCCAAAACATAAACAAACATTAATGATTCATTGCTAGAAAGTCAACACGACTAAAGCCAATACTCATCAACCCCGAGTCCTGAACGATAAACCCTCCCATTAAACATGGTCTCTTGGGTATGTGTTAACCATATTTTCTTAAGAGTCACCAGCACCGTATTTTCCACTATATTGTTCCTGTGGTAAATAAACATAAAATATACAAACGGGTCAAATGAGTTAAAAGCATAAATCTGCATATGTAAAACGTAAAACTTGAACAAATAGTCACTGCAATTGACATGGAAAAAACGTAAAACTGCACCGTATTTTCCACTATATTTTAATAAATCTGCACCGTATTTTCCACTATATTTTATTTGACACGGTTTTCCAACTCCTGAGTCTCCAATCGGCAAAAGCTTGAACAAATAGTCACTGCAATTGACATGGAAAAAACGTAAAACTTCTTGAAAGAACTAGCAACAATTTTAATAGACAAGAGGCCTATTTTTTTTTTACCTAATACAATATTCATTCAATCGCATTGATAACTAATAAAGATAATATTGACATAAAAAGTTTGTTTTAAGAATTTCCATATCACCAAACAGTGCAGTAATCGAAGCATTATATGCCATACGTCAAAATTACTAGAAAACCAGTTTACATTATACTTCATCACACCAGACTTATTATAGTTTATCACACCCCACGGGCTTAACATCTTCATCATATGCGGCTTGTTGTATTTTTTTTAAACATATATAAACAGTTTGGAGTGTTTGCATGGAGTACGCTTATCTACGTATTTTATGGCAAATATATTTTAACAATGAGCTAGGTTAATGTACCTGGTTATTCTAAAGTGCTAATTATTATGCATATGCAATAATAACAATTCTATCAATTCAACATAAATTATCAAAACAAATATAAACGTTTACCTTTATCGGGAATATGAAGATATAAACTTCCCATTATGCAAAATATGCAGGGCCTACACGATTGGTGTATCAATGTAATGTAAGCACACTGATTCATCACCTAGAAGATTAATGTAGCATGAACATATAATATTAATAAAAGGATCACAGAATTATGGTTTAAGAAACTAGAAAATGGAAGTGCAATTTATCTTCTCCACGAAGGATCGATTCAGGATAATCACCGTGTGCTATAACTCGCATGAAGATAGAGTTATAAACAGATGCTTGTCTATGGAGTATTAAATAACTAAATAAATAGATAAACTGTTTTAGAGGGTGTCTAGGATTGCTTATTTCAATGAGCTTTATCTGCTAATAAATAAGCAAGTACCAAGCTGCTTACTGAAAAAAACAATCTAGCATTTTAAAATGCTTATTAAATGCTTATCGGCTTATTACAGCAAATAACTAAATTTGAGTGTTTGTGTAGTACCTATTTATTTACTTATATATAAGATGAGAAATCACAAACACTATTTACTTAAACATAAGCAATATAGTGATGAACAAACTGCCATTAACTCAAGAACATGATAAAGTCGTACTTTTATGAATGTTACCTGCAGTTGCTTATCCTTTTTTATATTCATTTCCTTTAGCTAATTTTGACTTTGGTTTACTTACAACATCATCAACTTCAGGATCATAGCCGGAGCCAGGTCTTTCTTCAACTACCAATCAATAATTTATCATCATAAATCATAAAAGAAATACCATTTCAAGTATTAGCAAAACCAGTTAAGAAATATACCCGAGGCTTTGGATTTGTACATATCGACTTCATCTTGAGGTATTTGAGAACATCATGAGCAACTACATGAGTTTGCCCAATCAAAATCACACACAATACACTCTTGAATCTGCAATACTCATCACATTATATATTGAAAGGTACACAAGTTCCAAACTAAATCTAACTGCATACTTTTATTTCTAAAAAAATCCACAAAATTTAGAGTTATTTGGAGTAAATAATGTATACCGTTTTCAATAGTGTATCAATGTAGTACTTTGTAATTGCACCTTCCTTTTTGCTTTGCTTTCAACTTCAATTAATTATGAATTCAAATCATTATTGATCAGTAATTTATCTTCGTATACCTAAAAGAAACACAATCAAAATCCTAATTAATCAACATCTGTCAATATATAATATATAAAATCTCTAAATTAGGGTTCATTATTCCTAATTTGATTTCCAAACGAAACTTACCTTGATTTCAAAGCTCATTACAAAATTAACCTAAATTCGGATTACGAATTGATTGAAAAAATGAATTCAGACTCGATTCGCCAGCTACATTAACCTAAATGACGATTACGAATCGACCGAAATAACTGAATTCCTAATTCGATTACGAATTGATTGAAAAAATGAATTCAGACTCGATTCGCCAGCTACATTAACCTAAATGACGATTACGAATCGACCGAAATAACTGAATTCCTAATTCGATTACGAATTGATTGAAAAAATGAATTCAGACTCAATTTGCCAGCTACATTAACCTAAATGACGATTACGAATCGACCGAAATAACTGAATTCCTAATTCGATTACGAATTGATTGAAAAAATGAATTCAGACTCAATTTGCCAGCTACATTAACCTAAATGACGATTACGAATCGAAATAAGTGAATTCATAATTGGATTACGAATTGATTGAAAAACTGAATTTATAACTCGATTAGGAAACGAAATTAACCTAAATTTTGATCGCCAAAGTGACTTGATAATTCAATTTACAAACTAATCTAACCTGAATTTCGATTACGAATCGAGTGACGGATTGAAAAAAAAAAAAGCAATCATTGTGCGGTGTTGGTGGTGATCGGTGTTGAATGCTTAACCGGGATAAGGGGAATAAATATAACAAAATTGTTTATTACCCAAAGTTAAAGTTTATTCTACTTATACTTATACATAAAAAACACTATCAATAAAAAAATTATTTTAATGAATTTAAATATTGATGTATATTTAGTTTATTTAAAATAATAATAAATTTATATTTACATATAACGTAAGAAATTAAATTAGAGACACGGTCAAAGACATGTTTGAAGAAGTCGCAAAACCAATGACGCGTGTAGCGACATAGTTTTGCATGTCGTAGATTCAGAGACTTCTTTAGCTTCATGTATCGGCATGTCGTAAATTCAGCGACTTCATTAGAGGCATGTATTAGCATGTCGCAATATTAGCAATGTGCTTGGCTACATGTTTTTTGACACTGTCATTTACTAACATATCTTGCGATGTGAGTTACGACACTAACGACATCTATGTAGCTAAGAGTGTCTTTACTTTAGTCGCAATTTTGCGACGTTATATAGTGCATCGCTGGAGACGTCGCTAAAAGGCTTTATTTTTGTAGTGATTATTATATAATTATTTTTATCTAATATAATTCATTCATTATTTTTAGTAATGATGAATTAAATGTTGTTTTCCTTTTCAGGTACACCATGTTTCATTTAGTATTTTAGTGAATAAACTAAAGAAAGAAGATACGTACATACACAAATCTAAATTATATAAGTCAGAAATATGTTTTATTAATATAAAACATGATACATGGATTTTCATTATTTATCTTTTATTTTACTAACCAATTATTTAGTTAATTATCCAAACATATTTTTAGACATGTTTATAGACTTATGTAATTAGACATATCAACCATTTTTTTAAACAAAATGAGACGAGCAGTAAGATCATTGCTGAGGTTAAAGTGTGTTAAATTTATGCAATTTGGTCTCTTTTAGAGCTTTAGTTAATTATGGTCATATACCTACTTATTTTCTCAACCAAGTTTTCTCGAAACGACATGTAGCTAGTTTTGTCAACGGTGTTTACTAGCCGATTCATTATTTTCTTTAATCTTTTTGATTCAGACCGATGTCGAAGTCTTAAAAGCTTGATTATTCTCAAGATTACCGAGAAGTCATGCAAGCTTGTTTCTGGAGCCTTAAAGATTTGGATGCAAAGTAAGTGAATTATACATAAAAGAAAAGCTATCTAATTTGCTTGAGTTATTTCTTCTTTCTATGTAGATATTGAGTTCCGAGCACCTGGGCAACAAGTTAAAGAACCAACGAGAGTTAAACTAGTAGTATTTAGTGTTTAAGGTCTATTTTTGACACATATATAGTTCTAGTTTTTATCGGTTATTATTCAATTTTTGTTTGCTTATTTTGTATTGTGACATAGTCTCATGTAATGGTTTGTTGATTGTGATTGTATTTCAGATACATTTACCAAATTAATAAGCAATTTTGATTGTGATTGTTATTTAGTTGGATTTTAATTAACTCACCAAAATAAGAAAAATTAATGGAGTTTTTGATCAATCAAGAGTATTATAGAACTTTTTCATAAAATACTTATTAAACATTTAGAATTTAGAAATTAAAACAATTGTACATTTAGAATTTAGAAATGAAAATAGATAAAACACTTCAACGCTGGATCATATCGGCCACCGACTATGACTGGCTTCTAGTTACGACCGGTTCCAGGATCCTGACTCCCGGTTGCCTCCCAGTCTGTGGTGTCATCCGTTACGTAAGACTCGAACGGTCATGACGTTTAGACACCGAGACGTTACTGTTGGACCCATATTATTTGTGACCCTCATTGATCATTTATCCTTACTGATATGATGACTGACACTAACTGAAATCTGTGTCTAGTAAATATTCGATGGACGTATTTACCTTACGACACTATAGATTTCCCATTAGGTGATCGGAACTATGAGAGCTTAAAGTAAACACTTATTAAACACCAAGGACTAAATGGTACACACTCCTAATTTGAGTGTGTATATAAGGACCATCATAAACCCTTATTAGGGTTGGTCACTTATCACCACTCTTTATCCTAAAACACACACATAAGGTTTTCTCTCAATCACGGTTCTAACATAACCGAAATTCCATCCTAATACGATCATCTCGTTTTGGGAATCAATGGCTAACTTATTCAACAACATCCCAGGATCATCATGAGGTATGTAAATAACATGAATCAATCTAATTTAATCCAACATGTGGTATCAGAGCCAATGGCTCGAGATTATCCATTGGTTCATGTTTATTTATTGCTTGGTCTATTGCTATTATTATTCTGCAAATTATCTGGCCGGCGATTTTGATTTCTGATGGAAAAATGGTGTTTTTTGAGACATGCGGCGGCTGAACGGTAACCCTAATTTCAGATGAACTTCGTCCGTGCGGACGAAGGCTCATCCGTACGAATGAGTTTCTTGATTCGTGCGAACATAACTTGTTCATTAGCACGAACTAAAGATTATCTCATGCGAACCTGATTTGTTCATACGTGCGGATGAATTCTCATACGTGCGAATGTGTTGCTTGATTCGTGCGAATCTAACTTGTTCATTAGCACGAACTAAGGATCATCTCAAACGAACCTGACCGTTGATTCGTACGAATCTAGGCTAAATGCGTGCGAACCTAGGCTTATATCCGTACAAACTTAAACGTTACATCCGTACGAATTTGGGATTAATTCGCACGAACCTGGACTTACATCCGTACGAATCGATACTCATCCGTACGAATATAATCTCATCCGTACGAATGACTAAAGACCCTAATTTGGTCGGTTTTTAGAGTTTTACTGGTTGCCTTATTTGCCGTCTGACCCAAAATTAGTCTCCTAACTTGCCGACTGTATTAAAATCAATTTGGTTTAATTTGACCATCTTTAAAATTGATTTAGTCACCTTATTTATATGTGACTTTATTATACTTATGCACTAATATTCATGTTTTCATCTTTTGTTCCCAAAGGTCAAAGGTGATTCCTATGATTGCAATTTTTTTTTCCTTTAGCATAATAAACACGTAGGATATTAATTCTGCCCAAAGGTGATTTAATATACTTGTGTGCCTAAAAGGATTCTTATTATGCCTTAAAACACGACGTTCTATTTTGTTGCCCAAAGGTCAAAAGACAAACGTTGTGTTGCATAAACTTTATGCTCATAATTTCACTTAGATATTAGTTATTTCTGCCCAAAGGTGATGTAACATCTAAGTAGAGCCTTACTTTAGCTTATTATTTTGGTGTTTTCAATAGCCTTACCTATCATTAGCTTCATTACTAATATGGTCTTAGTCTCAGGAACATTACTATTAGGTGTACTTATTTTAGACATTACTCTAGTTCTATTACCTTAAGGGATATTACTTAGTCTGCCTTATATAGCTAACTCTGTCACTATAAAATCTTCTAATATTAGTATCATAAACCTAAATCCTCCTTATTCTTCACTACAGTACCAAACTTCGACATTGAGGCACTTACTGGTGCTAATTTCACTTCTTGGAAGGATCAACTTTACTTAACTCTGGGAATGCTCGACATTGACTATGCTATTCGCCATGATGAACCCGTTGCTATTACTGTTGCGTCTACTGCGGCTCAGAAAGCGGACTTTGAGAAGTGGGAAAGGGCGAATCGGCTGTCACTAATGATGGTCAAGAACTCAATTCATCCCAGCATCCGAGGAGCTATCCCTGATAAAGACAAAGTGAAAACTTACCTCACATCTGTTGAGGATCACTTTAAGGGATCGTCTAAGGAAACTGCGAGTAGTTTAATGCTACAGATGCTAACTCTTAAGTATGAAGGTTCTAATGGTGTCCGTGAACACATAATGAAGATGGTTGACATGTCTCATAAGCTTAAGAATTTGGAAATGGAAGTCTCAGATAATTTTCTTGTGCATTTCATAATGACTTCCTTGCCTGCTCGGTTCGACACTTTCAAAGTGAATTATAATGCTATGAAAGATAAATGGTCGATAAGTGAACTGATTGTTATGTGCGTTCAAGAGGAAGATCGTCTTAAGCACATTCAACCTGAAGCTGTTCACCTTACTACCACTTCAAACTTCAAGAAGAGGAAAGGTAACTACAGTAATAAGAATGAAAATAAAGTCCAAAATCATGGTGCTGCTACCTCTGGCCCTAAATCCTCAACAAGCAATACTAACTGCAAATTCTGCCGCACCAAAGGGCACGGACAGAAAGATTGCTCTAAATTCAAGGACTGGCTAGCTAAGAAAGGTAACATTCTTTACGTAGTATTTGATTCCTTTACTACCGATGTTCCATTTAATACATGGTGGGGTGACTCTGGTTCTATGGTCCATGTGACCAATTCCTTACAGGGATTCCTTACAATCCAGAAGCTACCAAAGGACCAAAGAAAACTTAGAGTTGGAAATGGTGATCTCTTAGATGTCGAAGCCATGGGGATTTTAAATTTACATATGAATACCGGAAAGTGTATTAGATTAATAGATACCTTATATGTACCGAGAATTACTCGGAACCTTGTATCTATATCTAGACTTAATCTTGAAGGTTATGTAATTACTCATGGTTGTGGCAGGATCACTTTTACTATTAATAATGAATTATTTGGTTGTGGTTTTTTGGATGGATTACTGTATAAATTAGAACTAGATCATAATTTCTCACAGTCTTTGTTGTCTCTTAATATTGATGACATAACTAAAACAAAGACAAAATCACCTAAACAAGCAGAGAATTCCTCCACATTGTGGCATAAACGTCTCAGCCACATCTCACGAGATCGCATGACACGACTCGTAAAAGAAGGAATCTTACCCTCTCTTGATTTTAGTGATTTTGAAACATGTATTCAATGCCTCAAAGGCAAAATGGCTAAAGGGAATAAGAAAGGAGCCACCAGATGTTCCAGCTTGTTGGAAATTATTCATACTGATATTAGTGGCCCCTATCCCGCATCAATAACAGGACATACATCATTTATTACATTCATTGACGATTATTCACGTTATATGCACCTTTATCTGATTAAAGAAAAATCTGACTCCTTACAAACTTTTGTCGATTATAAAACTTTGGTTGAAAACCAACTTGATCATAAGATAAAAGTTGTCCGATCAGATAGGGGAGGTGAGTATTACGGTAAACATACTGATATTGGTCAAGCTCCTGGTCCCTTCTATAATTTTTGCAAGGAACAGGGCATAATTAACCAATACACCATGCCAGGTTCTCCTCAACAGAATGGTGTTGCTGAAAGGAGAAACCGAACTTTAATGGACATGGTGAGAAGTATGCTCGCCAACACTAACCTACCCAAATTTCTTTGGACTGAGGCCTTAAAAACAGCTGTTCATATACTCAATAGGGTTCCATCAAAATCTGTCCCTAAAACTCCTTATGAGATCTGGACAGGTAGGAAACCGAGTCTAAAATATATGAAAGTATGGGGCTGTCCTGCCGAAGCAAAAGTCTATAACCCTAACTTAAAGAAACTGGATTCTAAAACCCTTACATGTTTCTTTATTGGTTATCCCAAGAACTCAAAAGGTTATCGGTTTTACTGTCCTTCTCACTCTACCCGCATCATAGATACGCAACATGCCACTTTCCTCGAAAATTCAGAGATCAGTGGGAGCACGACAAATCCTGATTTAGATTTGCAAGAAGTACAAGAAGCGGGGGGAAACCACTCGTCGGTTATTACGATTCCTCCGATAATTCCTCTTGTACCCAACGCTGCTCCCGTTATGCCTGAACCCTAATGAACCGGTTGAACCTCCCATTTTGCCTCCTAATCTAAACGCCGAAGAACCGCTTGTTCCTGAAGAACCCGTAATTCAGCTCAGGAGATCATCAAGGGCTCGCAGAAACACTAATTTTGATGGTTTCGAAACTTATCTGGCTGAAGTCGAGAATATTGGGAAACTTACTGATCCAACCTCTTACCGAGAAGCTATTAATAGTGATCAGGCCGCTCATTGGATTGAAGCCATGATTGAAGAGCTCAATTCCATGAAGCATAATGGCGTTTGGGTATTGGTTGCACTTCCTAAAGGATCCAAAATAATTGGTTGTAAATGGGTCTTCAAAACCAAATTAGACCCGAATGGAAACGTCGAACGCTATAAGGCCAGACTGGTTGCAAAAGGCTTTACCCAAAAGGAAGGAATTGATTATCAAGAGACCTTTTCTCCTGTCTCTCGTAAAGATTCCCTAAGGATCGTCATGGCACTCGTAGCTCATTATGATTTAGAGTTACATCAGATGGATGTCAAGACCGCTTTCCTAAATGGTGACTTGCAAGAAGACGTATACATGCAGCAACCTGAAGGATTTATTTCAGAAGGTAAAGAGCACATGGTCTGCAAGTTGAAAAAATCGATATATGGGTTGAAACAAGCATCACGACAATGGTACCTTAAATTTGATGAAGTCGTGAAATCTGATGGCTTCCTAAAGAATCAAGTGGATCAATGCACCTATCTCAAGATCAGTGGGAGTAACTTTATTATCCTTGTTTTGTATGTGGATGATATCCTGCTTGCAAGTAACAACTTTGATTTGCTACATGATTCGAAGCGAATGCTTTCGCATAATTTCGACATGAAAGATCTCGGTGATGCCTCTTATGTTATAGGTATCGAAATACATCGAGATAGACGTAATGGTGTTCTAGGTCTTTCCCAAAGGGCTTATATTGACCGTATTCTAGAACGCTATAACATGCAGCACTGCACACCCACTGTGGCTCCGGTAGTTAAAGGGGACGTATTTGGACCTCATCAAACTCCGAGCACTGAAACTGAGAAGGCTGAAATGAGGATGATACCTTACTCATCTGTAGTTGGGAGCATTATGTACGCTCAGGTCTGTACTCGACCAGTTATCGCTTATATCGCTGGTATGCTGGTGCGTTACTTATCTAACCCCGGATTAGCACACTGGAAAGCGGCTAAAAAGGTTCTACGATATCTGAAAGGGACCAAAGACTACAAATTAACTTATAGAAGAAGTGACAACTTGGAAGTAGTAGGTTATTCTGACTCTGACTTTGCTAAAAGCAAAGAAGACCATAAATCTACTTCTGGGTATATTTTCATGTTAGCTGGCGGACCAATCTCTTGGCGGAGTCATAAACAGAAACTGACCACGACGTCTACTATGATGGCTGAATATGTTGCTGTTTATAATGAAACCTGTCATGGGATGTTGTTAAGGAACCTGATCAGTGGACTCAAACTCGTCAACTCAATCTCTAGACCATTGAAGCTTTACTGTGATAACTCAGCTGCTGTAACTTTCTCGAACAGTAACAGTTCGACTGGCGCTGGGCTGTATCTCGACACAAAGTATCTGTTTGTACGCGAACGGGTTGAGGAAAATGTTCTTTGTGTTGAGTACATAAGTACACATGACATGCTAGCGGATCCGATGACCAAAGGTCTTCCTCCTAATATATTCGTAAGACACGTGTCGAATATGGGGCTTACAAAAGACTTAATTTAATAGCATGTTGTACTTATTGGTCATTATTATTTATTAATGAAAAATTTTTCCTCCTTATTCAGATTTTGTTTGTCTATTATTTACACCTTATGCGCATAACTGTGTTGGACATTATTATAACAAAATTTGTCTTAGTTGGTCTATCATTGCTTATTCAGTTTTGAATTTGAGTCATAGTTTGACTAGTGGGGGTCCTGAGTAGATATTCTTCTCTACGACTGTACTTATTGACTATGATTTCGGTTTGAAACAAAATGAGTATTATCTCGTACGGACTTATTAATACTCATAGATAAATGATCCACTTGGTCAAGTGGGAGAATGTTGGACCCATATTATTTGTGACCCTCATTGATCATTTATCCTTACTGATATGATGACTGACACTAACTGAAATCTGTGTCTAGTAAATATTCGATGGACGTATTTATGTCACACCCCGCAAAATGGCGGAACCGAGGTGTACAGAGAATACGGTATCAGAGATTCAAAGGTTACATCAACATAAGTAAACCAAACATAATCAACATAGATAAATAAGTTTGAAAATAGAATACTTATTACAATCATCCGAAAATATCAAAATACGGCTACAGCGTTAGGGATACTAAGGAATTAACAAAAGCAAAATAAATTCCATGCAAGTAATCCACGTAGCCAAGCAATGCATAACGTCAAAAAGTGTAACCTCAAATCCCTGAAAAGCGTTAAAATACGACGTCAACATAAAGTTGGTGAATTATTCGCAATAATTAATAAAGACATAATAGTATAAAAGTTTCAATATGTTTTGACCCAAAAGTGATATGATTTGAAAATAAGTCATTTGAAAAATGATGTTTCAAGGTATACGTGAAGTATACAAAACCTTTTAATAATATACCAATATAAATACCATAAAAATACCATAATCAATTCATAAAAATACCATACTGGATAGATAATAGCCTTAGGTAAATACTATACACCTGAACCATAACAATACTGGCAACTAACCCCACCTAGTGCATTACGCTAGGTTGTCCTCGAATTCAACGGTCATAACATTGCTAACACGGACAGGGCGCATCCATCATCCATCGTGTTAACAATGAGGGTTTGTTAGACCCATATAGCGCTATATATACGAACCGGCGGCTAAAAGCTAACAGGTGTGTATACGGGGCCTCGTTCTACCACAAAGGCGGATCAAGTTGGGTAATGCTAACCTAAAGGCATTCATATCCAAAATACATAACCATAATACATAATACACCATAAAATACATTTATACAACGCTAATCATGCCCAAAATGTAAAAGCGGTAAAAAGGGCAACGAATAACTCACAGAATAGCAAAGCAATCCAAACACGATTTGTCGGGAAATAATCAGATACGGTCAAGCTCCCACGTCTAAGTGCCCTAAACATCACGTAAATAAATATGTCTAAGTATCTCTAAGTCTAGTGGGGAATGCCTTAACGATTAACGTTTTATACGGGTTTTAAAATGACCAACAGGAACATCGATTTAACAGAATTACAAACGTTTCGAAAAGTCCGGCAAGTTAGTTACGTATCACGTAACTAGAAGTTACGCAACACGTAACTTAATTACGTGACAAAGGTGAGTTACGTGACATGGAAGCTAGTTTCGGGCATAGTTACGTGACATACAAGATACTTACGTGATCCAGAAGCTATTACGTGCTCCAGTTACGTGCACGTAACTGGGTTTTTACGAAAAATTACATTCGGACGACGATTCAGAGTGTTTTTAGGCATCAAAATCATCCATAATCGAAACCCTATGTCCAGAATACGTTTAGGTACAATAACCCTCAATAAAATCCGAGTTTTGATGGTAAAAAGTGGTATTTTCGAGTTTGACTAAATAAAATAAAGTTTAAAACCAAATCTAAGAAATACTTACCGGATCGAAATGAAATTTGGAGGAATGATAGAGATGAATATGGGGAACAATATACTAGCTCGACAATGAATTCCGACGGTCGGATCTCGAGATATGTTAGAGAGAAGTGTGTGTGTTCGTGTGTGTTTTTAGAGAGAGAAAGTGAGATGGGGAAAATGGGGAAGAAAAGGGTGGTATGGGTAGGTGTATAATAGGACAAAATGGTTGGTGGAGTTCTTTTAGGAATAATTTTGTAATAGGAAACCCATTGGACTAGATTTGAAATAACTTTCTGGAAGGACTAACGTTGTAATACTTTTTAAACGTTAATCTTAATCGTATAAATAAGGCATAAAACCCCTAAACTTATCATAAGAGCATACTAGACTTATACTAAAGGCACTTAGAACTAAACGTTCCCGACATAACGATTCGAACCACATAAAATACAAATACGATACTCATAAAATACGAGAAATACGAATACGATAAAACATAAAAGGGATACAGTAGGGTCAAAACATAAACATAAATAAATAAAACGAATACGGGTTGGTAGAAGTATACCTAGAAATTCGCGAATGTCACAATTTACCTTAACGACACTATAGATTTCCCATTAGGTGATCGGAACTATGAGAGCTTAAAGTAAACACTTATTAAACACCAATGACTAAATGGTACACACTCCTAATTTGAGTGTGTATATAAGGACCATCATAAACCCTTATTAGGGTTGGTCACTTATCACCACTCTTTATCCTAAAACACACACATAAGGTTTTCTCTCAATCACGGTTCTAACATAATCGGAATTCCATCCTAATACGATCATCTCGTTTTGGGAATCAATGGCTAACTTATTCAACAACATCCCAGGATCATCAGGAGGTATGTAAATAACATGAATCAATCTAATTTAATCCAACAGTTACCATCACTATTATGGCATTCAAATATTGAGATGTTACCATTATTATGATACATATGTTGGACATTCATGACAACCATCAAGTGTCACATAATGACCATTGATGACCCAATATTCATGACTCCTGGATATGATTGTTATAAATACCAACGTCTGATAATCTTCCTACACATAATGCATACATGTAGTGTTGCGACACCGGAATATCACAAGTACAATTGGGTAGAAGGTTCGGATCCGAAAGAGCTGATCCGAAGAAGACCTTCAGCCTAGTTCTTATCTTCGACCTCGAACTATCTGCACAAGCAGGCAAACACACGAGTAAACGGAGCGGGGATGATCCCCTGGTTTACCTCGGGCGTAAGAGTAAGATTACGAAGAGTAAGAGTAAATAAATAAAGTAAGAGTGTAGAGTGTTTGTAAACGTTACCCTTGAAGTGAAGAGTGAGCTTGGTATTTATAGATCTTGAGTTTCGGATAATAACATGCTCTAAGTACAATACCTTGTTTATCCTGGAGATATTCCGAAGTATTGTACTTTCTGTCGAGAAGTCATCCTTCGGCCTCCTGGTCCTTAGGATGTTCTTCGGATAATAGGTGTTGTTTAGATTCCCTTTCTCAAAGATTGTGCCCAGCTAATAGATCTTTCGGCGTACCATTGGTTTGGCCGATAGACTTCTATCGGCTACCGATGGTACGTCATCAGCCCCCCTAGTCCAGTATTACGTAGTTAAGACTATGTAATGCTTGACTAGAAGAAAAATAAAGTGTTTTGGTTCTTTCAGTTGTTCTTTCGGTAGACAGGGGTGTGTCTCTTGAGTTACTTCGGAAATTAGTAACCGTCTGACTATTTAGGCGGGATAATTGGGTTTTAGCTTCGGCGTGAAGTTTTTCAAACTGGGGCAATTAATGCTTGCGCCACCTGTCGCTATGCCATTGGCCGAGAGAGGCGGTGGGATTAGACGCGCGTCCCATCGTCTGACATACACTTGCCTATAAATACCTTGTTTTACCCCATTTGTAACTTTTTTCTCACCGTTTTCTCAATTACACTTTTAACTGTGTGTTTTTTCTCCCCTTGAATTTTCTTTCGTTGTCTTCTTGTTTTCTCGTTCTGTCGCGATGTCGAAGAAGGATAAATAGAACCTTCGGAGGTCATTCAATAGTTTGACCCAGGAGGACCTTGACGCCCTCTGTGATAAATATGCCATCGGTGTTGGCTATGGCGCCACTCTTCCTGGTCCAGACGACACTATACTGGATGCCCCTCCCGGTAAGATAGGGGTTTATGCTGAGTGGTTTGAATTTTCAAACCTCCGACTTCCATTCTCCAGACTCTTCTTGGAGGTTTGTGAATATTTCAAATTTCACCCTTCCCAGATGAATCCTCTCGGAGCTTTGAGGCTTACATGTTTTGAGGTTCAGAGCTGGGCTCTTGGGTATACTCCTTCGGTAACTCTTTTCCGAGTGTTTTATAAACTTGGGAAAGCTGGTGATTGGTTTACCTTTGATAAGAGAAGGAAACCTAATCCTGTTTGTTCCTCCGGGGCTCCTTCTGGCCGGAAGAACTGGAAGACCAAGTTCTTTTTCGTGAATGCTGGCGTGGCTCCCATCCGGATCAGATGGAAGCATAAGGATGAGTCCGTTGCGGATGAGCAAGTGAAGCAAGGAGATGTTTCGGATGATGCTATCTTAGCTTTTACGACTCACAAGGTTGAGTGTCGGACGCTACCGGAGCATGTATTAGTGATGGCCGGTATAAGTCGGTTTTGGACATCGAACATTACCAGACCCTGTCTGCAGTTGAATGACCGAGGTACGTTAAGTATTTATGTTCATTCTGCCGAAGGTTCTATGCTGGTCACTAATTTGACTTATCTTTCTTTTTGTAGATTTGCCTCTGATAGATTTTCTAGAACTGAGCGATTGGGCTTCGGTTAAGTATATTTCTCGCAACATTGCTGAAGGCGAGGAAACCTGGTTGGTTCGGATGAATTCAAGAGTGATACACATGTCTACTGACGAACTTCCTCCCCCTTATACCGATGCTGATGCAGTTTTTCCAGCGGGCTATACGCCGAGAGATCCTGCGGATGAAGACTTTATTCAGCCGGCCCCTGAGACCGTTATCGGTGGCGGAAACCGCCCGGCCAAGAGTGGTAACAATACTATTCCTTTGCTTTTCAATGCTTTGTTTGCAAAGACATCATCTTCTATGGGAAATACAGCTGCTAGGAAAAGAAAAACTACTGACTGGTTTGCTCCTCCGGAATCGTCCGAGGGCCAGAAACTTGATGATGTAGAGGGTGGGGATTCCGAGGAAGAAGCTGCACCGACGGTTGAGGTGCCGAAGAAAAAGAAAAAGGTTTCTGTTTCTGCTACGAGCTTGACCATTAAGGAGAAGAAAAAGGATCAACGATCCGAGGTTTCATCGGCGAAGGAGGCCGACACTTCCAGACCTGGAGAGAAAAATAAAGGAGCTGCTACTTCTGTCTTCCGGGGTAAGTTTGTCGTCCTTGAAAGTTCAGAAGAGGGAGGTGCTGCACTAGATGGTACGGAGTATTATCCGGATCCCCCCTCTTACGAGACTTCTTCCGAAACAAGGAGAGCTCTTGAACTGATAGTTGATGATGATTTCTCAACAGGTCCTCACACTGACCCTGAAGTTGTCACTTCTAACCCGGAACCGATTGCGGAGGAAGCAAGTGTTGGTGTTGGAAACATGGGTGAGAAGCCCTTAGAGGAGACTTCTTCAGCTATTCTGATGAATGAAGGAAATGAGGAGCTTGTGGTTCCTAAGTTGGTTGAGGGACCTCTGCAGCAAACTTATACGGGAGTTCTGTTAGATCAGGAAGACATTGGTTACCAGCGTCTGTCACCGGAGGTTTTGACTCGGCAGCCCTCGGCTCTAGTTGTATCTCAACCGGAGCAAAACCAAGATCTGATAGTTGAATCTTCTACACAAGTTTCGGCAGATAAGATGGAAGGTATTTTTCTTTTTTCTGGCATCGTTCAACCTTCTCTTGTTTCGATTGCTTACTGATCCTCAGCTATTTTCTTTCAGGTAATCAGATGGTGGATGAACGCATGGAGGATGTCAGCGTTCATTCGGAGGAGGAGAATTCGGACACTGAATCCGAAGGTTTAGATGCTGCTTTGGCCGAGACACCATTTGTTCCGGCAGTGAGTAATATCAAGTGTGGGGATCTCTTTGAAGCGGAGTCTTATGAGATCAATCGGGATCTTGTTGACCATCTGGCTACCCCCGCCGAGACTCTTCGCTTGGGGAAGCTTGGGAACGTCCAGGTGGGACGTGAGTTTGACTTTGCTCTTGCCTCTTTAAACGTTATTGGTCCTGACCTCCGCCGCCGAATGGAATCATCGGCGCGGGAAACGGAAGAGCAAAGATTCCGAGCCCTTGAACTTGAAGGCAAACTTGCTTTGGCAAAGAAAGAATTGGCCGAAGCTCTGGACAGGAAAAAACATTACCGGGATAGAAGTCATCGCTTGGCAAAGGAGGTAGACACAATGAAGGCTTCTTCCTCCCATCTTACTGAGATTGCTGTCCGACAGCTTCGGGACAAGTTAGAGATGGAGCATCAGATGGCGATGGACAAACTGAAAAATCTACTGGATGCCAAACATCAGACTGCCATGGCCAGTTTGAAGGCGGAGCATGAAACTGCCTTGGCCGAGGCTCGGGCCCAGTGTGATATGAATGGTGATGTGCTCCGGTCCTTGGATGAACGGTTGAGGAAACAGGATGTTGAGTTAGCTACGCTTCGCTCGGACAGAAGTTGGTTGGTAACAACGGGTCCGAAGCATGTCATTCAGAAGCTACACTCAAGCCACGAGTACTCCCGTCCCCAAGAGAACGTTCGGACACTCAACTATAGATTGGGGTGTCACGATGGTTTGGTTGCCGGTATCAGTCTTGGCCGTCTGAAGCAAAGACCTTCATCTTCTCCGTTCTTCAATGTCAATGCTGCTTCGGAGCTGGAGAAAGCCATAGCTGATGCTTCAAATATCAGTTATCCTTATCTTGAAGCTTTGTCGGCCACCGATGGTTCTTCTATAGAAGATTTTCAAGCCGTTGAGCCAGCAGCTGGTCCTCCTTCAGATGAGGAGTGAAACTTTTATGTTATATCTTTCTTTTGCGATGTAGTCATGGGACATGTCTTCGACCTGTGAAGATATGTTTCTACAAGACAAGTTTTTGTTAATATAACTTTCCGTTATTTGTTTAATTTCCGGATTCATCTGCATCTTTTATTTACTTGTTATAATTTTATATGTTGTTTAAAATGCTTTGCATGAATCTCTTTTAACTTTTCGTTCGGAATTAAATCCGATATTTATTGAGGTTAGGCTCAACTTATCCTTCGGAGTTAGGTCCGATACTTATTGAGGTTAGGCTCAATTTTCATTCGGAGTTAGGTCCGATACTTATTGAGGTTAGGCTCAATTTTCATTCGGAATTAAATCCGATATTTATTGAGGTTAGGCTCAACTTATCCTTCGGAGTTAGGTCCGATACTTATTGAGGTTAGGCTCAATTTTCATTCGGAGTTAGGTCCGATACTTATTGAGGTTAGGCTCAATTTTCATTCGGAGTTAGGTCCGATACTTATTGAGGTTAGGCTCAATTTTCATTCGGAGTTAGGTCCGATACTTATTGAGGTTAGGCTCAATGATTGCAAACTTTCATCCTTATTTTTTCTTAGACTATCTGAATTGGTTGTATATTCAGACACTTCGTCAAGTGTCATGAACATTCATTCGAATAGTACTAGTAGTAAAATGAAGGGAAAAATTGGCTGCGAAAGCCTTTCATTCATAATAATAAAAAAGAAAAAAGGTTACATTATACATCATCGGCTAACTATAGTATTTCCGAAGGTTCATGGCATTCCATGTTCTGGGTATTGGTGTGCCGGTCATGTCTTCTAGTTTGTATGCTCCATTGCCCATATCTTTGACCACCTTGTACGGACCTTCCCATTTTGGCCCCAGTTTGCCTTCGTTTTCCTGCCGACTTGCTTCGTTCTTTCGGAGAACCAAGTCACCTTCTTTCAGCACCAGCTTTCTTACCTTCCTGTTGTAAGTCTCTTCGAGTTTTTCTTTGTACTTGGCTTCTTGGACTGACGCTGCATTTCTTCGTTCTTCCAGCAATACCAGATTGAGCAGGATTTCTTCTTGGTTGGTTTGATCATTTTCGGATGCTACTCGGTGGCTCGGCATCCCTATTTCGGCTGGGATAACAGCTTCGGATCCATAAGTTAGGCTAAAAGGGGTTTCGCCGGTGCTTGTTTTCTGGGTGGTTCGATGTGCCCATAGTACATGGGATATTTGGTCCACCCAATCCGTTCCTTCTCTGCCTAACCTTGCTTTTATCCCATCTCCAATACTTCTGTTGATCCTTTCAACCTGGCCGTTGCTTTGTGGATGTGCCACTTAGGTAAAAGTTTGTTTGATTTTCATCTCGCTGCACCATCGTCGCAGTGGGTTGTCCGAAAATTGCTTACCATTATCTGAGATTAATTCATTCGGCAATCCGAATCTGCACACGATATTTTCCCACACAAACTTCTGTACTTGCTTTCCTGTGATCCGGACAACAGGTTTTGCTTCGACCCACTTTGTGAAGTAGTCTACTGCTACGATCAGAAATTTCATTCCACCCGTCCCTGTTGGAAATTTGCCAACGATGTCGATACCCCACTTTTGAAAGGGCCATGCTGAAAGTATGGACACTAAATTGTGTTTGGGGAGTCTCGGTATAGGTGCATGAATTTGGCAAGCATCACACTTTCGGATCAGCTCAATGGCATCAAAGTGCATAGTGGGCCAGAAGTACCCCAATCCGGTGATCTTTGAGACCATGCTCCGTGGTCCGGCATGCATGCCACATGCTCCCTCATGCATTTCCCGGATCACATAGTTGGCCTGCAATGGTCCTAAACAACGAAGCAAGGGTGAAAATGGGTTTTTGCGATAGAGGGTGGTACCTTTCATTAGGTAATTCGGTGCCTTCATCCGGATCTTTCTAGCTACATTTGGATCTTGTGGCAAGCTTCCCTCTTGCAAGAACTTAATGATCGGTGTCATCCAGGTGACTCCTTCGTCTTCCACGATCATTAGTGTTTCTTTTGGACTAGCTATGGCCCGTTGATCTTGTTTTTCCACCATTACATCCATCGCTGTGTGTCCAAATGCTATGGACGCCAATTTGCTCAAGGTGTCAGCCACCTTGTTCTTCGTTCTTGGAATTTGCTCAATCGAGCACGAATGGAAAGTGCCCATCAACTTCTTCGCCTTCTCCTTGTATTTGCTCATTCGATCTTCTTTGGCTTCGTACGTTTCATTAATTTGGTTGGCCACTAACTTTGAGTCCACTTTAACCCTCAAGTGTTCTACTCCTTTCTCTTTGGCTTTTTTTAGTCCGGCCAACAGGGCTTCATACTCGGATTCATTATTGGTGTTATCGAAGCAAAAACGGATAGAGAATGAAAATTCTTTTCCTTCCGGACTAATAAGTAAAATTCCGGCCCCTGATCCTTCGGAACTAGAGGATCCGTCAGTAAAGAGACACCAAGCGTGGTCTTGATTAGCGCTTTTTTCCTCAGTGTTGGATTCTGCCAACCTTTTTCTCTTATTGCTTTTTGCCGGCGCTTTTATCTCAACTTCTTCCGGGATGATTTTTCTAGAAACAATTTCTTCAGGGACTTCGGCTATGAAGTCTGCCAAAACTTGCCCCTTGATGGATGTTCTAGGAACGTACTCTATTTCATAACTTCCCAATTCCATGGCCCACTTGGTGAGTCTTCCGGCCGTTTCCACGTTCCTTAAGATTTGTTTTAATGGCTGGTCGGTGATCACTCGGATGCTGTGAGCTTGAAAGTATCTCTTCAATCTTCGGGAGGTATAAACCAACGCTAGCGTTATCTTTTCTATCTGAGTGTAGTTATTTTCGGGACCTTGTAGGACTTTGCTAACGAAATAGATAGGCATTTGTTCTCCCTTTCTTTCAGCTAAAAGAGCAGAACTAATGACCTCTGTTGTTGCTGATAGATACAGGGTCAAGGTTTCCCCTTCCTTCGGTGCAGTAAGAGTTGGAAGCGCCATGACAAACCTTTTTATCTCCTGTAAGGCTTCTTCGGCTTCTGATGTCCACCGGAAATCCCCTTTCTTTACACAATTCTTTAAGGTCCGAAAGATCGGTAGTGATCTTTCGGCAGATTTTGAGAGATATCGCCCCAGGGCTATAACTTTGCCATTTAGGCTCTGAACTTCCTTCATCGTCTTGGGAGACGGTATGCCTTCTAAATCCCGAACTTTCTCTGGGTTTGCTTTGATGCCATTTGGGGTGACGATATGACCCAGGAACTTCCCTTCTTCCATCCCAAAAGAGCATTTCTTGGGATTGAGCTTCATGTTGATTCTTCGGAGATTGGCAAACGTCTCCCGAATATCTTGAATCATCATTTCTTCCGATGTAGACTTTATAACTAGATCATCAACGTATGCTTCTAGATTCCTCCCGATCTGTTCCGAAAAAGCCTTATCTATCAATCTTTGGTAAGTTGCTCCTGCGTTCTTCAATCCAAAGGGCATTTTTCGATAACAGAAAATCCCCATATCTGTGTGAAAGGCCGTTTTGTCCTCGTCTTCTTTGGCCATTTGTATTTGATGGTAGCCCTTGTATGCATCCAGAAAACACTTATATCTGAAGCCAACCAAAGCTTCCACTTTTAAGTCTACTTCCGGTAGTGGATAGGCATCTTTCGGACAAGCGTCATTGAGATCCTTGAAATCAACACACATCCTCCATGTATTATCACTTTTTCGGATCATGACCGGATTAGCTACCCAAGTTCGGTACCGGACTTCACGGAGAATTCCAGCCTCGGTTAATTGTTTAACCTCTTCACACGCAGCCCTACTTCGGTCGGGTGCTAGACCCCGTTTCTTCTGTACTATCGGGCTTTTCCCTTTCTGGATGGTTAACTTATGTTCGGCTAGCCCTCTCGGTACCCCCGTCATATCCGAGGGTTTCCAAGCAAAGACATCTCTGCTCTGTCGGAGGAGTGTGATAAGCTTTTCCTTGCCTTCCTGTGTATTTCCGATCATAACTGTTTGCTCCGGATAATCCGGATGAATGATAACCTTTCCCAACTTGACCTCTTCTTCCTCCTTCCGCAATATCTTCTCAATTTTTTGGCATTCCAATACTTTGTGAGCCTCCGGACGGATTTCAACGATTCCTCCGGGGGTAGGAAATTTCATGAGGGAGTGTGCTGTCGACACAATAGCTCCGAGCTTTGCTATTCCGGGTCTTCCAATGATGACATTGTATGGAGAGCTGGCCCGAACTACTAGGAAATCAATTTCAACTGTCCGAAACTTTTCATCATTCCCGATGGTGAGGGGTAACCTGATTTGCCCTATCGGTTTCACTGCTTCTCCAGAAAACCCAACCAAATACTGGGAGCATTTCTCCATCTTTTGTTGTACTTCGGGATCCAGCTTCAAAAAGCATTGTTCAAAAAGTATTTCTGAAGCACTCCCATTGTCAATGTATATCCTGTGTACCGTCTGGTTTCCAATGTCTCCCACCACAACCATTGGGTCTGTGGTTCTTTTAGAGGTGCCTACCGGAGGAAAAGACATCTCCTGTATCATCCAGGGCTCCATTCTTTCATCCCGGAGTCCACTACCTTCTCCTTCACAGAAGACCATCTGTATCTCTTTTCCTTTCCCTTTTCCCGGATATGGCGGACCTTGCTTCTTTTGACCACCCAGCTTTATTCCTTCCATCAGATGGTTCAGTTGACCAGTTCTTACGGCTTCCTCGATCTGCTTCTTCAACTGAAAACAGTTGTTTGTGTAATGTCCCTTGTCTTGATGGAACTCACACCATCGGTCAAGGAACCTCTTGTCTGGGGTTCCTACTAAAGGAGCCGGAGCAGTGAAGTGTATTCTCCCTTTTTCAGTGGCGAAGACTTCGCTAGGGGTTTTGCTGAGCTCTGTGAAGTTGACATGTCGTCGAGATTCACCGGAAGATACGAAAGGAGAGGTACGGACAGGTCCGCTCCCGAACCTTCTTTCATGACTTCCGGGGGAAAAGCTTTTTCGGCTTGGGGAGGGTCTCCATGGGGGACTCGCAGCTGGAGAGATCGTCTTCGACCCCTTCCGGGACGCAGCCGTACTAGCTTCCAAATATTGTCTCGAGGCTTCCTTCCCGTTGAGAAACCTCTTCACGCGTTCCATCATTTCATCCACTGTCTCGGGTACCCTGGCATTGAGTTTCGCGATGAGAGCCGGTATCCGGATCCCTTCCATGAATCCCGAAACTTTCAACATATCGTCTCCTCCTTTAATCTGCAGGAGCTCCCGCTTCCACCTTTCTACAAAGTCTTGGAGACTCTCGTTTTCCCTTTGTTTGATTTTAGCAATGTCTGTTGGGCCCCGAGTGTACCTACGTTGTTGCATGAAATAGAGTTCAAACTTCTTCTTCATATCTTTAAAACTATCGATGCCTTCTTCCGGCAACTCGCCGAACCATATTCTCGCCGGCCCAACAAAAGTTTGGGCGAACATCCGGCACCAAATCGGCATAGGCCAGCCCTCAGTATCGGCTGCGCCGGAGAAAATGACCAAATGATCGTCGGGATCACCACTTCCGTCATAGGTGCGCACGATGCTAGGCATCTTCACTTTTCGAGGCATCTTGAATGTGGAGATTCTTCGAGTGAACTTAGAAGCGAAGTCTGACTGATAAGGGAGGCTCAGATCCTCCTCGTCATCACTATCTTCTCGCTCCGATTCACTCGTGTAGCGTATCTTTCGGGCAACCGGAGGAGTCTTTTGGGAATGATCTTTCTTCTTCTTTCGCTCATGTTCTTCCAGCATGGCCTTAAGCGCATCATAGTTCTGTTCAAGGAACTTCTCAGAGATCCCCGTACCTTTCTCTACATTAGTCTGATCATTCCCCTGAGTTTCGTCTTCAATTATCGGTTCCATATTACTTCCTGAGGTATTACCGATTAAAGGTGTATATGGTCCTGTAGAAGCCATGTACGTCCCACGGATGGCGCCAAATGTTGCGACACCGGAATATCACAAGTACAATTGGGTAGAAGGTTCGGATCCGAAAGAGCTGATCCGAAGAAGACCTTCAGCCTAGTTCTTATCTTCGACCTCGAACTATCTGCACAAGCAGGCAAACACACGAGTAAACGGAGCGGGGATGATCCCCTGGTTTACCTCGGGCGTAAGAGTAAGATTACGAAGAGTAAGAGTAAATAAATAAAGTAAGAGTGTAGAGTGTTTGTAAACGTTACCCTTGAAGTGAAGAGTGAGCTTGGTATTTATAGATCTTGAGTTTCGGATAATAACATGCTCTAAGTACAATACCTTGTTTATCCTGGAGATATTCCAAAGTATTATACTTTCTGTCGAGAAGTCATCCTTCGGCCTCCTGGTCCTTAGGATGTTCTTCGGATAATAGCTGTTGTTTAGATTCCCTTTCTCAAAGATTGTGCCCAGCTAATAGATCTTTCGGCGTACCATTGGTTTGGCCGATAGACTTCTATCGGCTACCGATGGTACGTCATCATGTAGTATAATCACACGTATAGCAAGCACGATATTCTCTAATCATCATTATCACCCAACTGTTAGATTACCTTAGGCTCGTCAATAGCTTAGTAGGTTTATATTGGTTATCCAGTAGAGATCTAAAAGTTAGAAAATACATGCACAACTTGATACTGAACTTGACGATCTTTGCTCGACATCATCTATGTAATTGGCTCTATCAAGTCTAATAACCTCATTCATTTAGTTTTTCTAATTAAAAATGAAAACCATCATTTTTCTCATAATGTTATTCAAGAAAATAGTAACTCACTAACATCGTGTATAGTTTTAATTTCTATCCATCTACGTTTTTCAGCAGCAAGCTACGGTCTAACGCTTGCCTCCGGTGGCTAACCTAGGTTGGATGATTTTTTCGTTACCTACTCTCGTATTCTCTACTTTATAATAATAATAATAATAATTTAATAAAATGTACTGGTTTAGATATGAAGTCGAGGATATATTTATCTCAATACCCAACTCCCCATTCCCGATTTCATAAATTGAGGATTTCCCGTCCTTGGTCAAACCGGGTTTGGATATCAGGTGAGATAAGGGATCCCTTCCTAACCACCAATTTTTCCTTATATCTTTGTTCTTTTTTCTTTTCTTTTTTGTCTAAATTTTTTTTTTTACTATTTTTCTAAAAAAAAAATTTACTTTTTTCTTTTCCTTTTTATTTTCTTTATTTATTTATTTTTTTATTTATTATTTTTTTCCGAAAATCACATTTGATTTTCAACCTTACTTTTTAAAAATCACATGTGATTTTCAATCTACAAATATTTTATGGGTAAAATCACGTTTGATTTAAAAAAATTATTGATTATTTTTTACCAAAATCACATGTGATTTTTAACTTACAAACTATTTTGCTTATAAAATCACATGTGATTTTCGAGAAACAAATTTTTCAAATGTGACTTTAAAATTTATAAAGTTTGGTTTTTGAAAATTACATGTGATTTTCGACAAAAAAAAAAATTCACGTGTGATTTTAAAATTTATAAATTTTGGTTTTTGAAAATTCACATGTGATTTTGAAAAAAAAAAAAAAGTTAAGTAAAACATAGAAAAAAAAAACCGAATTAAAAAACGAAAAAAAAAAATAAAAATAAAAAAAAAATATAAAGGGAAAAATGAATGGCTAGGAAGCCTTTGTGGTTTTGACCCCTAAGTGAATTTGTGTGGCTAAAAAATGGATCGTTGGATCTCTAGAATTGAGAATCCCATTTGAACTTCACCCTATATATATATATATATATATATATATATATATATATATATATATATATATATATATATATATATATATATATATATATATATATATATATAGATTGGGGTTCAAAAGAGATCTCTATTTTTCTAGAGATCTAGGGATCCACTTTCTAGCCACTAATTTTTCCTTATATCTTTGTTCTTTTTTTTTTTTTTTCAAATTTTTTTTTTCTTTTTTCTTTTTCTTTTTAATATACTTTGTTTTTTTTTTTTTTCGAAAATCACCTTTGATTTTCAACGTTACTTTTAAAAATCACATGTGATTTTGAATCTACAAATCTTTTTTGGGTAAAATCACGTTTTATTTTAAAAATTATTGATTATTTTTTACCAAAATCACATGTGATTTTTAACCTACAAACTATTTTGCTTATAAAATCACATTGATTTTCGACAAAAAAAAAAAATTCACGTGTGATTTTAAAATTTATAAATTTTGGTTTTTGAAAATCACATGTGATTTCAATTTTTTACAAAAAAAAATCACATGTGATTTTGAAAAAAAAAAAAAAAAAAAAAAATAAGTAAAACATAGCAAAAAAAGAAAAAAGAAAAAAAAAAGTTATTAAGGAAAAAATGAGTGGCTAATAAGTGGATCCCTAGATCTCTAGAAAATTGGAGATCCATATTGAACCTCACCCTATATATATATATATATATATATATATATATATATATATATATATATATATATATATATAGGTGGGTTCATTTAGGAACCATCAATTATTTAGGAACCATTAGGAACCATTTTTAGGCAAGGTGGCAATTTTGTAATTAAGTCAAATCCCCAAATTGGAAATCAATTAAAACCCACTTTAAAATACTAATTAACTTTAAATTAACATATCTAGAGTATAACTAGGTTTTAGGAAAAACTAAATACACCATTAAAACAAGCATTTAATTATCTTTCCAACGAGCACCCACTTGATATACTTTTGACGACTTTTTTTTTTTTTTTTTTTTTTTAGTGAGTTTCGGTATATACACTAGTGTATATACTAAATATTCACCAGTGTATATACTAATTCACCAAAAACACATCTAAACCATATACACTATACACTAGTGTATACACTATATTCACTAATGTATACGAATCTTTATATTAATTTCCTTTTAATTGTGAATAAGCAATATACAAAAGTGAATATACAATATATATATACACAAGTGAATATACAATATACACCAGTGAATACGCAATATACACAAGTGAATATACAATATACACCAGTGAATACCATGTATTCAATAGAGAATACATCTTATACATTAGTGAATATAGTGTATACACTAGTGTATATTATATAAATACACTAGTGTATAACTATACATTAGTGAATATAGTGTATACACTAGTGTATAAATACACTACTGTAGTGTATAAATACACTAGTGTATAACTATACATTAGTGAATATAGTGTATACACTAGTGTATAGTATATATGGTTCAGATGTGTTTTTTGTGAATTAGTATATACACTGGTGAATATTTAGTATATACACTAGTGTATATACCGAAACTCACTGTAAAAAAAAAAAAATCGTCAAAAGTATATCAAGTGGGTGCTCGTTGGAAAGATAATTAAATGCTTGTTCTAATGGTGTATTTAGTTTTTCCTAAAACCTAGTTATACTCTAGATATGTTAATTTAAAGTTAATTATGATTTTAAAGTGGTTTTAATTGATTTCCAATTTGGCTCTCAATTTTGACTTAATTACAAAATTGCCACCTTGAGTTTAATTACAAAATTGCCACCTTGCCTAAAAATGGTTCCTAATGGTTCCTAAATAATTACATGGTTCTTAAATGAAACCAACCCTCTATATATATATATATATATATATATATATATATATATATATATATATATATATATATATATAGTGAATGGTTCATGCGAGAACTCCTTTTTTTGCGAGAACTGCGAGAACTCTTATAAAAAGTGTTAAATCACGTCTCACTTTGTTCATTCACATGCAAACTTTTTTAGAGATTAATAATCAAGTAAATATAAAAGTAAAAAACTAAAAAAAATCATATAAAATAACGTAAAAAAATTTCGTTCATATATGAACTCATTTTTTGAAAAAAAAACGTTCACATATGAACATTTCTAAATACGCGTGATTTTATATAATTTTTTTAATTTTTCATCTATATTTTTACTAGATTTTTAACATTGAATAGTTTTTATATGTTAATGGACATAATTACATGTTAATTGACAATTTTTTTAAGAGTTCTCGCAGTTCTCGCAGAAATAGGAGTTCTCGCATGAACCAATCCCTATATATATATATATGTATATGATTTGATATGAAAATAAATAAACGTAGAAGGGTGTATAATGAATATCTCAAATCATATCGACCGTCAGATCAATCAATCAATCTCTGGCACACATTATTCTTTTCTTCTAGTTATAGGCCTTAGCGTACAGTTGAGGCAGAATCGAAGAAGCATTGATTAAAACTAGGCCGTTGATCGATCACCGGAAAATATGTCAGGTGTGAACAACGATGAAGATAAGAAACCCGGCACCGGTGATCAAGGTGCTCATATCAATTTGAAAGTCAAAGGCCAGGTTACCCTTTTTTTAATTTATCTATTTCTTTCACGTTTAAATCTGATTTTATTGCTTATTGTTGTTTAATTACTATTTTTTTAGTTGTTGTTGAATTCTACGTCAATTTCTAGGGTTTTTATTTTCTGTAATTTTTTTAATTTTATTGCAGAATTTTTAATTTGTGCTAGTTAGGGTATAGATTATGGTATGCTCGACCGGTCTCACGGCCAACATGATTTTAGTGTTTAAGCATCAGTAGGCATTTCATTATTAAAACGATGTTAAATGTGCGAAACTATAGATCAGGTATGCATAGTTGGACTGTTTATGGAATAGGAATTTTTACCTACGGATTATGTTTATATGTTTTAGGAATTGATTTTGTGTCGAGAGAGTACCGGAATTAATCTGGAGGAATTTCGGTAGAGTTTTAGATATGAAAACAAGACTTGTTTAAGGAGTTTCTAGTTTTTTTTCCTTTTACTTTCTTCCTGCAGATTAGTTTAGAAAAATGAAAATGGTTGTTTTGTGGAAAATGGATAATCCTTGTGGAAGGTGTATTTGTACAGCTCGGAGATGTTTGTTTTAGAGGGAATGAGCAAATAACAAGTATGAGAAGAACTTTTTTTCTTAAGAAGTGTTTTTTTGCCTCGGTTGTATGACATAATTTGTGCAACGAGAAACCTATCTCTGAATAGGGATCCTTTGCTTTGGGTTTAGGAAGCAATGACCACTAACTGTTTACTAGTTCTCTACATTTTTTTGCTATATTGTGATTTTGGCAGACATTATGCATTTTGATATCAACTCGTTTTTGGTTTGACGTGATAACTAATATGCTACTGCTGCCCTTGTTGTGTTATCAGGATGGTAATGAAGTGTTCTTTAGGATTAAAAGGAGCACACAGCTTAAGAAGCTTATGAATGCATACTGTGACCGACAGTCTGTTGAGCTTAATTCTATTGCTTTCTTGTTTGATGGGCGTCGCCTTCGTGGAGAGCAGACTCCTGATGAGGTTCTTCCTCTCTCTCTCTCTCTCTCTCTCTCTCTCTCTCTCTCTCTCTCTCTCTCTCTCTCTCTCTCACACACACACACACACACACACACACAAACACACACACACAAACACACAAACAAAACATAACATACTCCCGGTATAGATCTCTACGAGAGTTATCCAGCCTTGTCCGTCTCCTATGTGCTTTATCTGGTTGACCTGACTAAAAGTGGGAATTGTGACCCGTTTCCATACGAATAGTTTGAGTTGGCTTGTGTCTTATAGCGTACGGTTCAGCAAAAAAATATAGCTAAAAAGTAACGGGTAATATAGCTAAATAGGTCAAACATGCGAAAGTCAGCCAATAATTTATCTAAAGAATGGACAAAAAAGTGTTTATGAGTCAATTTATTCTTTAGCCTAACCCGAATATGTTTTGACCCTATACCCAACTCACCCATCTTGTCTTCTCTCGTGGTAGCTAACCTTTAACATGTTCTGCTACAGCTGGAAATGGAAGAAGGTGATGAGATTGATGCAATGCTTCATCAAACAGGAGGTAGGTCTGGTATCTTCTGGATATAGAATCCTCTTTGATTCAAGGTCTGTTCTGCAGAAAGCGCCAGCTTAACTTTGCTGAAGCTGCTTGCTGTCTCGGTTTGAGTATTCTGTTGACTTTCCTTGATGGTGTTTGAGATCCGTTTCTTGTAAGGTTTAAACTCCACGTAGTATTTGTTACCATAATGTGTATGGTGTTAATCCAGTATATGTGCTCTCATGTTTGAATTGGTTTTTATCGGTTGGAAGCCAGTAAACCTGCGGATATATTTCGACTTAGTTATGGTTTTGTTTTATGTTTATGTTAACTTTAAATGTGTTCACTGGTGACGAAATTTTTGAACCGCAGCTGGACATTTGTTGGTGTGGTTCTTTGTCTTGCAACAATACGTCAAACTGATTTTGGCTGGTTGGGTAATCGGTGAAAATGGGGTTTGGTTGGGTTGGGTTGGGTTGACCCCATCAACAATTTTTTCTTTTAATATTTCTTTTACTCATAATATGATTTACAAAAGTCGATAATTGATTTTGGACGATCTAGAATTTTTTTTGGTGATTTCATTTGATTTGTTGGATGTAAAATATGACTTCAACCAACTCTTCTTCGGTCAAGGTCGCTACACATGACAGCAAATCGGCACCTTACTATTGTAGTAATCAACATCTTATACCCTGATTTGAAGAACAAAGCTCGGATTTTCTCATGTCAAACTCATCTAAAAACACACAAAAATCACTTTTTATTGAACTATTATCGTTGTATATTCAAAGAAACTTGTAATTAATAAACATTTTTGGTGGAATTATGTCCAACACCCGATTGGTACCAGTCATCTACCCAAGGGTAGTTCACAAGGAAAGACGGTTTTTGACAAATTATACGACTCTGTACAAATAATGGGTTTCATGGTCTTAATGGTAATTTCATCTCGGTCTTCATCAGAATTTCATTTTAAAATCGAAGGTGACAATTTGAATCTCTTGTTCTATACGAACACAGTTAATTTCATTTAGCGGTATTAAACGGGTTGACCAAACTCTAATAGCTTAAATGGGTTGTATAGCCGGGTTTCAAATTTTTTTTTAGTTGTCACTCTTAACATGACCCTAATAAAGTACCAGGCAATCATATTTGGGTATGTTCAGCTTCGGGTCTATTTGGGGAAATCGTCATCAGCCACCCACGATGATATTTGTATGATTATTTAGAAATTAATGGGCCTCATCATAGTATGAATTCCATAGATATTGAGCCCGGTGATTCAATTTACGTACAGTTGACGGACGGAGTTAGTTGAAAATGAAATTTGATCCGGATCTTATGGCTTATTAACTTGAGTTGAAGTTTAAAAAATGAAAACATGTTTAAGAGAGTAGAGATACGATTAATAAATGTAAAAATATGTAAAAAGAAAAAAGGTATATAAAAGTTTATATATGAGTGTATTTTTGTTATTTATTTATCAAAAGTCGCAACTTTTTTCAAAATCTATTTCAAATAGTTTTTTTTTTTTTTTTTTAAATTTTTTATTATGTTTTTAAGTCTCTCAAAATGCTAACCAATTATGATTAAAAATATAAATTTAACCCGCACGAAAAGGACAACCAAACATGACTTATGTTTGAGATAAGCCTTCTAAAGATATACGTATACTGCCCCAGTTGTTTCAAGGAGCAGGAGATAGAAAAGGGACATTCGTGCCGAGAAGAATGGACTGCAATCCAAAGATGTAGCATCAAAAGCCTAAAGCTGTGATTTATACTTGCTCTCTCTCTGAATAGATGTGGAAAAACGGGAGCTAATGCAAGGAAAGGAGGTGTTGTTCGTCTACTTCTGCTTCATCTGATAAAATACCTTGTAGTCAGAGGAAACTACAACGTAAACTAGAATTTGAAGAAGAGAATATACTTTAGGTTTAGTCCTATTGTCTAGAAGTAGAGTCGACTTCACTTGCATTCGGGGATGCTTCATTCTCCTAAACCTCATAAATTATGACCCATTTGACCCTCTTTTTAGGTTTTGGAAGACCCAAATCAACCCATAATGTAAAGAAAAATGACCCGAACCGACCCATTTCTTAATGTTTGGGTCTGCTTTGCCAGGCCTACTCATAATAGACATCTTACTAAAGCCCTAGCAGGAGAAGGAGTTAGTCTTTCTAGTTTATCCCATAACAAATTATGTGGATAATGTTTATTCTTTCATATAAAATGAATTTAAAAGAAAATTAAATTTCCTCAAATTTCTTGTGTTTTAGATAACTTGTAAAACTATTCAAAAGACTATCGACAATTTAGCAATATGACCTAAAACAATAATATATTATATCTTGCGAAAATATTAGGTGTAACCTGTGTTGTATATAACACTAGATGTTGAAAGGTAAAAATAAAGATTAAATATATAAATATAAATATTTTTTATTATTATATAATTTTTTGGAAGGAGTGAAAATATAACTTTCTAAATTGATGTAACCTAAGCTGACCCAAAAGTGAAGACAAACTTTGTTAAAATACAAAACATGTATAAATAAAATAATCTAAGAAATCAACAAAAAAATAAAGGATAAAAACAATGTGTATGAATAATTGAGTGGCCCTATAAGATTGTGATGACTCAACAGCATAATATCTTTCAGTTATATAATATAACTAGGGGACTCTCGTGCGTTGCACGAGGTCCGGTTGAGCGAGTGAGTGTGCGCTGTTTTATAGTTGTTAATATTCGTTACGCTGTTGTTTTTGTAAATGTTTGATTGTGTAAATGGTAAATTCATTGTTGTCAATATATTTGTAAGTAATATGAACGGCTGTTTGTTGCCATAGAACTACTTGTAATACTGGAAATTGTTGCTTATGATAGACATTGACCTTGAAAATGTTGCCTATCTACATATGGATACACTGTTGCGGAGAGTGTCTTTTGACTACGAAAGTTATAATTTGTTACAAAAGCGTGAGTTTTCTTCTACGTTGTTACTAAGGTAAAATTTCTGCTTCATTTGTAATCTGGGAATCTTTCGTGTTTGGTCGGATTGATGGATTTGAGTTCGTCTGCATAATGAAATGTGTTTCTGTTAGAACCGTTATACTAATTGTATGGTTTACACGTAGTGTACCTGTTGTTTCTGTCTGCTTGCGCTTGTTTCCGATTTTGCTTGTTGTGTCAGCACTGGCAGAGTCGTCTGCATTATCGGGTTGAAGGCTGTTAGTATATGTATACGAATCTGTAATTTTTTGGATATAATTACCTAGTGTTTCGAACGATAGTTGGCGTGCTGCTGGAGTTTTGGCACTTTGGTTAGCTTTTGTTGTGTCTGAGCATGGGACTTTCTTATCATAACCCAGAGCTGCGGATGTCGGCTGTGGTGGGGTTGCGTGGGTAGTTTCTGTAGCTGTTAATGATGGGGGTTCGTGTGGGGTGTCTGTAACTGTCAGCATTTGCTCACATTGTTTCGGAGTCGTAGTGGTGGATTGTGTTTGTGGAAATTCGTTAACTGTTGTTTCTGTCTGCTTGCGTTTGTTTCCGATTTTCTTTGTTGTGTCAGCACTGGCAGAGTCGTCTGCATTATCGGGTTGAAAGCTGTTAGTATATGTATACGAATCTGTAATTTTTTGGATCTAATTACCTGGTGTTTGGAACGATAGTTGGCGTGCTGCTAGAGTTTTGGCACTTTGCTTAGCTTTTGTTGTGTCTGAGCCTGGGACTTTTTTTGTCATAATCCGGAGTTGCGGGTGTCGACGGTGGTGGAGTTGCGTGGGTCGTTTCTGTAGCTGTTAATGATGGGAGTTCGTGTGGGGTGTCTGTAATTGTCAGCGTTTGCTCAGATTGTTTCGGAGTCGTAGTCGTGGATTGTGTTTGTGGTGATTCGTTAACTGATGGTTCTTTACCGATTATAACGAAATTGATGTTGTTTGGAGTAGACTTTTTCGTCATTTCTACGTGAAATTTGTGGGTGTTCATACCTTCCTTTCTAAATGATGGGGGCAGTGTTTTACGATCATCGTAACCATTGTCCATAACTGTCTGTTTGCAAGTGCGCCCAAATAGTTTCTGTAAACACGAATCTGTGGCTATGGCTTGTAATGTGCCTGTTCCGTCTGTAAGGGTGGTCCTGAGATTGTAGCTGCAAAAAAATTACGGAATGTTAATTTGCTACTTTCTTATTCCGTAAGAATGTGTATTTGATATTTGTTGTCTTACAAAAAGTTTGGATCAGATTTTGGTCCATGGTTTGGGCAAAACCAACTCCCTCTTTGCTTCGATATATTGGTTTTGCACTCCGGACACGATGCAATATACCAACTATTTTCGATATCCGTTTCTACAATTCGTGCGTTTACGGCAACTACCTTCCGCTGTCATAGTGCAGTTATAAAATGTATCACTATGCAAGTATATTGCTATACCTATTTCTCGTATTGACTATTATAGATAAGGTGGTTGAAGTGCTTACTGTAATCGACTCGTATGGTTTTGATTGCAAGTCTCTTAAAGTCATAACGGGGTGTAGGGTGGTTACTGGGGATTCAGTAGGTGTTGTGGTCAGTTGTTGATGTTGATCCGAATCCGGCTCCAACTGTGGATCTATAATCACATGAGTAGCGTCGGTTGATGATAACCTCAAGGAATCTGCAATGCTTTTTATATTTATTATTTTTGACCATTTTTCATAAATATTACAGTAATAAATGTTTATGAAATAAGACGTATTTACCTTGATATATCCCAGGTTTTACGCTCGTAACTGCTATAAGTGTATCGGGTGTAACGGTTGTCAAGGTATCGCTGTTGACTTTTTCTGGATCTTCCACACATTCTTTCCACAGAGTAACAGTTATATCCGGCCCGCTGCAGTATACACGAAAGAAAACAATTGTGGGGTTATATTTTTATCGTTGTTTATTGGAAAAAGTATGGGCATTTTGGTAATGTCGGCGGTTACGCAAGATCAGTTAACGTCAGCAACAGGAACGGATCGCCATTGCTTTTGTTACGAAGTGTTTGTCTCTTATATTTCCCAACAAAATCTGCATAAACGTTTTCCGCATTAGGCTTATTTATTTGTTGTCTTATGCGATTTGAATGTAAGAATAACACTTCATTACTTTGTATAGAATTTGGTTTATATTTTTTGTAATAGATAATTCCAATAGTCAATGCATTTAATTGATCGGAATATCTTGTGAACGGAATGTTACAGTTTACTTACCTGGGAAATATGTAGGCGTACCAATAAACGCATGGAGGTGTGCTGTAAGGGTATGAAATCAAAGAATGACTGCGGTATATTTTCCCCTTCGTCCATTGGTGTGATCTTCGACGCCTCACCGGCATTTAGATGAAGTGTATTTTTGATTACCCTTTGATATTTATTCGTTTCAGTACACGAATACAGTTCCAATACGTAGCATTTCTGTACTTGAAGTTTTGATTGAAGGAATTTCTGTCCTTGTTGTTCTCCAAGGATTGTGATAGCACCTCCCTGTCAATAGTAACGGGTTTTGATTTATCAGTTATAGAAATGCAGAAAGTACATAATACGTGTATAAAGTGCATACATGTTTATCCACTGCTAAGAACCACGTTTCCTTATTTCTGAAATGGGGGGTCCACTTCCTTAGAATTCTCACCTGCAACGGTGATCCTTCGCAACCATACTGCAGGTGTGCGATGTATACCATATCTACCTGTCGTGAAAAAAGAATTCATACTCGTTAGTAGCAAAGAGAAATGCAATCAGCAGAATATTAGGCTGAAATCTACACTTCTATTACAATTCTGTCTATAGGCATACATGATTAGGTATATTTGCGGTTCAGTTATGCATTCTGTAAACTGTCTATGTATGAAAGGAAGTCTTTATATACTATATTCTTCGTACGATTACTACATTCCCTGTTTTCATTGTGAATTAATACTTTTATTGAATCTGGTGAAGTGGCTCGGGATAGAGCGACATATAATTGACCATGACCAAATATTGGGGTAGGCAAATATATTCCTATTCGTTGCAGCGACTGCCCTTGGCTTTTATTAATGGTCATGGCATAAGATATTTTGCAGGGGAATTGTTTTCGATTGAATACAAAGGGAAGTTCGGGATCATGGTGAACGAATTTGATTCTAGGTAGGTAAACTCTTTGGCCGATACAGGTTCCAGTAATTATTATGGCCTCGATGATTGTTGGAAGAAGTTGTGCAACGATTAACCTAGTTCCGTTGCATAACCCATTTCTTTGATTCATGTTACGCAACAGGACAATTGGAACGTTTTTTTTTTCAAATCTAACTTATGCAACGGAAGACTCGGGAAATTAAGTTGATTCAAATATTCTTGCGGATAGAGAAGATCTTGGTCAGACATTGCGCGAGTGTGTGATGTTATAGAATCGACGCTGTAGTAGGACATCACGGAACCCGGAGCACTGTTTAAAACTGTAGCGTTGATATCATCGGTAGTGCAGTTCTTCGGAGAAATAATCGCTCTGTTGCAAAGGATATCTGGTGTTGGATTAAATAAGACTGCAGAACTGTACACAAAATCTATAAGTTGTTGTACACCGTATTCGTTGTCGGTTATGAGAAAATCGTCTGGAATTTCAAGGTCAGAAGCATACTGGGGATTTTTTAAATCTGGTGTACCGGCGATCCCATTCCCAACATCCAGAAGCAACTGTGCGAAAAGAAGCGAGTCGTTACATATAGAGTTACCCGTATCTGTAGACCGTAGACGCATGTTATGAGATAACTTGTATAAACCGAAGAGTGGCCATAGGTAAGAATTTGGCAGAGTCGCTAGCATTATCTCTCGATGACCTTTTTTACGTTTTATGGGAAGTGTTTGCCTGAAATCTCCTCCAAGTAGCATCGAAACTCCGCCAAACGGCTCATCTTTCTTGTCCAACACATCCCTAAACGTGCGATCAACGCATTCGAAACACTTGCGGTCCATCATTGTTGCCTCGTCCCATACGATTGCATGCGTCTTTTCCAGGAGTTCTGAAAGTTGCGTTTTCTTTTTAATATTACAGACGGATGAATTCAATATGTCTATGGGTATATTAAAACGGGAATGGGCTGTTCTGCCACCAGGTAAGAGAAGCGATGCAATTCCTGAAGATGCCACTGCCAATACTATTTTCCCGACTGACCTAAAGTATGCAAGTACTGTAGACCATAAAAACGTTTTCCCACTTCCACCATGTCCATATACAAATAGAAGTGTCTATTTTCCTAATGAATCATTATCGCGAATTGTATTATATATCCGCAGCTGTTGCGGGTTTAGTTTAGGCGACATTTCTGAATGCTGTTGACGCAAGGTATCTTTGTCATATAGTGTTTCCTTTAACAGCAAATGATTCCTTAAAGAGAGTAACAGATTGGCTGACGGAAGAGGCAGATTAAAAGTAAGTAGAGACTTAGACGGAACCGACGCATTTAAAATCTTTTCTAACTCGAATAAAATGTGTTGCTGTTCTGTATGTTCGGATATAACAGAATCAGAGGATGATGCAAAACTTCGTACAGTTCGAATAATATCGTCCCCCATTTTTGGCCACGCACTGTTCCAAAGTACCTCGGGACTGCTAACATCGCAAAACAGAAGAATATTACAAAACAAAGTACGTAACTCGGAAGAAGAAGCCCATAGAGCAGCCTCGTTAAAAGCTGTTAACCATTCCCTATCGTCACCAATTAAACCAAGAGCTTCACACGCAAGCCGATATGAGGAGTAAACAACTCCGTTAACAGTACGAATATCCTGGAAAGTACAACACCCCTTCTGATGACATAAAAGCATTCTAAAAAAAAAACAACTCACCAGCAGTCGGATGTATATAAACCATTCTGCCAACGGGGCTAACACTATTTCTAGTCCTGAAGAACCAGTCTTTTTTACTCGCATTCCATGTAAATAAGAGCGGATATTCAATATAGGTAAGATTACGACCATCCGGATCCCATCGATTTGTCACCAACCATCTCGACAATGTTGAGCTACCAAAATTCGCATCCTTCACTAAATTTTCTAAATTAGTCCCATCCTGAAATGTCACAGTTTGCATACGTTCTAAATGTACCTGCAGAACCTGTACAGAGGGCTGCCTCTCGTGTATCGAAAAATTTAGCAAACGCCACGCCGCCTCATGAGGACATATGAATCTACCATCCACAAAGTCCTCAATCTCGTCTACAATTTTTACTGCGGAAGTACCTGCTCCTCGATCATCAGAAGGTTTGTCAGTTGCAGGAGTCGATGAAGGAGGATTTTCACTCTTTCGTAAAGAAAATGCGACACGTTCCACACCCTTAGAAATATATTTGAACATATACTTAATCATCATGTTCCATCCACAATATTCAACGTTTATATGCGCATCAAAGCGGCTACAAAGCAGTTTGTTATAAGGAACAACAAACCCATTATGCGCGTTAAATCCGCTCTGCATTGTGTGCACGGCAGTGTCATTTCTTTTGTAATGAGCGTAGCAATCCTTGTCAAAAGAGGTTACTAAATTAAACGGCTTCGAAAATCTTTTTTTACACGTTCTATCCCGCATACAAGGAGCACCAGGATTAAAAGAACCGCATGGCCCATGGAGCATGCAAGTAGTTATCGTAGAATACAATGCTGACTCAGTTACAAGATCAGGTAGCTCGGCAGTCACGTATTTATCTATATCCAAAGCATTTCTGATTTTCGAAGCCTCCTCGACCCAGACAAACGTATGACAATGGGGCAGACCCCTTTTTTGAAATTCAATCTTATACAAGTCTAAATACACGGCGGAAGTATGATATCAGTTGCAAAAAAAAAAGCGAACAAAAAAACCGACGTTAGTAAGAAAAAAAAATATAGGAAACTCACACGCAGTTACGACACCAAAAGGTTTCTCTTCCTTCAAAAAACTAATAAAATGATTCACCTTAATACTGAAGACTCTGGAAATTATATCTGGCCTGTTCTGAACGTCACCCATTTCATTAGATTCCATAAACCGCGTAATCTCTGGCCATCGAGCGTTGCATGTAAAAGTGACGAAGTATTGAGGATTACCGTAAACACGACACAACGCCAGCGCGTTCTGGTAATGTTTGTACATATACCGCGGACCTCCCACAAAAGAAGAGGGCAAAAAGACACGCTTTCCAATCTGCTTACCAGTGGAATCCCCCCTAGAAATAGCATCATACACACCATCCATATACTCTGATCTTAGAGCATTCTGATGGGAACGTAAATACTCCAATCTGCTCTCTTCTACACACAAGTATGCGTCAATAAGAAACTGTTGAAACAGCCTACCACCGCGAAGTAGCAAAGAATACACATCACGACGACTATGCAACAAATAACTATAATACATATTAACCGTTAGACATTTGGACCTATTTCCAGGCACAGAACGCAATTTCATGGATGGAGACCAACCGGGCTGACCAAACGGAAATAACAGAGGATATTGAAGAGGCATGTAAGATTGATGGAGTTTACTGATACGATGAGGATGATCAAACTTTGAATGAACAACAATGTCATATGTATTTGCATTCGCATCATCAGCAACTACAATCGCACCAAGAGTCCCTTGCTGTGGCAGACCATAACGATTATCAGGAACATTGGTATATAACCTTACAGCATAATCATCAATATTATTGTCAGCTGCAAAATCAACAGCCCTCTTAAACGTCCTGACATATTCATTACACGAAGACAAAGTAGAAGACAAAATCGCTATTACATCAGTTCTGAGTCTGTCATCACTATCAGAAGAACCAAGACACCGCAATCTATTCCGAACTTCGTTTACAGTATCGTAAACATACAACTGTAAAAAACGCGGAGGATCAGATGGCTGAGGGCATAGAGAACCGATGTAATGTGAAATCTGACCAGAGACTTTGAAAGTATAAGGACCACGACCAACGTTCATAGACGTATCAATCTTAGCACCAAAAGAAGTCATTGAAAACATAGAATTATACGCCCGAATATTAGACATAAAATGTCGATCCCGATACAAATTAATTAGAGAAGCTGGTGGCATAACAGATACAGGTAAAACGACATAACCCCCCTTGCAGCATTGATTATAAACAGGATTACTACGACGTGAAGAATGCAAAACCCTCTCGTCATACCAGAAAAGAGCACCACAGTGACGGCAACAACTACTGGCGTCGCCACAATCAAAATACGTAGGCAAAGACGATTCAGCACAAACCGGAGCTTCCGAAACACAAGAACGTCATGCAGGCCGACGACGCTCAGGAACATTAACCACAGGCCAAGTAACACCTTGCCCAAGACTACTACCCCACATCAATACGAAGATAAAAATCCTATATTTTCACTCAGTCACTCCGCAGAACGAAAACAAACAGATTTCGAAGAAGAGTCGATCATAAATAAATACATAAAATAACACCAAGTAGCAGAACAACCACTGTACCAGTTCAAACAACAATCCGGCCAACTATTCTAACAATAATTCGTAAATAAACATATACAACAAACTAAGTAACAAAGAAAGTACCTGAAAAAACGAAACGATTCAACAGCAATCGAAGCAATGAGCTGCAAATAATCAAACAAACGACAATCCTGTGAAACAATATACAATGCAGTGAAATCAAAAAACAAACAACATACCTTAAACAACGATAAAATCGATTAAAAAAAGCCTAAGAGTGAAGAACGCAGTCGGAGAAGAGAAAAGAAACTGAGTGAAGAACGCAATCGGAAAAAAGAAAAGAAAACTACAGTCTCAGGGAAGACACGTAGTGGACACGTGGAAAGAATAAAGACACGTCAGGTAAGAAAATGGAAAAAATACCAAACCCGATAACGAAACCCAATCCGGTTCATACCCTTTAGAAGTCGGAGCCCAAACCCGACCCTGACGCGAAAACATAGGCAAAGACGACATTTGAATAGAAGAGGAATAGTTACTCCATTTACTAATAATTGAAGTAATTTATTAACACCAACATTTCGAATAAATGAACGAAGGTATTACAACTTTTAAGAAGTACTGGTTTTGATAAAGACAGTGAGTGTAAAAGAGTTAGAGTTCGACTCGTTTTGAACCTTAAGTGTAAAGCTCAAGTTCATGCTAGAGTATTGCTCACGCTCGACTCTTGAGTTGGAATTTATTATTTAATTATTTTATGTTTATATACTTGACTATTTGATTTCTCTTTTAACTATGTGACTAAAGAAAGCCTTGTCTTTTGAAATATGATAATCACAATCCCTGAACATATGTTTAAGAAACAAATTTTATATCGAAAGTTATTGCAATTTAACCATCGAGAAGTAACCGTTCAAAAACTCCAAAAATCACTACCGTCAGCTTCTAAAAGGAGTGATTGTTGATTTGTACATTAACCATATACTCACTCTTAATCATATATTAGGAGTTATGCTTAATATTTTCTTTCATTTTTTATTGTAATTTTTATCATCTCTGGTATCTGGTTACAGTTCGTTCATGAAATTTATGCTTTAAGAAAGAGAAAAGATAATAACTTTTATATTTCAAAAGATTATAACTTTTTTTGTTTACATTTTAAGTATTAACAATAAAATATAATTCAAATAAAGTGTTCTCCAACAACCATGTTAAAATAACTATATACTTATTAATAAGGTATGTTTTGCATCTTTATTTTCTATCAACCGAGACCCACAAATGAAAGTGTATATGTGAAGTCGAAAGTGACCAAAAATACATTATTGATAAAAGTTGGGTCAACATTCTTGGATATATAGATGGGAGAATTATAAGCCTTCTGGCTTGTGAGTAATCATTTCAGCCTCTTAATTTGAGATCATAAACTCGATCCATTTTTCAAATTAATGGAGGGGCGTCGAAGGGTGGTTTGTGGTGCAACTCAAGCAATTGGTTTACTTGCATTCATCTACTTGTTTTACACCCAATCTTTCGGATTTGACCCTCTCAAACTTTGGTTTGGTACGTTTTCGTTACTCTACTGATTCTGTCTTAGCTTGGTATGAAATTTTGTCGAATATATGAAATATGCGTCATGTTTTGCATGTTGTACAGGCACACAAAGTTTGTTGAAAAGGAATGCTACAATGGAAGAAGTTGGTGTTTTTGAAGATAAATTGCAACAAAAATTCATATCACTTATAGGTTCGTTCTCTCACTCCCGCTCCCTCTCCCTCTCATATCACAACAGCCACTATTAGTTGCAACCAGTGGCAAACTAGATTTTTGAAGAGCTTAATATGTACATGTAACATCGTTACACATATCTTCTTTTATACTATAAAAGCGGTTTTCCATCACCTACACTTTCACCATCGTCACTACTGCCACCACCACCACCACCACCACCACTATTTAGAATGTGGTTTGATTTGAATACACTAATATATTGTTTAACAATCAATTAAACATTTAGTTATAAAGAAAGTGATAGGTAAATTAACTATAAATTAAACGACAAACATTTGCCAGTAAGATAATATGGATTTATATAGGATATTGTGTCTATATGAAAAGGTGTAACAATCTGACCATATATATTTGTATTTGTACAAGTAATTGCATATTGTTCAATTCGATTATATCTTCAAAATGACATTGAAAATCAAAATCCACATTTTTTAATCCTAAGTTCAAACTAAACGTGTATAGAAAGACGTAAAAATCCCATTTTTCCAAGTTTAATCAAAGTTTATTTATTTATTATTATTATTATTATTATTATTATTATTATTATTATTATTATTATTATTTATATTATATTATATTATATTATATTACATAATAAATATATTTCTGTTTACGATAATAGTTATTTAGTGATAAAACATTACATTTTTATTATTTCATGATTTTTAGATCATTATTTTGTAATTTAATTAATTTTATGACATTGTTCAGTCGTACATATTTGTTAATATGCTACATTTTTTTCTTCCTTTTTAACAATTTACGGATTAAAGTTTTTTTTTAATCAATAAAATAAAAGAATCGGCAGTTCCAAATATTTTTAATAAATGTTTTTTTTATAGATTTTTTAGTTATTATTAAAAAACGAAACCTTTTTTTCATTCTCTTTTCCGTGTATGCATTTACTACAACCTATAACTAAATTAGAATTTTTTTTTCACTATAAGAACCACTCTAACTAGGATGATATACATAATATTTGTTGAATTTCAGGAGATGATGAACTGCAAAAGCTCGAAAATACCGGTTTCGCTTGTGATTCCACAGTTAACTCGTTAGTTTGTGTAGCAAGTAACCCGGTAACGATAGATACCAAAACAATGGCAATTTATATACCAACTCAATTCAATTCGAATAATCATACCGATTATCCGTTTAAAGATGAGGAAAAAGTAGTACAAGTTCATCCATATGCATGGGCACAATTTGTTGTCTTAAAGGATTATGTAACTCCGGTCACATTTCATCATGAGTCACCACAAACTCCAACAAGATATTGTGACTACAACCATACAGTTCCGGCAATTGTGTTTTCATCAGGCGGCTTCACTGGAAACTTATTTCACGAATTCAATGAAATCATAATCCCATTATTCCTCACTTCTCGCCTTTTTGAATCTCGAGTTCAATTCATTCTTGTTGATTATAACCCTTACTTAGTCAAGAAATATAATCGAGTCTTCTCAAGATTATCAAGTTACAACGTGTTGAACCCGGTGCTAAACCCGAGTATTCATTGCTTTCCTGGGGCTATAGTTGGTCTCAAATTCCATAGCTATTTAGCCATAAACTCTTCTTTAGTCCCCAAAGGGAACTCCATGTTAGAATTCAAGAAATTCATCCAAGCAACGTACTATTTAAAGACCACGAATGTTTCAAATAATGTTACCAGACCACCAAAGTTGCTTCTTATTTCTCGTCGAAAAACAAGGATGGTTTTAAATGAAGATGAATTAGTGGACATGATGGAAGATTTAGGGTTTGAGGTAATAGTGGTTAGAAGTAACAAAAAACTGTCAAACTTGGATAAATTTTCGAAGCTAGTGAGCACGTGTAGTGTATTCGTTGGAGTTCACGGAGCCGGGATAACGAACCTAATGTTTTTACCCGCCGGGGCGGTGGTGGTTCAAGTGGTGCCATTAGGGTTAGAGTGGCCTTCAACAACTTATTATGGTGAACCAGCAGTTGGGATGGGATTGCATTACTTGGACTATAAGATTGGACCGAATGAGAGTTCACTTATTGATTTGTATCCACAAGATGACCCGGTTATTTCGGATCCATTATCCTTATTTAAAAAAGGGTATTATGTTGGGAAGGAAATGTATTTGGATAAGCAGAATATCAGGGTTGATGTAAATAGGTTTAAGGGCACTCTAACTGAAGCTCTTAGACTTCTTAGCCAATAGATGTCTACATTAATTTGTTTATCATTGTACGTATTTATCGAATATCGAAACTATCTATCAAAAGCACTTTAACCTAGTAGTATCGGAATGACCCATCAACTTATATGTTAGTAATTTCGATCCTCATCCGAGGCAATTATAGGTATTAGCGGTATTGGTGTGTGTAAGTTATTATCTATCTAGAAAATAAAATAATGCATACCATTTATTACAATTTTAAATGAAACAATTAAAAAGGCTCAATTATAGGTTAGTGGCTTACTTAACATTGGACTGGAAATTGGGCTAGGCCCAACACTAATAGCTTACAAAATTCCAACAAAAAAAAAAACAAGTCTATAGTAACAAGTTGCACTACAAAAAGTTCCGACTTGCCCTTCAATTTAAACCTTGTGAGATCGACTTTTAACTACTAACCATCATGCTATGCTTTAATTCCTAGCCACTTGTACAATCGAAAGGGTGTTTTCAACCCCACAAGTCTCTCGAAAATGCCGTGAAATCTATAATCATTTGGAAATATGGTTAAGAAATGCATCACCTCATTTCAACACGATTTGGAATTTTAACTTTATTTTCCCATGTCATCACTATTTTGTTTGTAAACCTCGTCAACCATTACTATTGTTTTGTGCAAAATGCGTGTTGATTATTTAATGCGATCAAGAAGTGTTTTCGTTTTTGGAGGGAGATGTGAATAATCATAATTCATTAAAATTTATGTTAAGACTTTTTCCCCTCCAAACTCTCAAAAGAAAACGAAAAAAAAGATTATTGTGTGTTTATTTGTATATATCTTTCAAAAAAAAAAAAAAATCCTTAAACAAATCACAACTCAAAATCTAGAACACTGCTTTTGTTAATAATTTGCAAAGTTTGCCTGTATCCTTACAGGTTTACAAATTCATAACAAAATCACAGTTCAAACGCGGAGTAATGATCAAAAAACTTTTCTCATCCTGTAAGGCGTCGCAGTTTGAAATCATATTCTATTAGAGGTTTAAAACTAGACATCCGTTGTATTCTACGCTTTGGTATATAGCTTAAACTTATATTCCACAACAAACAATGAGACAATTGACTATATAACATTCTTTTCGTCGCCAAACTAGACTTTGAGACTTGCATTTGATACGAATATAAAGGAATTCATATACAAACAATCAATAGGTTAATCGCCATCATTAGAAGCTAAGTGAAGAACCTATTAAAGTAATTAAAGAATATGGCATTATCACTAATTAACAAGAGCACGAGTTCAATTTAGCTTTTATGGTTCAAGTTTCTCTGTCAGTTTTAATATTCTTTTTTCTTTCTTTTATTTATTTCATAAACTATTATGCAATGAGACAGACAAGCATAGGCCCAAATTAACATATATACATAAAGAAACAAAATGATGATTAAAGCGATGTTAACGATTTATTAAAGTGATGTTAACTACTTAACCATACACCAAATAAACTCGTCACATTTGTGTTTGTGATCGTGTTTTGTATGGTGTATCTGTCATATGTGTTTTGACAAAGCCAGGACCACTCTTTAGAAGACGAAAGGCTATAAATATTTAATCAGCGATGTTAACGATTTTATATATATAATTGTCAAATAATTGAAATTAGTATACACGTATATCGTAACAACTAAGCAAAAATTGATGTGTTTGATTTGTCTTTTTCAATAAATATATGTCAAGTTCAAAATATATTTCATAAACTATCACCTGTACTATTCAGTTCAATAAGTTGGTTCATTTCATAATTTTACCATCTCATCACCATAACATTCCATAATATAGTTAACATGATGTATCAATATCTATAGCTTATTTTGGTAGATAATGGTTATGGTTTAATTAGCGGTAGGGGACATCAAAAAACTTGTTTGACTCGTAGTGCAAACCTCGCCTAAATTCTTTCGCGTCACATTAAATGAGATTTGATTAATCAACAAATAGGTAACATTCTAATCGACGAGGTTAACCTTATTTCTTTTCATTAGATATCCAATAGAGTCAAGAACATCTGTGTGACTCGTTGGTTGAAATAACCATAGAAGGTTATTTTCTTTCTTCTAATGTTTTAAGATTCGTTACTAAGACGTTAAGTGTAAATTAGTAAGGTTGATGTGATGTTTTTTGATATTATTAGGTTGGTGGATGTATAGATATGAAAATAATACGCTAGTTGTAGCGTGTTAATCTAATTAGTTGTAGTTAACGAAACTAAGTGACCACACGTACTGGTGGAAACTAGTCGTAAAACATTACAATAATATGTCATTGTACTACTTACTAAAAGAAGTAAGTAGTTGAACAATAATTAATTATATGCTGGTAACACCCGTGATTAAACGAAACTAAGGCAATTGGAGAACTTACAAAACATTAACATATGGTTCAAGTTTCGCTATCAACTGTTTTGTTTGATTGGTAACCATAAATCAATGGCTATTAAATCTAACAAAAAAGGAAATAAATTAATGGAAGACAAGGCCGGCAATTTAATTATAGAAAACACACACACAAACTCAACTAATATAAGGTCTACCATTATTTTTCAAATTCATAAGCTTGCAGGCCATAGATTTCATCCCATAAAGTGTATTGTAATACACTAAGACTAGCTAGACTTGTTTAAGTGATTAGGCATACGGTTGTCAAGTTTAATCTAAACGATAAGCGATTAAAGCGATTAAAGCTTAACTTCCTGAAATCTGGTTTTCAAAGCTTTTAAAAACATATATGTTAATTTTGCAAAACACTAATGTAATCAAACTGAAGTTTATTTGAGGTTTTCTACATTGGCTTTAAACTCACCAGGCATGTTGCTCGTTATTTAGAGTACGTATGTCACACCCCGCAAAATGGCGGAACCGAGGTGTACAGAGAATACGGTATCAGAGATTCAAAGGTTACATCAACATAAGTAAACCATACATAATCAACATAGATAAAGAAGTTTAAAATAGCATACTTATTACAATCATCCGAAAATATCAAAATACGGCTACAACGTTTGGGATACTAAGGAATTAACAAAAGCAAAATAAATTCCATGCAAGTAATCCACGTAGCCAAGCAAGCATAACGTCAAAAAGTGTAACCTCAAATCCCTGAAAAGCGTTAAAATACGACGTCAACATAAAGTTGGTGAATTATTCGCAATAATTAATAAAAACATAATAGTATAAAAGTTTCAAAATGTTTTGACCCAAAAATGATAAGATTTGAAGATAAGTCATTTGAAAAGTGATGTTTCAAAATATACGCGAAGTATACAAAACCTTTTAATAATATACTAATACAAATAGCATAAGAATGCCATAAATAATTCATAAAAATACCATACTGGATAGATAATAGCTTTAGGTACATACGGTACACCTGAACCATAACAATACTGGCAACTAACCCCACCTAGTGTCTTAAGCTAGGTTGTCCTCGAAATCATCGGTCATAACATTGCTAACACGGACAGGGCGCATCCATCATCCATCGTGTTAACAATGAGGGTTTGTTAGACCCATATAGCGCTATATATATGTCACACCCCGCTAAAGCGGAAACACGGGAATGTGAAGAGCTGGAAAATCATGTCACAGGTCATATAAAACATAACGGCAAAAGAGTCATTCATTAAAATTAAAAGTGTTTAAATCCTATTCAAACAACCGAAAGATAAATAGTTTAATACATCGACACAAGATTTAAAATGTTTCATAAAAATTCCCCCAAAAATAACTGGCCAAAGTCTTTTCCCAAACAACGTCCTCACACGACCGCTTTGACCCGTCCACGCCATGCATCATGAGCTTACACTAATTTCCTGAAACATAAGATAAAGTGTCAACTACGAAAACGCAGTGAGTGAGTTACAGTTTGAATAGTTGGCATAAAAGTATGAGTAGAGTATATAAAGTAAAGTTTTCCCATAAAGGAGATTAGCGGAGAAAAGTCGCTTAAAGAGTTTATATACTTGTAAAGTTTAAGTAACGGGCGAATTGTGCCCTAACTTGAAAGACTAAATAGAATCAAATTAGTCATATAGTAAAAGCGGATAACAATCGCTAAAAATTTATAAGTTTATAAAGACTAAATAGAATTTAATTTAGTCAAGTAGTAGAAGCGGATAACAATCGCTAAAAGTTTATAAGTTTATGCGTAAGTAACTAAATAGATTTCTTGTATCAACCACTTGGCATCTATAACTAAGTGTTCACACTAATCCGATTATCAACCGAGCGGCCCCAACTTCCCGCCTCTCAAACGGAAAGTTAAAAGAGAGAAATTCAGTAATATGTACTTAGACTGCCATCTAAGCAAGGAACGGTTATTTCCTAAGTATCGATACCCATAATTACTATACGGCTTAAGTAGTTAATAGTGTGTAAGAGAGAAACTAAAACATGATTGGGCACTATGAAAGCTTATTATAAAAAAAAGAGAGAGAATCAACATCACTTAGAAACGTGTTATAGCTCCATCAAGGGTCGGTTACGCATACAAGTATCAATAAATAGTTGAGATAAAGAGATGAATCATTAATTATAAATGGAGAAAGAAATGTTTACGCATAAGAGATTAAGTAGACGTTTCAGTGTCAAAGTTTAATAATTCAAAGTTTAAGTTTAATAAGTCAAAGCTTAATAAATCAAAGTTTAAGTATTGCAAGTTGTTTTATAAAGTATAACATGCAATAAATCTTATGTTTCCCCCAAAATGTAAAACATATAAATAAGGGGTTGTAACTCACGGATTGCGAAGAGATCGGAAACTTGGAAATTCGGTCGAAATGTGTAAGCCGGGAATCACGGATTGCCTATTAATACCAAGGTAGTTTAATGAGTTGTTATATTATTAGGTTCTTGTATAATAATATAGGTAAAGTGTCATTAAAGTGTAAGTGTCAAATTTAAATATCGTCAAAATGGTCCAAAAAGGTAATTGTCACGATTGTGTCCGAAAGTTTGATTTAACGTTTTAGATTATTATATCTTAAGTGCTTTTGCTCGCTGAAGTGATTTACAATTTCTGAGGAAATTTGGGCAGCGCTCCCGCGCCCAAATTTCACATCCAAAAATTATAAATCAATTCCGCTCACAAATCACCTAAAATACAATAATACATATATTATAGCTTATTAATAGTCCAAATAGTCCACACAAGTCACTTTTATTATAGATTTTGTTTATCTCAGTCCCCTCATGATTTTGGTAAAAGTCCAGAACGTATACACAACTTTTATTCGGATAAAACGACGATTTTCGGGAGGACAGCAGCCCGGTGCTGCGCACCTCGGCACAGGTGCGGCGCACCTGGCTGCTGTCACAATCCCGTTTTGTGTTTTCCTTGCTAAAAACGTTTTGTGACTTATAGATTTCAACATGCAACCAGTATATACCATATAAAATAAAGTTTTATCAGTTTCTAAACAACTTTGAACCACAAAAATGTAGATCTAATTACTTTTTAGTTAAAAATCGTTTTTGTGAGAAAAGTGACATAAAACTTTCATAAAACTTTCTTTGTTGTTTAGATTGAACATGCAATTAGTAAATATCATTTAAACAACATTTTAACAGTTTCACAATTGTTTTTATCCACAGATTCGTGGATCTAAAGAGCATTTCGGTTAGAAACGTTTTTGACCGTGAAAAGTCATAGATTTATGAAAAATCGTATTTTTAACCGTTAGATCTTACATGCAATTTAATATTAGTGTAAAAATAGTAAAAGTATAGAGATCTACCGAAGGAAAAGTTTAGATGAAGAGTTTTGGCCGGATTCTTGCTCCAAAAATCTTTACAACCGAGGTCCTTTTTGAAATAACAACACCCTCTTGCTTCTCTAAAGGATTGGAACGATTTGTATGGCTTAAATATGGATTTTAAGGGTGAAATGTTCCTGGAAAAGAAGGTGTTCTTGAGGGTTTTTAGAGAGAAAAGAGTATGTGTGTGTTTTTATGTTTTGATTAAAATGAGAGTAAATGAAAAGTGAAATGTAAATGGTGTATGGGGGGTAACAGATCTGGCATGGGGACTGATAATGGCAGTAAAAGGGTCGATTTTGATTGGCCAAATGGGGTGGTGGGAGTGTAAAACGAGAAAAGGACCAAATGTGTAACATTTTTGAAAACCTGGCGCTAGGTGCGGCGCACCACCTCACTGGTGCGGCGCACCGGGCCATTTTTGGTCACTTTGAGTTTTTCGTTTTTGCGTTATTGCTTCGTTGGACCTTTTTGTTAATTATAAGTTGTCGGTTATGATAAGTTATGAACTTAGGAAAGTTCAATAGGTATTTTCTTGGTATTAGGACTTATAATTTTGATTCCGGAAGTTATTTCGACACTAGTTCCGATAAAGTATAGATTCAAAAGTTACGAACCAAAATAGAGCGAACGAGACAAAGAAGTAACTAACGTTTCGAATTGATATCACAACAGAATAAGTACCTGGATTTTGACGGTTGTCACATTCTCCCCGGGTTGAAAGAAATTTCGTCCCGAAATTTAGTGCGTCTTATCAGGTAGAAGAGTTCTCGAACAGGTGAGGATACTTCTGACGGAATTGGTCTTCACGCTCCCACGTGAATTCGTGACCACGTCGAGAGTTCCACCGAACCTTGATTATCGGAATACGGCTCTGTCGGAGTTGTTTGACCTCGCGGTCAACAACTTCGAGGGGTTCCTCGATGAAGTTTAATTTGCTGTCGATTTTGACTTCGTCAAGAGGGATGACGATGGTCTCGTCAGACAGACACTTTTTCAAGTGTGAGACGTGGAACACATCATGCACACTCGCGAGAGCTTGAGGAAGGTGGAGACGATAAGCAACGGGACCGATACGTTCTGTCACACCCCGCTAAAGCGGAAACACGGATGTGTGAAGAGCTGGAAAATCATGTCACAGGTCATACAAACATAACGGTAAAAGAGTCATTCATTCATAATAAAAAGTAAATGTTTAAACCAATTCGAACAACCGAAAGATAAATTGTTTAACACATCGACACAAGATTAAATTGTTTCATAAAAATTTCCCAAAAATAACTGGCCAAAGTCTTTTTCCCAACAACGTCCTCACACGACCGCTTTGACCCGTCCACGCCATGCATCATGAGCTTACACTAATTTCCTGAAACATAAGATAAAGTGTCAACTACGAAAACGCAGTGAGTGAGCTACAGTTTGAATAGTTGGCATAAAAGTATGAGTAAAGTATATAAAGTAAAGTTTTCCCATAAGGGAGATTAGCGGAGAAAAGTCGCTTAAAAAGTTTATATACTTGTAAAGTTTAAGTAACGGCCGAATTGTGCCCTAACTTGTAAAGACTAAATAGAATCAAATTAGTCATATAGTAAAAGCGGATAACAATCGCTAAAAATTTATAAATTTATAAAGACTAAATAGAATTTAATTTAGTCAAGTAGGAGAAGCGGATAACAATCGCTAAAAATTTATAAGTTATGCGTAAGTAACTAAATAGATTTCTTGTATCAACCTCTTGGCATCTATAACTAAGTGTTCACACTAATCCGATTATCAACCGAGCGGCCCCAACTTCCCGCCTCTCAAACGGAAAGTTAAAAGAGAGAAATTCAGCAATATGTACTTAGACTGCCATCTAAGCAAGGAATGGTTATTTCCTAAGTATCGATACCCATAATTACTATACGGCTTAAGTAGTTAATAGTGTGTAAGAGAGAAACTAAAACATAAGTGGGCACTATGAAAGCTTATTATTTAAAAAGAGAGAGAATCACATCACTTAGAAACGTGTTATAGTTCCATCAAGGGTCGGTTACGCATACAAGTATCAATAAATAGTTGAATTAAAGAAATGAAACCATAGTATAAATAGAGAAAGAAATGTTTTACGCATAAAAGATTAAGTAGACGTTTCAGTGTCACAGTTTTAATAAAGTCAAAGTCAAAGTTTAATAAGTCAAAGTTTGATAAATCAAAGTTTAAGTATTGCAAGTTGTTTTATAAAATATAACATGCAAATAAATCTTATGTTTCCCCCAAAATGTAAAACATATAAATAAGGGGTTGTAACTCACGGATTGCGAAGAGATCGGAAACTTGGAAATTCGGTCGAAATGTGTAAGCCGGGAATCACGGATTGCCTAATAATACCAAGGTAATTTAATGAGTTGTTATATTATTAGGTTCTTGTATAATAATATAGGTAAAAATGTCATTAAAGTGTAAGTGTCAAATTTGAATATCGTCAAAATGGTCCAAAAAGGTAATTGTCACGATTATGTCCGAAAGTTTGATTTAACGTTTTTGATTATTATATCTTAAGTGCTTTTGCTCGCTGAAGTGAATTACAATTTCTGAGGAAATTTGGGCAGCGCTTCCGCGCCCAAATTTCACATCCAAAAATTATAATTCAATTCCGCTCCCAAATCACCTAAAATACAACAACACATATATTATAGCTTATTAATAGTCCAAATAGTCCACACAAGTCACTTTTATTATAGGTTTTGTTTATCTCAGTCCCTTTATGATTTTGGTAAAAGTCCAGAACGTATACACAACTTTTAAACGAGTAAAACGACGATTTTCGGGAGGACAGCAGCCCGGTGCTGCGCACCTAGGCACAGGTGCGGCGCACCTGGCTGCTGTCACAATCCCGTTTTGTGTTTTTCTTGCTAAAAACGTTTTGTGACTTATAGATTTCGACATGCAACCAGTGTATATCATAGAGAATGAAGTTTTATCAGTTTCTAAACAACTTTAAACCTCAAAAATGTAGATCTAAACACTTTTTAGTTAAAAATCGTTTTTGTAGGAAAAGTGACATAAAACTTTATAAAAACCTTTCTTTGTTGTTTAGATTGAACATGTAATCAGTAAATATCATTAAAAACAACATTTTAACAGTTTCACAATTGTTTTTATCCACAGATTCGTGGATCTAAAGAGTATTTCGGTTAAAAACGTTTTTGACCGTGAAAAGTCATAAATTTGTGAAAAATCGTGTTTTTAACCGTTAGATCTTACATGCAAATGAATATTAGTGTAAAAATAGTAAAAGTATAGAGATCTACCGAAGGAAAAGCTTGGATGAAGAGTTTTGGTCGGATTCTTCCTCCAAAAGTCTTTACAACCGTGGTCCTTTTTGATAAAAATGATACCCTTTGCTTTGTTTGATGTTTTGGAACGATTTGTATGGATGGAAAATGTGTTTTAGTGGCTGGAAAGCTTCTGGGAATAATGTGTTCTTGAGAGAAATAGAGAGAAAAGTATGTGTGTGTGTTTTTGTTTTGGTGAAAATGAAAAGTAAAATGAAAAGAAAATGTAAATGGGGTCCAGGGGATCACAAACCTGGTCTTGGGACAGGTAATGGCAGTAAAGGCTCGATTCTTATTGGCCAATTTGGGAGGTGGTGGTGTAAAACGAGAAAAGGACCAAATGTGTAACATTTTTGAAAATCTGGCAAGGGGTGCGGCGCACCACCTCACTGGGTGCGGCGCACCGGGCCATTTTTGGTCATTTTGAGTTTTTCGTTTTTGCGTTATTGCATCGTTGGACCTTTTTGTTAATTATAAGTTGTCGGTTATGATAAGTTATGAACTTAGGAAAGTTCAATAGGTATTTTCTTGGTATTAGGACTTATAATTTTGATTCCGGAAGTTATTTCGACACTAGTTCCGATAAAGTATAGATTCAGAAGTTACGAACCAAAATAGAGCGAACGAGACATAGAGGTAACTAACGTTTCGAATTGATATCACAACAGAATAAGTACCTGGATTTTGACGGTTGTCACATCCTCCCCGGGTTGAAAGAAATTTCGTCCCGAAATTTAGTGCGTCTTATCAGGTAGAAGAGTTCTCGAACAGGTGAGGATACTTCTGACGGAATTGGTCTTCACGCTCCCACGTGAATTCGTGACCACGTCGAGAGTTCCACCGAACCTTGATTATCGGGATACGGCTCTGTCGGAGTTGTTTGACCTCGCGGTCAACAACTTCGAGGGGTTCCTCGATGAAGTTTAATTTGCTGTCGATTTTGACCTCGTCAAGAGGGATGACGATGGTCTCGTCAGACAGACACTTTTTCAAGTGTGAGACGTGGAACACATCATGCACACTCGCGAGAGCTTGAGGAAGGTGGAGACGATAAGCAACGGGACCGATACGTTCGATGACTTCAAATGGGCCGGTGTACCTTGGACTCAGTTTACCGCGCTTCCCGAAACGGACTACTCCTTTCCAGGGCGATACTTTGAGGAGTACACGGTCGCCCACTTGGAACTCGAGGGGTTTCCGTCGGTTGTCAGCGTAGCTCTTCTGTCGGGTACGGGAAGTCTTCAGTCATTCACGAATGGTGGTGATCTTGTCGATGGTTGCCTGAACGATGTCGAGTCTCGTAAGTTGTCGGTCGCCCGCCTCTAACCAGCAGAGTGGTGACCGGCACTTACGCCCATAGAGAGCTTCGAATGGAGCACACTTGATGCTGGCATGGTAGCTGTTGTTATAGGAGAACTCGACCAAGGGAAGGTGAGTGTCCCAACTTCCTCCGAAGTCTACCACACATGCTCTCAGCATATCTTCAAGTGTCTGAATCGTCCTTTCGCTCTGGCCGTCGGTCTGGGGGTGATATGCCGTGCTGAGGTCTAACCGGGTACCTAAGGATTTCTGGAGGACATTCCAGAAACGGGAGGTGAATCGGCTATCCCTATCGGAGATGATGGAGAGTGGGGTTCCATGACGGGAGACGATCTCGTTGATATAAACTTGAGCTAGCTTCTCCATCGAATGATTTTCCCGAATTGGTAAGAAATGAGCGGATTTGGTCAGACGGTCCACGATTACCCAAATCGTGTCGTTACCCTTCGCCGTACGGGGCAACTTGGTGATGAAGTCCATAGAAATCTGCTCCCACTTCCACATGGGAATTTCCGGTTGTTGGAGTAAGCCTGAGGGCTTTTGGTATTCCGCCTTGACCTTGGAGCAAGTAAGGCACTTGGCTACGTACAAGGCGATATCCTTCTTCATGCCCGGCCACCAGTAGTACTCCCTGAGGTCCTTGTATAACTTGTCGGATCCCGGATGGATAGAGTATCTAGATCGGTGGCCCTCATCCAAAATGAGTTGGCGAAGATCCTCAGATCTTGGGATCCATGCTCGACCTCTGAAGTAGTAAATTTTGTCCGACTTGCGCTCGAATTCCTTCTCGTGATTATGAAGCGTTTCGGCCTTAAGGTTCTCGGGTTTTAGCGCCTCTTGTTGCGCGTTTGCAATTTGCTCTCGTAGGCTCGTCTGAACCTGAATGCCCAATGCTCGCACTCGGGATGGCCTTACCCTTTCCTTCCGACTCAGGGCATCTGCTACTACGTTTGCTTTACCCGGGTGGTATTTGATCTCGCAGTCGTAGTCACTTAGCAGTTCTATCCATCTCCGTTGCCTCATGTTGAGCATTTTCTGATCCAAGATGTGTTGGAGGCTCTTGTGGTCGGTGAAGACCGTACACTTAGTACCATATAGGTAGTGTCTCCAAATTTTCAAGGCAAACACGACTGCCCCTAACTCTAAGTCGTGCGTGGTGTAGTTCTGCTCGTGGATCTTCAGCTGCCTGGAAGCATAAGCGATGACCTTGTCCTTCTGCATTAGGACACAACCAAGTCCTTGGTGGGAGGCATCGCAAAATACTACAAAATTGTCCGTGCCCTCTGGCAGGGATAGGATTGGTGCGTGACATAGTTGGTACTTGAGCTTCCGAAAAGAATCCTCCTGATCTTTTCCCCAAATGAAGTCCTTATCCTTTTGGGTGAGTTCGGTGAGAGGTTTCGCGATCTTTGAGAAATTCTCAATGAATCTTCGGTAATAACCCGCTAATCCTAGGAACTGACGGATTTCTGTCGGGGTTGTCGGAGCTTGCCATTTCTCAATCGCTTCGATTTTGGCTGGATCTACATGGATCCCTTCTTGGTTTACCACGTGACCAAGGAAATGTACCTCTCGGAGCCAGAATTCACACTTCGAGAATTTGGCGTACAATTGTTGTTCTTGAAGAAGTTCCAAAATGAGCTTAAGGTGCTTCGCGTGATCTTCCTTGTTCCTTGAGTAGATGAGGATGTCGTCGATGAATACGATCACGAACTTGTCCAGATATGGTCTACACACTCTGTTCATCAAATCCATGAACACTGCTGGGGCGTTGGTTAGACCGAAAGGCATGACAAGGAATTCGTAATGACCGTATCGGGTGCGAAAAGCGGTTTTCGGGATGTCGGACTCACTGACGCGAACCTGGTGATAACCCGAACGGAGGTCGATCTTGGAGAAATAAGTTGCACCCTGCAACTGGTCGAAAAGATCGTCGATTCTCGGGAGCGGGTATCGGTTCTTGACGGTCAGCTTGTTCAACTCTCGATAGTCGATACACATACGGAAGGATCCGTCTTTCTTTTTGACGAAGAGGATTGGGGCTCCCCAGGGGGACGAACTGGGACGAATGAGACCATGGTCTAGGAGTTCTTGCAACTGTTTCGACAGTTCCAGCATTTCGGGTGGCGCCAGACGATAAGGTGTCTTAGCAACCGGTGCTGCTCCAGGGATAAGGTCTATTCGGAACTCCACTTGTCGTTGGGGCGGTAGCCCAGGCAAATCCTCGGGAAAGACTTCGGGGTGATCCTTGACTACTGGAATATCTCGGAGTTGAATCTCGGAAGGTTTACGCTCGACGACGTGGGCAAGGAATGCGTCATAGTCCCTCAGGAGGTACTTGCGCATCTTGATGGAAGATACAATGCGGAGTTGTCGTCC
>CAJVGC010000592.1:36356496-36462519 GCA_910822075.1 Senecio squalidus | reverse complement strand
AAGTGTCATTAAAGTGTAAGTGTCAAATTTAAATATCGTCAAAATGGTCCAAAAAGGTAATTGTCACGATTGTGTCCGAAAGTTTGATTTAACGTTTTAGATTATTATATCTTAAGTGCTTTTGCTCGCTGAAGTGATTTACAATTTCTGAGGAAATTTGGGCAGCGCTTCCGCGCCCAAATTTCACATCCAAAAATTATAAATCAATTCCGCTCACAAATCACCTAAAATACAATAATACATATATTATAGCTTATTAATAGTCCAAATAGTCCACACAAGTCACTTTTATTATAGATTTTGTTTATCTCAGTCCCCTCATGATTTTGGTAAAAGTCCAGAACGTATACACAACTTTTATTCGGATAAAACGACGATTTTCGGGAGGACAGCAGCCCGGTGCTGCGCACCTGGGCACAGGTGCGGCGCACCTGGCTGCTGTCACAATCCCGTTTTGTGTTTTCCTTGCTAAAAACGTTTTGTGACTTATAGATTTCAACATGCAACCAGTATATACCATATAAAATAAAGTTTTATCAGTTTCTAAACAACTTTGAACCACAAAAATGTAGATCTAATTACTTTTTAGTTAAAAATCGTTTTTGTGAGAAAAGTGACATAAAACTTTCATAAAACTTTCTTTGTTGTTTAGATTGAACATGCAATTAGTAAATATCATTTAAACAACATTTTAACAGTTTCACAATTGTTTTTATCCACAGATTCGTGGATCTAAAGAGCATTTCGGTTAGAAACGTTTTTGACCGTGAAAAGTCATAGATTTATGAAAAATCGTATTTTTAACCGTTAGATCTTACATGCAATTTAATATTAGTGTAAAAATAGTAAAAGTATAGAGATCTACCGAAGGAAAAGTTTAGATGAAGAGTTTTGGCCGGATTCTTGCTCCAAAAATCTTTACAACCGAGGTCCTTTTTGAAATAACAACACCCTCTTGCTTCTCTAAAGGATTGGAACGATTTGTATGGCTTAAATATGGATTTTAAGGGTGAAATGTTCCTGGAAAAGAAGGTGTTCTTGAGGGTTTTTAGAGAGAAAAGAGTATGTGTGTGTTTTTATGTTTTGATTAAAATGAGAGTAAATGAAAAGTGAAATGTAAATGGTGTATGGGGGGTAACAAATCTGGCATGGGGACTGATAATGGCAGTAAAAGGGTCAATTTTGATTGGCCAAATGGGGTGGTGGGAGTGTAAAACGAGAAAAGGACCAAATGTGTAACATTTTTGAAAACCTGGCGCTAGGTGCGGCGCACCACCTCACTGGTGCGGCGCACCGGGCCATTTTTGGTCACTTTGAGTTTTTCGTTTTTGCGTTATTGCTTCGTTGGACCTTTTTGTTAATTATAAGTTGTCGGTTATGATAAGTTATGAACTTAGGAAAGTTCAATAGGTATTTTCTTGGTATTAGGACTTATAATTTTGATTCCGGAAGTTATTTCGACACTAGTTCCGATAAAGTATAGATTCAAAAGTTACGAACCAAAATAGAGCGAACGAGACAAAGAAGTAACTAACGTTTCGAATTGATATCACAACAGAATAAGTACCTGGATTTTGACGGTTGTCACATTCTCCCCGGGTTGAAAGAAATTTCGTCCCGAAATTTAGTGCGTCTTATCAGGTAGAAGAGTTCTCGAACAGGTGAGGATACTTCTGACGGAATTGGTCTTCACGCTCCCACGTGAATTCGTGACCACGTCGAGAGTTCCACCGAACCTTGATTATCGGAATACGGCTCTGTCGGAGTTGTTTGACCTCGCGGTCAACAACTTCGAGGGGTTCCTCGATGAAGTTTAATTTGCTGTCGATTTTGACTTCGTCAAGAGGGATGACGATGGTCTCGTCAGACAGACACTTTTTCAAGTGTGAGACGTGGAACACATCATGCACACTCGCGAGAGCTTGAGGAAGGTGGAGACGATAAGCAACGGGACCGATACGTTCGATGACTTCAAATGGGCCGGTGTACCTGGGACTCAGTTTACCGCGCTTCCCGAAACGGACTACTCCTTTCCAGGGCGATACTTTGAGGAGTACACGGTCGCCCACTTGGAACTCGAGGGGTTTCCGTCGGTTGTCAGCGTAGCTCTTTTGTCGGGTACGGGAAGTCTTCAGTCGTTCACGAATGGTGGTGATCTTGTCGATGGTTGCCTGAACGATGTCGAGTCTTGTAAGTTGTCGGTCGCCCGCCTCTAACCAGCAGAGCGGTGACCGGCACTTACGACCGTATAGAGCTTCGAATGGAGCACACTTGATGCTGGCATGGTAGCTGTTGTTATAGGAGAACTCGACCAAGGGAAGGTGAGTGTCCCAACTTCCTCCGAAGTCTACCACACATGCTCTCAGCATATCTTCAAGTGTCTGAATCGTCCTTTCGCTCTGGCCGTCAGTCTGGGGGTGATATGCCGTGCTGAGGTCTAATCGGGTACCTAAAGATTTCTGGAGAACATTCCAGAAACGGGAGGTGAATCGGCTATCTCTATCGGAGATGATGGAGAGTGGGGTTCCATGACGAGAGACGATCTCGTTGATATAGACTTGAGCTAGCTTCTCCATCGAATGATTTTCCCGAATTGGTAAGAAATGAGCGGATTTGGTCAGACGGTCCACGATTACCCAAATCGTGTCGTTACCCTTAGCCGTACGGGGCAACTTGGTGATGAAGTCCATAGAAATCTGCTCCCACTTCCACATGGGAATTTCCGGTTGTTGAAGTAAGCCTGAGGGCTTTTGATATTCCGCCTTGACCTTGGAGCAAGTGAGGCACTTGGCTACGTACAAGGCGATATCCTTCTTCATGCCCGGCCACCAGTAGTACTCCCTGAGGTCCTTGTATAACTTGTCAGATCCCGGATGGATAGAATATCTAGACCGGTGGCCCTCATCCAAAATGAGTTGGCGAAGATCCTCAGATCTTGGGATCCATGCTCGACCTTTGAAGTAGTAAATTTTGTCCGACTTGCGCTCGAATTCCTTCTCGTGATTATGAAGCGTTTCGGCCTTAAGGTTCTCGGGTTTTAACGCCTCTTGCTGCGCGTTTGCAATCTGCTCTCGTAGGCTCGTCTGAACCTGAATACCCAATGCTCGAGCTCGGGATGGCCTTACCCTTTCCTTCCGGCTTAGGGCATCTGCTACTACGTTTGCTTTACCCGGGTGGTATTTGATTTCACAATCGTAGTCACTTAGCAGTTCTATCCATCTCCGTTGTCTCATGTTGAGCATTTTCTGATCTAAGATATGTTGGAGGCTCTTGTGGTCGGTGAAGACCGTACACTTAGTACCATATAGGTAGTGTCTCCAAATCTTCAAGGCAAACACGACTGCTCCTAACTCTAAGTCGTGCGTGGTGTAGTGGGGTATGCCTTAACGATTAACGTTTTATACGAGTTTAAAAATGACCAACAGGAACATCGGTTTAACAGAATTACAAACGTTTCGAAACTGCAGCAACGAGTTACGCTTCACGTAACTGGGAGTTACGTGCGTAACTCAGTTACGTGATACCAACACATTTACGTGACATGGACATAGTTACGGGCCAAAGTTTCGTGACACAGGGGTAGTTACGTGCTACAGTTACGGGTTCGTAACTGAGTTACGTTCCCGTAACACAGTTACGTGACGTAACTGGGTTTTACGAAAAATAGCTTTCGGGATACGATTCTGAGTGTTTTTAGGTGTCAAAATGATCGAATATCGAAATCCTATGTCCAGAATACGTTTAGGTAAATAATCCCTCATTAAAATTCGGGTTTTGATGGTAAAAAGTGATGTTTTGAGATAAATCTAAAATAAATAAAGTTTAAAACAAAATCTAAGAAATACTTACCCGATCAAGATGAAATTTGGAGGAATGATAAAGATGAACGTGGAGAACGATAAACAAGCTTCAAAATCGAATTCCGACGGTCGTATTTTGAGATATTTTGGAGAGAAGTGTGTGTGTTTGTGTGTGTTTTCTAGAGAGAGAAAGGAAAGGGTGAAATGGTGAAGATGGGTAGGTGATAATGGAATAAGACAAAATGTTGCTAATCCCTAGGTAGGTCTAATAAGACGAAAAAGTTGGTGGAGGACTATTTTTGTGATAGAAAATCCCATAGGACTAGGTTTGTAATAAAAATTCTGGAAGGACTAAAATTGTAATACTTTTTAAACGTTAATCTTAATCGTATAAATAAGGCATAAAACCCCTAAACTTATCTTAAGAGCATACTAGACTTATACTAAAGGCACTTAGAACTAAACGTTCCCGACATAAAGGTCCGAATTACATAAAATACAAATACGATACTCATAAAATACGAGAAATACGAATACAATACCCATAAAATACGAATACGATAAAACATAAAAGGGATACAATAGGGTCAAAACATAAACATAAATAAATAAAACGAATACGGGTCGTTAGAAGTATACCTAGAAATTCGCGAATGTCACAGTCTCCCCAAGTAAAAGAAATTTCGTCCTCGAAATTATCACTTGGTACTACTTCCGGGGGAAAGGTGAGGATACTTCCGCAGAATCTCATCTTCGCGTTCCCACGTGAACTCAGCTCCAAAGCGGGAATTCCAACGAACCTTGACAATCGGGATCTTACTTCGTCGTAGACGCTTAACATCACTAGCAACGATCGCGATCGGTTCTTCAACGAAATGAAGCTTATCATCAATCTGGAGTTTCTCAAGCGGAACTAATAACGTCTCGTCAGCCAGGCATTTCTTCAACTGAGATACATGAAATACATTATGTACGCTGCTCAGTTCTGCCGGCAAATCTAGTCGATACGCAGCTGGGCCGACGCGGGCTAAGATCTTGAATGGACCCGTGTATCTCGGACTCAGCTTGCTGCGCTTCTGGAATCGGACAACCCCTTTCCATGGAGATACCTTCAATAATACCATATCTCAAACACTGAACTCGAGAGGCTTCCTGCGCTTATCAGCATACTTTTTCTGTCGATCTCTTGCAGTAATTAATCGTTCCTTGATCTTGAAGATCTTGTCAGTGGTCTCTTGTATAATCTCCGGACCAGAAATCTGACTATCTCCAATTTCTGCCCAACATACAGGCGATCGGCACTTGCGGCCATACAAAGCTTCAAAAGGTGCACACTTGATACTCGTGTGATAGCTGTTGTTGTACGAGAACTCAATCAATGGCAAATGAACGTCCCAACTACCACCAAAATCAATTGCGTAGGCTCGTAGCATATCTTCCATGGTCTGAATAGTTCTCTCACTCTGACCATCGGTCTGCGGATGATAGGCGGTACTCATATCTAACCTTGTACCCATAGCAGTCTGGAATGTCTTCCAAAATCGTGAGGTGAAGCGAGCATCACGATCGGAAATAATCGATACAGGGACTCCGTGTTTCGATTCAATCTCTGCAATATATAAACGCACAAATCTGTCCATCGGATAATTCTCACGAATCGGTAGGAAATGAGCAGACTTCGTCAATCGATCAACAATAACCCAGATACTGTCATAACCACTCGAAGATCTCGGAAGCTTCGTAACAAAATCCATAGTAATACGCTCAGATTTCCACTCGGGAATCTTCGGTTGTTGGAGTAGCCCATACGGTTTCTGATACTCAATCTTCACTTTGGAACAGGTCAAACATCGACTAACATACTCGGCGATCTCACGCTTCATACCCGGCCACCAATAGAACTCTTTCAAGTCATGATACATTTTGTCGGAACCCGGATGGATGGAATAGTTAGACTTTGGGCTTCGTCCAGAATCAACTGACGGATACTAATCGGAACCCAAATACGCTCGAGGAAATACAGGACTCCATCCTCCTTCGGTTCTAATTCCAACGCCAACTTATACAACCTTTCCTCTTTAACACGGTCCTCTGTCATAATACCTTCCTGTGCTTGAATAATCCGAGCCTTCAAGCTCGTCTGAATAGATATCATCATAGAACGGATACGGACTGGTTTGACTGTTTCCTTACGACTTAGTGCATCAGCAACAACGTTCGCCTTACCAGGGTGGTAGCGAATGTCGCAATCATAGTCGTTCAATAACTCAACCCAGCGTCGTTGTGTCATGTTCAGCATCTTCTGATCGAATATGTGCTGAAGACTCTTGTGGTCGGTAAATACAGTACACTTGGTCCCATACAGATAATGTCTCCAAATCTTCAATGCGAATACGACGGCTCCCAATTCTAGATCATGAGTCGTGTAATTCTGCTCATGGACTTTCAACTGACGTGATGCGTAAGCTATAACTTTACCATTCTGCATAAGCACACAACCCAGACCCTTGTGCGAAGCGTCGCAATAAACAACAAAATTCTCGGAACCAACTGGCAGACTAAGAATAGGAGCGTCACACAACCGTTGCTTCAATACCTGAAAGGCTCTCTCCTGATCGGAACCCCAAACGAATGGTTCACTCTTCTGTGTCAACTTTGTCATAGGTGAAGCGATTTTGGAGAAGTTCTCGATGAATCGGCGATAATACCCAGCAAGACCCAAAAACGAACGGATTTCGGTCGGGGACTTTGGTGCAACCCAACTTTTAACAGCTTCAATCTTAGCAGGGTCAACGTGAATACCCTTCGCGATAACCACGTGGCCAAGAAATTGAACTTCGGATAACCAGAATTCGCACTTAGAGAATTTCGCATACAACTTTTCCTTTCGAAGCACTTCTAGAACAAGACGCAAATGCTCTTCATGTTCCTTGCGACTTCGGGAATAGATCAGAATGTCGTCGATGAATACGATAACGAATTTGTCAAGATACGGACGACAAATACGGTTCATTAGATCCATGAATGCTGCAGGGGAGTTTGTCAGACCAAATGGCATCACCATGAACTCATAATGACCATATCGAGTACGAAAAGCGGTCTTAGGTATATCATCTTCCTGAACTCTCAACTGATGATAACCAGAGCGAAGATCGATCTTAGAGAAATAGCAAGAACCCTGAAGTTGATCGAATAAGTCGTCAATACGAGGAAGGGGATAACGGTTCTTCACAGTCAGCTTGTTTAACTCCCGATAATCAATACATAAACGCATGGAGCCATCCTTCTTCTTAACAAAGAGGACAGGAGCACCCCACGGGGAGAAACTAGGACGGATAAAACCCTTATCGACCAGTTCCTGAATTTGTTTCGACAACTCTAGCATCTCGGAAGGAGCCAAACGATACGGAGCTTTAGCAACAGGTGCTGCTCCAGGAACAAGATCAATACGAAAGTCGATTTGTCTCTGGGGAGGAATTCCAGGTAAATCTTCGGGAAAAACGTCAGAATACTCACGAACAATCGGTACACCATCAATCTTTATCGTAGAATCTTTCTTCACCAAGTGAGCGAGATATAAGGAACAACCTTGACGGATATAGTCGCGAACCTTCAAACAAGAAATGACTTTAAGGCGTTTCCCTGTCTTGTCTCCGTGTACGTTCATCTGATCTCCATCCGGCTTCTGAACACGAATAAGCTTCTCATGACAAACTATTTCACCTCTATGCTTTGCTAACCAATCCATACCGATTACGACATCGAAACTACCGAGTTTCATAGGAATAAGGTCGATGGAGAAAGGAATATCGGCTAATACGAGGGGAATATCACGAATAACTTCTCTAACACAAGCACATCTACCATCAGCTATTTCTACCTCGTAAGCAGGCTCTAAAGGACTAGAAGCACGGTTTACTAAGGGGCGGAAATCACTAGATATAAAGCTTCTATCGGCACCCGAATCAAACAAGATAAAAGCAGGATAATCATCGACAAGAAATGTACCAGTGACTACAGCAGGATCCTGGTGAGCTTCAGAAGATTCCATGGAGAAAGCTCAGCTTTTGGCAGGATTTCCTCTTGCACTAGTACCAGCACCATGAGTAGGAAGGGGAGTAGGTGATATAAGCTTGGGACACTGATGACGGCGATGACCTACTTCTCCGCATTCAAAACACGCTCCAGTAGCCCTTCCACAAAACTGCTCAGTGTGGCCCAACTTCTTGCATCGTTTACAAACCCAGCAAGCCACATTTGCTGCATGCGCACTGCCGCATGTACCACACTTCGGGCGTCCGCCCTGATAACCAGCTCCAGAACCCGTCAAAGCATACACTTGAGGAAGTTGGGGTCTCTGATCCTGACCACGACTTCTCTTCCTCGAGTTACCCATATCCCTCCTATCAGATCTACCAGAATCTCTTCGGCTCACAACTGGCTGAAGAACACCACCACGGATCATACTTGCGGTCAACCGACCCGCAATATCAACCACACTCTGTAGAGTACCCGGTTGGTGAGAAATGATGTGGTCCTGCATAGTCTGGGGCAACCCTTGAGTGAAGCGTTCGATTCTCTCATTCTCCGTGCGAACCAAACGAGGAGCCAAAACACACAGTTCGTAAAACCGGTTCACATACCCGCGGAAATCAGAACCTTGCATAGTCAGGTTCCACAACTCATTCTCCAGCCTCTGCGTCTCAGATGACGGCACATACTCTTTCCTCATCATAACTTTCAGGTTTTCCCAGCTCATCAAGGTAACAACAGCTCGGCCCTGAACTCTTTTCACCGAGTTCCACCAGGTTAGGGCTTTACCCTGGAACAAGAACGTAGCATACTTAACCTTGCTTTCCTCAGCACATCCCGAAACGTCAAACACAGACTCCATATTCTCAAACCACTGCAGGGTAGCAACCGCATCCTCGGTACCCTTAAACTCAGTAGGTTTGCAATCCAGAAAAGTCTTATACGAACAGCCTCGGGGTGGATCCTCAATAACAATACTCGGTCCACCGACTCCCACGTGCACTGCTCTTCCCACATCAGAACCATCGCGCCCAGACGCCGTACCTTCTGATCCAATACCGTGCATCACAGGTTCTTCAAACCCTAAGTCGGCATCCTGCACCGGTGTCTCCTTGAGCTGTGCCACAATCACGGGTATTGCCGCTGCAATCTGCTCCGCAATCAACTGACTAATATTCGGAGTAGTGGTATTAGCATTGGGGACAGCAGTGGTATTCTGAGGCGTAGCACCCGCTCTCACACTGGCGCGACCTCGCCTCGTCGACCTTCTCGTAGCAGTGACGGCCGGAGTAGACCTAGTAGAAGCTCTCTTAGGCGGCATCTTCTACGAATGTCAAACAGAATAAATCAGAACGATAACCGGATGTGCGACTAAAACAAGCAGGCCTCAAAACATAAAATGCAAAACAAAAACACATAAAGCATACGAATCACATACAGGCCCACAAAAGAAAGAATTGCGCACATAGAGTAAATCAGATAGGTCTAAAAGCCTAGGTCATAGTCTAAGTGATTCCGTAAGGTCATTTAGTTCGCTATAACCATTGGCTCTGATACCAACTTCTGTCACACCCCGCAAAATGGCGGAACCGAGGTGTACAGAGAATACGGTATCAGAGATTCAAAGGTTACATCAACATAAGTAAACCATACATAATCAACATAGATAAAGAAGTTTAAAATAGCATACTTATTACAATCATCCGAAAATATCAAAATACGGCTACAACGTTTGGGATACTAAGGAATTAACAAAAGCAAAATAAATTCCATGCAAGTAATCCACGTAGCCAAGCAAGCATAACGTCAAAAAGTGTAACCTCATATCCCTGAAAAGCGTTAAAATACGACGTCAACATAAAGTTGGTGAATTATTCGCAATAATTAATAAAAACATAATAGTATAAAAGTTTCAAAATGTTTTGACCCAAAAATGATAAGATTTGAAGATAAGTCATTTGAAAAGTGATGTTTCAAAATATACGCAAAGTATACAAAACCTTTTAATAATATACTAATACAAATAGCATAAGAATGCCATAAATAATCATAAAAATACCATACTGGATAGATAATAGCTTTAGGTACATACGGTACACCTGAACCATAACAATACTGGCAACTAACCCCACCTAGTGTCTTAAGCTAGGTTGTCCTCGAAATCATCGGTCATAACATTGCTAACACGGACAGGGCGCATCCATCATCCATCGTGTTAACAATGAGGGTTTGTTAGACCCATATAGCGCTATATATATAAACCGGCGGCTAAAAGCTAACAGGTGTGTATACGGGGCCTTGTACTACCACAAAGGCGGTACAAGTTTGGGTAAGACTAACCTAAAGCATTCATATCCATAATACAATATCATACTATATATATCAAAAATACATTCATACAACGCTAATCATGCCCAAAAATATAAAAGCGGTAAAAAGGGCAACGAATAACTCACAGAATAGCAATGCAATCCAAACACGATACGTCGGGTAATAATATAATACGGTCAAGCTTCCACGTCTAAGTGCCCTAAACATCACGTAAATAAATATGTCTAAGTATCTCTAAGTCTAGTGGGGTATGCCTTAACGATTAACGTTTTATACGAGTTTAAAAATGACCAACAGGAACATCGGTTTAACAGAATTACAAACGTTTCGAAACTGCAGCAACGAGTTACGCTTCACGTAACTGGGAGTTACGTGCGTAACTCAGTTACGTGATACCAACACATTTACGTGACATGGACATAGTTACGGGCCAAAGTTTCGTGACACAGGGGTAGTTACGTGCTACAGTTACGGGTTCGTAACTGAGTTACGTTCCCGTAACACAGTTACGTGACGTAACTGGGTTTTACGAAAAATAGCTTTCGGGATACGATTCTGAGTGTTTTTAGGTGTCAAAATGATCGAATATCGAAATCCTATGTCCAGAATACGTTTAGGTAAATAATCCCTCATTAAAATTCGGGTTTTGATGGTAAAAAGTGATGTTTTGAGATAAATCTAAAATAAATAAAGTTTAAAACAAAATCTAAGAAATACTTACCCGATCAAGATGAAATTTGGAGGAATGATAAAGATGAACGTGGAGAACGATAAACAAGCTTCAAAATCGAATTCCGACGGTCGGATTTTGAGATATTTTAGAGAGAAGTGTGTGTGTTTGTGTGTGTTTTCTAGAGAGAGAAAGGAAAGGGTGAAATGGTGAAGATGGGTAGGTGATAATGGAATAAGACAAAATGTTGCTAATCCCTAGGTAGGTCTAATAAGACGAAAAAGTTGGTGGAGGACTATTTTTTTGATAGAAAATCCCATAGGACTAGGTTTGTAATAAAAATTCTGGAAGGACTAAAATTGTAATACTTTTTAAACGTTAATCTTAATCGTATAAATAAGGCATAAAACCCCTAAACTTATCTTAAGAGCATACTAGACTTATACTAAAGGCACTTAGAACTAAACGTTCCCGACATAAAGGTCCGAATTACATAAAATACAAATACGATACTCATAAAATACGAGAAATACGAATACAATACCCATAAAATACTAATACGATAAAACATAAAAGGGATACAATAGGGTCAAAACATAAACATAAATAAATAAAACGAATACGGGTCGTTAGAAGTATACCTAGAAATTCGCGAATGTCACAACGTAGTCTTCTGTTAGATTTGGTTTAGTTCATAATTTCGTTGAAGCATTACATTTCGTGAACGTAACTTATTTGCTAGTTTGCTAACTAGGGTGTTGTTCTTTTGAACCAAAGGTTTTTCCTCTGAATCTGAATACCAGCTCTGAATAATCAGAGGTGGTCCAAAACTCTGAATCTGAATCAATATACTATGTTCTTTTTTCCTTCGTAATATCTGTTTTACTATATTAGTACTAAACTGTTTCATTTATAAACCGTCTTAAATAAAAACATTCATAAAAATGTTCAAACATAGTGGCAACATTTTTCAAATAAAGATAATATTCAAACAACATTTTAAACATTTTTGCATTAATTGTGCCACAAATTGATCTCGACAATTGATCTGTTGTATTTCCATGTGGTTGAACCTCGTCCGCATCGTACTCGTCCCCATCTTGTACATTCTCGTTAGCATGTACTTCACCTCGATCATATTCGGATAAAAAATCATCACTTAATCCTTCTTTTCGTATAAAAATATGAATAGTAAAGCATGCAATAGTAATATCTCTTTGTTTCACCAAAGAATACGGAGCCATTCTCTTCAAGATGGGAAAACTTGCTTTCAAAACACCAAAAGCACGCTCAATCACGTTTCTAAGTTTAGCATGAGAGTGATTGAACAAATTAATAAACTAATTGTCTAACATCAATTTCAAGATATAAAAATAATTAACAAAAGAAAAGTTCACATAAAAGTCAATGTAATAGTAGGAGTTTATATGCAATCGAAAACAAATACATATTAAAAAAAAAATTATCACCTAAATCTAACAAACAATCATCAATATCAATTTATATAACGAAATCAAGTGACAAACCATTGAAAAAAAATAAAAAATTACTTTAATTTAAGGATGTAAAACTTACTGGTGAAGAGAAAGAGGTAATCAGAGGTTTTTTATGTAGGGTTGTATCAGAGGTAAAAAGAGGTTTTTTGTCTCTAGTTGAAAAAAAAAAGAACAACAAAAAATTTAAAACCTCTGACCAAGTCAGAGGTCAGAGCCTATTAAGACTTTTTTTTCAAAAAAGAACAACACCTAGCTTTCATCTAATACACCTGCCGTTTAAAATTAAAAGGAAAACATTTTTCTTTACAAAACATATTTTTAACATGATTTTTTCAATTTTCAATTTTGGTATATTTTAAGTCCTAGTTCTATGTAGTCGTGTCGAAAAAAACCGAAACCGAAACCGATACCGAAAAAAAACCCAAAACCGAAACCGGTCCAAACCGGGTTTGACCAAAACCGGTTCGGTTTTGACCGAAACCGGCGGTTTGGAACCGGTTCGGGATATTGCATTTGAAATCGGGTTCGGACCGGTTTTTTGGGAACCGGTTTGGGGAACCGGTTTGCCAAACCGGTTTTGATAGGTAGCCGTTGGCTGATGTTTACTAGCCGTTAATATGGCCGTTTGAAGCCCTTTTTGACCGTTTTTTTTGCCTTTTTTTTTACCATTTTGCCATTCCAAATTTACTATAAATATGTGGTAGAGTTTGTGATTAAACACACACTTCTAACTCTCTCAAAACACTCTCAAAGCTCAAAAAAAGCAAAAAATACCTTCGAAAAACGTTTGAATAATTCTCAAAAAATCACCAACAATCTAATGGCAACTCAAAGCTCTACCGCTTCAACCGGTTGTGGTTCGTCAAATGAAAGAACGATCGTAGAGGTTATCCCAATAACCCGAAACCAAAATATTTGGCAACATTTTCGGATGGTGCTTTTGTCCGATCGCCAAACGATGGCGCATTGTAATCATTGCGGCATTTTTATGAAACATAATTCCAACTCGACGTTGAAGAATCACACCGATAAGCATTGTAAAGTTCTCCATAGAGTACCGGAATCGGGTCAATCATCGATGGGTGGAGACGGGAGTATTTTTGTTTATTCGGTGGAGAGGATGCGTGAAGAGTTTGCGGGTTTTGTGATTCAATCCGCCTTGCCATTCAATCACTTCGACAACCCGAGGTTCACTAGGGTGGTTCAAAAGTGCCTCCAACCGCGATATACTCATGTAAGTCGTAATACTCTTCGTAAGGATTGCTTAAGAATTTGGAAAAAAGCTAAAACAATGATATTACAAGGTTTTGAAAATCTAAATGCAAATGTAAACTTAACAACCGACGTTTGGTCGGCTCCTCATGGTTTGCCCGATTCATACCTTTGTGTTACCGCACATTGGTGTGATCCCGAATCGTGGCAAATGATGAAGAGGGTTATTTCTTTTGACCAATTTCCTTATCCTCACTCGGGTCATAACTTATTTCACATGTTAATGGATGTTTTACAAAGATATAATTTGGAACAAAAAGTATTTTCAATTGCATTTGATAATGCAAGTAATAATACAAACGCGGTGGGTAAACTAAAGCTAAAATACTTACCACCAATGAACGGTGACTTTTATCATGGTCGATGCATTGCACACATTATTAATTTGGTTGTACAAGCCGGACTAGAACTCACCGAAGTAAAAGACGCCATAAATGCTTATAGGAAAATGTTGCACGATATATTTTCAAACCGCAAAAGTAGATACAAGGCATATATGAAACTTTGTAAGGAAACGAATTCCGTCTTTTTGGCACCTAATTGGGATGTTCCTACAAGATGGAATTCGACCTACAATATGCTTATTTGCGGTTTACGGCAACAAGGTAGTTTAACTTTATTTCATGGTGACTTAGTGGTAGCGCATCGGGGTATTGAAGCATTTCCGAGTGATAATTGGCAAATTATTCGTAAAATAAGTGAATTGCTTAAAGTTTTTAAAACCGCAACAACTTTGTTATCGGGTGTTTATTATCCCACGAGTCATTTAGTCCTTAAACAAGTATGTTTTATGGCTACAAAGTTAGACGATTATGAGTTTAAAGGTCCTTTCTATAAGTCAATGGTAGCCCCGATGAAAGAAAAAATGAGAAAATATTTTTCTAAATTATCACCTTTAATTACCGTTTCCGCCGCACTAAACCCGTGTTTGAACAAAATTGGGGTGGAATACAATATGAGTATAATCTTTGAAAAATTGAATTGTGGTTTGAACGACCCATTATTTGTCGATAACGCCATAAAAGAATTTCATGAATCTTTTAAAGGGTTATTTGGTGTTTATTTTAACAAGTATAGAACAACCGGTTTGGGTGAATCAAGTTCTAGTTCTATGGCCTCGACCTATGAAAACTATACAAGTGGGGACCCGTAAATTGACATGTATAACCAATTAAGACGAGAAGGCATTAAACGTGCTAGGGGGAAGGGGGGGTGACCAAACTAATACCGAATATGGGAGGTATACGGGAACGGATTTTTTAGCCACTATGGGGGTTGAAGAATTCACCAACTTTGAGGTTTTGGCTTGGTGGAGAGCACGGGAAGCTCAATATCCCGTTCTATCCGCCATGGCCAAAGATCTACTAACCTCCCAAGCTTCTTCGGTAGCTTCGAAATCCGCTTTTTCTCTTAGTGGCAGGGTATTATCTTTACGAAGAACAAGACTCACACCGACGGCATTGGAGATGTGCATTTGCTTGAAGGATTACTTAGACGCCGCCCAACGTACACAAGACCACCAAAATCTTGAAGGTGAACTAGATTATGAAGGCGAAGTACTCGATATCGAGGTGGAAGAAGGAGTTGCAATATCACTTTCCGATGAAGAAATCGCTTTTGACGAAGCTAACCGAGCATATAGCTCCGAAGAAGAAGTTCCCGTTCAAGATGAATTTATTCAAGTAGACCCACAATGAGAATGAAGAAATATGAAGATTGGATGAAGACGAAGACGAAGACGAAGATGACTTTCCAATGTTATTACTTATTAGTACTTTTTCCGCTTTGTTTATTAATTGTCGAATTATGAAACTTTGAATACGATTTTTATTAATTTCCGCTTTGTTTTAGTAGAATACGATGTTTAAAACCGAACATTTTTAAGCTGTTTTCCCGTGTGACGGGCGTCCCACATAGGGGACCCGCTTAAAATTGACGGGTGTTCCAACCATGTGACGGGCGTTCCAGACTGGTTGTTATTTGGCAAATCGGGTATGACGGGCGTCCCAAACCTGGGACGGGCGTCCCTCGCTAACCGGTTTGGAACCGGTTTCTAACCCGAACCGGTTTGGAACCGGTACGAACCGGTTTGATAGGTTTGTATATTTCGAACCGAAAAACCTATAGGAACCGAACCGGTTTGGAACCGAAACCGGTTTCATAGGTTTGACCAGAAACCGGTTCAGTTTTTAAACCCGGTCCAGTTCGTGGTCAAACCCGATTTTGACACCTCTAGTTCTAAGTAATTCTTGGCCTTCGTTAAGTCATGGGAGTGGCACATGCAATTAAAGTTGTTTAGGTTATATGTATACTAAGTATATTTGGTTGATACATAGGCTTTAATTTTGACTTCTATTAATTTGATTTTTATTTGTCGAAGATTAAGTTTAGTTTAATAGTTTTTGATCTTTTAGGTAGAGTTGTCTTATTAATTTTGATCATACATTTTAAATTTCATAAATACCCTTAAAAATAATATTTATAAAAATTGCTAAACATTTTATTAATATATGACGCAATTGTAACTCGATGTTATTCTTTTTGTGTTTATATACACATTTTTGTTAGATTGCCCACTAAGTTTAAAATCAACAAATACTCTTAAACAAATTTATAATCACTCTCTTTTCCTAACATTCTTTAGCCTTAAAAAAATTAGTGTGTGATTAAAGATAAATTTTGATGAAATTATTAGTTAATAAAGAAGAAAATAATATCTTCCATCTACATACATAAAAAATTAATAATTAAACAAAAACCTCTGAATAAACTAAGTTTAAAATCAACCAATACTCTTAAACAAATTCATAACTACTCTTTTTTTCTTATATTCTTTACTCTAAACAATTAACGTGTGATTAAAGATAAATTCAAATGAAACTATAATTATATTTAATAAAAAAGTAAAGAATACATTTCCTCTATATACATTAAATAATTGAACAAAAAGTTTATGTACATCTATACAAATTTATAAAAATATGTGTTACTTTTCTCAATAATTGAAAGCAAATCGATGATTACAACCAAATAGAATTATGATAAAAACTTTGATAAATAAACCACGTCTTGAAACACATTTTTGCCACCACCACCTTCTTCGGCTTCCATATTCTTTTCTTTTCCTTTTCGTTTTTCAAGATCATTTTGATAGTTTATGTTCATAATACTTTTCTCTTCTTTATTAAGAAAATATGGTTTTAATAAGTTTGACAATTTATAATGTTTAGTTTCTAACATTTATACTTAGATTTTTGATAGAATAAAATATATAGTTAATAGAATTTAATACTATAACTATTATCTAGAGTCAAAATAGAGTTGTTTTTAATCATTTAATTTAAAACAATAATTTTTGACAAAACTTTTTAATATTTCATATTTTTAAACTTAATATTTATGACAAAACTTTTTAGGCTTTCATATTTTTGGACTTAGTATATTGATTATATAATATTAATTACATAAACTTATTACATATAGACTTAATTTTCAAGTATTTTTATTATTTAGTTAATAGAATTTAATATTAAAATTATTATATAGAATCATAATAGATTTATTTTTAATTATTTAAAACAATAATTTATGACAAAGCCTTTCAAAATTTCATATTTTTAAATGTAATATTTATAAAAAAAGCCTTTTAGTCTTTCATATTCTTAAACTTAGTATATTGATTACATATTATTTATCAACTAAACTTATTACATAGACTCAAAAAATTAAATACTATAATTATTATATAGAGTCATAATAGATTTATTTTTAATCATTTAAAACAATAGTTTATGACAAAATGTTTTAATCTTTCATATTCTTAAACTTAATATTTATACAAAAAGATTTTAGTCTTTCATATTCTTATATTTAATTTATTGAATTGATATTGATTATATGATATTTTTCTAAACTTATTACATCCCGTCTTTCATATTCATAAACTTAATACATTGATTATATGATATTTATTACTTAAATTTCTTGGGATCAATTTTTAAGTATTATAGAAGATGATATTTATTACCTAAATTTATTTCATTGACTCAATTTTTAAGTATTATAGATGAAAATCTAATGTTGACGAGTACTTGGTATTCCCTTTTGTACGGTGCAATCATGTGGAGAGATTGCAAAAGTTGACTTCAATTGTCAAACGATGTTTTTTTTAACAGTAGAATTATATTAAGCAAACTACCATAGAGCTAGAATGACGAAAAACGTTACAAAAGATTGGAGACGACTGCATATGGGTCACAAAGTACATTCCAACATCGACCACAAATCCAAATAAACATAAGGAAATTGACAAAATATGTTTATAACTAAGTGTTTTCCATTCAAGAAAGTTACATCGTTGGTTTAATCTGTTGAGTAAGCCGTGTAACTTTAGGTAATTTATGTTTTAATCGATCTATTGGTAGGTCTCAACTTCGATTCCCACCGGTTTCGGTTCTTTATAGTCTCGCGAAGATCTAATGCAAAGATGTGAAGTATTATAGCATAGCGAGACAGACTTTAAAAGTCTCTAATCCACTTGTTCAAGGCTCCATAAATATCTTGAATACTTTTGACTTAATGAATTATTTGTGCTTACAAAGATTACCACTTGTATGGTCATAAAGATTTGGAATGAGTCAAATGCTTGGTTATTAAACATTGCTTTATGTAGGATGCAAGATCAAACTTCTCTTTATATTTGAAAAGTATATTGTAACTAGACTACTCACATGTTAATTATGAATGTTGACTATGTATAATTAATATTCATTAACCGTGTTCCATACTTTAATTTATTATTATATATGATCCAATTTGTCATGGTTTTCTATTTTGAAGTATCGATCTCAGTCGTTTAAATCATCTTATACATCTATACCCGTTTACATGGTCAAGGAAATCCACAATAAGTATGCAAAAAGAACGAAGAATTCCCCGGCTCGTGTATGTGACTTTCATGGTCTGTCAAGAACTGTATCTATGGTGTCTCACTTTAGTGGATTTGAACACATGATTTTTTGGGTATGTTAAACAAGTTCAGCCACAAGAAGTTTTAGAGGACAAAACTTTCCCCTTTAGTTTTACACTCTACGTAACCATTATGTTTAAAGTTATGTTAGATAATACTCCGAAATTGAGCATACTACATAATCTTAAAATGATTAATACATATATTACATTGTAGTTTAAACGTTGTATATGAATTATAGATCGGATCCATTTAATATTCAACTTTGAGAAAGTTGTTTGTTAGTTTATCTTGTATTAATCTCTAGAGCTTATTGCATATAAAGAATGATTTTGAAGAAGAAATGGAAATGTTAATCCAAAATACCAATCAACTTGCTAAAATAGGAATAGGTGTGTATAATTGTATCAAACTTTAGTAGATATCTATTATACGTGTTAAATTTTAAATGAGTCTATTGTATAAACTGTTGGGTGCAAACCCATGTCACACATCAATGAGAGTAAACTAAATGTTAGTATATAAAGCAATGAGCTCTACCATCTATTGTCAATTACTTTTAGAAAATGAACCTCACTATACTTATATAACTTCTTTTTATGGCGGTTATCGAACATGAAAGTTCTTTTATGATGGCGGACGTTCGATAAACTAACCACTATAATAAATAAGTGGATTTTCATTCGATAAGCCTTATTCCTAACTATCCTCATACCAAAAACCTTGTTTGCCAAACCCTCCATGTCGAAAATATTCTCTAGCAAATCTCTAGTGTCTTTGATTTCATCGTTACTATTCCAAGCATTTACCTTTTTACATGTGTGTTCCCCTAGTGCTACCCTTTGATACCTAAACTAACTCGGTTTAGCCGCTATCCCATATTCACTAACCGATACACATCACCTTTTCCCTCATCACTACTCTCTTCATCTACCTCAACTTTGAGGTGATACTTGGTTAATTAACGTTGATCTCCTCGTGCTTTTACCGCAAACTCAACATGTTCCACAAAATCAGTAGAACCAATTTCTATATAGTCGTCTAAAGAGTAGACAAAACTCTTTTTCCTTATTCCATACTATTCCTAATGGAATATACATCATTTATACCACGGGCACTCTCTTTCTCGAACGTACCTAAAGATACCAAACTCCCCCTCAGCTCCGGAATACACACACCCTTGAGAAGATAGATTCAACGATCTTCCATATGACTCTCGTTGCCAAAGAGTTAGTCATATACAATGAATTTAACTTCAACTACGCCACACCTGCATACATCTCCTTTTGTAAATCCTCCTTAAAATTTTATCCCTTAGAAAACACCCTCATCCCCTACTTGCTCCAAAGTTACAAAACCCGTAACTTACCACACAAGAAACCCCAATTCAACTTTGAACACAAGAACCTTGTAACTTTCGGTTCCGTTACTTATCCTTCTTGGAATTGAAAAATTTCTCCCCAAGAACCACACCGTATTTTGATATCCAAGTAACCTAGATCACCTAAGAACCTTAGCAATACCCTCATTTCCTCGCTCTTTTACGATCCTTAGATAGTAATCAAACACCTCCACGAACCTTGTAAAATACGTAAACAATCTGGAACCCTAACTTGATACCCAAGTTAGTATTGCAAAACCCTAATTTAGTGGTAAATGTTTAACCCCGCAAACCCTAGTAACCTTATTCTTTCTTGCGGCTCAAGTAACGCCCCCCACAAAATAAACCCTAGATTTTGGTTTTAGAAACAACCCTACAAACACCTTATTTTTTGATAAACCAACCACAATATACCTTGGATTTAGGCAACCCACAAATCAACGCTACACAAGTAGGGGTGGCAATATTCGACACGACACGAAACCCGACCTGAGTCCGACATGAATATTAACGGGTTATGTTGTATACTCTCGACCCGCCAACCCGCTGACCCCCCAACCTGATAACCCCAATTATTTTTAGGTTAGGTTCGGGTTGGTCATTTGGTTAAATAGGTCGACCTGACAACCCGAACACTTTTATAAAGTATTTTTTATAAATAATAAAATATTAAATTTAATATACATTCTATCATATTTAACTAAATTAATCCTTTATTTTAATTTTAATGATAATAATTTATCTTCTTTTTATAATTTTTTTTCTTTAGAAACTTTCATGTTATCTTTTTCAAAGTTAGTGGTTACAAAAATAGAATATAAACAACTTATACTTTTCATTAATTTAACCCATTTTCACCTTATTGACCCGAAACCAACCCTTTGGCTAAAACTAGCTAGTCAATTCGCTAGCATGTATAGTAAACGGGTTACAAGGGTTAGGTTCGAGTTGAGTCTGACAACCTGATAACCCGAAACCGATAACCTGATTATGTTAATGGGTAAGGTTCGGGTTGAGTAATTTCAACCCACCAACCTGCTAACCCGAACCCGTCAATCCGAACCAGACCTGAATTTCCATCCCTATGCACAAGTATGGTCGAGAATACATAAGTATTTTTATGTTGTCTAGCTTAAAAGAACCACAGACCGTGGCTCTGATACAACTTATTGGAATTTCGACTTCCAACAACTATGAGAGATCCCGCGGAATATAAGAAACTAGTTTATTTTATAATGGTTGTTATCTAACAAGAAAGAAAGAAAGAAACCGAGAATTAGTCGAATGATTAGACGACTCTCATTGAGGAAAAAGAATTTGGTACAAGGATTTAGCCTCAACCTTCACCCTTTATATAGGTGAGGAGTGTATGATTTCATACTATAACTCGGTTAAAAATTCCATAAATTAATTATAATAACTTTACTTGAACTCCAAGTAATCATTCCTTATCTAAATAATGAAGGTCAGGTTAGATCATTACATTGTAGCGGTTTTTTAGGAAGGAAAATATCAACCGGTGGATAGCTAGACGCCTAGGCGGTTAAGTGAAGAGATCAAACACGAAGATTAGACTTTTAAATGAAACTAACTCTTGGATGGCAGAATTATGAACTTGTTTGAAAAATGATGACCCTATCCGCACGTAACACTTTTCCAAAGGACCTAAAATGACAGTCCGTGGATTGTTTTATAAATTACTCGAGGAGTTTTAGAACCGGCTAGTAAGATATATTATCTATGGAGATATATCATTTATATTAAGGAGATATTAATTAACTTATAGATAAATTCAAATATATATTATTTCCATTCTGGTTAACTAGTTATATAAGGGAAATATTTGTATTTTTCCAATGTTTCTAAGTGTATCGGGATCGATATCTAATGGTACTTGGCAAAAAAAACTAAATAATTAAAGATTATAAAAGGAGAGAAAATATATTTTCATATTATGAGGTCAACTATGGCACATGTGTATATATGAAAAGAGAGGTGTAAGGCTTTAGACCGAAAAAAAGTGGCACCAAAAAAAATGGTTCAAAAAGAGACGAGGCTTGGTAAGACAGAGAAAGGAAGAGGAGGAAAACTAGTTTTATTCGCAACTCAAACATTATGTGCTTTGTTTCTTTTTCGTTTGCTTTACATCGAAATCACCTTCAAGGGTACACCGTCTCAGCAAATAAAATGTAAGTTTTCTTCGAACTTATTATCGTCTTGATTTCTTCATGTTAATTGGTACGTGATCGACTTATATACGTTTGAATTCCAGTAGTGGATATTGTAGTTACAGGACGACAAATCTTATTAGATTCGAAGCCTACCACTGTTAAGAAGGATGCACGTATCGCGGTTATAAAGGATGCTAGTATCACTATGAAGAAGGATGATCATAATCAGTCCCTGCAGTATCTTTTAACACGACTAGTCGGAGGTTTCTCTTCTCTCTCTCTCGATCTCTATCTCACACACATACACACATACGAAGATTCAAAACTAAAAAACTTAAAACCATAATGAAAGCAAGACAATTGTTCATGCATGCAACATGATTAGATAAAAGAATTTTGGGAAAATTACTTGCATATCAAGGTTTTGTTTTAAGTGCTTAGTTATATTCGTTGATCAGTTCTTCGAAATTTTGGGAAAATTACGCCTAAATTAATTTGTTGAATAGGTTCTTCACAATACAATGTACAAATCACACATAATTTTGACCAGGATAGTAGGAATTTACCTCCCTTAAACCATGATTTCATTCGCTTTATATGAACCTAATTCACCATCTAACCAAATTTCGCGGACTTAACTAGATCCTCGCCGGTCATTGCAATCCTGTTGGATTTAAATTTATGGTTAGGTAATCCCCTTCGTGGTATAGGTTTGCGAGTAATTTTAATCAACCCTTTTAATGTTATAGTTCTACTTGCAATCTCCTTACTAGCTAGTTGTTGAAGTGTTAATCATACTCACTGAAAAAGACAATTGAAACTAAGCATACTTCTATATAAGATCAAGAAAAGTGACACTAAGTTGGCTTGTAACAAACTCAAAATTGTACACTGTGTTTAGTTGATGTTAAATTTCGCGCTATACTTAAATCTTTTTTCTCTTCTTTTTTTGCTACATAAAACGTAATGCACAAGCATGTTTTTAAACTTTTTTGTGGGACGGACCATCAAATGGCCTCACGGGGCTATATCTATGAATTGAACCAGGGAAAAAAAAATTTTTTGACCTTAACTCTTTCTCAGGATACCACCACCTGCACTCTCTCCCAGACAAAATGCCTCTCACTTCTGCATCTTAAATGGAGATTGTATGTTCCAAAGTCATTGTCTTCGAATGATAAATTCAATTAACTTTAGATTAAAGGCCATAACGTTCCCCTTTCCGACCCATGTGCACAACTATATAGTTGCAATATTGTCATTTACGATCCAACTGGCGTAACGTATTGCTATTAACCAAATCTGTAACGATAAAATTTGTTTTCCACCCTATGCTAATGTGCTTAAAGATGGATCGAGTGATGGTGAAGAAAAGGTGCCAATGTGTTAACAAAATGTACCATGAAAATTAAGCCAGCTTTTATGTCACAATTGAATGTCAACTCTCTCTTATTATGTTATTTGAATTTCAATTTCAATATTACACGCATAAACCATGTTCTTGATTGAAACATCTCAACTTTATTATTAATTTGGAATGTTCCACCATTAACTAAAGTTTGAATTTGCAGGCCTAATTCTGTAAGTAACGTATTAACACAAATAACCTATAATTGACAATTATTTAAAACAAAACAATTATTTTATTTAAAAGTCGGACATAAGGAATTGAAGCCGGTGGGAATGACCCGTCACCTCCTTTGGTGACGGAGTATGATTGATAGAGTAGTAAAATAAACAAACCGATTTTGTTTTATTAGTTAAATTTAATGAATTTATTTTTGATTTGAAAACAGGTGAAGATCGGATCAAGCTTGAATCAACCGGCCTTGCTTGTGATAACACTTCATGGTCAATCGTTTGTGTAACAAACAAACCTGTCAAAATCGACACAAGCACAATGCAAGTACATCTTCAACTAAATGCTCAAAATACAACTACAGTCGTTCGACCATATTCAATGCAAGAAAGCCCCTACGTAATGAACTATATCACTCCAGTAACAATCACAAACACTAAACCAACTCGACCTACTTGTGATTATAACCACGAACACCCTGCAGTAGTCTTCTCAACAGGTGGATACACTGGAAACCTCTTCCATGAATTCAACGAAAACCTTATACCTTTATTCATTACCACTCGCCTTTTCCATTCTCGTGTACATTTTGTAGTTGTTGATCACAAACCTTCATTCATTCAAAAATACAGACGGATTTTCCCTCGCTTATCAAATCACGAAATCATAAACACCGCTGAGGATTCAAGCGTGCATTGTTTTCCAGGAGCTGTAGTCGGATTAAAATTTCACAAATTTTTAGGCGTTAACACATCCGAAAATCCACAAAATTACTATTCCATGCCAAATTTTCGACAATTCATCAGACAAACATATAAACTGAAAATGAAAAGCGTTTTTGATACTCAGAATCCGCCTGTATTACTTCTAATTTCACGTCAAAGAACAAGAAAGTTTCTAAATCAAGTAGAAATGGTGAAGATGATGGAAGAATTAGGCTTTCGAGTCATTATTGCAAGTTCAGATAAGGATATGTCGAACATTGAGAAATTTTCGCGTGTGATAAACTCTTGTAGTGTTATGGTGGGGGCACATGGGGCCGGTCTGGCTAATGAACTGTTTCTACCTGATGGGGGTGTTATGATACAAGTGAGACCACTCGGGTTTCAGTATGGTACAGATGCATTTTATAGTGAACCGGGTCCAGGGATGGGCTTAAGGTATTTAGAGTATTTAATTGAACCGAGGGAGAGTTCGTTGGCTGAGGTGTATGGTCTTGATCATCCCATTGTTGCTGATACAGCTTCTGTTGCTGCGAAAGGAGGATACGCAGCTGCACGTGAAATATATTTGAATAAGCAAGATTTGAGATTGAATTTGAATAGGTTTAGAGAAACACTTGTTGAAGCGTTAGGGTTTATAGGACGACATAAAGATGTTGCAAATGCTCGATAGCTTAATAAGTTTAAAATTCAATCGTACAAAAAAAAAGAAAAAGGATGAATGCCATCAAGTAGAATATTTGACTGATGTAAATTAAAGATTGCTTTTTGAAGCATACCTATTGACAAGTGAAAGATGTATATGTCATTTTTTTTTCTTTGAGAAATATCTTAGTGTTATCGTTGAGATGGAAATTCGTAATATGCTTCGACATGATATTTGTGCCATGTTAGGATAGACGGATGGTTATCTCAACCGTCTCCTCGGTTGAATTCGATCGCCTACCAATATTACCAGTAATATATAGTTATACCTGATTGTTATACCTTCACAAATGACCCTTAACAGAATCTATGATTCGTACCCTCAGAAAATTAATTGACGAAAAGTCAGAGTAAAACGTATGTGGATTCTCTATTTCGCAAATGGAACAAGCTTGTATCTCAAAATCAACATTGAATCATGGATGGTGGCTAACCGGTTGCTGTCAAGCTTGTTGGACCCATATTATTTGTGACCCTCATTGATCATTTATCCTTACTGATATGATGACTGACACTAACTGAAATCTGTGTCTAGTAAATATTCGATGGACGTATTTACCTTACCGACACTATAGATTTCCCATTAGGTGATCGGAACTAAAGAGAGCTTATAGTAAACACTTACTAAACACCAGGGACTAAATAATAAATACTCCTAACTTGAGTATCTATATAAGGACTAACATAAACCCAAATAAGGGTTGGTCAATTCCATTATCACCTACAAGTGTTTTCTCTCTATAACGGTTCTAATATAACCGGAACTCCATCCTAATACGATCATCTCAATCTGGGAATCATGTCTAACCTATTCAACAACATCCCAGGATCATCTGCAGGTATGTAAATAACATGAATCAATCTAATTTAATCCAACATGTGGTATCAGAGCCAATGGCTCGTGATTATCCATTGGTTCATGTTTATTTATCGCTTGGCTATTGCTATTATTGATTCTGCAACTTATTTGGCCGGCGAATTATGTTTTTTGGGTGAAAAATGGGATTTTTTGGAGCTGGTGGCGGCTGCTGCAACCCTAATTTCGACGAACTTCGTTCGTGCGAATGAAGGCTCATCCGTACGAACCTAATTTGTTCGTTCGTACGGATGAAGCCCTATACGTACGAACCTGATTTGTTCATTAGTACGAACCTGATTGGCTCATTCGTACGAACCTGATTTGTTCGTTCGTACGAATGAAGCCCTATTCGTACGAACCTGACTTGTTCATTAGTACGAATCTGATTTGTTCATACGCACGAACGTAACTGTTGATCCGTACGAATCTGGGCTAATACGTGCGAACCTAGGCTTACATTCGTACGAACTTAAACCTTACATCCGTACGAACCTAGGCTTACATCCGCACGAACCTGGACTTACATCCGCACGAACCTAGGCTCAGCCCCTTGACCCCGTAAGGGGCGCTGCCCCTTAACCCCGCAAGGGGGCGCAGCCCCCTTGACCCCTGCCTTATTTGTAGTGGTCACCTTATTTAGTCACCTTATTTATATGTGACCTTATTAAACTTATGCACTAATATTCATGTTTTCATCTTTTGTTGCCCAAAGGTCAAAGGTGATTCCTATGATTGCATTTTTCCTTTAGCATAATAAACACGTAGGATATTAATTCTGCCCAAAGGTGATTTAATATACTTGTGTGCTTTAAAGGATTCTTATTATGCCTTAAAACACGATGTTCTATTTTGTTGCCCAAAGGTCAAAAGACAAACGTTGTGTTGCATAAACCTTATGCTCATTATTTTACTTAGATATTAGTTATTTCTGCCCAAAGGTGATGTAACATCTAAGTAGAGCCTTACTTTAGCTTATTATTTTGGTGTTTTTTTTTTTTTGGCTTACCTATCACTTAGCTTCATTACTTATATTGTCTTAGTCTCAGGAACATTACTATTAGGTCTACTTATTTTAGACATTACTCTAGTTCTATTACTTTAAGGGACATTACTTAGTCTGCCTTATATAGCTAACTCTGTCACTCTAATATCTTCTATAAATCGTATCATAAATCTAAATCCTCCTTATTCTCCACTACAGTACCAAACTTCGGCATTGAGGCACTTACTGGTGCTAATTTCACTTCTTGGAAGGAGCAACTTAACTTAACTCTGGGAATGCTCGACATGGACTACGCTATTCGCCATGATGAACCCGCCGCTATTACTGTTGAATCTACTGCGACTCAGAAAGCGGACTTTGATAAGTGGGAAAGGGCGAATCGGCTGTCCCTAATGATGGTCAAGAACTCTATTCATTCCAGCATCCGAGGAGCTATCCCTGATAACGACAAAGTGAAAACTTACCTCAAATCTGTTGAGGATCACTTTAAGGGATCGTCTAAGGCAACTGCGAGTAGTTTAATGCTACAGATGCTAACCCTTAAGTATGAAGGTTCTAATGGTGTCCGTGAACACATAATGAAGATGGTTGATATGTCTCACAAGCTTAAGAACTTGGAAATGGAAGTCTCAGATGGCTTTCTTGTGCATTTCATAATGACTTCCTTGCCTGCTCGGTTCGACACTTTCAAAGTGAATTATAACGCTATGAAAGATAAATGGTCGATAAGTGAACTGATTGCTATGTGCGTTCAAGAGGAAGATCGTCTTAAGCACATTCAACCTGAAGCTGCTGTTCACCTTACTACCACTTCAAACTTCAAGAAGAGGAAAGGTAACTACAGTAACAAGACTGAAAACAAAGTCCAAAATCATGGTGCTTCTACCTCTGGCCCTAAATCCTCGACAAGCAATAATAACTGCAAATTCTGTCGCTCCAAAGGGCACGGACAGAAAGATTGCTCTAAATTCAAGGAATGGCTAGCTAAGAAAGGTAACATTCTTTACGTAATATTTGATTCCTTTACTACTGATGTTCCATTTAATACATGGTGGGGTGACTCTGGTTCTATGGTCCATGTGACCAATTCCTTACAGGGATTCCTTACAATCCAGAAGCACCTATCTCAAGATCCGTGGGAGTAACTTCATTATCCTTGTTTTGTATGTGGATGATATCCTACTTGCAAGTAACAACTTGGATTTGCTACATGAGTCGAAGCGGATGCTTTCGCATAATTTCGACATGAAAGATCTCGGTGATGCCTCTTATGTTTTAGGTATCGAAATAAATCGAGACAGACGTAATGGTGTTCTAGGTCTTTCCCAAAGGGCTTATATTGACCGTATTCTAGAACGCTATAACATGCAGCACTGCACACCCACTGTGGCTCCGGTAGTTAAAGGGGACGTATTTGGACCTCATCAAACACCGAGCACTGAAACTGAGAAGGCTGAAATGAGGATGATACCTTACTCATCTGTAGTTGGGAGCATTATGTACGCTCAGGTCTGTACTCGACCGGATATCGCTTACATCGCTGGTATGCTGGGGCGTTACTTATCTAACCCCGGATTAGCACACTAGAAAGCGGCTAAAAAGGTTCTACGATATCTGAAAGGGACCAAAGACTACAAATTAACTTATAGAAGAAGTGACAACTTGGAAGTAGTAGGTTATTCTGATTCTGACTTTGCTAAATGCAAAGAAGACCATAAATCTACTTCTGGGTATATTTTTATGTTAGCTGGCGGACCAATCTCTTGGCGGAGTCATAAACAGAAACTGACCACAACGTCTACTATGATGGCTGAATATGTTGCCGTTTATAATGCAACCTGTCATGGGATGTTGTTAAGGAACCTGATCAGTGGACTCAAACTCGTCAACTCAATTTCTAGACCATTGAAGCTTTACTGTGATAACTCAGCTACTGTAACTTTCTCGAACAGTAACAGTTCGACTGGCGCTGGGCTGTATCTCGACACAAAGTATCTGTTTGTACGCGAACGGGTTGAGGAAAATGTTCTTTGTGTTGAGTACATAAGTACACATGACATGCTAGCGGATCCGATGACCAAAGGTCTTCCTCCTAATATATTCGTAGGACACGTGTCGAATATGGGGCTTACAAAAGACTTAATTTAATAGCATTGTTGTACTTATTGGTCATTATTATTTATTAATGAAAATTTTCCTCCTTATTCAGATTTTGTTTGTCTATTATTTACACCTTATGCGCATAACTGTGTTGGACATTATTATAACAAAATTTGTCTTAGTTGGTCTATCATTGCTTATTCAGTTTTGAATTTGAGTCATAGTTTGACTAGTGGGGGTCCTGAGTAGATGTTCTTCTCTACGACTGTACTTATCAACTATGATTTCGGTTTTAAACAAAATGAGTATTATCTCGTACGGACTTATCAATACTCATAGATAAATGATCTACTCGGTCAAGTGGGAGAATGTTGGACCCATATTATTTGTGACCCTCATTGATCATTTATCCTTACTGATATGATGACTGACACTAACTGAAATTTGTGTCTAGTAAATATTCGATGGACGTATTTACCTTACCGACACTATAGATTTCCCATTAGATGATCGGAACTAAAGAGAGCTTATAGTAAACACTTACTAAACACCAGGGACTAAATAATAAATACTCCTAACTTGAGTATCTATATAAGGACTAACATAAACCCAAATAAGGGTTGGTCAATTCAATTATCACCTACAAGTGTTTTCTCTCTATAACGGTTCTAATATAACCGGAACTCCATCCTAATGCGATCATCTCAATCTGGGAATCATGTCTAACCTATTCAACAACATCCCAGGATCATCTGCAGGTATGTAAATAACATGAATCAATCTAAATTAATCCAACAAAGCTGCTATAACCTAGATTGGTGCGGAGCACATTTGTACACGATGAGGTGCCCGAGGCAACGCGCTAATTACTAAAAATTAACGAATTTGATAGCTTAGTCACCATCATGTTGTATTAGAAGCCAAGTGAAAACCTCTAAGTAAAGAATATGTGATGTCATCACAAATTAACAAAAGCATAAACATAATCACTAATTAACAAGAGCATGAGTTCAATTTAGCTTTTACGGTTCAAGTTTCGCTATCAGTCGCGTTTTGGCTAATTAGTAATACTTAATAATAAATATACGGTTGTTCAATTAATTAAGAAAGAAAAAGATATAATTGATGACGTGATTAAGACAAGCAAATGACAAAGAACACACATATATAAAAAGTAGTGACAGCTATTAAAATCGAAAAGGAAATAAAGTAATGAAATGAATAACGACCGCAATTTTACACAACAACACAACTATCATAAGCCCTACAAATATGTGTCGATACAGGTAGGTAGTTCCCTTAGTAATCGTGTGTTCAAATCTTGTTCTTCGTTCTTTGAAAAATAATTTGTACGTATAGTATTGGGATCATAAATCACCCAACTATTGAAATCTTTTCATTAAGCTAACCCAATCGGAAAATAGTTTTTTAGTCCATCCAAATATCAATTTTACCGTTGTTTATAAAAATTTTGGTGAAAACCTTATTGAAAACGAAAAGAAATTTATATTTGGATGACATCTAAAACAGTTCACAAATGAGGATGACCTCTATAAATTAACTAGCCAGAAACAAAATATTTAAGTTTCCTTAAGCCATATTTTCATGTGCTCGACAACGAATAGAATAAAATGATGAAATTTAGAATGTTCACTATTCGAGAAACAACATGTTGGGGTATATTTTAATTTTGATTGCTACGTAACTATCATGGTTTTCATAGATTCATGGGAATGGCACATGTAAAAAATATTAGTCTATAAATTAATATGAACGTTTAGAGTTAATGATCGACTACTGACTACTTAGTATTCCCGTTGAGTCCGGAACAAACCCTTACTACATGTGGTGTCATATGGCAGATGTCTGGTACATTTACTTATATTATGATTGGTTGAATAAAGCCGTTCACACTAACCGTTTAGGAAGATCAAATTTACAATGCAATTTCAAGTAATTTGTTGAAACACTTGTATATGGATACCTAGGGGTGTTCACTATTCGGACAAAACCGAATTGTTCAATTGGACATTTTAGATTGGACTATATGGTTTGGATTTTTGGATTTTTGGATTGGTTTGTTCCTTAACCGAATTATTATTTTGGATTTTGGTTTGGTCTTGGTTAATATGTTAAGAACCGAACAGTCCAAAAAAACCGAATAAAAATTTAGTAGTTTTTATTTAGTAAATATATATGTAAGCATTCTTAATAAGTTATTATATTTACCTCCTTTTATGTATGTATGGCTAGAAAGAAACTCTATTGGAAACTTCACAAATCTGTTTTATGTATGTATGACCAGAAAGAAACTCTATGGATAAACTCATGTACTCATACAGATAGTAGTTTGTCGTTTTGTAATTACATGACCGAAGTCTTATATTGTCGATGTACTTTGGCCATTCCGAAATTTTTTTATTGTTGTTTTTATAATTTTGCATGATTAAATATACCTATGTCAAAAACCGAATTATCAAACCGAACCAACCGAATTACAATTTGGTTTGGTTTGGTTTGGTTTTTAAGGTAGTTTGGACGGTTTGGTTTTATACTTTGCAAACCGAAAACCGATTGGTTTCATCTAATTGGTTCGGTTTAAACCGATCCAACCGAACGTACACCCCTATGGATACCCATTTTTCTTACTATAATATACCCGTACATATTAGTGTCTATATATGTATATTTATATTACTATTGTATGGTGTGATCGAGGGGTGAACACTTGTAATTCTCTGGAAAAATTTTTATGTTCGATTCTCAACTTTATTGGTCTCTTTGTCTTTCAAATTAAACTACATACAATCACTACACCAAATATAGGCTTTAGTGACGAATATTTTAGTAACAACTATTTTTGATCACTAATAACCTTATTTAATCATCATTAAAAAAAAAATTTCACTAAACTTTTAGTGACCAAAAAATGACTTTATTTGGTCCTAATAAAATGAGTGACGGACCTATAGTGACAAAAAATAACGACTCAAACTTGGTCATTAACATCATTAGTGACCAAATATTTGATCGCTACTGGTGTTAGTGATGATAAAGACCAAAGTTTGAGTCGTAACTAAAGATCATTTTTCTTCTAGCGAATTGTAACACTAAGACACTTGTATTTTCAGTTTTGATATATTTGTGCTTACAGAAACGGTTGGTATACAAGTATATATATAATATATAATTAGAGATCATTGTTGGATTAAAATAAGATTGATTCATGTTTATGACATACCTCCTGATGATCCTGAGATGTTGTTGAATAGGTTAGACATGATTCCCAGAATGAGATGATCGTATTAGGATGGTAATACGGTTATATTAGAACCGTTTAGAGAGAGTAACACTTGTAGGTGTTTGGGATAGAAAAGGATGAAGAATGAACCAACCCTTCTAAGGGTTTATTATGTCCCTTTATATACACACTCAAATTAGGAGTGTGTAATATTTAGTCCCTGGTGTTTATTAAGTGTTTACATTAAGCTCTCATAGTTCCGATCACCTAATGGGAAATCTATAGTGTCGGTAAGGTAAATACGTCCATCGAATATTTACTAGACACAGATTTCAGTTAGCGTCAGTCATCATATCAGTAAGGATAAATGATCAATGAGGGTCACAAATAATATGGGTCCAACATTCTCCCACTTGACCGAGTAGATCATTTATCTATGAGTATTGATAAGTCCGTACGAGATAATACTCATTTTGTTTAAAACCGAAATCGTAGTTGATAAGTACAGTCGTAGAGAAGAACATCTACTCAGGACCCCCACTAGTCAAACTATGACTCAAATTCAAAACTGAATAAGCAATGATAGACCAACTAAGACAAATTTTGTTATAATAATGTCCAACACAGTTATGCGCATAAGGTGTAAATAATAGACAAACAAAATCTGAATAAGGAGGAAAATTTTTCATTAATAAATAATAATGACCAATAAGTACAACAATGCTATTAAATTAAGTCTTTTGTAAGCCCCATATTCGACACGTGTCCTACGAATATATTAGGAGGAAGACCTTTGGTCATCGGATCCGCTAGCATGTCATGTGTACTTATGTACTCAACACAAAGAACATTTTCCTCAACCCGTTCGCGTACAAACAGATACTTTGTGTCGAGATACAGCCCAGCGCCAGTCGAACTGTTACTGTTCGAGAAAGTTACAGCAGCTGAGTTATCACAATAAAGCTTCAATGGTCTAGAGATTGAGTTGACGAGTTTGAGTCCACTGATCAGGTTCCTTAACAACATCCCATGACAGGTTGCATTATAAACGGCAACATATTCAGCCATCATAGTAGACGTTGTGGTCAGTTTCTGTTTATGACTCCGCCAAGAGATTGGTCCGCCAGCTAACATGAAAATATACCCAGAAGTTGATTTATGGTCTTCTTTGCATTTAGCAAAGTCAGAATCAGAATAACCTACTACTTCCAAGTTGTCACTTCTTCTATAAGTTAATTTGTAGTCTTTGGTCCCTTTCAGATATCGTAGAACCTTTTTAGCCGCTTTCCAGTGTGCTAATCCGGGGTTAGATAAGTAACGCCCTAGCATACCAGCGATGTAAGCGATATCTGGTCGAGTACAGACCTGAGCGTACATAATGCTCCCAACTACAGATGAGTAAGGTATCATCCTCATTTCAGCCTTCTCAGTTTCAGTGCTCGGAGTTTGATGAGGTCCAAATACGTCCCCTTTAACTACCGGAGCCACAGTGGGTGTGCAGTGCTGCATGTTATAGCGTTCTAGAATACGGTCAATATAAGCCCTTTGGGAAAGACCTAGAACACCATTGCGTCTGTCTCGATTTATTTCGATACCTAAAACATAAGAGGCATCACCGAGATCTTTCATGTCGAAATTATGCGAAAGCATCCGCTTCGACTCATGTAGCAAATCCAAGTTGTTACTTGCAAGTAGGATATCATCCACATACAAAACAAGGATAATAAAGTTACTCCCACTGATCTTGAGATAGGTGCATTGATCCACTTGATTCTTTAGGAAGCCATCAGATTTTACGACTTCATCAAATTTAAGGTACCATTGTCGTGATGCTTGTTTCAACCCATATATCGATTTATTCAACTTGCAGACCATGTGCTCTTTACCTTCTGGAATAAATCCTTCAGGTTGCCGCATGTATACGTCTTCTTACAAGTCACCATTTAGGAAAGCGGTCTTGACATCCATCTGATGTAACTCTAAATCATAATGAGCTACGAGTGCCATGACGATCCTTAGGGAATCTTTACGAGAGACAGGGGAAAAGGTCTCTTGATAATCAATTCCTTCCTTTTGAGTAAAGCCTTTTGCAACCAGTCTGGCCTTATAGCGTTCGACGTTTCCATTCGGGTCTAATTTGGTTTTGAACACCCATTTACATCCAATTACTTTGGATCCTTTAGTGAGTGGAACCAATACCCAAACGCCATTACGCTCCATGGATTTGAGCTATTCAATCATGGCTTCAATCCATTTAGCGGCCTGATCACTATTCATAGCTTCTCGGTAAGAGGTTGGATCAGTAAGTTTCCCAATGTTTTCGACTTCAGCCAGATAAGTTTCGAAATCATCAAAATTAGTGTTTCTGCGAGCCCTTGATGATCTCCTGAGCTGAATTACGGGTTCTTCAGGAACAAGCGGTTCTTCGGCGTTTAGATTAGGAGGCATAGGAGGTTCAACCGGTTCATTAGGAGATCCGGGTATATCGGGAGCAGCGTTGGGTACAAGAGGAATTATCGGAGGAATCGTAATAACCGACGAATGGTTTCCCCCCGCTTCTTGTACTTCTTGCAAATCTAAATCAGGATTTGTCGTGCTCCCACTGATCTCTGAATTTTCGAGGAAAGTGGCATGTTGCGTATCTATGATGCGGGTAGAGTGAGAAGGACAGTAAAACCGATAACCTTTTGAGTTCTCGGGATAACCAATAAAGAAACATGTAAGGGTTTTAGAATCCAGTTTCTTTAAGTTAGGGTTATAGACTTTTGCTTCGGCAGGACAGCCCCATACTTTCTTATATTTTAGACTCGGTTTCCTACCTGTCCAGATCTCATAAGGAGTTTTAGGGACAGATTTTGATGGAACCCTATTGAGTATATGAACAGCTGTTTTTAAGGCCTCAGTCCAAAGAAATTTGGGTAGGTTAGTGTTGGCGAGCATACTTCTCACCATGTCCATTAAAGTTCGGTTTCTCCTTTCAGCAACACCATTCTGTTGAGGAGAACCTGGCATGGTGTATTGGTTAATTATGCCCTGTTCCTTGCAAAAATTATAGAAAGGACCAGGAGCTTGACCAATATCAGTATGTTTACCGTAATACTCACCTCCCCTATCTGATCGGACAACTTTTATCTTATGATCAAGTTGGTTTTCAACCAAAGTTTTATAATCGACAAAAGTTTGTAAGGATTCAGATTTTTCTTTAATCAGATAAAGGTGCATATAACGTGAATAATCGTCAATGAATGTAATAAATGATGTATGTCCTGTTATTGATGCGGGATAGGGGCCACTAATATCAGTATGAATTATTTCCAACAAGTTGGAACATCTGGTGGCTCCTTTCTTATTCCCTTTAGCCATTTTGCCTTTGAGGCATTGAATACATGTTTCAAAATCACTAAAATCAAGAGAGGGTAATATTCCTTCTTTTACGAGTCGTGTCATGCGATCTCGTGAGATGTGGCCGAGACGTTTATGCCACAATGTGGAGGAATTCTCTGCTTGTTTAGGTGATTTTGTCTTTGTTTTAGTTATGTCATCAATATTAAGAGACAACAAAGACTGTGAGAAGTTATGATCTAGTTCTAATTTATACAGTAATCCATCCAAAAAACCACAACCAAACAATTCATTATTAAGAGTAAAAGTGATCCTGCCACCACCATGAGTAATTACATAACCTTCAAGATCAAGTCTAGATATAGATATAAGGTTCCGAGTAATTCTCGGTACATATAAGGTATCTATTAATCTAATACACTTTCCGGTATTCATATGTAAATTTAAAGTCCCCATGGCTTCGACATCTAAGAGATCACCATTTCCAACTCTAAGCTTTCTTTGGTCCTTTTGTAGCTTCTGGATTGTAAGGAATCCCTGTAAGGAATTGGTCACATGGACCATAGAACCAGAGTCACCCCACCATGTATTAAATGGAACATCAGTAGTAAAGGAATCAAATATTACGTAAAGAATGTTACCTTTCTTAGCTAGCCATTCCTTGAATTTAGAGCAATCTTTCTGTCCGTGCCCTTTGGAGCGACAGAATTTGCAGTTAGTATTGCTTGTCGAGGATTTAGGGCCAGAGGTAGAAGCACCATGATTTTGGACTTTTGTTTTCAGTCTTGTTACTGTAGTTACCTTTCCTCTTCTTGAAGTTTGAAGTGGTAGTAAGGTGAACAGCAGCTTCAGGTTGAATGTGCTTAAGACGATCTTCCTCTTGAACGCACATAGCAATCAGTTCACTTATCGACCATTTATCTTTCATAGCGTTATAATTCACTTTGAAAGTGTCGAACCGAGCAGGCAAGGAAGTCATTATGAAATGCACAAGAAAGCCATCTGAGACTTCCATTTCCAAATTCTTAAGCTTATGAGACATATCAACCATCTTCATTATGTGTTCACGGACACCATTAGAACCTTCATACTTAAGGGTTAGCATCTGTAGCATTAAACTACTCGCATTTGCCTTAGACGATCCCTTAAAGTGATCCTCAACAGATTTGAGGTAAGTTTTCACTTTGTCGTTATCAGGGATAGCTCCTCGGATGCTGGAATGAATTGAGTTCTTGACCATCATTAGGGACAGCCGATTCGCCCTTTCCCACTTCTCAAAGTCCGCTTTCTGAGTCGCAGTAGACTCAACAGTAATAGCAGCGGGTTCATCATGGCGAATAGCATAGTCCATGTCGAGCATTCCCAGAGTTAAGTAGAGTTGTTCCTTCCAAGTAGTGAAATTAGCACCAGTAAGTGCCTCAATGCCGAAGTTTGGTACTGTAGTGGAGAATAAGGAGGATTTAGATTTATGATACGAGTCTTAGAAGATTTTATAGTGACAGAGTTAGCTATATAAGGCAGACTAAGTAATGTCCCTTAAAGTAATAGAACTAGAGTACTGTCTAAAATAAGTAGACCTAATAGTAATGTTCCTGAGACTAAGACCATATAAGTAATGAAGCTAGTGATAGGTAAGCCTATTAAAAAACACCAAAATAATAAGCTAAAGTAAGGCTCTACTTAGATGTTACATCACCTTTGGGCAGAAATAACTAATATCTAAGTAAAATTATGAGCATAAGGTTTATGCAACACAACGTTTGTCTTTTGACCTTTGGGCAACAAAATAGAACATCGTGTTTTAAGGCATAATAAGAATCCTTTCAAGCACACAAGTATATTAAATCACCTTTGGGCAGAATTAATATCCTACGTGTTTGTTATGCTAAAGGAAAAAATGCAATCATAGGAATCACCTTTGACCTTTGGGCAACAAAAGATGAAAACATGAATATTAGTGCATAAGTATAATAAGGTCACATATAAATAAGGTGACCACGACAAATAAGGCAGGGGTCAAGGGGGTTGCGCCCCCTTGCGGGGTTAAGGGGCAGCGCCCCTTACGGGGTCAAGGGGCTGAGCCCCTTGCTGGGATCTGTAGTCATCCGTACGGATGAGATTATATTCGTACGGATGAGTATTGATTCGTACGGATGTAAGTCCAGGTTCGTGCGGATGTAAGCCTAGGTTCGTACGGATGTAAGGTTTAAGTTCGTACGGATGTAAGCCTAGGTTCGCACGTATTAGCCCAGATTCGTACGGATCAACAGTTACGTTCGTGCGTATGAACAAATCAGATTCGTACTAATGAACAAGTCAGGTTCGTACGAATAGGGCTTCATCCGTACGAACGAACAAATCAGGTTCGTACGGATGAACCAATCAGATTCGTACTAATGAACAAGTCAGGTTCGTTCGTATAGGGCTTCATCCGTACGAACGAACAAATCAGGTTCGTACGGATGAGCCTTCATTCGCACGAACGAAGCTCGTCGAAATTAGGGTTGCAGTCCAGCCGCCACAGGTCCAAAAAATCTCATTTTTCACCCAAAAAACATAATCCGCCGGCCAAATAAGTTGCATAATCAATAATAGCAATAGCCAAGCGATAAATAAACATGAACCAATGGATAATCACGAGCCATTGGCTCTGATTCCACATGTTGGATTAAAATAAGATTGATTCATGTTTATGACATACCTCCTGATGATCCTGGGATGTTGTTGAATAGGTTAGACATGATTCCCAGAATGAGATGATCGTATTAGGATGGTAATACGGTTATATTAGAACCGTTTAGAGAGAGTAACACGTGTAGGTGTTTGGGATAGAAAAGGATGAAGAATGAACCAACCCTTCTAAGGGTTTATTATGTCCCTTTATATACACACTCAATTTAGGAGTGTGTAATATTTAGTCCCTGGTGTTTATTAAGTGTTTACATTAAGCTCTCATAGTTCCGATCACCTAATGGGAAATCTATAGTGTCGGTAAGGTAAATACGTCCATCGAATATTTACTAGACACAGATTTCAGTTAGCGTCAGTCATCATATCAGTAAGGATAAATGATCAATGAGGGTCACAAATAATATGGGTCCAACAATCATAAAATTAGTCAAATACTTGGTTATCAAACTTTTCCTGATATTAATCTTTCTTTTTCAACTCCATTCATGTAACCAGCTTCCTTCACGTTATAAAAGTTGACTATTTATTAAATTCTTAAACCGTGTTTTTTGATGAAATTCCATTGGCCTCAATTTCAAGTTTGAAATGTGGATCTATGTATTATGGTTCATTTTTATTTTCGAAACTGAATAATGTACTTAGGGTCAACAAAATCTAGTCTAAATACTATACAACAAATATAAGTTCTATTCATTGACATATATCATTGAATTACCACCAAAACAACAAGTGCATGTAGCGATGTATTAATTTTTCAAAAAGCCAATCGATCGGTTCTCACACAACTATTTACATGGTCTCTAAGAAGATTTGAACTGCCAACCTCAACCAAAAAGGAGACATTATATTCACATTATTTACCGTCAGACTAATAACCATTTGTTTAGTTGGTGAATTTACGAGACATTTGGATCTACCATAATTTATAACTATGTTGTATCTTAGAAATAAAGCACTACAAATAGAAGAAGTCATTTACGTACGTTTTTATTTCAAAAGAATTAGGGGTGAATTAGTGTTATCATATCTATCTTATCTCAGAAAAGACAAACCATTTATTGAGTTATAATCCCACATGCAATTAGAAGAAAAGAAATAAGATTAAAAATTAAAAAAAAAAGGAAAAAAGGAAAAAGTCTTCACATTGAGGTCAATATATATATGAAGAGAATAGTGTAAACTAATTAACACAAAATTGCAAAAATGGTTCAAAAAGAGACAAGTCTTGGAAAAATGGAAAAGGGAAGAGGAGGAGGAAGGATGCTTTTATTTGCAACTCAAACACTTTGTGCCTTTTTCCTTTTTCATTTGCTTTACGTCGAACTCTTCACCTTTAAGCCTACCTCGTCGCAACAAATAGTAAAACGTAAGTTCTCATTATTTCGTTTTGTTGTCATTTTTCCCTACTACTTCTATGGGTCATAGTTACTATGTACGCGCGTTCTATTTTGCAAATGTGAATGATATATGATAAGTTGAATGTATACCGATACATATTTGCAGTTTTAGGGAGGCAAATATTGTCCGAATGGAAAGCTGATTTGAACATTGCCGTCAAGAAGGATGATCAGCACCAATCTTTGGAATATCTTTTATCAAGACTAGTTGGAGGTCACTCTCTCTTCCCTATGCACATATTACTGTCACATATATCAATTATAAGTCTGAATTATATATTTAAACAAAAAAATTAGCGTACGTTCTTGATTAACTCCCACTCTTATTTACAATTCTTCGTTGTTAAACGTTACTATGATGAAGGATAGTAGGTCACCAAATACAAACTTGAAACTTGAGATCAGGGACTTACTTGCACCTCAGCTGATTGCTGTCCATGATCGTTAACATAACCATCTGAATATTGAACGTGCATATATACTAACGGATTTTCTTTACTACTTAATTTCTACGTAATTTATAATATTTTGTTAGTTTTTCAGTAAATTTGTCAGTTTTTCAGATCGCTAATAAAACTTTGTTAGTTTTACAGTAATTTTGTTATTTCCTTCACCAAAAGATGACTTTAGTACACACAAATCGTAATATTTGCTACTCAAGGCAGCTCCTCCTCGAGTTGAACAAAATATTATGTTGTTGAACTAACTAACCAAGAAAAGTTGTATTAAATGATCGAGTAAATGACATGATTTTCTTTTTCCACCTGTTCATATGCACACATCATCTCATTGTTTTCTAAATTAGATATGTTTAAATCATGAGACCCTTGTGATACGTTTAAAAGAAAATAACATAACACTTTATTATTAGGGAAAGTAATAATAATTTGACTTCAAAACTTATAAAAACGATACCTCATTTTACCTTTTAGTTTGAAAAGATTATATTTCGTCCTTAAATTTGGTCCAAAATTTCACTACTCGTTCCCAACTTTTAAAAGTTTTTGTGGTAGTAAAAAGTGTTCGTTTTGTTTCACATACAGTCTAAACGATAACATTTTGTTATCCTTTTCGTTAAATTTGGCCACCTGGCTTACACATGAAACAATTTTACTTTTTTTTTTGTTTAGAATCACTAATAACATGATACATAAATTTAAGACTCAATCATTTGTGGGTTATATGTGGTCCCCACCTCACAAACCCTCGAGATCTATGATCGATCCCCACCTCGAACACCCTCGAGGTGTCGAGAATGACCTTGTTAAATATAGTCTACCAATCGTAAGATGTACCATGTCGATTAATTAGCAAAATAATTACTCCGTATGATCCAAATTAATTAAGCTTGTCTAATAATTTACAAGTCACTCTATTATCATGTGCTTACAAATGGAATGCCGGTGAGGAAAAGGAACAAATCTTTGCTAAAAAACAAAAAAAAAACCGACTTTTGTTAGACAACCTTAAATGTCAACTTTTTATGTTAATTGAATATTATACGTACGCATGTGTCCCATTATTGACTTGTATATTTTTGTATAATTTAACTTAAATTGTACTTGAGGTGTCAACTTAATGAACAATTAAAATAATCTAGGAATGATGATTTAGGGTGAGTATATAAGTGTTTGAATAATTATAATGAAAGTTACTTTTACTCCAAAACATTTACTGATTTTTTCTTTGGAAAACAGGTGAAGATCGAACCAGGCTCGAGTTAACAGGCTTTGCTTGTGACAACACGTCATGGTCGCTAGTTTGTATTGCGAACAAACCTGTTAAAATCGATATGAGCTCAATGCAAGTCCATATCCATCCATGGAATGCAAACCTCACATTGACGAATGAAAACACCACCACAATCGTTCAACCATACGCAATGCAAGGAAATCCCTATGTTATGAACGACATAACTCCAGTAACAATCACAACCTCTGAGCCAAGGCAATTGACTTGTGACCATAACCACCAAGACCCCGCTGTGATCTTCTCATCAGGTGGATACACTGGAAACGTATTCCATGAATTTAATGAAAACCTTATACCTTTATTCATCACTTCTCGTCTTTTTAGATCTCGTGTTCACTTCATCGTTGTGGATCACAAACCTTCATTCATTCAAAAATATAGCCGAGTGTTTTCTCGCTTATCAGATCACAAACTCATAAATCCAGCTGTGGATTCAACCGTGCATTGCTTTCCAGGAGCTATAACCGGTTTAAAGTTTCATAAATTCCTCGGAATAAACACATCCGAAAATCCACAAGGTTTTAACTCATCAATGCCAGATTTTCGACAATTCATCAGACAAACATATAAATTAAAAACAAAAACGGTTTTTGAATTCGAAACAACAAAACGTCCAACATTACTTCTAATATCACGCCAAACAACTAGAAAGTTTCTAAATCAAGAACAAATGGTGAAGATGATGGAAGAATTAGGGTTTCGGGTAATTATAGCAAGTTCAGCTAAGGAAATGTCTAACGTTGAGAAATTTTCGCGTGTCATAAACTCGTGTAGTGTTATGGTTGGGGCGCATGGGGCGGGGTTGGCTAACGAGCTGTTTTTGCCTGATGGGGCTGTTATGGTACAAGTGAGACCATTGGGGTTTCAATGGGACGTTGATGCATTTTATAGTGAACCGGGTCCAGGAATGGGTTTGAAGTATTTGGAGTATAGGATTGAACCTGAGGAAAGCTCGTTGGTTGATTTGTATGGTCTTGATCATCCTGTGCTTCAAGATACAGCTTCTGTTGCTGCGAAAGGAGGATACGAAGCTGCGCGAAAAATGTATCTGGATAAACAAGATTATAGATTAGATTTGAACAGATTTAGGGAAACACTTGTGGAAGCATTGAGGCTTGTTGGACGTGATACAGAAGTTGCTACTGCTTGATTTTTACGATTTTTAATTCATTTTAGGAAAGGTAAAAAAATACTTTTGAATATAGAAAAAGAATATCAAGTTAAAATTTAATTATCTTCGGTTACAAATCTTTTGAAGGAGATGAAATAAAGTGAAGAATAAGTGTAATTTTTTCGCGGTTAATATACGGTTACCATAGTCTGTGTTTTTGTTCTGTTTCGTTTACTATATTTTTGTTAATTTACATCAGTAAACCTATGAAAAAAATTCATTTACATTAGTGAATTTATGAAAACATTTCATTTACATTATCTTTAGTAATATACATTGACAAATCATTCAAATACTATGATTACTTTACAACATAAACATGTAAACAAGACCAAATGAAGGATCATATATTACTTTTAACATGCATTGATAGCGTTTTAACAACACGCTATATGATTGTCACTTGGTTATGACTTTGTTCCATTATTTATACGCATGAAGCTTGATTCAGTCCGATTCTGTCTCATAAGTTTGCTTTGTTATGGTGAAGGATTTGATGCGTTCAGAATCATCGAACCTTTTAACATAGTAATGAAGCCTATCTATCATCAATCCGAGAAACAAACTAAAACCTGCAGAATTTGAACATATTGTGTTATTTTTTAATTTGTATGCATGTTTATTATGTTGGCAGATAAGAAAGAAAATGTACCCATAAGTGATGAATCGAGGATATGGTTGGACAAAAGAATCTGATCAGTTGGATTAACGGCCCCAGTTTCCATCAAGCGTTTTTGAATCCTCATTATACTATACAAACTTGACACTAAAACTGCGAACATTGAAACAGAAACGGTTGACATTATAGGACCTCGACCCTCCTTCAAACGATCCAACACGAACATCACTAGTCTCCTTAGAGGTGTCCTAAACAACAGGACCATGATAACATTTATTTCGGCTATTAGGAGCAGACACAAAAGAGGTGTCATCTTTTTGGAATATTCCCAAAATGCAGCGATTGAGGGAAATATTTGAAGGAGAAAAGAGCGAGCAAAACACAAAATGGTGATCGATACGTGAGGGCTTTCTAACCATTGTTGCTAATTCTTACTTTTGGATTACTTGTAGAGTTAAATTTCATCCTAAACTTACACCTCAATGAAAGAATCACATTCTAACCTCATAATCTAGTCTTCCAAAATTGTAAGTTTCTTTGAGAATTGATAACTGTTTTACCTTCTAACCAATCTCGGTCCTAATTTGATCGAACCATCCTAACACATCATATCTTTCGTGTAATACGATCTTATAATAATTAATTAGAAGTAGGAACTAGGAAGACTTTTGGCATCTAATTTATCACATATAGAAGCTTCAAAGGGAAGGCAAATTAACATACTCAAGCAACAAGTGTTCGTTGATCAAACTTCTTTTTCATACGCTGGAAGTACCATGAAACCAGCTTCCTCCATGTTATTATCGATACATGACTCGTCAAACATGGACCAACTATCAATACAAAACTTTGCATATCCTTGTGAATCAAGATATGAGAAACACCCAAATTCAATTGTACATATACTGTATAACCGAATAAGAAGAGTAATGTGTAGCTCAAGCTGCAAATTGTTTAAAAATATCCACATTGAGACCTATTTAGTGGTTGGTTAAGTTTTATCGATGTATCGTTTAACTAGCATATTTCACGCTTTGAGTACTTATCATAACCCATCTAAAAAGGTTAAAAGAACCAAACTCTTATTCAGTGAAAGTTCGTACAAAGTAAGTTTTTCGGAAATGAACCTTATTCGAAAGTATGTTGAATTCTAGTTTTGGATGAAGCAGGTGAAGATCGAAACAAGCTTGATGCCAAGGGCTTCGCATGTGATAGTAATTCATGGTCGTTAGTTTGTGTAGCAAACAAAAATGTTAGAATCGATACCAACACAATGCAAGTCCACCTTCCGTCACATCATTTGAACCACACAACGTCCGGAGAAAACACCACCATAGATACCATTGTCCGGCCCTATGCAGGGCAACAAGACAGTGAAAACGTTAGACAGGTGTTGATTACAAGTACCAGACGACCACCTTCTTGTGATCATAACCACCAACATCCCGCCTTAGTCTTCTCAACCGGAGGATTCACAGGGAATCCATTCCATGAATTCAACGAGATAATCATTCCACTATTTATCACTTCTCGCCTTTTTCGATCTCAGATACAGTTCATCACTGTAGATTACAATCCTTACTTTGTCAAAAAGTACTATCCAATTCTTTCACGATTATCACAACATGAAATTATCAACCCTGCTATAAATTCAAGTGTACATTGTTTTACAGGATCCATCATTGGTCTCAAATTTCATAAATTCCTCGGTTTAAATTCCTCCGATAATCCACAAGGATACTACACCATGCCGGATTTCAAACAATTCCTAAGAGAAACATACAAATTGAAGACCCAAAGCGTTTTCCAGACTTCAAATCCGCCAGTATTACTTCTAATCGCACGACGAACAACAAGAAAGTTTTTAAATGAAGCAGAAATGGTGAAAATGATGGAAGATTTAGGGTTCCGGGTGCTCATTGCTAGCTCCGGAAAGAAGATGTCAGAGTTGAAGAAATTTTCCCATGTAGTAAATTCATGCAGCGTTATGGTAGGCGCTCACGGAGCTGGAATTATCAATGAAGTATTTTTACCGAAAGGTGCTGTTTTGATACAGATCAGGCCTTTAGGCCTTGAGTGGGTGTCCAATAACTATTTTGGCAAACCGGCCGAAGATATGGGAGTAAATTATTTGGAGTACAAGATTGCACCTGAAGAGAGCACGCTTGTTGACAAGTACGGTCGGAATCATCCGGCTGTTGTAGATCCGTCATTGAGGCAGTCGAACGTGAGTTATCAAGTTGGGCGAGCGATGTACTTAGACGGGCAAGATATGAGGATAAATATAAATAGGTTTAGAGTTACAATTGTGGATGCATTGGGTTTCCTTGCATCACAAAAAGTACCATAAACGATAAACAATGTTACATCAAAACTCAAAAGGTACATTAAATTTTATAAAGAACCATTGTTAAACGGTACTTGTTAGATACAAGTTTGACATTCAAAGTCGAACTAGAATGAAGCTTTTCCAATGGACAAAATTTACAGGATTAAGGGGCCTAGTAATCATAATTTCCTAATAATGCGAGCTAACAATATTCATACTCTCAAAATTCGGGTTAATTTGTAAACCTGAGCGCTTCTACTCGGCAATGGTACTTCTAAGCAGTTACGCATTCCATCAACTCTGCAACAAAACAGATTTAACAGTTTGAAATCTCTGGTGAAATATATTTTAGTTTTAATGAGTCTAACAAGATGTAGCTAGAAAACAGGTCAAACAAGCCAGGTCGGTTCTATGCCAACACTTTTCGGTCCATTTGTCATTTAGCTAAAAGGAGAACAGGTCAACGGGATTGAAAAGTAACCTAAGTGTTACATTTACTACACAAGTGGAGCATTATACGTATAATATTTATTGAGATCAAATCTGTTATATACGTTGATTGTGAAAATAAGTAAAATGGACGCCACTGTTTGACAGATCACCCCAACCTGTGTTGACCCGTTGTTTTGAAAGAGACGAACATGTCATTAGCTTACCTTCTACTAATGGTTTTTTGAACATAATGATCCTGCACTATCGACCCTTGACCACTGTATATCTTTTCATCCGTATTCAGGATAACCTATGTCAATATAAATCATAGAGATCACAATCACGAAAAAAGAAAGAAAAAAAGAAAAGTATTTTTACCTGATACTCTCCAGCTTCTTCCACGCCTACATTGTATTGCTCATATGAACTTGTAGGATGAAAGTTAAAAATGAAAAGAAACGGCCCTCGCAAAAATGATATCACCTGTGCCCGCATAAGAAACAGGTTGTATATTTTTATATTTTAATCAGCTGATAGAACCCAAAATTACTCAAACACAAACAAAAGCAACTCACCATATTAGTGTCGTTGATATGATGAATATTAGGCAGGAATCTTGAAATTATTCCTTCCTTTTTCTCCAAGTTCATCATGTCCTGTATAAAAAGTAGGCGGAGAAAAATATAAATAACGGTGGTAAAATGAGTGTGTTTAGTTGAATAAAATAGGTACCTTGTCGAAAGAAAGCAAATCTTGATGAACACCTTCTTTGGCAAGTAGATCCCAGTCCCGATTAGCTAGAGAGAACGAAAAATCATTACTTTGCATGGGGAATTCCACCCGCTAAAAAATATAAAAACAACCATTGTTAATTACCTTTTTATCAAGTTTTAACTATTAGAGGGAAACTTAATAATAGCATAAAAGATAAAATAAAACTCACCTTTGGATGCCCAAATTCATTGCCCATAAAGTTTAAGAAAGCACGACCGCCGATTGAGAATGTAATTAGTCTAATAATCTAAATAACGACACACGAATATCAAAATAAAAAATAAAATTACGAAATATATTTATGGTCTCAAATTACTAAACGAACCTTATGTAAAGAACAACCTCTAAGTAATGAGTCATTCATGACAGATGATTGGTCTAAAGTTTGACCATATAATATTTCGGCGAAAGACTTCCCTCCCGAGATGGACTGTGAATAAATTTATACGAATATGTTATTAAGAAAAAAGACCAATGACTACGTTACTGGAGAAACCCAATATTTACCTGGTTGTGGTTTTCAGGGTACAGAAGCATTTTATCGGAACTTTTGTCGGTCCCTACAAGCGTGTTTACGATCTGGAAAAAATGTTTAGAATTAACCCAAGAGTAAATAGAATTTGGATTATAAAAAGATAGAAGTTGCGACGTTTAGGTGGTGCAAACCTTACTCATACTCCAACTCGAATCTTGAACGTTTTCAAGAAACCGTAACCACATCTCAGATGCACATGTGTTTACAAAGTAGTCAAATCCTAACCCACCTTGAGAAGTAGGTTCACATAATCCGGGATAAAGTGTGGCCTGCAAGATCAACCCGAGAAATGACGAATTAGGTAGATGGGACAATTTCCTTTTTGTTTTTGTTAAGCATAATTAACGCATTAAATATAAAATCCATATATATATATATATATATATATATATATATATATATGAGGTTCTTATAAACCAATATTTAAAGTAAATTAAGTAAAAAAATATGAAAAAATAATTTATAATATGTGTAATTTTGTATTATGTTTATTTATTCAATTATAACAAACCTTAAAAAAGCAAGTTTTGATATGCATCAAAATATATGTCGTTTAGAGGCTGTGCATCAAATTCATTGTTTTTGTGCAGTAAATATTCAAATTTGATGCACAACGATAAAACTACCCATTTTTTGATGTACAACAAAACTTCGTTTTTTAAAGTTTGATATATGGTTAAAATGAACGATAATCCAAAATATCTAACGTTATAAATTATTTTTTATTTTTTTTTTATTTATTTTACCTTAAAGTTTGTTTTACAAGAACCAACCTCTATATATATATATATATATATATATATATATATATATATATATATATATATATATATATATATATATATATATATATATATATATATATATATATATATATATATATATATATATATATATATATATATATATATATATATATATATATATATATATATATATATATATATATATATATATATATAAGTGTTGTGGTTAGATGAAACTCAACCAGGTCCGTTACCCCAACCCCCGACCTACCCATCTTGCCACCTCTATTTCATAATTCATAAAGCACCAAGCTTTTAGTTACTTACATCTTCCGCAATGGTTATTATTTTAGGATGAAGAGTATGTAATATCTCGTTTGCTAATATGAGGTATAAAAGTGCGGCTCTATCAACATACTGGTTATAGAACCTGAAAAAAAATGAAAAACAGAAAGTTAACTAAGTAATATAAGTATACCGAGTTTATATCAACAACATTAGAATTACAGATGCCTTACTCCTCCATATCACCGGTAAATGAGGCAAACCCGTTATGTGTATACATCATTGATGCAAGAGAATGAAAATTGAAACCGTCAATTTGGTACTCCACTACCCACCTGCAAGATGAGAAAAATTGTGTAAACGGTAATTTTCATTACATTGTTGTCATACTGAAGAAATTGTAAATGTACAAGTTACCAATTTAGATTAGAGAGTAAATAATGGAGAACATCGAGGTCTTCGTATTTGAACATTCTTGTACCCCAAAACTTATGGTGTCCTCGTTTACCTAGTGAGTTTCAAAGGGTTAATTGAAGTCAAAAATAATGTACCTTCTGCAGATTTCTTTGGTTTAGACCTCGTACATTCAAGAAACACAAATATGGTCTCTTAGACAGAAACGGATATAAAATGTAGTACCTTATTTATGGTTTTTAAAAGCAGGAAAACTAAAATATTTTTCAAATGCAAAACTTAAAGTGTAGACGCTACATAAATGTGCTACCAGTATGAAAATAGCAGTCGTTTGATCCATCAAAAAGTGATAATCCGACCATCTCATCTGCAGCAGAGTAAGAATGAACGATGTCCATGAAGACAAGCAATCCAAGTCCTATTTCATAAGAAAGATCAATTATGTTGACATGATATGCAGAAAGGTCAAAGCATGGTCAATATAAAAATGTTTAAATGATATTCGGATGATCACCATGTGCTTCGTCAACTAAACGTTTGAAATCTTCAGGTGTACCGAATCGACTGCTGACCGCATACATATTAGTTACCTGTATTGACACCAATACTTGTCACTACAAGTGGCAATTTAGACCCATTTTACTAAAAAATGGGATATTTAAGTTTGTGTTTTATGACATCTACAACAGGTCAAACAGAAAAGATGCCAAAAAAATCTAAAAAGGAAACACGTTGAAGGGTCAAACTAGGCGAGAGTCATCCAAAGTGTATTTTTAATGCATAAAACCTCCTAGAACATTTTAATCACAAAATCAAGTTAATATTGAATTCTTAGAATTTTTGTATCAGATTTCATTTGACGCGGTAACTATTTATTGAAAAACTCAAAAGTTTGAACATCAAATGTTTCGGGCCAGCCCGACTAGGCCCTGTACAAAAAATTAACCCGTTATCCGACCGCCCATTTTGTCGCCTTTAGCACTCATATCTGTTTACCAATGATCAACAAATTTTAATGGAAACTTAAAAAAGATAAGTCGAAGATCTAACTCACTCTATAACCAACAGTGAAATAGTCTTTGTGCTCAACAACCCCGATTAACTGTATTACATTGTATCCGGCTTCTTTAACATAAGGGAGAACCTGTATTCAAATGCTGTTACGTATACTTAAAAAAGATTAACATTATGAATAAACTAATGTATAAAAAGAATGAGTAATTGACCTTCTCGGTGAACTCACTAAAAGATGTGATCTTTGGGTCTGATCCACTGATACCAACATGAGCTTCATATATACGAAGAGATTTCGGAACTTTTGGTTTTTTATTTTTCCATATATATGAATGTTCCGGAGGAGGTTCCCAGTGTATTGCATATCCTTGGTTTCCATCAGCCTCTACATAATTAAGTCCCGACAAAAAACGATATCAGAATGTAAGCACAGTGATGTGGAGCATATAAAGAAACTTGAGCCACTTTGAAACAAAAACATAAAAGGAATATGATACCAGGATTCACGTAAGTAGCCCAAGCGGGAATTCGTTCCAAAGGACCATTCGGAGTGTTAAAATACACTCTATACTTGCTTCCATGAGGAATAGCAGGTATATACTTTTTTAGCCATGCTTTCCTTCCTTTACGAGTCTCAAACCAATACGCAATCGGAGGTTTTTTAGCACGATATTTAGCTCGTGAAACAGGATCATCAATAACTCTAAAAATATCATACTCTTTCCCACTATCGATCACATCATAAGACGGTAAATTACTAGGAGGGTCATCTTTATGTTCCTGCTTCCACTTATTATATTGTGTCTGAGCATCTGGTATATCTTCTAATTCTTCTTCGGTTTGAGGTCCGTTTGGCCCGAAAATTTGTTCATATAATTTAGCAATGACTTCGAAACGTGATTTTATGAACCGGTCTTCTCCCGGTTCCCAGTACTCATCATTTGCTTTCTGGAAAATTTCTTCAGCGGTTTGACCGTTATCACCTTTATCGTAATCATCTATATAATTATATTGCTGAAAGTAAAGTTCGTCTGGTTCTTCTCCATCTCTTAATATGTCTTCAAGAATGACGAACCAATAACCATAATCATCGTGCCCAAAATGACCTTCGCGTGCAGAGTTTTGAGTTGGAGACCAGTCGTTGAAGTCTCCAATAATTGCACAGTACCGTGCACCTGATTTGATTTCTCAACGTTAATGTAGCCGAGGTGGAAAAATATAAGAGTCAGAGGGCTTTGGTTACGGGACAAAACATGTAATATTGTCTAGGTAGGTTCGGTTCGACCTGAAACACTTTTTGACCAAGAAAAATATATCTTTTTATAATAATTACTGTGTCTAATATGATTACGAAAGTTATACTATTTCAATAATAATACAATATTTTAAAATAGTGATTTAGAAGGTTTTATGCATTAAAAATACACCTTGGATGACTTTGGATCTTTTTGGCCCGTTTGATATGTTAGGATAAAACATAAACTGGATCAACCCATTCATAAGAAAATGGTTCAGAACAAATTGAAGAGAAATATGGATCGTATCCCATTATGATGCCAAACCTGGTGCCCAATCCATGAAATCCACTCGATGTTGCACATTACGGTGCATTCCTAATAATTCAAATCTGGTACAAAGAATATATAAGAAACGATCAGCAAAAGGCTGAAAAAATCACCTATAACAGACCTGTACAGGGAATATTTAAATGTCCATTTTCTAAGTGATTATCGCGAAACTTGAACAATCGGAATTAAATAATCAGCTTGTTAGAGCTAAGGATTCATAGGTAAATCTACTTTTATCTCAATAGACAGTTTACACTCGCAATTTCTTGCTTGCTTCTTCAGGTTGCACTAAGAGGGTGTTCGAATCAGACTCGGATAATCAATCATGATAAAACGTGGTTCTGTTTCTTAAAGTTGTAAATATCACTTTTAATGAGTTAAGGTTCGGCGAATTCAAATTAGTTTTGTTGCACAAAGGTATCAAACTAGTCTTTCAAAAACAGATTATTAAAGTAACTAAATAATAATAATCCGAATATAAAAGTTACCAATAATCAAATCGACACATAAAGGGAAAGACAGTGCAATATGTAACACTAACCCAGAAGCCATGTCTCGGAAATCAATATGGCGCTTCAAAATTTCATCTTTTAGGTCCTTGTATGATTTATGTCTGTATTTCATAACAAATATAGATAACTCAGCAAATATATAAAATTCCAACAAATATTCAATAAGAAAAAGAAAGAAAAAGAAAAAGTTAGGGGCAAAAACCTATATTCTTCTTAGGGGCGGAGGCAGAAATTTTTCCATGTGTTGGCAAAGTAAAAAGTATTTATTAGGTAGATAAATTTTTATCTTTCCGTGAGGATAAAAGTAACATAATTTTGCTTTTACAGAGGGAAATTTTCAAAATATTGTTACTCTCTATTGTCGAGTCTAAAATTAAAGGAAAAGAAAGTAATGTAAAGAAAAGTAAACGAAAGTATTTATTTTACTTTACAATACAATCACCCCAAATATGGCCGGATAGTTTTATTGAATAAAATATATAAACTTTACATTCAAATGCTTTTCTTTCCTTTTACTTTCCTTCCTAAAAAAATACTTGAGAACACGAATAATTTATTTATTTCTTTTCCTTTACATTCATTTCCCCTAACTACTTTTTACATTACTAATGGGACAACTGCCTACTCTGTCCCGACCTTGTCTCCGTCCTTACATACCTTTCGCGGAGGTAAAGAGCAAACCCTTTATGTGCAATTCCAGCTTTAGAAAGAAAGCCAACTGGGTCCATTCCTTTTTCGCCGGATTCTGAGTTGTTGGATTGACGCTGCCGTTGTCTCGGCGGAGGTGGCTGATCGGGAGAGGCAGAACACCTCCATTTCTTAGTGGGAAATACGACGGTTCGCCGGAGAGTGATACTCCGGCTAGTAATTGAGAAGTCGGTTTTTGGCGGGAAAGGAATTGGAGTGAGTAGTGATGAAGTAGTCATTAGATAAGAAAATTTGGGGAAGAAGAACAAAAAATGGGGTTTTGGGTTTAACAAAACTATATTTGTTTTTTATAGGTACAATATATGTCCCTTTACATAGATGTTTTCTATAACCAGTCCTTCTGAGTTATATTAGTTACGAGTCAACCCTCTAAGTATAGAGTGCATACAAAGGCACTTAGGCGACTCTTAGATGCATTTTCTTTAGTATATTATTCGTATATTGCATTATATATACATACATAAATAAATGCGCATTTAAGTTATAGAATAGAATGTCTTGTACTTTATCATACTTATATGTTTTTACATTCACCGGAAGCTAGGCAAACCAGCGGGACGAAACATGAGCTGAACGTGAAGAACAGAAAGACAAAACGCGGGGGGGGGGGGGGGGGGGGGGGGAACCCGATCGGGGCAGGTCTTGGATGTTTTTTGAGACTTCAGTTTTGCTTTTGTGTTCAACCCCAGATAGTTTTCAAAGGTCCTGAAAGTCGTTTGGGTCAAATAAAGACTACCCGAGTCCATTTTCAAATTGTGTTTGACCCGCTCGGGTTCCTTAAAAATCTGGTTTTCGGTTATTGACACTTCATACACGATTTTAACCATTTTCGTATTAGTTTTTATCATATTCTATCAGCTAGGAACAAAAAGAAAGGAAAGAGAACCATTCTTGAAGTCTAAATTCATCATTTTGACATTCAATTTATAGTTTGTAAGCCTTTGAAACGTTGAATTCATGTTTAATTACATGTTTATTTTTTAAGACACAAGTGGCTAGACCCGTTTTATTCGGTTTTGATCTATACTCTATTACGCCAATTAGGCTTTTAAAATGATGTTTGTTTGATTCGTATTTAGTAATTTTGGTTTGAATTATAGTTATGTTGAATTACACTTTAATTCTTGCTAGCCACTTATGTTAGAGTTTGATTCACTATTGTTAGAATCAAGTTATAGAATTTGTAACTCTTTTATAATTTGATATCAAGTAACAAAACGTTGTTCACTTAGTGTTAACCAAATTTACATGTTTATGACATTTTAGAGCTTTTGTGGAATAATAAACATTGTTTGAAATGGTTACAAAATACATTAATGCAACTTTCGGTTCATTTCTAATAGCTTGTTTGGACTAGAACTAGAAAAGTGGGTTTATTTCAAAGATCTTATTTTGATTTAAACATTATGATAAACAAATTATACCACAACTTGTTAGTATTTTTCAATAAAAACTTAAATAGGATAAAACTAGACGGATTTATTTAAAACATTATTTCATTGTTTGATTGGCATAGTAAAAAGAGTACAAGTTTGAACCGAATGTCTTCTTAATATTGTATTCAACTTCTTTACTATTACCTACAATTAGTGTAATTAATCATCAAATCAAATGTGACATTCGCGAATTTCTAGGTATACTTCTAACGACCCGTATTCGCTTTATTCATTTATGATTATGTTTTGACCCTATTGTATCCCTTTTATGTTTTATCGTATTCGTATTTCTCGTATTTTATGAGTATCGTATTTGTATTTTATGTGATTCGGACCTTTATGTCGGGAACGTTTAGTTCTAAGTGCCTTTAGTATAGGTCTAGTATGCTCTTATGATAAGTTTAGGGGTTGTATGCCTTATTCATACGATTAAGATTAACGTTAAAAAGTATTACAATTTTAGTCCTTCCAGAATTTTATTACAAATCTAGCCCTATGGGATTTTCTATTACAAAAATAGTCCTAAAGTATCCTACCAACATTTTTGTCTTATTCCACACCAACCACTTTGTCTTATTCACCTACCTCTACCAAACAAACACACCATTTCACCATTTCCTTTCTCTCTCTAGAAAAACACACACAAAAACACACACACAAGCTCTACCTTCTCTCTAAAATATCTCAAGATCCGACCGTCGAAATTCAATTTTGAAGCTTGTTTATCGTTCACCACGTTCATCTTTATCATTCCTCCGAATTTCATCTCGATCGGGTAAGTATTTCTTCGATGTTGTTTTAAACTTTATTTTCTTAGATTTATCTCAAAAACACCGTTTTTTACCATCAAAACCTGAAATTTATTGAGGGTTTATGTACCTAAACATATTCTGGACATAGGGTTTCGATATTTGATGATTTTGACACCTAAAAACACTCGAAACCGTATCCCGAAAGTAATTTTTCGTAAAACCCAGTTACGTCACGTAACTGTGTTACGGGACCGTAACTAGGTCACGTAACTACCTCTATAACACGTAACTATGTCACGTAATTACCCTTGTGTCACGTAACTATGTCCCGTAATTAACCTATGTCACGTATCTATATCTATATCACGTAACTGAGTTACGTGCGTAACTCCCAGTTACGTGATGCGTAACTAGTTGCTGTATTTTCGGAACGTTTGTAATTCTGTTAAATCGATGTTCCTGTTGGTCATTTTTAAACTCGTATAAAACGTTAATCGTTAAGGCATATCCCACTAGACTTAGAGATACTTAGACATATTTATTTACGTGATGTTTAGGGCACTTAGACGTGGAAGCTTGACCGTGTTATATTATTTCCCGACATATCGTTGTTTGGATTGCATTGCTATTCTGTGAGATATTCGTTGCCCTTTTTTTACCGCTTTTACATTTTGGGCATGATTAGCGTTGTATAAATGTATCTTTGATACATATAGTATGATTATGTATTATGGATATGAATGCTTTAGGTTAGTCTTACCCTAACTTGTACCGCCTTTGTGGTAGTACGAGGCCCCGTATACACACCTGTTAGCTTTTAGCCGCCGGTTTATATATATAGCGCTATATGGGTCTAACAAACCCTCATTGTTAACACGATGGATGATGGATGCGCCCTGTCCGTGTTAGTAATGTTATGACCGTTGATTTCGAGGACAACCTAGCTTAAGACACTAGGTGGGGTTAGTTGCCAGTATTGTTATGGTTCAGGTGTATCGTATGTATCTAAAGCAAATTATCTATCCAGTATGGTACTTTTATGATTTGGGTATGGTATTTTTATGGTATTTATATTGGTATATTATCAAAAGGTTTTGTATACTTCACGTATATTTTAAAACATCATTTTTCAAATGACTTATTTTCAAATCATATCACTTTTGGGTCAAAACATAATGAAACTTTTATACTATTATGTTTTTATTAATTATTGCGAATAATTCACCAACTTTATGTTGACGTCGTATTTTAACGCTTTTCAGGGATTTGAGGTTACCTGTTTGATGTTATGCTTGGTGGCTACGTGGATTACTTACTTGGAATTTATTGTGCTTTTATTAATTCCTTAGTGTCCCAAACTCTGTAGCCGTATTTTGATATTTTGCCGGATGATTGTAATAAAGTATACTGTTTTGGACTTATTTATCTATGTTGATTATGTATGGTTTACTTATGTTGATGTAACCTTTGAATCTCTGATACCGTATCTCTGTACATCTCGATTCCGCCATTGCGGGGTGTGACATCAAAACCCCTTTTTTTTTTTGTTACATTAAGTACTTGCGTTCGAAGATCCAAATTGCAAAACTTTTATCTTGTGTCATTGGGGTTCGATCTCACTTATCTTGTATTACGTTTGTAGTATAACGTGTCTGGATTAGAAATTATTATCTTTATTTTCTTTTATAACATGTGTAACAAACCGTGTTAACAACGATCTTTGAAACGAGGTTGTTAATATCACAATATTAATCTTTAAATATTAAAATTTTACGAAGTAAAGAATCCTATAGGATCATAGCATCTTTATTTAATTTAGGTTACTTTGATTGAATTAGAGGGAAAAAAAAAGTAATTAACTTTGTTAAAACTAAACTGTCTAACGGGTTAATTTTAATATCCGTTATTTTAATTTTAATTTTAATATATAACTTATTTCAATCAACGGACAATTTTAATATCCAAATCAACACGAACTCGATTAAATAATTAAATTTTCTATAATTTTATTACACTAGTTTAATCAAACTAATATATTAAGTACAAATTATATTGTCAAAAATGTTAGTAACGAGTACGGATGCCCATACGTTGTTGCGGACCTTAATATATGCATATTTTATTTAAAAGTTGATAGTAAGTGTTTCATATTCTCTACATACACAATATCATTAGATTAGATCCTAACATTTAACAACTTTGTTATAACTATTCAATGAATAATGTCAAAAATGATTTTTTAGTTTTTTCCTTCTTCTTTCTGTAATTTTTTTTTCAAATCTAAATAAATTAAAACAAACAACGGATTGAGTTTATATTATTGAAAAGTTTATATTTGCATATTTTTGTTTGAAACAAAAGAAAAAAATTATTGAGATCTTAAACGAAAGAAAAAGGTATCCAGATATTTCTTACACTTTTGTTTAACATTTGGTTTTAATTTTTATATTATTTAAAAGAAAAACATATAATTTTGTTACTCATATTAATTTTATTAATTTGGTGTTTCTAAATTCTTTTAAGTTGTAACTGTTAGGAAATGATAATTTAATATTTATTAATATAAATAATTTTTTATTTGATTTTACATTCAATTGGGTATAATATTTGAATCACGTCACAACACGCGGACAAAAAGATCTTGTTTATAAATATTGACGAACAAATTATTTATTTAATATTGTCTATTCATATGTATACATTGTATATTTAATGAATATAATAAAAAAGATATGTTCAATATTTCAATATTTTCAATTGATTATAAATAAATTAAACTCAAAACCCTTTTATAACTTCATTTAATAAGTATTTTCTGTCGTCATTGATATAACGTTATTCTAATAAAATGAAGCAGTAATAGCAATAAAATATATAACAAAAAAGAACAAAACAAAAATAGTTATTAAAATATAAATTTCAATAATCATTTTTGAATATAATAAATATAAAACATTAGTGATATATGTATCAGTATAAGGTATAACACATGAAGGAGTCAAAGTTTATCAAACAGTAATGGTTATTTGTCATAAACTAAAATTTTAGTGACTTATTTGATAACTAGATAAGTTTAAAAAGGAAAAAGAAAAAAAAAACAACATAAATGTTCAAACTTCCGCCCTGCCTGTATAACCAATCCAGCAGCAATTGGTTTGTTATATTTTTTTGATAAATATGGTATTTAATAAGTAAATTTTAAGAAGAAGGAAAGAAAATAACTATTTGTTATTTCTTTCGATAATATTGCATTCCATCCAGAGACAAATTGATGCGCGTGTGGGTCACTCAGCAGGCACAGTAACCTCATTTAAGTATATATATATTCTAAGATATAGTAACAAATTCACAATCAAATAATTTTTATAGTCATTTTAAATTATTTTTAAACTTTTTTTTTATTTTTTTTTTAATTTTCATAACGCGTTACAAAAAACTCGCGTTAAGGCGCCCCATGGGACGCCGTGACCACGTTTTTTTGCCGTCACGCCTAACAAAGACGCCTTACATGTTTTCGTAATTTTTCGTCGCGCCTCGATGCCATAGAGCGTCACCATGACGCGTTATTTAGAACCTTGTTGATAACTATGTGGGTTGTAAATAAATATTTATTACACCCTTTATTTTTTTGTATATTTCTAAAACAACACCTCTTGCATTTAAGGAATCACAAATACATTATGAATGTACAACCAAATTATACATAAAAATACTTTTTATTGATAACCCATACGGCTATAAATTGCAAAACTCAAATCAATATATTGCAAGATTTTGATTTTAACAATTTTATTTGGAAGTAAATATTTTACTAAAATACTTAAACAAGATTCTAAAATTTTATTATTATAAATTTTATAGGAATAAGCTTATTAAAAATTGTAAGCATAAAAACAAAGACTTTATAGCTCGTTTGATTATTTTCATTCTTAACTAAATATATGTCCCAACTTCCAAAGACAAATATTTGCTCCGTTATATAATAAGTAAATAAATAAAGAAAAAATGTTATGTGCAACAAGATACATGTATTGTTAGATGTTGCAATAAATAATTATATAATAAATATAGTATATGTTTTTCTTTACAAAACTTTAAAGGTTAAAGATAAACCTATATAAATCTTTTTCACATTTGTTGCATGTATCATATATATTGTCAACAAGATGTATAATTTCTCCATTAAAATTTTCACATTAAACTTAAAGCATCTTGATTAAAGTCCGATTTATTGTCACTATTAAACTCTTTTAAAAAATTACTTTGAGCTCCTATAAACTTGTGTAGTCATTCAAGTTTAACTCAAACAAGCTAGCAAGAATTACTTGATATATTAAAGTTTGATTTATTTCCGGGCTGGCATAATCTTAAAGAACGTCATCATATCAAGATCAAATCGATACATACATAGTTATATTATAACCCAACTGATTACATTAGTATAATTTAAGATAAAAATAAAAAAATTAATAACTATTCGACTTAAACTCGTGTATAAGTTTCCAACACTAGTTAAAAGTGTGTTTTACAAGAAATAACGTGTTCATAAACGACCAATTTTCAAGCAAAACCTTCAAATAGGAATAAAGCAAATATTGAATAACAACTACACGCCACATACCCCATTTCACGCCCAAATTTCGGTCATTTGCAACACCCAAAATGGTCACAAATTACCCAAAAGTTGTCACAGTTCCGTAAGAAGCAAATAACAAACACAAAACTTAATTATCAAAACTGACCAAAAATGGCCCAACACCTCTTGAACAACGATTTCACAATAACATCATTATACATTTTTTGCTATGGGACATCTTGAAAATGACATAATTTCAAATGATAAATAGTATAAGTATGAATCAACAACAATTTTTTGGTGTTGACCATGAAAAACATGGTCCTTATTAATGACATATATGCACGAATAATTAACGATCAAATAAGGATCGGTATCAAATAATATTATTACTTTGTTTACGCGTAGTTGCAAAGACCGTATATGCAGTAACCACCAGGCATACACTTGGTGCCACAAGTACCACAATGCCTCTTGTCATACGCCAAATTCACACACTCTCCATTGCAACACGAGCTCGTAAACTTACACTTGTTCTTGCATGCTCCACAGTTATGTTTATCCTCATTCAAATCCATGCATTTGTTATTGCAACAAGTCGAGTTTTTGCCTTCCAAGATGTAACAAATCTCGTTGTCTTTATTGCAATGATCAGCCGCTCTAGGGTTTCGCTCTTTCTCAGTTAGGAAACGACTTACACGTGTTTTGGGAAAGGGTTTTGTGGTCAATGGAGATGGTGTGATGGTGGTGGTGGTGGTGGAGCTGATAGTGAGGGTGATGGCCATTGTGATGGCAATGGTGGTGGCTACCATGAAGATTATTTGCATAACCTTCATGGTGATTGATTGTGGGAAAAAGATCTCTCAGACAGCCGGTTGGTTCGGTTTAAGCTCTTTAAAATTATTAGGGTTTGATTTGATAGCAAATGAGTTTGAGAAAGATGGAGATGATGTAATGGAAGTTTTATAGAGTTAGTAAAGCGGGTAGTTGACTTCTTGCCATGCACTCTTTCAATATTGTGGTGTTCGTGTTGATTAGGGCACACTCCGTTATATTAGTCAACTAAGTTTCTTAATTACATCACTTAGTCTCGCCGTTTAACCATGACTATGTACATACATATACATTTATATATGTATATGTATATACTATATACCATGTATTTGAGTTTGTATGTGGGTTAACTTCTTCAATAATTTGGGTTATTTGATTATATCATGGGTTAAATAATGAAATAGGATGTCGATCGATTTTTATTGCAATATTATTACTGTGAATTTCTTTGTTATTTAACTTGTTGATAGCTCAATTATGAGCTAATCTTGTCAATCATTTAGACAACATGACCCCTAATGGCGTGTTATTTAATGTATAGTATTGTTTGTTTGTGAAGGGGTTTTTGCATTCTTTCTTGTCTTCACTGTACGTTTCTATATTAGGGTATACAAGTTTGGTGTAGATCAAGCTCATGTGATGATAATGAATCATTAGCATGTAGAGTCCATTATTAATACGAACTAAGTTCGTCGACATAAGTAGCTCAACAAACCCGAGTTTGTCACACTCAATCGGAACACTATATTTGGATGTGTAGTTTCGAGAAGGCATCAATAGATGTCACAGTGAATGAGTTGATTTCCATAAATATACGGTTATCATAACCAATGATTATTTGCGATTGACTATTAATTAAGCATATATATTATAGTCGAGGTTATATGCTATTTTTGGATTTATATTATTCAGCATATATATTATTTCATGAGTGCAACTAGAAAGATTCAAGTTTAAATGACTTTTTATTAATATTGTTTTCGATTAATCAATTTCGGTGTTAATTAAATTATAAATTATGATGGTGATCTCCAACTTCTAGAAAGTCTAAAAGGTCATGTAGAATTTGGCACACTTCTTTAGGTTGATCCCATGAGTAGTTTTATATGAACATTCTTGATACTTAAAATCTTTTAACTGTGCTACAATTTAAACTAAAAAAAAAGGTATTTTAGAATTTTACATATATAACATTCACATTTACACCAATAAATACTTAATTATATGCATACTTCATCTGATTTTTTGTATAATATTTATAGATCAACTCGAATTTAGATTCGCAATGAAAACAGACCTTACATTCGTATGCTATACATGGTTGTGGAGATGGGTGTTTTGAACCGGAGACATACATTTTAAATAGTTAGCATGATCAAACCATCCATTAATATTAACAATGTACTTCTTCTCTCGTACATCAAAGCAAAGGTGAACAAAAATATCAAAGTATTAGTATCGAACTAGAATCGTATCTGTTATATTTGGTACGATATTCGGTATTAAGAATTATACAAAAACAAACTGATACCAAGTGGTCGTGTACCGATATGGTACGACTGGTACCAGACTCGGCCCTACAATAAAGAAAATATAATATGCAGCTTCGCAAAACGCTAAAAGTTATAAAACACCTAAAAACGAAGAAATACAACATACCTAAACTACTAAAGTTATCGAACCGTAATCCAACCAATAATATGAAAGACAACGAAAATTGTCTTTTCGATATGGACAAAAACCATTTAATTTATTACAGTGATATATAGGGTTGTGAAATATCGACCGATACCGATTGGCCCGTCCGAAACCGAGTGGCCCGACCGAAATCGAGACCGAAACAATGGCATTCGGCGCGGTAGTCGACAACAAAATTCAACATTTTCGGGTTTCGGGTCGGTTAAAATACCGACTAAACCCGACTTGGCCTGTCCCGCCCGATTTAGGTGGAAATTAGGGTTTTCAGAAGACGCTAACGTAACTGATATCAGTGTTGGTGAAAGATTTCCAGCGTAATTATCAGTTACGCTACGTAACTGATAGTTGATAGTTACGCTACGTAACTGATAGTTGATAGTTACGCTACGTAACTGATAGTTACGCCAACATATATATGCTGAAGACAGTTACGCTGACCATGAAAATGCCCAGTTACGCTGCCAAAATTATGGCAGAAACAGTTACGTTGAACACAAAGGAGAGACTTCTCAAACATTTATGCACTAACTTCATAATCCTTAGACCGAAAATGATCTGCCGCACTACAACACAAATGTAATATACAAGGGGGTGTTTGAATTCGGTATTTCTGCAACTGGTAATAAGGGGGCGTTTGAATTCCGTATATGACCCGATACTATACCGACCGACCGAACTAACATCGGTTCGGTTTCGGTTTGATTTTTTTACCGGTTTTCGGTCTCTGTATGAGACAGTTCGGGTCGGGTCGGGCCGGTATTGGCCCGATGCTCGTCCCTAGTGATATATACTTGACCTCACATCCACAACGACTCAACAAATTGTTGCATTCATGAATTAAGTCTTGCTTAAGCATCATCAAATCAATACATTTCTCTATCAAATTACATAAGAAAAAAAAATAAAAAAAAATAATAGAAGGTTAAAAAGAAAATAAATCAAAAACTTTATAGTTACAAAGTGAAGCAAAGGTGGCGAGTGTCATAAATGTATGAACAACTACCCAATACGGCAAATTGGCAATATCATACGTATTCGTTAATTATGGGATTTATTTATTATTTAAGATTTAAGATTTAAGAAGCAACAATCAATATACACGTTAATTGGGTTACAAGTAGGTAAAGTTGTATATTTACAAGAATCCTATAAAATAACACCACGTCGACTACCAAATATTTAAAATAATGCAGCTTACATTTTGAGCCAACAGATTAACGTTGTCGTCACAAACTACTTATTGCGGGAAATTGGGATCTTAATTACTAGTCAAACAGTGGACCGAATGTATTATGTTTTCTACATTTCTACTCTTCAAAATATATTAATATCAAACATAATTAATGCAATCTACCTTTATAAGTTAAGCTAACAATAATTTTAACCGCGAGTTCTCATTGGTGGGAGATTGTCCTTTCTTAAGATAACTAACTTTTGCGTAAGGTTCGTAGGTCGCATACTGTCCAATTGGATGTCACTGTGGTCCGAATCACTAACATTGCCGTTTAAAAAAAGAAAAAAACTTAACCGGATTTGTAAAATCATTATTATATGCATTATAAAATTGTATAGGGCCAAGCCCGAGAATTTAGAAGTCATGTGTAAAAATGGATTTAGCCTCCTACATAAACGAAGATTCATTTTATTCCTTTGTTTTTAAAACAATTTGAAATAGTTGATTATCTATAACTAAAGTATACGTAGTAGTACAATAATTATATGTATGAAACCCGAAATTTAATTTAAATATATGCATGTAATACAAAAAAAATAACTTATACAAATTTGTAATCATGTGTGGTTGCAGTACTTGTTGCACGCCCTAAGGCGCGGTCCTAATTGTATATTAAACATAAACAACATTAAAAATTATGGGAACTTACTTATGAACAAAATATGTAATAAATTTTCTAACGAAAATTAACCCGGTTATTCTTAGCAAAGAAATATCATGACTACTTGACTAGACTTTCTATAGTATGTTGTTGATAGTTAAATATATGTAATCTTTTATGAGATAATTTAAGTGAAATTTCTTTTTTTGGAATTAAACAAGTGACTATAATTTTTAGATGTCTAAAGCTTGTTAAAAATGTTCTATTACTAATCAAATGACCAAAGAGACACACATGGGTGTGTTCAAAAAATCAAAGACGGAGCTAAATTAGTGACAAACTTGTAATGATCTGATGATTCGAATATGTTTATGAATTTTGATGGTATTGTGGATCAAGAACTAAAAGTGGAATTCCAAAAAATAAAATGTAGATTATTGGATTTTATCATGTATAAGTACAACCCTATAGTATTAGTAGCAAGGGTTCGCTTTCGTATACAGTCTAAGGGATATATAAAGCCGATATGACCAAACGACCAAACGGCAAAACCACAGTATGTAACTTGGTGGTGTTTGCATGATTATATATTATCTTCAATTTATTCTGTTTTCGTGCCGTTTATAAGCTTTAATTTAATATTTTGTTGTTAAAATTTTAACTATTTTGATTATTACGTCAATAAAAATAGATGTAGGTTGTTCTTATTGTTAGGAACATTTGATTGAAGTTGAATCCCCATAAAATAACATTAGACTTTTCTGCTATCTGCACTCTATAATTTAAAGACATCACAAGAATAAATATATCTCAAAGTGTTCTTGATTCTCGAATTTAAACAACAAAGAATAATATGTTTCTTCTTTTGTACTTTAAACAAATATTGAATTTCCATTTTCTTGGAAATTTTCTATCAAAATTTAGTAGCCCACATATATGCACGAATAATTAATGATCAAATCATGATCGATATCAAACAATAATACTATGTCGTTTAGGCGTAGTTGCAAAGACCATATATACAATAACCACCAGGCATGCACTTGTTGCCACACGTACCACAATTCCGCTTATCATACGCCAAATTCACACACTCTCCATTGCAACACGAGCTAGTAAACTTACACTTGTTCTTGCATGCTCCACAATTATGTTTATCCTCATTCAAATCCATGCATTTATTGTTACAACAAGTTGAGTTTTTTCCTTCCAAAATGTAACATATATCGTTGTCTTTCTTGCAATGATCAGCCGCTCTAGGGTTAGGCTCTTTCTCAGCAAGGAAACGACTTACACGTGTTTTTGGAAAGGGTTTTGTGGTTAATGAAGATGGGGTGATGGTTGTGGTGGCGGTTGTGGAGCTGATAGTTAGGCTGATGGCCATTGTTATGGTGATGGTAATGGCTACCATGAAGATTATTTGCATAAGCTTCATGATGAATGATGGTGGAAAATAAGATCTCTTAGAATTGAAGGCCGGGTCGATTTGAGTTGTTGAAGGTAGGATTTGTTTTGATCGTGTTTGTGTTGAAGAAAATGGAAATGATGTAATGGTAGTTTTATAGAGTAACTAAAAGGGGGAGATGACTACTTGTCATGCACTCGATCATTCAATATTAATTTGGTGTTGATTAGCGCACACTTCGGATTTAGTTGTCAACTATCAAATTATGCTTCTTAATTACATGCGTCTTGATACTTGAATCTATACATAACATCACATAAAATATAAAAAATACAAAATACAAATACAAATTTCAATGTGAAGCAAAGATGGCGAGTGTTATAAATGTATGAAGCCCACAACTAGTCAACATGGCAATATCATATTCGTTCATTATGGGGTTAATTATTTTACAAGCATGAATGTGATCATTATTTTAATCAACAAATCAATACACGTTAATTTGGGTTGCAAGCAGGCGTGTTTAAAGAAATCGAAATCGAAACCAAAATTTAAAAAAAAAGGCGAATTTGAAATCTGTCAAAACCGATTTGACCGAAACCGGTTTAGTTTGGAGACACTCGCCGGTTGGAAACCAGTTTGGGAAGTAGCCGCTGGAAACCGATTCGGGTTGGGAACCGGCTTTTAAAACGGTTTGCAACCAGGGTTTGTTTTTTGCACTTTTTCTTGAGAAGTATAGTGTTTATTACCTTTTTTTTTCTTTTTTTATTTTTACAATTTTGTCATTCTAAATTTAGTATAAATATGTATTTTAAGTTTGGTTTTGTCATAACACTCAAACACTATCAAATCACTCTTAAAACACAAAAAACGCTGACAAAACGTTCAAAAACGATCGAAATATAATCAATAATCAAATGGCAACTTAAACTTCTTCCGCTTCCACCGGTGCTGGTTCTACAAATGCACCAACGATTATTAAAGTATTAGAAACAACCCGAAACAAGAGTGTTTTGTGTGATTCCATTTTAGTAAAGAAGATATCGATTTCATTGAAGAATGAAGATATTGAAGTTACTAATCAAGTTTTATGTTGGTGTATTAAATTTATATTCTAAAATAATACAATATTAAGCTTATAAAGATGTATTTCAACTATATGCTTGATGTATAATAAGTTTATTTAATTAGTAAAGTCAAAGTTTATTAAGTTTATTTAACAAAACGTAGATTTTCTTTTTAAACCCGAACTGATCACAACCCGACCATAACCAGTTTCTATAAGTTGAAGTATTTCACCTCCAAAACCCAACCCGTTCCGAATCAGTTTTCCTTCCGAACCGGTTTTCAACTTTGACCAAAACCCAACTTGTTTTGGTCAAATCTAGTTTTGTACACCTCTAGTTGCAAGTAGCTAAAAATGTATTTAATGGAAGCCTATAAATAACGCCATGTTGACACTAGCAAAAATTTAGAAGTATAACTTAAAATTTGACACAACAAATTAACATTGTCACAAATTACTTGTGGTGGAAAATTAGGATCTTACCTAAATGTATTATATCTCAAAAGGTTTAAAAGGTTTAAAATTAACACATCATCAACTCATAAAACTTTTAGTTTTATAAATCTATTTTCACTATGCATAAATCTTATAAAAGTTTATAAAAAACACCCTAATAAATGCATTCAACATAGATGTTAAGAGAGAATTAGATTATAAACACTTCATAATTTAAACCTCTTCATTTCTCATAAGCATGAGCATGAAATAAACTCTCACTATGATTCAGAAAAAGATAAACCTCTTCAAAAATTATAAATCTATTTTGAAATGATTGGAGATGTCCTAAATACTTAATTAATTAAAACGGTCATATTAATACTAAACTTTCTATTTTAATTTTAAGTAATTTTTATTAGTAGACAAATATCAAAACTAGAGTTTCTATAGTAATTGTTGATAGTTAAATTGTAATGAAAGTAAATCTTTTTTTCTAGAATTAAACAAGTCATATTTATTATATTGAAACCAATTCCTTGATCAAACTATTTCGAAACATTTATTTGAATGTGTGTTTTGGAGTTGTATGATGACTTGAATATATTTGACATGTTGTGGTATTGTGGATCAAGAACTAAGGGAAATTTCATAAGAACACAAAAAATATAGATTATAAGATTTTATTTTGTGTAAGCACAACCCAATAGTGTAGCAAAAGTTCAGTTACATATGCTCCAGAGATAACTATATGCCGGTTAGACCGAAAAGTCAAACCACAGTTGTGTATGTTAGTATGTGTGAATGTTTGATTTCCATTTTCTTGGAATTTAAACATGAAAGAATAACTATAGTTCTTCTTTTATACTTTAGATCATATTTAATTTCCATTTTCTTGGAAATTTTCTATCAAAATTTAATAGCACATATGAACGAATAATTACTAACAATCAAATCAAGATCGATATGAAACAATAATACTACGTCGTTTAGGCATAGTTGCAAAGACCATATATGCAATAACCTCCAGGCATGCACTTGTTGCCACACGTTCCACAGTTCCTCTTATCATACGCCAAATTCACACACTCTCCATTGCAACACGAGCTCGTAAACTTGCACTTGTTCTTGCATGCTCCACAATTATGTTTATCCTCATTCAAATTCATGCATTTGTTATTACAACAAGTCGAGTTTTTGCCGTCCAAAATGTAACAAATCTCGTTGTCTTTCTTGCAATGATCTGCTGCTCTAGGGTTAGGCTCTTTCTCGGCAAGGAAACGGCTTACACGTGTTTTTGGAAAGGGTTTTGTCGTCACGGGAGATGGTGTGATGGTCGGGGTCGCTGTGAAGCTGATAGTGAGGGTGATGGCCATTGTAATGGTGATAGTGATGGCTACCGTGAAGATTATTTGTATAAGCTTCATAATGATTGATGGCAGAAACAAGATCTCTTAGAATTGAAGGCCGGGTCGATTTGAGTTGTTGAAATTAGGATTTTTTTTGATCGTATTTGAGTTGAATTGAAGAAGATGGAGATGATGTAATGGTAGTTTTATAGAGTAAGTAAAGGGGGGAGTTGACTACTTGTTATGCACTCAATCTTTCAATATTAATGTGGTGTTGCCCCGGTTTAGTAGTCAACTACATGTATATAATGTATTTGTGTGTATCCTGGCATGTGCGTGCATGTATGTAATTATATATGTCTATGTGCGAGTACGTGTGTTTAACTTCATCGGTAATTCTTACTAAACTTACTAAATTGGTCGCGAGGTAAGAAGTGCAAAGCCGTTTAGTGCTTTGATATGCAAACGAGTTTGAGCTTGTGAACATAATATGTTCCCCTCACAAACCATATGTGCAACTGGTGAACAATTTTTAAATTGCAATACACATATTCAGTTGGTTACATGAACAATTTTCAATTTTCACTTAGAATTATTTCTTTCGGAAAGTAATTTTGATACACTATTCAAACAGTTTTCCATTCGTTGTTATCATTACCTTAGGCAAACTATAAATTTTGCACACTTCGTTAGGTCGATCTCAATACTTCTACGAAAACATTTCTTGATACTCAAAATCTTAAAAAAAAATATTACATAAGATATAAAAAAATACAAATACAAGTTACAATGCGAAGCAAAGATGGCGAGTGTCATAAATGTATGAAGCCCACAACTACGTAACCAATAATCCAATATGCCAATATGCATATATTATATACCTTAATTATGGGATTTATTATTTAATTTGCATTGTGAAAGTCAATATATACAATTTACAAATCAATACACGTTAATTGCGTTGCAAGTAGCTAAAATTGTATTTACAGGAATCCAATAAAATAACGCCACGTTGACCATCAATATTTTAAAAAATATAACTTATATTTTGAGCCAACAAATTCACGCTGTAGTCACAAATAACTAGTGGCGGGAAATTGGGATCTTACAAGTTTTCACAAGTCAAATGGTAGATCAAATGTATTCTGTTTTGTGTTTCTTACTCCTCAAAATAAAAATACTTGTTTATTTTGCGTAAATGACATGTTTTCGGTCGTTAAATATCAATAATAAAATGAATGTCATCGGTAAGAATTCTTAGGTTATAGTTCTGAGACACAGATATCAAACCCGACATATCAAAATACTTTTAATGATTATTGATAGCTGTAATTTTTCATGAAGTTAATTGAAAACTGATTTTATTTTTTGGAGAATCAACTAGAAATATTAAATACAGATTTTATTAAAATAAAATAAGTTACATTTATTTTGAAAATGAGGAATGGGACTAACATGCATATATGGGTGGCAAAAAATAAGGACGGGCTAATATATTGATAATTATTAAACAATGAGATTGGCCCATAATATATATATAGTACGTATATGGTTGTTTTGCCCATATCATATCATACTTATTCAAAAATCAAATGAAAACAAATTCCTTAATCAAACTAGTTTGAACCAATTATTTTAAAGTGTTTTGGAGTTGTATGATGTCTCATAAGTAAGCCACCGACCCCCGTCAATCTCAAATCCTGACTTCGACTCTGCATATGTATGTATTACCCGACTTTGACGATTACATTCCTCAAGTAGAATTTAAAGAGAAAAAAAAATTGAATTTTATATACTTAGTAGGAGCTAGGGTTCACTTAAAGATGCTATGTAGATTAAGTCGATTAGACCGAATATCAAACCATGAAAATTCATTGTCTTCGCGGCATCGTGTGATCATTTTCTTCTTGAAAAATGATACATATGGTAACTACACCGGCCTAAAGATGAGCCTAAAATTTGGTTAATTTAAAAAAGTAAAAAGAACAACAATAACTATTTCTACGTGTTCTTAATTCCCGAGCTTAAAGATTAAACATGAAAAAATAACTATTTCTTTTGTTTTGTGGTTTAGATTATATTTCCCATTTTTGTGACAATTTTTATGAAAAATCTATATGATGGATAAGAATTATTTTCTTACATAATATTACCCGCAACCTGTTTTTAATTTCAAAAGACGTCATTACAGCCCAAATCAGATCATAGACAATGTAGACAAGTCACAAAGTCATCTTTTGGTTCGATATATTTTAGACGAAACAAAGTAACTAAGCCAGCACCATTACGATGACCTGGCATTGTTTATAGACCTCGAGATGGCATTTGAGGATCGCTTCGGGTTCTCAGATACGAGTACTCCGGAAATCAAACAATTAAAATAATATAGTTAAAGAGTAGCAAGCAAGCTAATTCACATTGTTGTGCAGGCTAGCATCAGATTCTATTTTGTATAGTTATGTTTTGCTGTATGCTTTTGTTCTTTTCTTTTGTCCAACCATATTTGTGATAATTTAATTTAATTAAATAAAAGATTAGATTCAAATTTCAAAGCTAAAAAGTGTATGATATGGGTGTGATGGATTTTGTTGGATTTAATTTAATAAATAAAAGATGGAGTGTAAAGGTAAAAAGGGGTAATTGTGGGTGTGCAAAAAGTGTGGATGTATGTATACATATGATTGGCATTTGCTTGCCGGTTAAACATTCAAATTCACTAATCATGATTTGTAGTTACTTTAAGTTTTCGGTTTCGGGTATATTTTATTATATGTATGTATATATATATAAAGGTTTTGATAACCACGTATCTAAAGGTTGAAGCTAAAATGTATAGAAATTGCTTTAAACGGGGAGTTTTTAAACCCGTATGTTGCTGCGGGATAGAAAAGATTATACAATTGGTGAAAACAACAAATAGAATTAATAATATGTATAAATGTATAATATTGAATAACCATTTAACCTAGAGAAATTTAGAAACACTAAATTTATTAAGGTTTTTTTTTTTGAAGAATCATAAAAACCGATATGTTAAAAGATCAATAAAATAAATATCGCGTGATACTTTGTTTTTATGGTTTGGACTCTCGACAAATTAAATTTTATTAAACCAAATATATATGTATATATCGTTTTACGAATTAGGACCAAAACATTTTTAAATCTATAAAATTTGATTAAGTATTAGGCCGAAGGTAAAAAAAATAAACTCAAAAATTAAGTTTTATAACAATGTATTCAAATAAATAAAGTGAGTAAAAGGTTGAAGTAACAATGTACTAAAAAATAAAAGGTTTATAACAATGTACTCAAAAAATAAAAGGTTGAAGTAAAATTAAGTTTTATAACAATGTACTTAAAAATAAAAGGTTGTTTAGTATATAATCTAAACTTTAAAGTGAGTAACCAAACGTATATATTGTTTTACGAATTATAACTAAAACATTTTTAAATCTATAAAATTTAAATCTCTTTTAATTTGATCGAGTATTAGGGAAACTTGAAGTAAAAAAATTAACTCAAAAATAAAGTGTTGTGGGAGAGATTCGAACGCTTGGCCTCCGCAATCGAATTGTTTGAACCAGCTCTTTAAGGTTACACTAAAGTTGATATTTGGTTGAAATTTCTAACTCGTTGTATATAACATAGGAAGATAAAGATGATTATTCATTGAATAGTCATTTTCATCTTGCTAAATGTTAAGGAGATAAGAATTTTATTCTTAAAAGTAAAAGATAACAACCCAAAATACATGAATGGTTTGAGTAAACGTACCAAAAAATTATACGGGTCCAAATATTCTAACAACCGTTATCAAAAATACTACGTTAATATGTTGACTTTGTATAAAAAGATTGAAGCTTCTTCTTCTCTCAACTTAACGTTTTTGTTGACCCAATAGTACCGTTAACCATCCAACAAGTCAACTTTATAACTTTTTTTTTCTAACAAATATGAACACTATCTTATCAATAACTTGTGGCCCATTGTTTTTAAATAAATGTTGTTTTCAATCAAAAAACTAACCATAAACTATTGTTGTTCTAATAAATGGTCAACTTTAATTGAAATGATCAAACTCGAAGCTTTCATTTCTTTTTCCGAATGTTCACATTGTTGAAACTTAAAAGCAATTAATTATACTTTTCTACTTCTGGAAGAAAAAGAAATTAACTTAAGTTGCAATGTTAACTAACTAATCTTCTTTCCTAATATAATTTAATCTTCTTTGCTAATGAATATACTTTTGTTGGCAAACCTAACTTGAATTTGGTTGCCAAAATCGTTACGATCCAACATACTTGTATTTGTAAATAGGAGTATTCATACTCATGGTCGCGACGAATTAACTTAACAGGCAAGATAGTTGAGCTAAATGGCAAAATAAATTTATTTTCTCGTAAATTTTCGATTTATATTACATGTCACTAACTTAAGGTAGTCAATAGTCACATTAGAAATTTATGATATACTCGGTACAATCTATTATAGTTAACATTATATGACCATTGGGTTGTTGTTCTAAAGGTACTCATCTTCGTAAACCTCATAGGCCCACTAGTGCGATTTCTAGATAAAGTTATGGGTTCGAGTCTTGGTTCGTCCCCTCTATTTGGTGTCTCACTGAGCCAAAAAAGTTGTTTGAAGTCATAAATATAGGAAATAATTACAGTTTCAATACAACAAATGAGACATGTTGAAATGTTTTAACCAATACGAAACTGTTGTTATCACATATCAACATTCGTTCTAAAAAGATTTACTGAATGAAAGTATAAACGATGTTTTACATGTGTTTAGAAAATTATAAAAACCAGAATTTAAGGAAGAAAAATGGGTTATTTTAAATACGCGTATACCGACACGTGGTCTCACGTGTTTTCGTCATGTGAATGGAAAATGTTTGATTTTAATGATTTACGCTACCACCGTCGTCCGAGCTGTCACTTTTTGCCACGCGCCTAATCACAACTCATCCATTACTTCTTCCTTATTTTTATTTTCAATTAAACTAAATTTAAATTTAAATTTATACACAGAGAATTATATATATATATATATATATATATATATATATATATATATATATATATATATATATATATATATATATAAATTCATGTATATGTCGAAGGGTCCGATCCGAGATTTCGAATGTCTTATATAGTTAAATTTTATTTGTATTACAATATTTGTCATTAAAACTAAATAAAAATAATAATAATAATATAGTGTATTTTTTTACGTTGTTACATAAATCATAAGATTTGTTCTACCATTTCATTGACTTATACATATATCTATTAAAAAATTGGGTCCTTATAAATAATGAGATTTTTTACAGTCGTCCATAATGCACGTCCTAAAATCCGACTTGATGTATATCATATTCTTTTATCTATGTGAATAACAATTTTAAGATGTACATTGAATGATTCTATGAACATTAATAGATAAACAAATATCTAGTGCTAATAGTGAGAAAGTTTAATACGAATATATCAGTTTTACAGATTAATAAAAGTAATTTATTGGAATAAAAAATGTAGGTTTCATACTTTCACTGTATGTGATTTATAGAGGTTTAGAGAAAAAAAAATATTCTAAAAAGAATGCATGGCTTGATAAAATAGGAGAGCACATCCCTTGGAATCAAAGATTGATTCATTTAAGGTTTGATTCTTTTTAATTATTTTAGTTTATCTTTGTTAATAAATATTATTTTTACTATGACTTGTAATTATTGATCCAATTAGTATTATAATAAACATTTAAAGCTTTGGTGTATTATAATTAACTTGATCTATTATTTAAGGAAAAAAGTTTTGCCAACGATAACTATAAAAGTATTTGTTAACGGCTTGCTATGAAATAAAATAGAAATTTCAGAATATAAGTATAAACATTTACCAAAAGTGATAAAGTCTAACAGTTTATGAATTAACTCGTTAAGAAAGATATTGAAAGTTCAAGTTATGTAAATAATGAAAATATGAGTAAAATATGTGATATGTTTGTATTTGTTATTTTTTAAGAAAAAAAACTCTGAACTTCTACAAAACATGTCATGTTTTTTTCCTTTCATTCAATTAATTAAATAAATATAACATTCAATTAATTAAACAATATAACATAATTGTGTTTCGAAAACATTGAAAATGGTTTATTATTATTACTAATTTTATTTGAAATATTATTGTAATTATATTGTCCAAAAAGTTAGTTCATAAGTTAACCCTTTTTAGCAAATTATCTATCAAATAAATTATACTTTTAGTCAATTAAAATACATAAAAATAACAATATATACAACTATATATAAAAGACCCCAACAACTGTCATAATAATATATCCTAGCTAGTGTTGTGCATATATATATACATATACATATATATCATACATATATATCTATATATCTATATTCTCTACTCACTTATCACCAAATCACACCATACAATTACACACACATTTCAAAAATTCTCTCCCTACTCTCTCTCTCTCTCAGCAATGGAATGGAAAAGAGGTCCAGTGATCGGCCGGGGATCTTCCGCCACCGTCTCCATCGCCACCACCTCCACCGGAGACGTTTTCGCCGTCAAATCCACCGAGCTATCCTCCTCTGTTTTCTTACAAAAAGAACAACAAATGCTTTCACAATTAGCCTCAAAACATGTAATCAAATACATGGGTTTTGATGTAAGCTATGAAAACAATAAACCCTTGTATAATTTGTTCATGGAGTACGCTACCGGCGGTACAATTTCCGATATGATCAAGAAACAGGGTGGATCACTTGATGAGAGCTTAATCCGATCTTATACGCATCAAATTCTACTAGGATTAGATCATTTACATGTTAATAACGTAGTGCATTGTGATATTAAATGCCGGAATTTGTTAATTTGCGAAGACGGTGTGAAAATCGGGGATTTGGGGTTTGCGAAAACAGGGGAATGCTCTGTTTCTCAATTCTCCGGTACACCGGTTTTTATGGCTCCTGAGGTTGCTAGAGGTGAAGAACAAGGGTTTCCAGCTGATGTATGGGCTCTGGGGTGTGTAGTTATCGAAATGGCAACCGGGTTTAATCCGTGGCCGGAGATAAATGATCCCATGGTTGGTTTATACAAAATTGGATACTCCGGCGAAGTACCGGAGTTTCCCAAGTGGTTATCGGAAGATGGTAAAGATTTCTTGGATAAATGTTTGAGAATAAATGTTAAAGAAAGATGGAATGTTAAAGAGCTTATGAAACATTCTTTCGTTAGTAGTTTAACTTCGGGTTTTGAAATAAGGAATTCGCCAACAAGTACATTGGATCAAGGTTTTTGGGAGTCGTTATCGGTTTTTGAAGCTTCACCGGAGTTCGTTCATATGGATGGTTACTCCCGGGATTCTCCGGTTGAGAGAGTTAGGCAATTGGTGGAAGGTGTGACTTCATGTTTGTTGCCTAATTGGGATGACGATGAAGAAGATTGGATCGCGGTTAGAAGTAATGTAATCGATGAAATGAACGTTGAAGATGTCGTTGAATCGTTTAGGTTTTCGAATACTAATGTAGATTACGAAGACGAAGAGATGATTGAAGGTTTAGTTAGTGATGAAGATTATGATGTTTTAGATTATTCGATTGTTTCAAGGGATCTTGATTTTGAAGATATGATTAATTATAATTTTGCTAATAAAAAAGTCAATTTATTTATTGTTATTATGCTTTTTGATCTTTTTGTTCGTTGTGATTTCAAAACTTCAAATAGTCGGATTTTGGGTTATTCGAGTTATATTCACAAAGTGTTACACATCATCTTATAACTCAACCGATACACAAATAAGTTAAACTTTAAAACATATCCGAAACCAATTAACTGAACTAAAACTCGGGTTTCATCTAATAAAATTTTCAAGTTTTTATTTAAACTATGTATTAATTAAATTTTAAAATAAATTGTAACAGACATAAAACCAACTAAATCTTATAAACATACTAATAAATCTTTTACTTTTTTCATACGTACTCGGATTAGGTATGACTATAACCTATCTAATTGGGTCCAATCCATTCCGATGATATATCTAACGAAAAGTCAATGGATCCGAACTCGTTTTGGGATCGAGCTAGATACTAAACATCTCCGTTCACAGCGTGATTCTAGTACGTTGACTCGTTTTCATTTTATTTCCGCGTCGAACAAACAATTGACTTTTCTTAACTTACAACCAAGTCAATCTCTTTGGCAGGTCAACCAATTTTCCCCTCTAGAATTGTTTGGTAATTTGAAGCCAAATAAGAAGAAAATGAGATTAGGTACAATACATATAGGAGTAAGTCAATGATTTTGACTTTTTCCTCTTGGTTTCCTCTTAACATTTCACATTCTAAAAGTTAAATTGAAGACATCAAAAAGTCAACACCCTTTCATTGGTTGTGTTACTAAAAGAGACTTCTGTTTTTGGGGCCACATTTGCACACAAACCCAAAATGAGTTTACATTTGAAAAATCAACATATTCCATTTTGTACCAAAAAGTACCAAAATTGGCTTTGGCTCTTTGTGTGTCTATTTGGGTTTGGAGTTTGGTTAGTGGTAATTTACTAGAGATTAGGTTAACCTTCTTCAAGAAAGTCATCACTAATGCCAAATCAATGGACTTTTACATACTATTTAGGACTTTTACATAAATTGTCATTACCATTTTACATATTTCGTATCTAGGGTTTTGAAAGTGTACGTTTTGTTCCCGTGAGAAACCTTTGTTACAAATATCATCTCAGTAATGAATTGTTTATGCAAATGTTTAGACTTGTTAATTCCATAAATCGTCTTTGTTAAGGACAATATACGCCACAAATGTTTCTTACAAGGAGAATAAGTACACTTTCAAAATCAAAGCTTCAAAACATGCGATATAAGTAAACGTTATAGACGTTTTATACAATTAACTCTATTTTTTATTTGGATGGTTTGTTAAATTTGATGTTCTTATCTACAAACAAACAATCGAAATAGAGGTTACATACCAAATCCTCCTGGCCTAAATGAGTAGGTCAAATGGATAAAACTTTTTGAAAAAATATGTATTATTATTCCAATGTCCAATTTAGTTGACTTTCACATTCTTTTTAGGTGTTATAGGATTACATTATGTCCATCAAAGGACAAAAGGTACGTGCCAAATTCCTTTTGTAAGAACGCTCGCAACTATAATACCGAAAAGCTCGATATTTTGGTTATGTCAGCATAACTTAGTGTATAATATAACATCAAAAATAATACTCAACCATAACACGAAACTATGAACCCACCTATTTATATTAAACTTTATAAATATTAGTTAAAAAATAAAAAAATAAAAAAAATTACATAACACGATGTTACATACGTAACGCGGTCTCATAACACCGGCTATAACACGGCCCGACCAACCATAACTCAAGTTATGGAGGCATAACACCAACCATAACACCAAGCATAACACATGACTGGATATGCTCACTAAACATAGAAATACTTTCTCGATTATTTTAACTTTGTTCTTTCGTCTTACGGTAGGTTAGTTAACCCAATAATCTGAAAGTTATGAATTTAAGTCTGATAAAAAAATAAAAATAAAAATTATTATATATGCCTATTTTTGAAAACATGCATAATACCATGAAAAACTAATTTATTAGTAATATGTTGATTACCATAATCTAAAATCAAATGTAAACAATTCACACAAGTGATATTTAAATATTTGCCTCGTACTGGACATGAACAAGAAATAACATAAATACGAAATGATTTGTTAGACCAATCGGAACACTAATTCTATCCGTTTGATCTACTAACGATAACATTTAGGACTTTATTCTTTCGTTCGGAGATGAATGATTTACATGACAATTTTATTCAATATCGGTTTGTTTAAGTTTTCTTGTTTTTGTTGAGAGGTTGAATCAGATCAGAATCACCTATCTGACTACGAATCGTTTTCAAGCTCTTCCTCAACAACCATAGCTCCTTGACATAGTAATGAAGTCGATCAATCATTAAACCAAGGAATAAACAAAAACCTACATCACATAAATCGTGTTATTTTCAAAAATATGCACATAACAAACTTTAACTACATCAGGATTTAAACAAAAAGTGTACCCATGAGCGATGTGTCGAGAGTATGATTAGCCAAAAGAACCTGATCGGTTGGATTAGTTGATCCATCCATCATTCGCTTTTGAGTTTTTAAAATACTACACAAATTAAACACAAAGACTATAAATAACGTCGCTGCAACTGTCCTTGAGGTGACAAGACCTCTACCTTGCTTCAAACGATCCAACCCCATCATGACTAGGTTCCTCAAAGGTGAATGAAACAAGAGGATTATGATCACTCCCATTTCTATCCCTAGGATCGTAAACAAAAGAGGTGTCATCTTTTCCGATTGTTTTCAAAAAGATCAACTCGAAAATAAGATTAAAGAAAAGAGAGAATGAAGAAGGAGGCGGTTTCTTGTGATTATGTCTTCTGTTCACTTTTGGAGTTGTAATTTATATTCTAAACTTGAATGACAATGAAAGAATCAAATTCTCACATCAATATTGGTTTAGTAATTTACTTTCGACTTGGTTAATCCCACATTGGTTTACGAGGTTGAGAAGAAGGGAGGGAAGGACTTATAAAACGAAAAGGAGTCTTACGGAAAACTCACTTACCTGGACAGGGTCGATGAGTGATCAAGAATGCCCATGGCCTAGGTTGGTGACCTCCATTGCACTTTGGAGGGGTGCCTACCTAAGGTCAGCCCAAGCGGTTGATCCTATGTCATAATTTGTTGTTGGGGCCTTCGTTTAACAGAACAAAAAATCGACGAAGTGTACATCCCAAGATTTGAAATTAGGTCTTTTAAAACCAAGTGTTGGTGAGTTATGTATCGATGACCAATAAAACACCGGATAAAATTGGCCAGATTCAATAGCGTTGGAAATAGAAAAAACATCATAAAAAATGTTGTTGATAAAGTTATTGAAGTACATATATGAGTCAGACAAGAAAGCTCAAACCAATGTAGCGACATCGTGTAGATGGTTTGGGCAGTATAAAATCCAAACACGTGTTCAAGTGTAACTTATAACAGAATGTACTCATATCAAAAGCAAATATGGCTAAGCCGCAATAAAACAGCAAAAGCCAACAAAAATTTTGGTCCTTATTCTGGTTAATATCAAAAGACTTCAAATATACCAGAATTCAACATTAATCAATCAAAATCAGCTCGTGTGCAGCTTTTAAATGTCAAGAAGCAACCTCCTTGGATCCTCGACCACATCCTTAATTCGGCGAAGGAAAAACACGGCCTCTCTTCCGTCAATTAGCCTATGGTCATAGGTCAGTGCGATGTACATCATGGGTCTTGGTACAATGTTGCCTCCAACAACCATTGGCCGGCTCACAATTGAATGCATACCCAAAATTGCAGACTGTCATAGTCATACAATACATATGTTAAGGAGTGAACTAAATATAATAACGCTTTTTTAAATACTTTTCTGTGAAAAAATTGAAAAACTGCATACCTGAGGAGGATTGATGATGGGAGTACTCAAAAGACTTCCATAAACACCACCATTAGAGATTGTAAACGAGCCTCCTGCCATCTCATCGATGGATATGGTTCCACTAACTGCCTTCTTAGCAAGAGTGTTTATCTCTTTCTCTATCCCAGCAAAGTTCATGTTTTCAGCGTTGCGGATTACTGGCACAACAAGTCCCTGAAAGTAGAGAAAACAAAACAGCATGTTAGAAACAGTTTCATCCTAAACTAGCTATGGGAACAAAAGACTTGTGAAACCAGGTGTCCAACGTAGTGTTTAATTTTCCCATATTCATGGCTGACATGTAAATTGAGAATCTAAATGTACACCTTTTACTCCAATAAGTCAAACATTTGACTTGTGAAAACAGGTGTCCAAATATTTGAAGTATACCTTTGGAGTACCAACAGCTATGCTAATATCGATATAATCTCTGTATATGATGTCATCTCCATCAATAACTGCATTGATTATTGGCTGATTCTGGAGTCCACTGACAGCAGCCTAAAATTTAAAAGTCATTTGATCATTATACCAAGAATGACGGGTACCAAAAAAAGCTACCAAAGGAAGGTACGCATTCTTATACAAATAGACATACTTTAACAAATCCGGACATCAGTCCCAACTTGACTCCGTGCTTCTCAAAAAACGCGTCCTTGTACTCAGAACGAAGTTTCATCAGATTAGTCCTGCAAAAAGTAGATATTTAGTAAAATACGGGAACAACTCACAAGACAGCCTGCTTAGCTATGGATGCAAACACAACTAATTCATTAGGATCTAACTCCCAAGTCCTAATCAGATTTTGACTTGTGACAATGAGCTAAAACATTAGGTTAAAAAGTATTTGAAACCCCCCCTTTGCTAAGGAAGGACCCTAAAAATTTGTAATTGGCATGCATTAGAGAGATGACAATTTCGACCATTTACTTATAGATAGGTCAATTGGGTTATGTTCTATATCCAAAGGGTCTAGCAAGCAAACTCGTAAAGAAAAAGAACAGCAATTTAAAAGAAAACAGAACGTACAGAACATGTCGAAAGTCGCGTAAAGTATATTTCTGATGCATAAAACCTCTTAAATAAGTTTCTTTGAGAAAACATACATCAGATTTTACACTAACGTATCTATAAAAAATAATTAAAAAATCGGACAAAAATGTTTCAGCAATAGTTTATTTGACCCATTAGTCCATTACCAATAACCCAAGTTGCCTGCCAGACCCATCTATTTTTTACACGTATAATATGACGTGAATGTACTATATGAACTTACATGTCAACTTCATTAAATGTGGTCAACAAAGCAAATGTGTTCTGGGAATCCTTTAGACGTGTAGCAACTCGCTTTCTTAAACGGGTCATAGGAACCTGCGTTAAAGCAAAGACATACACAAACCATTAAAATCGAACATTACTAAACCAAATAGTTGAGACTGAATCTGGAAACCAAGAACATAAAAATAACAAAACAGTTTTAATCATATGGATTCAGAAAAAGCAAGCATGACTTTAACCACATAAATTATACACATTTCCCACAAATAATAGAAATTTAAAACTAAAAACATCTATAGTATTAACATTAATTATGGCACTCACACGTCTTTCTCTATCTTTAGGAGGAAGCTGGGGTTCTGAAGCAGCAGTTCTAGGAGGTGGTGGTGGAGAAGCTGGTTTAGGCTTCTCAGCGACAGGGGTAGTTTCGACTTTTGCCTTTGGCTTCTCCTCTGCCTTCTCAGCAGGAGGAGGTGGCTGAGAAGCCGCCTCTTTCGGTGGAGCAGGTGCACCTTCTGCAGACTTAGAAATTATAGCAACTTTCGTACCTGGTTCAACTGTATCTCCTTCCTTTGCTACAAACTACCAATAATTAAAAGCCCACTTTCAGCTTTCATAATATTCAAAAGATAATCCATCTGAACAAATTCAGCCATGGTGATGTAAAACTAAAATGAGTTTACCTCTTGAATTATACCCGCTTCAGGACTAGCAACATCAATAGTCACCTACAACATAAAGAACTCGGTGTTAAAAACACTACCTACATTCAAAAGTAGAGGTTACTAGACCCATTTACTAACCATTTATAAGAAGTTATAAAAAATAAATACAAGGTCGTCAAGCCGACCGAACCTGCTTTGACTCACATTTCACACAAAAAAATCTACTTGTTTTAGCCTACCGACCTACAAATTTCGCAACCTCTACATATAATCTCATAATTCATGAATACCAATAATCACATTTCGCAACTTCTACTTATAATCTCATGATTCATGAATGCCAATAACAAATACCTTGTCTGTTTCAACTTGTGCAATTGGTTCATCAATTTCTACCCGGTCACCAGGTTCTGTTCCAAGAAGATTGATTAGAAAAAAAAGTAGCTTAAGCAGTAATAAATTTTTTTTTAATGAAATACACATATTCTAACAGCACAGAGGAACATACTTTTCAAGAAAGCTGCCAATGTACCGTCACTTATAGATTCACCCATAAAAGGAACAACGGCATCAACGAGATCACCTTGAGAAAAACACAATATGCAACTTTAAGACACTATATTTACAATCAAGACGAATAGAGTGAAGAGACACTTAAGAAAGACTTTTAACAGGAATGTAGACAGTAGGCAGAAGATATTGTAAGGTAGTAAGAAAGTCATTAAGCTTAACAGAAACGACATACTGTATTCAAATTCTAACAAATAAACAGAACCAAAATTACATATAAGAATCGTGAGAATACATGTTTTGAGAAAAGTCAAATATATGAATATCTTACCACTGTCAGATGAAAACATTCTGCTTTGCATTTGGATGCTGACAGATGGCTGAAGACTGGTCATAAGTTCCCTGCCAACAAAAGCGGTCTTAGTCAGAACACTCACACTAATATGCATCATTAGTCAATTGCTTAAGGTTACAGAAACGAATGAGTATTAAGACTCAGGAGCTTGGAAGGTTGAGAACTGGGCCTCAAAGTCTAAAGCAATACTGCTATACTCGACAAGGATGAATCTCATCATCACCAATCTTTATATTCTTAACAGAAACAAAAAGATAGAATTAGGCACAAACCTTATTGGCCTTAAATTCCTTGCACCACCTGTGACATGACATATACCTCGAACATTCCCAATGATTCCCTGATGGAGCAATACCTAGACATGCTAAAGAGTTAGCCTTAGGAATAAGACATGCATCGAGATCCTTGAAAGTATGAATATGAAATTTATATTTTGCATTTAGCGTTCAGTAATATTAATTAGTTACAGTTGGTTAGAGCTCGCTGAAACATATTTAGCTCAACTTTTATTCCGCAAGCATGAAAATAATGTTTTCTGCAACATAAGCGCAAGAGTCCAAAAATGGTATAGGAGTTCATTCAGTTAACATTATAAACAACTAAGTCATTAACTTAATAAGATAATACATTCCGCAACATAATCACCACAATCCAAAATTGTTGTTGGAGTTTACTAAAAGTTAACAACCTAAAGCCAAGTCCTTAAACTCCAAAACATGATTAAGTTAAAAAAAAAAAGTACAAAAAGTCGGAAAATAAGACGATCAGTACCTCTCCTTCTGAGGAGAAAGAAGTTGCATTAGTAGATGCAACATGACGAGATGCTCGCCATGATTTTCCAATGATCTGTCCAAAACAAAGTAAAATAATATATCAAGTCTCCGTCCATTCCTTACACAACTAAACCTAATACTGCACAAATTCATAACGAAATCTAGACTTACCGAAGCAGATGAGCTTCCGGAAACAATTTTTCGCCGAAAAACGCCAAACATCGCTAGCTTCAATTTTATAAACTATTAACCAAAATCACACAAAATTATAATCTCAAATACACTTCATAATAAATTAAACAAAAAAAAACAAAAAGCGATTACACAATCCTGATTAACAAATTATTAAACATTCAAATATAAACAAATACATATATATTATATATAGATTATATATAGATACAGAAACCTAAAAAATAATATAAAATGATGAAAATGAATCAGATCTTATTAAATGAATTACCGAATTTGGAGAAGAAGAAGAAGAGTGTGGATCTTGTTTGTTCAGACAAAGAATGAAAATTGAATGAGAGAAATATAAGGTTGACGCTTTAAGGGGTGCGTGGATTAATCGTACGAATAATGGGCCGCCGCGAATGGGGAGGTTTTCCAAGGGGTGTGTTTGTTTGAATGGTGATTCTTGAAGGGGGTGATTTGTAATATATTTGAGTCTAGAAAGACATGATTTGTGTTTATTTTGATTTTATTACCATTATAAAATATATGAAATATTGTTTAAGTTTATGGAAAATGTCAATCTTATGATTAAAGGTGATTTTATGGTTAATGTATAAGTTAATAAATACCGTTATATTAAAGGTGTTTAATATTCGAATGGAACTTGAAAAAATCAAAATTCGATTTGAATTGAATTCGAATTTTTAAAAACGAATCGGTTTTTCGAATTTCTAATTGGTTTTGAACCCGAACAGATTTTCAAATTCGAATTTCGAGTTGGTTTTCGAATTCATGAATTTTTTTAGTCATCCGACCCCAAACTCGAATTTACATCATCAATCATTAATTATATATAACTTTATAAATATTTCAAAATATATATTGTAATTCGTTTTTTTTTCGAATTCGAGTCTATTTTCGAATTCGAATTCGGTTTTAAATCCTAACTCGATTTTTCTTCTTAGTTTTAGTAAATTATGCCTATATATTATAATTCGGTTTGATTCGAATTCGACCCAAATTAGAACCGAATTAGAATATTCGAATTCGAGTCAGTTTTATAGTTTGAATTCGAATTCAAATCGGTTTTCGAATTTGTCAAAAAAAAGTCAAATTCGAATAGCCCGAAAAACCCGAAAACCACCCCGATGAACACCCCTACCTAGAAGTTTGTGGTAGTTTTTTTTTACGGTTTTCTGAACGATTACTTTTCAAAAGTTAAGGTACAACAATTTTAAACATAAAATTTGTTTCTTAACTATAGCTCTCGGAATATGGTTAGCATATTTCTAATTTATTTAAAGAAATTATTTTATATATATATCAGTTTGTTATTATTATATTAGTCGGTGATATGATATTTATACTTGATAAATTGTTTTTGAACTAATATATTTGTTTATTTACATTTTAAGAATTTGAAATGTAGTTATACAAATCACTTCTGTCGGGATCGTTTAGGCTATGCAAACCCAAAGTATGATTAAACCAAGATCTTGATTATCAAGGGAGTTCAGCAGCGGATGAACACTTTGATATTACAAGTTTGACGATCAAACAAATATTGTATAATATGAATAACTATGAACAATGAAGAACAATAATGTTTGTCGAATGTTAAGCCTCAATATATTGAAAAATATGAATCAATACACGTGTTTTTCTGTTTACAAGGACCTATATATATAGACATTTAGGCTAACCCTATCTATAATAGCAAACGTCTAAATACGTCTAAATACAATTACAATTCTATTCTAATTAGAATTGCTAAACTTGCGTCACAAGATAATTCCATAATTATCTTCAAGGAGTAGAACTCTCATCGCGCAGTAGTAGTAACCAGCAGTAGTAACCGTCTTCATATCTTCATCCGTAGTAACTGTCTTCATTCAGTATTAATGAAACAATACTAACTAAGCAACATTAACTCAACACTATTAATGAAACTAAAACTATTTTAACTAAGTTTTAATCCCAACAACTTCTCGCAAGCGAGGTAAGTTCGAGAGGAAAGGAAAAGGAACATATTGTGATAAAGCTAAAGTCAAGTGAGTAATTCGATGTGTCCCTTGATTGTTTGGTCTAATGATTTTGAAAAATGATATATGTAAGTTTTCTTACTATGAGAGGATATCATCAGTTAAAGTGACTACGATTCATGGTGGTCTTGTTTGTTTTTAAGAATGACAAAGAAATAGTTATTATGGAGTCAGATTCTACGATAATATATAACTATTGATTGCTAGACACTAGAGGTAAGCGTAATATATTGTGATAACCTCCAAATGAAGTGGAAAAATTGTGACGCAAAGTCTTGCCGTGTTCACGACATAGAGAACCAGAGGAATCTCGAACTACAACACTAAGAACATCATTCGAGTCCTTGAAGGTAGTATCACAATTAAACCTCAAAAAATACAATAATGATTGGGGAATCAACCGCATAGAAGTACATGAAAACGAAATATGAGAAGTTATTGATGTTCGATTGAGTAAGGTATTATTGTTTGAGGTAACATGATAACCATTCTTGTAAATTGTGCGTTAATGACATCCAAAGTGTTATTTATTAATAATGAAATCATTACTAGATCGTAAAATAGACCCAATAAATTTTGAATACAATTTATAAAATATGAGAATTTTACGTTAAGAGCTATAAATATTAATTAAACTTTAAACACGATTTTAACACTTTTGTTTCGAGTGTATAAGGCATGAAACATAATGAAGAACCAAATCAAAACGGATAAGTTCAAGTGTTGGAATAATGGTACACAACAAGAAAGAACAAGGAAGATTTAATTGATATATGAGTGAAAAGATGGATGATTTTATTATTCTGAAGTGTGCCTTATTTAGCCATCATAGACATACAGTGAAGATAAAATAACTACTTAGCTAGAAAATAGGAATAAGACTAGGAGTACTATGACTAAATCACATGACTCTTTATTCAACTGAATATTAAACCTAACGGCTTTAACATTTTGAATCATTCTTCAACATCCTCCCTTGATTCAAAACTGATAACAGACAAACGCCTTCGCATTTCTTCAAACTTTGTTGGTGGGAGTGCTTTAGTGAATATATCGGCCAATTGTTCACCCGACTTGCATATTTCGACTTTGATTTCTTCACCTGCTACAAGTTCTCTAATAAAATGATGCTTAATCTCGATATGTTTTGTCCTCCAATGCATGACAAGATTTTTTGTCAACGCCACAGCCGATACATTATCACAGAAAATTGTAGTGGCCTGAACTTGTTCTTGATTAACATCAGCCAATAGTCTTCTTAACCATACCGCTTGACAAGCTGCTGTTGTAGCAGCTATGTATTCTGCCTCGGTAGATGATAACGCCATTGTTGCTTGTTTCTTTGAACCCCAAGCAACTAGTCCTAGCATAAAACAATTTCCCGTAGTGCTCTTTCTATCATCATGAGACCCGACCCAATCACTATCGGTATAGCCATACAAAGTAAATTGCTTATTTCTCCCATACCAGATCCCAAAATCTCTTTGGTGCCAACCACATATCGAAGTACTCTTTTTGCAGCCCCAAATTGTTGTTTCGTTGGACTGTGCATAAACCTTGAAATCAGACCAACCACGTATGCTAAATCTGGTCTTGTATGAGTAAGGTAGATAAGCCTTCCTACCAAGCTCCTATACTTCCTTGCATCCGCCATTCCAGTACCATCTTCAGCTGTTAATTTTTCATTCACATTCATGGGAGTAGAAACTGGTTTCGAGTTCAACATCCCAAACTCTTTCAACAAATCACTAGCATACTTTTGTTGAGAGATAAATATGCGATTATTGGTTTGATGTACTTCCAAACCAAGAAAATAGCTAAGCTTACCCATGTCGGTCATTTCAAACATACCCATCATAGCTTTCTTGAATTGTTCAATAAGTAGCATAGAAGACCCGGTGTAGATCATATCATCAACATATAAACTAACCAGCACGACTTCAGACATACCTTGTCTTTTAATGTATAGAGTAGGTTCGTTTGAGCTCCTCTCGAACCCTTCTTGATGAAACAAATCATCAATTTTACTATACCATGCCCTAGACGCCTACTTTAGTCCATACAAGGCTTTCTTTAACCTGTATACTTTATTTTCTTTTCCTGGAATTACATAGCACTCGGGTTGCATAACATAGACTTCTTCATTCAAATCCCCATTGAGGAAGGCCGACTTGACATCAAATTGAAAAACGTCCCACTGACATTGAGCTGCTAGAGCGAGAATCATTCTCACTGTTTCAAATCGGGCCACCGGTGAGAATGTCTCTTCAAAATCAACTCCATGTTCTTGAACATACCCACGAGCCACAAGTATGGCCTTGTGTTTCTGAATGCTTCCATCAGAATGAAATTTTGTTTTAAATAGCCATTTTAGAGAAATAGCATTTTTATTCTCTGGGAGATCAACAAGATCCCATTTCTCTTAATGGATTCTATTTCTTTGTTCATAGCTTGCTTCCAAACACGAATCCTTATGGTTGTCTTTGCTTGTGTTGGATCTCCTGAAAACATAGCAAAAGTGCATGTTTCTTCTTCTATCGGGAATTTTTTCTTAGGGACTTTACCACGTCGACTTCTACGTAACTCAGGACTTTCCGCTTCGGGTTGTGGTGAAATTGGCTGCGAGAGTTCCGATTCAATCTCACTGGCATCTGAGTTGTCTTGTGAAGAGTGACTTATTGGATTGCCTTCATCTCCTTTGATTTCACTATTTTCTTCACTAGTATCTCCAACTGGACAAGAACTCGGGTTGCCTTCTTCAAACTTGAATTCCTCATCAAATTGAACATCCCTACTTATAACGATTTTCTCTGATTCGGGATCATACAATCTGTAGGCTTTAGAGTTGGTGCAGTAGCCAACAAAGATGCATTTCTTTGTCTTTGATTCAAACTTATGTCTCTGAGTTTTGATTAACACATAACATGGTGAACCGAAAATTTTAAGATAATTAACTGAAGGTTTAAAGTCATACCAGGCCTCAAATGGAGTTTTATTCCACACATATTTTGTAGGAGATAAATTGATTAAGTAGACAGCAGTGGCTGCTTCTTCTGCCCAGAACTCAGTGCCCATGTCTTTTGCCTTCATCATTGACATTGCCATTTCAACGATTGTTCTATTTTTACGTTCCGCTACTCCATTTTGCTCCGGTGTATAAGGGGCTGTGAGATCCCTTTTAATACCATTAGCATCACAAAATTCATTGAATTCCTTCGAACAAAATTCACCCCCATTGTCGGTTCTTAAAACCTTTATTTTTTCATTGTTGTGGGTTTCTACTAATGCCTTGAATTTCTTGAAATGCTCAAATACTTCTGATTTGTGGGAGAGATAATACACCCAACTCATTCTTGAAAAATCATCAATAAATAACAGAAAATACTTACTACCTGCTAGAGATTCCGTTTTCATCTGTCCACATACGTCTGCATGCACCAATTCTAGTTTTCTTTCTACCCTTTTTGACTGCCCAACTGGAAAAGGTCTTCTAGTTTGCTTTCCAAGAGCACACCCTTTGCATAGGTGTGAAGTCTCCTTCACTGTTGGTAGGCCAAATACCATGCCTTTGCTTGCAAGTAGCTGCAATCCCTTAATGTTCAGATGCCCATATCTCAAGTGCCATACTCCAGAGTCATTTTCTTGGTTGCTTATGAGGCCATAGTTCTCTACACAAGTAAACTTTATTGGAAACATTCTATTTGCAGTCATAATAGCTTTTAGGAGTGTTTCACCAGAGCTTTTCTTCACAGTGGCTTTATTGTTTTTGAAGATAACATCATAACCTGATTCAAGTAGTTGCCCAACACTGATCAAAATATGAGCTAGACCCGGGGCATAGCTCACATTTTGAATCAATTTTTCGTGACCATTAATGGTTACAACCACATCTCCTTTTCCTTCAATATGGATCTTTTTATCATCTCCTAATTTGACTAGAGACTTATGCGCTTGATCTAACCTTTTGAACTTTGCTTTGTCTCCTGTTATGTGGTTTGAGCATGCACTGTCAAGAAACCACGTATCTTTAGCTAGAGGTTGAGTATTTGTGGAGGTCATAAACAGGTAGTCTTCCTCTTCTTCTTCATTGTATTGCGCTTCTTTGTCTTTGCTCCAACAATCATCTGCTTTGTGACCAAACTTATTGCAGTTTGTGCACTTGATAGTACTTGTTCTACCGCGCCCCCTTCCTCTATAATATCCTCTACCTCTGCCTCTATTTGGTGAAAACCTGGTGTGTTCTCCTTGGACTTGAAATGCCTTATCTTCTTCTTTTGCAGTGTTTCGGTTAATTCTTTCCTCATGGGTTTGTAGTGACCCCATGAGTTCATCAACCGAGTAAGTGCTTAGATCCTTTAATTCTTCAATAGCTGCAACTACGTGATCAAACTTAGGGGTTAAACTTCTCAAGATCTTACCAACAATTGTTTTATCTGCAATGTTGTCTCCATAGGCACGCATCTGACTAACAGTAGAAGTGACTCTTGCTAGGTATTCTTGTATTGTTTCATTATTCTTCATACACGCTGTTTCAAAATCTTTTCTTAGAAATTGCAATTTCATTGTAATGACTTTTGCAGATCCTTGATACTCAGTCTTGAGAGTAGTCCATGCTTCATGTGTAGAGGTTGCTGCTGCAATTCTTGAAAATATGCTTTCATCAACCGCATGTTGAATGAAAAATAGAGCCTTTGCATCTTTCTTCAGTGTTTCTCTCTGGCCTGCTTCATCTTGACCAGCTTCATTTGCACCTTGATCTACAAGATCCCATAGTTCTTGTGATCTGAAAAGGGTTTTCATTTTTACACTCCAGAACTCATAGAACTCTCCTTTGAAGATGGGTATTTGAGGCTGAGAAATGCTTATCGAGTTTGATGCCATCTTTAGAACACAGAACCTGTGCTATGATACCACAATGTTGGAATAATGGTACAGAACAAGGAAGAACAAGGAAGATTTAATTGATGTATGAGTGAAAAGATGGATGATTTTATTATTTTGGAAAATGCCTTAAATAGCCATCATAGACATACAGTGAAGATAAAATAACTACTTAGCTAGAAAATAGGAATAAGACTAGGAGTACTATGACTAAATCACATGACTCTTTATTCAACTTAATACTAAACCTAACGGCTTTAACAGTTTGAATCATTCTTCAACATCAAGTGCACTAGAAAATTACATGTTCAATCGATTTGTGCTTAATTTTCCTTTAAAGACAAACCATGCCTCCATGAATGTGCGTGTTTGGAACTAGAATTTACTATGAAATTGCCTTTAGAATCAAAATGTCATTCAACCAACTTATATGACCTTTACTATAAATATCCATACACCCTAAAAATCAAGCTAAGATTTTGTTTTCTTGATTTTGACAATATAAAATATCGAAATAAGTGGTCTTTAACAAAGGTTAATGAGACATAACAAATGAATATAAAAAAAATGTTTAATAACACCAAATTACTCTATACTACAAACATAGTATGGATAAAACTAACAACGAAATGAAATGATGTCATTAAATAAAGTGTTTAGTTTACTCCTATCTAAGTTTGTACTAAAATACATTAACAAGCTTTAAGAGTTTTTGTTTACTAAATTATTTATATTAAAACAAGCTATTTGACATAAACCTAACTTCTTAATTCAAGTCTAAACAAGCTTTTATAAGTGAATCAAAAGTAGCATTAACGTATTGCGTAAAATTCCAAACAACAATTATCGTTTCACAAAATCTCGAAAATGTAATAATTGTATGATTTTAGTTAACATTGGGTGAACAATGTTATTTTACTTGTTATCAAACTACAAAACAATTACGGATTTCATAATTTGACTATAACATTTGTGAATCAATAACATAACCTAGGTGATCAATCAAAGTTAAAAATTGACTCAAACAATAACTGTTAAACACACTAAAATCATTAAATAGGGATAAACAAACATCAATTTCATTACGTAACAAACATAGTCATGTCTAAATTGAAACCGAATACATGGAGATTAGTCACTCATGGCTTGAATAATCAGACAATTAACATAAATTTAATGTTTTCGATTGCTTACAAACACCGAATTTGATGTAGAAATGATGAAATCATAATCTCGTTCCCTTATGTCTCCTTATGAAAAGATATGATAAAAAAACTGACAGATGAGTGGTTAAAATCGGGAAATGAGTAAAACCGAAAATATGGATTTGGGGGGACCCGGGCAGGTCAAATACCCTTTGAAAGTGGACCCTGACGGGTTATTTTCCTTTGAAAATTGGTTTGGGTCGGCTAAAACATCTTGATCAGAACTTGACAAAAACTCATCAGGTCTGACTCAAGACCCAGACGATTGCTTTTGCTTATAAAATTACCCGAGTAGGTCTTCCCCTAGGCACAAACCGACCCGATCGGGTTTTGGTGATGGGTACTTTTCCACTTCGGTTTCTCGTGTTTCATTTCCTTTTATCCGACCAGGTCTTCCCCTATACAATAAATAAGTGGCATACAAGACATTTCATTTATAAACTAGTAATTACGAAAATACAATTATAATACATGTTTATGTATGAAAATGCAATGTTAAACGATAATAAACGTACAAAATAGTTGCATGAAGATGCATCTAACATTTATTAATAAAGTAAGTCACCAAACAACTTTTAATCAAAAAACTAATAAATTTAGTTTTCATTCACCGATTTGAATAATATTTGATATTGTATTGCTGGTACGGAACGATATGAATGTTGTTCTTTGCATAAAGGTTACCGTTTTTCTTTTCTAAATTTAGTTTTCATATTGATTTTGATGTTCGCATAATGCGAACACTGAATAAGATTTTTTGAGATTTTATAAAATAATCGATACACATTTTGCAAAATTTATAATTTTTCCTTTATTTTTTTCAATTAGTTGGGTGATATGAGATTTTTTACTTATTTATATTTTTTTTGTGATAGTTTTATTTTATTTAATGAACCTTGCAATAAGTAGATGATTTTTCATTTTTTAAAGGAATTTGAAACGTTATTATGCCAAATTTAAAGTTAAGTTCATGAAAAGGATGGATAGAGATATTATGTTTAAACTATTCAATTAAAACATAAAGCGGGGATAGCTCAGTTGGGAGAGCGTCAGACTGAAGATCTGAAGGTCAGGTGTTCGATCCACCTTCACCGCATTTTTATTTCAGTTTTTTGGGTAATGACATTTTGAGTCGGTAAAATATCCCAAAACGAACTGAACTTGGTACCCTCGAACATGAAGAAAAGTTTATGTTTTTCAAAACTAAAACAAGCTGTATCGTTAACAGAAATTGAAATGATTCCATGAGGTCAAACTCGCATTGTAATTATAAAAAGAAACAAAGAGTTAAGAGTATATCAGGATTGTGATTATCTCTTGATCAGTATTTGTAAAAGTGTTGAAGGATATTTCTCAAATTTTTCTACAATTGGTTCCTTACATGACGAAAACAACTCAGAACATTATTCTAAAAATGAAACAACGATCCATGAAAAAGAGTTAGAGGTAAGATTGAAACTAGAAAAGCAACATGTTAATAAGAAATCGGAAATACAGCTGTTTCTATAACAAAGTTTGTGGACATTTCGAAGTTTGTGATTATTACTCCATCAAAGTTTAATATCGAGGGTTACTCGACCTTAGACAACATACAAACAAGGGATGATGCTGTTGATGCATTTGATCTGAAGACAGAGAAGTACATATAACTCTACGTTGTATGCATTAAGTAGAAGAAGTTGAGACACGAGTGAGACCTTGAAATGAGATTAGGATTTAGGAAGGAGGTGATATACCGTGGTGGAGGGTATGGAGGTACTTTTAAAAGAACCAACCGTGGTAGCCGAGAAAAGGAATAGTCTGCAAAAAGTATTCAATAACATTCCATGTCTTACTTGTTTGCAGAAACTTCAAATCGGATATTTTGCTTTTCAATCTCATGACCATGCCAAAGCACAAGCAGTTGTTGAGTGGGCGAGAGGAGTTTTACTGTCGTCTTTTAAAGACACATTTTTTTGTTAGTGTGAAAGAACACGATCCATTTCCGTCTTAAAAGTGTTTCTTTAAAAAAGATGACAATTATGCTACCATTACATGTCGGATGTTTTTGGTAATCTTGTTTTAACTTTCATCTATTTTACCATGAATCTTTTGTGCTTAGAGTTTTACTTGGATTTTTAAAAAGCTTAATTACGGATGTTATGAACTATTAAATATAAATTTAATACGATATGGACAATTGTGTGTATATGCAATCATAATTTACTAATCAACTAAAACTCCACACCAAACACTAATTAAATAATAAGTTCCCAAGATTTGGATCAAACACATTGGGTTAAATGAACTATTTAACACTGCAATTTTTCCCGGGATCAGCTCAAGGACCGAATCAGCAACTTTTTAAAGCTATCTTCTGAGCAATTGTTGTGAGGTAATATCTGCAGCTTAGAACATAACACCAAAACTTCAAAAGGATCCAACCCTCTAAGAATATCACAATCTCGATCATAGTCCTGCAACCAACAAGGTTCAAATGACCGTCTTCGAGATTTTGAAAAATCAAGCTCATTTGAAGCCGTGATTTCTATGAATGTATAAACTATTGACAGCTAGAAACAAATTTAAGAGCATCTACAAACCTTTTCTGTCACAACAATGGTGGGTTCGGAACCAAACTTATTCTTGAGATTTTCGAGTCTTGATTTGATCAACTTTATGTCCTACATCAAGTATCAACTAACTTTTAAGTCGATTCTAGTCATTGGAATGTAAATGTAAATTTATACTATAAGAAAGTACCCATACCTCGTGCTGAAACTGGTGATGGTCACTATAGTCTAGCCGATCAACATACAACGGGCCCATCTGCAGTTTACATTAAGAATCTAATAAGTTTAGGGTTTTTTGCTTCATCTCCGAATTTCAAAGATTTATATGTTTCAGTTACACTTTGTGGAAATAACAAATGGTGGTACCTTCTCAATCCTCTGCACAAACGAATTAGGAGAACCAATTGCAGAAACACATAAAACGATTTTTTCAAATACAACTTCTAAAGGTAACCGGCTTGAGACATTTGGTGCCATAAAGAAGTGTGAGGGACTCATTTTAGATAAATATATGGGAAGAAACTGATTCACTTTAAGAATTGTCGATTTAATAATAGAAATATTCTGATCTGGTACCTGCAATTTTTGAGTAGCAACCTCATTATTCTCGTTTAATAGAAATGCTAATGAATTAAAAAAAAACCTCATTCTAAAGTTTTATACCAAATCGGCATGATGGATTACTACAGCACTAGCCCGGGATAATGAAGTCAAAGGTTCCCGTAAAGGTCCCAAAGGTAGTAATTGGTGGTTTCCCCACGGAGATAAAGCATTCACCATCACAATGTCAAGATCACGCAACATACTTATATGCTGTTAAATAAACAAACATCTTGAAAAAACAATTCAATCCAATCCAATCCAATCCAAAGAAAACACAATAAACTGCAAAAGAAAATGTATATGTAGAACGGGTCGAGTTTAGTTATCTTGAAATAATTTTGTCCCTATTTTTGAAAGAAGTTATTAATCGAAGTGTGCGTTAAACATAAATTCAAAAAATAATTTTTGCAGTAATAATCTAACCTTTATAATAAATTACTTGGTAGGATGCAAGTCATATAAAAAATGCATTTTGAGCAACTTACAACCCGTTGGCGACATTTTCTTTTTAGCTAGTTTTTTTAATCTCATTTTAACTGTTTAGATATAAAACATTAACCGAGCTGACCGGTTCATACGTAAATTGGTTTCCAATTCATAATGAGAAAAAAATAACTTTGATTTTACCTGCATTCCATCATCAAGAATTGCAACTCCAATTTTATCAGAAACAACACGGCTTTCAGTTGCCGGTTTTTCCAAACACGTGATATCAAGAGGATAAATGAAGCCATGTCTGTGAAGAAAAGAAGCAGCAGTAGCTGCTCGATTTGCACCAATACCAATCTTAACAGGCCTTCCATCAAAATGCCTTTTAAGCATTTTAGCTTCATCAGCACCACCATAACCCTGCCAACCTCAGTCACATACATAAATTCAAATCAATCCAAGACCCTTTTTATGCTCGTGCAACTTCATAGGCTTTATGTCCAAAATATTGACCTTTTAAGCATCGTTTTTTACCTCCCATTCCAAACAACCTCTCATTCTTACAAGATACGAAAAGGACTATAATTCACAGGAACTAGCAATGCGGTTTCCAAATTTAAGCTTATACTAGCATAATTTGTCAAAAAGGACTCGATTTTTTAATAAAAATCCCATTATTTAGCTGGTTTTTGACTTTTAAAGTCAAACTTAAGAGATCCAACTTTGGAATTTCAAGACGAATAAAGAATAAACATGCCAATAAATAAGTATCGCCTACATTACACAGATAAAACATTTACGGAGTTAAATTTGCAGCAAAACCTCATCAATTTCACATATGAAAACTAATATGTTTGACAACAAAAGTCAAAGTTTAGTATACAAACCTCAGTTCCAAAATGCAGTTACAGTTTGACTTTAAAAGTCAACCCAATTCGATTCAACTTTTTAATTACAAGATATATAAAAACCAAACATCCCAACAAAGAACTGCCAGCTAATCTACACTACAAACATAACAAAACCAACAATTATATAATCCTAAATTTCCTAAAAAAATCACCAATTTACCATTTTAAAACCAACATATTTGACTTAAAAAGTCAAAATCAAACATACCCTAGTGAGAATAAGAGACGAAACCCTAACATCATTAGCTAAAAAATTAGCAATAAACTCAACCATGGGTGTCTTGCCATTACCACCCCACGTCAGATTTCCGGCGCTGATCACCGGCACCGGTAACCGGTGTTTACGAATGAATCCATAGTGGTAGAGAGTGTGACGGAGAGTGAGAGAGATTTTGTAAAGAGAGGAAGAGAGAAAGAGAAGAGGGATGAGAGAGATATGAAGAGGAGAGAGATGAAGAGATTTGGATTTGGGTGTGTATGCTATTTCATTTACTATTCTTCTCAGTTTCTCCATTCGTTTAAGCTTAACAATGGCGCCAAAAACTGTATTTTCCTTTCTTTTTGTGACTACATAGTGCGAGACTCCGGACTATCAGTAAAGCGGGTGGTAGTCGTGAGATTTGTCTGATTGTAAAATGGATCAATCATATTGTTTTGTATGCTTTGATATTTAATTTTGTAAGTTTTTAAATTTCGTCATAATATTCGGGTTTCATAATCATTGTTAGGAACAAATAACATACATTTTTTTATGTTTTTTCTCTAGGTTTTTTGTTGTCTCCGAGATTGTCGTATCATGGTACTTGGTTGTTGCCCTTTTTCGAATACTCGAGGATGTGTATCACGATCAGGATCGGTTCGAAGCACGTGCATGGCGTGCGAGCCTTCATATTCTCGAGACCGATCCTAACCACCTTGGTTGTTGACCTTAGTAATTGTAACACATTCTTATGCCTAGATGAGTTAATATGTAAGTCTTTGTTTTGGATTTGGAAGTATTATTTCTTATTCGATTTTCTTTTACTTTATACTAAACTTCTTGTCTCGCATCCCCAAACTATCCCCTCTTTTCCTTTATAAATTTACATCACCAATTATCTACCCCTAGTTTGAGTTAAATTGGACATTCAAGTTTAAAAATCCGGTTTACCTGTTAGATTGTTACCGGATCGACCCCCGTTTCCCGCCTTTAGCCAAACAACTGGACAACAATCGGCCGTTTTGACCCAATCGGTATTGGGTAAGACAAAACTTAACTACATTTCATCTTTCATGTTTATGTACAAGGGTGAAGCCAGGATTTTGAATTGAGGGGGAGGGGGGGAAAGGGGGTGTAGTAAACGACAAAGCTATTAATTCACATTAGAGAAATCATAGAAGGGCTCGTGGTGTAATATTCTGTGAGTACTGAAAAATTATATATGAATTTGGCTTGTTGGAAGGGATTGAGCACCCCTTGATCATATGAATTCAACCATTTGATCATACAAATAAGTGTTGATTGATCAACAAAATGAGCTCAACCACTTGATCATAGGAATTCAACAAAATTGAATATAACATATGGAAATAAAAATAAAAATACAACACATCATATCATATATATATACTAAAGCAAAGAAATTGAAATATATTACTTGGAAACAATCAATGAATCGTCAATGATTGGATTAAAGACGATTATATATAATACTGGATCTATACAATCTATCTCTATATAATTAATCTATTGAGAAAAGAAACACGTAAATGCATAACCAAATTAATCAAGACTAATTAGCCTTTTGAGCAGTCTGTCCAACAAACGAAAACTTAAAGCTTCGTTGTATCTTCTTCAAATTCACGCTTCCACCACAACGACTGTCTTTTCTCAACACACATACATCTCCGTCGCATACAAATTTTCTTCTTGGTGACACCTCGGAAAAGCAGCCGAAGAAATCAAACAAGGAGGCCATCTATAATATATATGTATATGTACGTATATATAGATCGTCCTTTTGTTTGAGCTTGTTGATAGATGAGATATATGATGATATACTTGTGTAAACACGTAAAAATAATTACTAATTAATTACCAACAACAACAAGGGACCTCAACATTGGCGTGTTAGGAATATTTGGTCAATGAAGATGTGCTACATGTGGGCTTACCAACGAGTGGCGTACATACGCTAAAGGTTTAATATCACATAAATATAATTCCTGACGTAATTATTTTTATTTTTAACATCAAACAATAAAAACATGGCAATTAATACAAAAAAGAAAAAGTATATATTCTATTTGTCGATCATGTGAATTTTGCTTTTAATTGTAGTGATTTTTTCTCAACGTTTATCACAGGTTAATTAAATGAGAAAATCACGAAATTGATCATGTGAAACATAAAAATTTTAAAAATAATCATTAAACTCGTGACAATTTTTTCGTGACAATTTTGTCTTTTATCTCTAGCGTGAGAACGAGATTTTTTAAAATGGGTGATGTATATTAAGTCACGTCTCTGCGCCTATTAATACCCGTTCTCGTGACATGGCAATCCCGTTCTCGCGCAATGACGTGGCTTAATATACATCACCCATTTTAAAAAATTCCGTTCTCGCGCTAAAGATAAAAGACAAAATTGTCGCGAGAAAATTATCGCAAGTTTGATGATTATTTTCGAATTTTTATGTTCCACATGATCAATTTCATGATTTTCTATAATTAAATACTATTGTACATGCATGATCACTGTTATATGTAACACTTAAGGAAAACTTAACCGAATGTCATTCTAGAAGTTGGACATGGGATTGGGGGAATTCAAGCCACCTTTAAGAGAAAAAAGAAATAAATGGTTTTCAAATTTTCATGTATACCATTATCTTTGTAATGATGGCTTTTCCTAAATTCAAAAAAAATTTAGGATATATTTGATAGAGAGAAATTGAAAAAAAAAAAATGGAAGAAAAGAAATGTTAAAAAATAAATTTATTGATAGACTATAAAAAATCACTTTCATCCATGTTCCGAGAATCTAAAATCGTTTGGCTGATTTGCCAGCCCTTATGAAATTTATACAATTATGTGGTAGCGTAAAGATATTGGCGTAAGAGATGAATATGAAAATCAATTATTTTGTTTACTACGTAGAAATAGAGATATGAAAATATGCTTTAAGTACGATAACGCTATCAGAATATAATTCTTTTTATATAATTATCTAACATAAACAAAACCTTTTTAGAATTAATTCAATGAATTTAAACCGGGCAGAAAACTTGTATTAAAATAAATTACATAAGTATGTTATATAATGCATCTACAAATTTACAATGATCTCATATACCACCTTAAACACATTTATATCCATTTATATCTAAAAACATTCCCATACATATGATATGCACTTGTTGCCAAATATTATAGAAATCAACTATGTTTTTTTTATCACCAAACCACACTTGTTGTACACCAACAAATCTGTTCCGGAACTTGCTGCGCAAAACCCACAACAAATCTTGTGTTACTTCTTGTCCAGAAACAAGCCAAATTCGCTGCAACTTTCTGCGCAAAACCCACAACATTCATTTCGTGTCCAAACAGTCCAGAAACAAGCAAAACTTGCCGCAACTTGTTGTTTTATGGTCGGGAGGAGGGAATTACCCAACTCATCTATGGTCAAATGCGTTTTCACCCCTAAACCGATTCAAGTTACAAGTATTCAACTTGTCCCTAGAAAATAAAGTATGATTGGTCTGGTTTTAAATAAACATTCCCTTTATAATAAAATGTCCATTTATTTATGTGACGTATAATTTTAGAAAAATTTTATTGTTATATTTTCGACCAAATATAATTTTTGATAACTATTGGATGAAGAAAGTATTTCGCAAAAGTTAATATATTTGATATAAATCTATTAATTCATGAAATTTCTATATTTTTGTTGGATCCTAAGAACACAGGAAGTGATAACCAAGTTGTGGGATGGTTGCGAGATTTTTTGTTGACGTGACATCAACAACTTGATTTTTAGATTTTTGGTGGAGTGATAACCGTAGTTGTGGGAGATGTGGGACCCATAGTTTTTTCTTCTTCTTATTTTAACATTTAAATAGAATAAATATAATATTTTATTAATAAAAATAAAATTACAAATACAATAATTAAAATAAAATTCAAACACATACAATAAATTAAAAACTAATACATATACTAAAAATAAAAACTAGTACATATGTAAAACTAATAAAAATTTTATTAAATTAAAAATAAAAATTGAAAACAAGTTACAATTGTAAATAAAAAAAGCTTTGTGATAAAAATATAAATAAATGAAAAATAAGCCAAAAATAAAATATTTAGTTAGCTCCCCCACCAAATCAACCATTCCACCATTTATGTCCTTAAAATTCTTTTTGAAGAAATCAAACAAAATCAAGGGTTATTTAAAACTTACACCCACTAAAAGAAATATGATACAATACAAAAATTGTCAACTCTACACACTAATAATTATGTTTTAAAAAATTATTAAAAAAGGTTTTTTTTCACATTTTATTCGGAGAATCTTGCAAAATAACCTCCAAAATCTTTTTATGAAATAAAAAAGTTTTTGATTTTTTTGGAAAAAAAAACGTAGATACATTTTTCGGTAGATTTTTCTAATTTTATAAAAAGGCATCTACTTTTTTTTCCCTTCCAAATATGCATTTACTTTATGGATTAAACTTCCTCTTATTATTAATACTAGATTATTGTCCCGCGATAACGCGAAAAAAATAAAAATTGAATCATAAATTTTACTATTATGTAGATTTTAATTTATTATGAGAAAATAGTGTTGTATGTAGAATACACATATATACTTTTACGTTTATACACATGTTGTTTATAGTTATAATAACATATACACCTTTATTTTTATACACATGGTTTGATATTTTGTGTTAGAAGATTTTAGAATAATAATAAGGTAAATTATAGTCCAAATTAAATGATTCTATAAATAAATTATAATTATGTTTTTTATTTGAGTAGAGATTGAATAAAAGAGAGAATGTAATTATGTATTGTAAGAGGATGTAAAATAAAAATAATTTTTGATTACATCGTCAATCTGATCTAACGGCTGACACCAAAGAGGTTAATCCATCCAACGGATCTTACTTCGACAAGTGACATTTAAGGCCCATCTTTTATTATATATTAAAGATTACAAAAGAATTGAGTTAAAATAAACCTTATTTTTGAAAATGTATCTACTTTCCTAAAAAAAATGCATCTACCAAAAAAATGATTCCAAGTTTTAAAAATCAAAAATTTCGAAAAAAAATAAAAAAACATTAAATTTATAAAATGATTCTATAGGTTATTTAAGGATGATTCTCTAAAAGAGTTTTGAAAAAAAATATTTTTTTTATTATTTTTAAATTAATTTTTTAATTGATTTTAGAATGTTCATACCGGTATGTATTTAAGCATGTAGCAAAGCGGAACCTCACAATATATATATATATATATATATATATATATATATATATATATATATATATATATATATATATATATATATATATATATATAGAGTTGGTTTCATTTAAGAACCATGTAAATATTTAGGAACCATTAGGAACCAATATTCACCAGTGTATATATATGATATTCACCAGTGTATATTTAATATGATATTCACCAGTGTATATACATATAATATTCACCAGTGTATATACATATAATATTCAGCAGTGTATATATATATATACATATGCTTTATATACACTGGTGAATATCATATATATACACTGGTGAATATTGGTTTCTAATGGTTCCTAAATATTTAGTGGTTCCTAAATGAACCCACCTCTATATATATATATATATATATATATATATATATATATATATATATATATATATATATATATATATATATATATATATATATGAGGTTGGTTCTTTTAAAACAAACGTTAAGGTAAAATAAGAATTTTTTTTTTTTAACAAATTATCGATCACGTTAGAAATTTTGTATTATTGTTCATTTTAATCATATCTCAAATTTTAAAAAATGAACTTTTGTTGTATATCAAAAAATGGATAGTTTTATTGTTTTGTATCAAATTTGAATATTTAATGTACAAAAACAATGAATTTGATCCACAAGCCATAAACGTCGCATATTTTGATGTATATCAAAACTTGCTATTTTAAAGTTTGTTATAATTGAATAAATAAATATAATACAAAATTACATATATCAAAAATTATTTTTTCATTTTTTTTTAACTTATTTCACTTTACTATTATTTTATAAGAACTTCGGAGGTTCTAATAAAACAGTTAGGGTTCATACCCGATGAAACCATTTTTTCGTGATTACCTTTGTGTGATTCTGTTGATTCGAGTAGTACTATTCTAATAATTTGTAGTACTATTCTAATAATTTGGTTACGATTAAACCATTTCACTATAAGTATCATTCAGTCATTCTATGATCTTGTTCGCTTTCATATATATTATACCATCTACCAATTGCCAACTTTTTATAAGCCGTTCGAGTCGCGGCTCGGGTAGAAATTGTTTTTAACCCTAACCATCCTAACCACTCATTAAATATTACCACTGCCCTTGCTAAACATGACTAGTGATGTGTATTTTATAACATAAAATTAATTAAAGTTTAGAAAAGGATTATACCAATGTATATTAACACACAATACAGGCAGTGTACCTGATCGTACGTAAATATAGAATCAGTAAGTCCGGATCGAACTCAGGTGTCACACCCCGCTAAAGCGGAAACACGGAAGTGTGAAGAGCTGGAAAATCATGTCACAGGTCATACAAAACATAACGGTAAAAGAGTCATTCATTCAAATAAAAGTGTTTAAAACCCAATTCGAACATCCAAGAGATAATTAGTTTAATACAATGACACATGATTAAAATGTTTCATAAAATATTTCCCAAAAACAACTGGCCAAAGTCTTTTCCCAACAACGTCCTCACACGACCGCTTTGACCCGTCCACGCCATGCATCATGAGCTTACACTAATTTCCTGAAACATAAGATAAAGTGTCAACTACGAAAAACGCAGTGAGTGAGTTACAGTTTGAATAGTTGGCATAAAAGTATGAGTAGAGTATATAAAGTAAAAGTTTTCCCATTAGGGAGATTAGCGGAGAAAAGTCGCTTAAAGAGTTTATATACCTGTAAAGTTTAAGTAACGGGCGAATTGTGCCCTAACTTGTAAAGACTAAATAGAATCAAATTAGTCATATAGTAAAGCGGATAACAATCGCTAAAAGTTTATAAGTTTATGCGTAAGTAACTAAATAGATTTCTTGTATCAACCACTTGGCATCTATAACTAAGTGTTCACACTAATCCGATTATCAACCGAGCGGCCCCAACTTCCCGCCTCTCAAACGGAAAGTTAAAAGAGAGAAATTCAGCAATATGTACTTAGACTGCCATCTAAGCAAGGAACGGTTATTTCCTAAGTATCGATACCCATAATTACTATACGGCTTAAGTAGTTAATAGTGTGTAAGAGAGAAACTAAAACATGAGTGGGCACTATGAAAGCTTATTATAAAAAAAAGAGAGAGAATCACATCACTTAGAAACGTGTTATAGTTCCATCAAGGGTCGGTTACGCATACAAGTATCAATAAATAGTTGAATTAAAGAAATGAAACAATAGTATAAATAGAGAAAGAAATGTTTTACGCATAAGAGATTAAGTAGACGTTTCAGTGTCAAAGTTTTGATAAGTCAAAGTTTAAGTATTGCAAGTTGTTTTATAAAGCATAACATGCAAATAATCTTATGTTTCCCCCAAAATGTAAAACATATAAAATAAGGGGTTGTAACTCACGGATTGCGAAGAGATCGGAAACTTGGAAATTCGGTCGAAATGTGTAAGCCGGGAATCACGGATTGCCTATTAATACCAAGGTAATTTAATGAGTTTATATTATTAGGTTCTTATATAATAATATAGGTAAAATGTCATTAAAGTGTAAGTGTCAAATTTGAATATCGTCAAAATGGTCCAAAAAGGTAATTGTCACGATTATGTCCGAAAGTTTGATTTAACGTTTTAGATTATTATATCTTAAGTGCTTTTGCTCGCTGAAGTGATTTACAATTTCTGAGGAAATTTGGGCAGCGCTTCCGCGCCCAAATTTCACATCCAAAAATTATAAACCAATTCCGCTCACAAATCACCTAAAATACAATAATACATATATTATAGCTTATTAATAGTCCAAATAGTCCACACAAGTCACTTTTATTATAGATTTTGTTTATCTCAGTCCCTTTATGATTTTGGTAAAAGTCCAGAACGTATACACAACTTTTAATCGAGTAAAACGACGATTTTCGGGAGGACAGCAGCCCGGTGCTGCGCACCTGGGCACAGGTGCGGCGCACCTGGCTGCTGTCACAATCCCGTTTTGTGTTTTTCTTGCTTAAAACGTTTTGTGACTTATAGATTTCAACATGCAACCAGTATATACCATATAAAATAAGGTTTTATCAGTTTCTAAACAACTTTAAACCACAAAATGTAGATCTAATTACTTTTTAGTTAAAAATCGTTTTTGTAAGAAAAGTGACATAAAACCTCATAAAAACCTTTCTTTGTTGTTTAGATCGAACATGCAATCAGTACATATCATTTAAAACAACATTTTAACAGTTTCATAATTGTTTTTATCCACAGATTCGTGGATCTAAAGAGTATTTCGTTTAAAAACGTTTTTGACCGTAACAAGTCATAGATTTATGAAAAATCATATTTTTAACCGTTAGATCTTACATGCAAATGAATATTAGTGTAATAATAGTTAAAGTATAGAGATCTACCGAAGGAAAAGTTTAGATGGAGAGTTTTGGCCGGATTCTTGCTCCAAAACTCTTTACAACCGAGGTCCTTTTTGATAAAAACGATACCCACTTGCTTCTATTGATGAAAGGGACGATTTGTATGGATAGAAAATGGTTTATGATGGTGAAATGTTTCTGGAGATTGAGTGTTCTTGAGAGAAATAGAGAGAAAATGTATGTGTGTGTGTTTTGTGTTTTGTTAAAATGAATAAGGAAATGAAAAAGAAAAGATAATAGGGTATGGGGGTCACAAACCTGGTCTTGGGACAGGTAATAGCAGTAAAGGGACGATTTTGATTGGCCAAATGGGGTGGTGGGAGTGTAAAACGAGAAAAGGACCAAATGTGTAAGTGGGTGCGGCGCACCGGGCCATTTTTGGTCATTTTGAGTTTTTCGTTTTTGCGTTATTGCTTCGTTGGACCTTTTTGTTAATTATAAGTTGTCGGTTATGATAAGTTATGAACTTAGGAAAGTTCAATAGGTATTTTCTTGGTATTAGGACTTATAATTTTGATTCCGGAAGTTATTTCGACACTAGTTCCGATAAAGTATAGATTCAAAAGTTACGAACCAAAATAGAGCGAACGAGACAAAGAAGTAACTAACGTTTCGAATTGATATCACAACAGAATAAGTACCTGGATTTTGACGGTTGTCACATCCTCCCCGGGTTGAAAGAAAATTCGTCCCGAAATTTAGTGCGTCTTATCAGGTAGAAGAGTTCTCGAACAGATGAGGATACTTCTGACGGAATTGGTCTTCACGCTCCCACGTGAATTCGTGACCGCGTCGAGAGTTCCACCGAACCTTGATTATCGGAATACGGCTCTGTCGGAGTTGTTTGACCTCGCGGTCAACAACTTCGAGTGGTTCCTCGATGAAGTTTAGTTTGCTGTCGATTTTGACTTCGTCAAGAGGGATGACGATGGTCTCGTCGGACAGACACTTTTTCAAGTGTGAGACGTGGAACACATCATGCACACTCGCGAGGGCTTGAGGAAGGTGGAGACGATAAGCAACGGGACCGATACGTTCGATGACTTCAAATGGACCTGTGTACCTTGGACTCAGTTTACCGCGCTTCCCGAAACGGACTACTCCTTTCCAGGGCGATACTTTGAGGAGTACACGGTCGCCCACTGGAAACTCGAGGGGTTTCCGTCGGGTC
>CAJVGC010000592.1:36327935-36356396 GCA_910822075.1 Senecio squalidus | reverse complement strand
CTTCCCAGAAGACTTACCCGGACTTCCACCTCCAAGACAAGTCCAATTTCACATCGACTTAGTGCCAAGAGCCGCACCAGTTGCTCGAGCACCATATCGACTCGCTCCATCGGAAATGGAAGAACTATCCAACCAACTCCAAGAGTTACTAGATCGAGGATTCATTCGTCCAAGTTCCTCACCTTGGGGAGCACCAGTTCTTTTTGTCAAAAAGAAGGATGGATCCTTCAGGATGTGTATCGACTACAGAGAACTGAACAAGCTAACCGTGAAGAATCGTTATCCACTTCCAAGGATTGATGATCTTTTCGATCAGCTTCAAGGATCAAGTATCTACTCTAAAATTGACCTTCGGTCAGGTTATCATCAACTTAGAGTACGAGAAGAAGATGTTCAAAAAACCGCATTTAGAACTCGCTATGGTCACTACGAATTCCAGGGTATGCCTTTCGGTTTGACCAACGCTCCGGCGGTATTCATGGATCTTATGAATAGGGTGTGTAAACCCTACCTGGATAAGTTTTTGATCGTATTCATTGACGAAATCTTGATATATTCGAAAAGTAAGAAAGAACATGAAGAGCATTTGAGGTTAATCCTCGAATTACTGAAAAAGGAGGAATTGTACGCAAAATTCTCTAAGTGTGAATTTTGGATCGAGAAGGTTCAATTCCTTGGCCACGTTATCGACAGTCAAGGCATCCACGTAGACCCAGCAAAAATTGAATCCATTAAGGATTGGGCTGTCCCTAGAACCGCAACAGAAATACGCCAATTCTTAGGTCTTGCCGCCTATTACCGACGCTTCATCGAAAATTTCTCCAAAATAGCTAAAGCCTTGACGAGGTTGACCCAGAAAACTGAGAAGTTCGTTTGGGGTGAAGAACAAGACTCAGCATTCCAACTATTGAAGCAGAAGCTTTGTAGTGCACCGATTCTATCATTGCCTGAGGGAACAGAAGATTTTGTGGTATATTGCGACGCATCACACAAAGGATTAGGTTGTGTGTTAATGCAAAGGGAAAAGGTTATCGCCTACGCCTCACGACAGCTCAAAACTCACGAAGAAAACTACACAACACATGACTTAGAGTTAGGAGCTGTAGTGTTCGCACTCAAGATCTGGAGACACTATTTATACGGCACTAAGTGTACAGTGTTCACAGATCACAAGAGTCTGCAACACATTCTTGATCAAAAAGAATTGAACATGAGGCAGCGTCGTTGGATCGAACTACTTAGTGACTACGATTGTGACATCCGTTACCATCCTGGAAAGCCAACGTAGTGGCAGACGCTCTAAGCCGAAAGGAGCGAGCTAAACCATTACGAGTTCGAGCTTTGGTTATGACGATTCAATCGAATCTACCCACACAAATCCGCGATGCTCAAATCGAAGCCCTTAAAGACGAAAACATAAAGAACGAAAACCTGCGAGGTATGGACAAATCATTCAAACCAAAAGCAATGGAACCAAATGTTTTGAGGACAGAAGTTGGTTACCCCGCTTTGGAGGATTAAGAGAGTTAATCATGAAAGAATCACACAACTCCAAACACTCCATACATCCCGGATCGGACAAAATGTACCAAGACCTCAAGATGCTGTACTGGTGGCCAAATATGAAATCGGAGATCGCTACTTTTGTGAGCAAATGTTTAACATGCTCAAAAGTAAAGGTTGAATACCAAAAACCTTCTGGATTATTAATACAACCCGAGATACCTCAATGGAAATGGGAAGGAATAGCAATGGACTTCATCACAAAGCTACCCAAAACCCCGGACGGTTACGACACTATCTGGGTAATAGTTGATCGTCTAACAAAGTCCGCGCATTTTCTACCCATCAAAGAGACAGACAAAATGGAAAAATTAACACGGTTATACCTTAAGGAAGTCGTCTCTAGGCATGGGGTTCCTGTTTCGATCATATCTGATAGAGATAGTCGTTTCACATCTAGATTCTGGCAATCATTGCAAAAGGCTCTAGGAACGCGTCTGGATATGAGCACTGCATATCACCCACAAACCGACGGCCAAAGTGAAAGAACGATCCAAACGTTGGAGGATATGTTAAGAGCATGTGTGATCGATTTTGGAAAGCGATGGGATTTACACTTGCCCTTAGCAGAATTCTCCTACAACAACAGTTATCACACCAGCATCAAGACTGCACCATTTGAGGCACTTTACGGACGAAAGTGCCGATCACCCGTATTTTGGATCGAAGTTGGGGATAGCCAACTTATTGGTCCAGATATTCTTCACGAGACCACATAAAAGATCGTGAAAATTCAGGAGAGACTCCGAACGGCGCGCAGCCGACAGAAGAGTTACGCAGACCGAAGGCGTAAGCCACTAGAATTCCAAGTTGGAGACAAGGTGATGCTCAAAGTCTCACCATGGAAAGGCACCATTCGCTTCGGAAGCGAGGAAAACTAAACCCCCGATACATCGGACCCTTCAAAATTCTGGAAAGAATTGGACCGGTAGCTTACCGACTTCGACTTACCACAAGTACTAGACGGAGTACATAACACTTTCCACGTCAGTAATCTGAAGAAGTGCTTGTCGGATGAAACTCTAATAATCCCACAAGAGGAACTTCAGATTGACACCAAACTAAACTTCATCGAACAAACCCGTCGAAATCATGGATCGTGAGATCAAACAACGTCGACAGAGTCGAATACCTATCGTACAGGTTCGATGGAATTCCTGTTGGGAACGAGAGGACCAGATGAAACTCAAGTACCCTCATCTCTTCTCAGACACCAAACCTCCAGAACAAACCAACTAAATTTCGGGACGAAATTTCCATAACAAGGGGAGACTGTGACAACCCGCGAAAATCCAGGTTCACACCGACTAAATTCTTTTAACACCATTACTCAACTTGTATATGTTTTGATTTATTTACGACCGGTAGGTCAACCTATGTGACATTCGCGAATTTCTAGAAATATTTCTATCGCTCCGTATTCGTTTTATTCTTTATGTTCGTGTTTTGACCCTATCGTATTTCTATTTATGTTTATCGTATTCGTATTTTATGGTTATCGTATTCGTATTTCTCGTATTTTATGGGTATCGTATTTGTATTTTATGTGTATTTATGTCTATCGGGTATATAGTATGTGATTCGGATCTTTATGTCGGGAACGTATAGTCTAAAGTGCCTTTAGTATAAGTCTAGTATGCTCTTATGATAAGTTTAGGGGAATTATGCCTTAATTATATGATTAAGATTAACGTTTAAAAATATTTCATTTTTAGTCTTTTCGGAAAATTTTATTACGAAACTAGTCCTACGCGGGAAAACCTATTACAATTTTAGTCCTGTGTCAAAAGTTATTACAAAAATAGTCCCTAATCTGGTTTTGTCCTTATCTATATTTTTGTTTTTGTCTTATTCTCCTCAATCTTCCTTCTCAAGAAAACAAAAACACCTACACTCTTTCTCTCTCTCTAAAAACACCATAAACACACCACCTTCTCTCTAGATTTTCCGACGATCCAACCGTCCGATTTAGATCCGAGACCGGATTCTTGTTCCTTATCATCACCTCTATCTATCCTCCGAATTTCATTCCGATCAAGTAAGTATTCCTCCGTTTTGATTTTAAACTTTTACCTATTTTTACTCCATCACGTAAATCACACTTTTAACCGTCCAAATCGAGGTTTTATTTAAGATTATTGTATGTTAATGTATTCTGGACGTATTGATTATAGATCAAATGGACTTGTAAAACACTCAAAAACCGATTTCCAAATGTTATTTTCGTCAAAATCCCGTTTTCAGCACGTAACTTATGAATTTCGTTCACGAAATTCGTCCTTGGTCACGAAATTGATGAATTACGCACGTAATTGTGCTTCCCCATCACGCAATTCATATCACGTGCACGTAATATGGCTTTTACGTTCGCGTAATTATCCATAGGTCACGAAATACGAGTTACGGTCACGAAAGTCACCTCCTTGCCACGTAATTCCACCCATGTCACGAAATAGAAACTTACGTGCACGAAATAGCCTTGAGCCTCACGTAATTCGAGCCATGATCACGTAACTTCGTATTTAGTCACGTAATTCGGGCCAGGTTCACGTAATACCCATTACGTTCACGTAATTGCTCTTATTGTCACGTAATTCAGAGTATAGTCACGTAATTATGGAATTACGTGACTCTCATGCACGTAATTCTCACTGGTTATTCACGTAAGTCTTCGTTTGACACGTAAGTATGCTTTTAAGTCACGTAATCTTGTTTCTTCTTCACGTAATGGCTTATTGTTAAGTAACCTTGTCCCGTAACCCTTATCTATATCACGTAACTTGATACTTACGTGACTTGTAGTGCACGTAAGTATAAAGAAACGTATCTAGTCCGTTGACTTTCCGAAAACGTTTGTATTCCGTTATATCGATATTCCTTTGGTTATTTTAAAACCCGTATAAAACGTTAATCATTAAGGCATAACCCTACTGGACTTAGAGATACTTAGACATGTTTATTTACGTGATGTTTAGGGCACTTAGACGTGGGAGCTTGACGGTATTATAGTATTTCCCGACATATAAAGATTTGGATTGCTTTGCTATCTGTGAGTTATTCGTTGCCCTTTTTACTGCTTTTACATTTTTGGGCATGATTAGCGTTAAACAAATATATTTTTATGGTATGTATGTATTTTGGTTATGTAATATGGTATATATTTTGGATGCCTTAGGTTAGCATTACCCAACTCGTTCCGCCTTTGTGGTAGAACGAGGCCCCATATACACACCTGTTTAGCTTTTGCCGCCGGAAGTATATATAGCGCTATATGGGTCTGACAAACCCTCATTCTAACACGATATTAGGATAAGGGAGGAGCCCTGTCCGTGTTAGCAATGTTACGGCCGAGTATTTATTTGATTTATCGAGGACAACCTAGCGTAATGCACTAGGTGGGGTTAGTTGCCTTTATTTATTGTTGAGGTTTCAGGTGTATCGTATTAACCAAAGATCATATTATCCTATCCAGTATGATATTATGCTATGAACTCAGTATGGTTCGATTTGACTACTGAGTATAGCATTATGATATCAACTCAGTATGGTTCGATTTGACTACTGAGTATGGTATTACTTTATAAACCGAGTATGATATTTTATAAACTGAGTATGGTATTATTTTATAAATTGAATATGGTATTTTTATAAATTAATTATGATACATCAAGTATGAGTATTTTATCAAAAGGTTTTGTATACCTCACGTACATTTTTAACATCATTTTCAAATGACTTATCTTCAAACCGTATCATTTTTTGGGTCAAATCGTATTGAAAACCTTCTTACTATTATTTTTTTTATTAACTATTGCGAATAATTCACCAACTTTATGTTGACGTCGTATTTTTAACGCTTTTCAGGGATTTGAGGTTGCTTTATGATTTCTATGCTCTATCTGGCTACGTGGGTTTTGCTGGAATTTATCTTGTTTATTGTAACTCTTTAGTATCCCAGACTATGTAGCCGTATTTTGATATTTCGGATGACTGTAATAAGTATTCAACTTTCAAACTCTTTTATCTATGTTGATTATGGTTGGTTATTTATGTTTGATGTAACCTTGAATCTCTGATACCGTATACACTGTACACCTCGGTTCCGCCATTTCTTTGCGGGGTGTGACAGAAGTTGGTATCAGAGCCAATGGTTATAGAGAACTAGAATCACTTAGACTATGACCTAGGCTTTTGGACCTATCTGATTTACCTTATGTGCGCATTTCCTTCTTTGTGGGCCTGTATGTGATTTGTATGTTATATGTGCTTTTGTTTTGCGTTTTATGCTTTGAGGCCTGCTCGTTTTAGTCGCACATTCGGTTATCGTTCTTATTTATTCTGTTTGACGTTCGTAGAAGATGCCGTCTAAGAGAACTGCTAAGAGAAGATCGAAGAGGCGACGTCGCGCCAGTGCTAGAGCGAGTGCTGCTGCTCAGAATATCACTGCGGTCCCCAATGCTAATGCCGCTATTTCGGATATCAGTCATTTGATTGCGGAGCAGATTGCAGCGGCAATACCCGTGATCGTGGCACAGCTTAGAGGTACTGAAAATGTGTTTGACATGGCTAGTCGGTTGACCGCAAGTGCGAGTCGTAGTGGTACTCTCCAGCCAGATGTGAGCCGAAGAGATGTTGGTAGGCACGAAGAGAAAGATATGCGTACTTCGAGGAAGAGAAGCCGTAATCATTATCAGAGACCTACAGCTTCTCAAGTATATGCGTTGACGAGTCCTGGAGCTGGTTATCAGGACAGACGCCCTAGGTGTGGTACATGTGGCAGTGTGCATGCAGCTGATGTGGCGTGTTGGGTCTGTAAACGCTGCAAGAAGCTAGGTCACCTCGAGCAATATTGTAGAATACCTGCTGGAGCTTGTTATGAGTGTGGAGAAATGGGTCACCGTCGTCGTCAGTGTCCCAAGCTTGTATCATCTACTCCCCTTCCTACTACTAGTGCTGGTACTATGGAGTCTTCTGAAGCTCATCAGGGTCCTACCGTAGTCACTGGTACATTTCCTGTCTATGATTATTCTACTTTTATCTTATTTGATTCGGGTACCGATAGAAGCTTCATTTCTAGTGACTTCCGCCCCTTAAGTAAATCGTGCCTCTAGTCCTTTAGGGCCTGCGTATGATGTAGACATAGCCGATGGTAGATGTGCCTGTGTTAGAGGAGTTATTCGTGACATTCCCCTCGTTTTAGCCGATATTCCTTTTCCATCGACCTTATTCTGATGAAACTCGGTAGTTTCGACGTCGTAGTCAGTATGGATTGGTTAGCGAAGCATAAGAGAGAAATAGTCTGTTATGAGAAGCGTATACGTATTCAGAAACCGGATGGAGATCAGTTGATTGTACACGGAGACAAGGCCGGGAAACACCTTAAAGTTATTTCTTGTCTGAAAGTTCGCGAGTATGTCCGCTAAGGTTGTTTCTTATATCTCGCTCATTTGGTGAAGAAAGATTCTGCGATAAAGATTGATGGTGTACCGATTGTTCGCGAGTATTCTGACGTTTTTCCCGACGTTTTACCTGGAGTTCCTCCCCAGAGACAAACCGATTTTTCGTATTGATCTTATTCCTGGAGCTGCACCTGTTGCTAAAGCTCCGTATCGTTTGGCTCCTTCCGAGATGCTCGAATTATCGAAACAATTTCAGGAACTGGTCGATTCCGTCCTAGTTTCTCCCCGTGGGGTGCTCCTGTCTTCCTTGTTAAGGAGAAGGATGGCTCCATGCGTTTATGTATTGATTATCGGGAGTTAAACAAGTTGACTGTGAAGAACCGTTATCCCCTTCCTCGTATTGATGACTTATTCGATCAACTTCAGGGTTCTTGTTATTTCTCCAAGATCGATCTTCGTTCCGGTTATCATCAGTTGAGAGTTCGGGAAGATGATATCCCGAAGACTGCTTTCCGTACTCGGTATGGTCATTACGAGTTCATGGTGATGCCGTTTGGTATGACAAACGCCCCTGCAACATTCATGGAACTAATGAACCGTATTTGTCGTCCGTATCTTGACAAGTTCGTTATTGTATTCATCGACGACATTCTTATCTATTCCCGAAGTCGCGAGGAACATGAAGAGCATTTGCGTCTTGTTCTAGAAGTGCTTCGAAGAGAGAAGTTGTGTGCGAAATTCTCTAAGTGCGAGTTCTGGTTATCCGAAGTTCAATTTCTTGGCCACGCGGTTAGCGCGAAGGGTATTCACGTTGATCCTGCTAAGATTGAAGCTGTTAAGAGTTGGGTTGCACCGAAGTCACCGACCGAGATTCGTTCATTTTGGGTCTTGCTGGGTATTATCGCCGATTTATCGAGAATTTCTCCAAGATTGCTTCACCGATGACAAAGTTGACACAGAAGAGTGAACAATTCGTTTGGAGTTCCGATCAGGAGGAAGCCTTTCAGATATTGAAGCAGCGGTTGCGTAACGCGCCTATTCTGAGTCTGCCAGTTGGTTCCGAAAATTTTGTTGTTTACTGCGACGCTTCGCACAAGGGTCTGGGTTGTGTGCTTATGCAGAATGGTAAAGTTATAGCTTGCGCTTCGCGTCAGTTGAAAGTCCATGAGCAGAATTACACGACACATGATCTAGAGTTGGGAGCCGTCGTATTCGCATTGAAGATTTGGAGACATTATCTGTATGGGACCAAGTGTACTGTATTTATCGACCACAAGAGTCTACAGCACATTTTCGATCAAAAGATGCTGAATATGAGACAACGACGATGGGTTGAGTTACTGAACGACTATGATCGCGACATTCGCTACCACCCCGGTAAGGCGAACGTTGCTGCTGATGCACTAAGTCGTAAGGAAACAGTCAAGCCTGTCCGTATTCGTTCTATGGTGATATCTATTCAGACGAGCTTGAAGGCTCGGATTATTCAAGCACAGGAAGGTACTATGACTGAAGACCGTGTGAAAGATGAAAGATTGTATAAGTTAGCATTGGAGTTAGAACCGAAGGAGGATGGAGTTCTGTATTTCCTCGAACGTATTTGGGTTCCGGTTAGTATCCGTCAGTTGATTCTGGACGAAGCCCATAAGTCAAATTATTCCATTCATCCGGGTTCCGACAAGATGTATCACGACTTGAAAGATTTTTTTATTGGTGGCCGGGTATGAAACGCGAGATCGCTGAGTAAGTTAGCCGATGTTTGACTTGTTCGAAGGTGAAGGTCGAGTATCAGAAACCGTCTGGGCTACTCCAATAACCGAAGATTCCCGAGTGGAAATGGGAGCGTATTACTATGGATTTTGTCACTAAGCTTCCGAGATCTTCGAGTGGTTATGATAGTATTTGGGTTATTGTTGATCGTTTGACGAAATCTGCACATCTTCTACCGATTCGTGAGAATTATCCGATGAGAGATTCGTGCGCTTGTATATTTCCGAGATTGTATCGAAGCATGGTGTTCCAGCATCTATTATTTCCGATCGTGATGCTCGTTTCACTTCACGATTTTGGAAGACTTTTCAGACCGCTATGGGTACAAGACTTGATATGAGTACCGCTTATCCTCCTCAGACCGATGGTCAGAGTGAGAGAACTATTCAGACTATGGAAGATATGCTACGAGCTTGCGCTATTGATTTTGGTGGTAGTTGGGATGTGCATTTGCCGTGATTGAGTTCTCGTACATCAACAACTATCACACGAGTATCAAGTGTGCACCGTTTGAAGCTTGGTATGGCCGTAAATGTCGATCACCTGTATGTTGGGCAGAAGTTGGGGATAGTCAGTTATCCGGTCCGGAGATTATTCAAGAGACCACTGACAAGATCTTAGCCCGCATCGGCCCAGCTGCGTATCGATTAGAATTGCCGGCAGAACTGAGCAGCGTACAGATTGTATTTCATGTATCTCAGTTGAAGAAATGCCTGGCTGACGAGACGTTATTAGTTCCGCTCGAGCAACTCCAAGATTGACGATAAGCTTCATTTCGTCGAGGAACCAATCGAGATCGTTGCTAGTGATGTTAAACGTCTGCGACGAAGTAAGACCCCAATTGTTAAGGTTCGTTGGAATTCCCGTTTTGGAGCTGAGTTCACGTGGGAGCGCGAAGATGAAATTCTGCGGAAGTATCCTCACCTTTTCCCCAGAAGTAGTACCAAGTGATAATTTCGAGGACGAAATTTCTTTTTTACTTGGGGAGACTGTGACATTCGCGAATTTCTAGAAATATTTCTATCGCTCCGTATTCGTTTTATTCTTTATGTTCGTGTTTTGACCCTATCGTATTTCTATTTATGTTTATCGTATTCGTATTTTATGGTTATCGTATTCGTATTTCTCGTATTTTATGGGTATCGTATTTGTATTTTATGTGTATTTATGTCTATCGGGTATATAGTATGTGATTCGGATCTTTATGTCGGGAACGTATAGTCTAAAGTGCCTTTAGTATAAGTCTAGTATGCTCTTATGATAAGTTTAGGGGAATTATGCCTTAATTATATGATTAAGATTAACGTTTAAAAATATTTCATTTTTAGTCTTTTCGGAAAATTTTATTACGAAACTAGTCCTACGCGGGAAAACCTATTACAATTTTAGTCCTGTGTCAAAAGTTATTACAAAAATAGTCCCTAATCTGGTTTTGTCCTTATCTATATTTTTGTTTTTGTCTTATTCTCCTCAATCTTCCTTCTCAAGAAAACAAAAACACCTACACTCTTTCTCTCTCTCTAAAAACACCATAAACACACCACCTTCTCTCTAGATTTTCCGACGATCCAACCGTCCGATTTTAGATCCGAGACCGGATTCTTGTTCCTTATCATCACCTCTATCTATCCTCCGAATTTCATTCCGATCAAGTAAGTATTCCTCCGTTTTGATTTTAAACTTTTACCTATTTTTACTCCATCACGTAAATCACACTTTTAACCGTCCAAATCGAGGTTTTATTTAAGATTATTGTATGTTAATGTATTCTGGACGTATGGTATTGATTATAGATCAAATGGACTTGTAAAACACTCAAAAACCGATTTCCAAATGTTATTTTCGTCAAAATCCCGTTTTCAGCACGTAACTTATGAATTTCGTTCACGAAATTCGTCCTTGGTCACGAAATTGATGAATTACGCACGTAATTGTGCTTCCCCATCACGCAATTCATATCACGTGCACGTAATACGGCTTTTACGTTCGCGTAATTATCCATAGGTCACGAAATACGAGTTACGGTCACGAAAGTCACCTCCTTGCCACGTAATTCCACCCATGTCACGAAATAGAAACTTACGTGCACGAAATAGCCTTGAGCCTCACGTAATTCGAGCCATGATCACGTAACTTCGTATTTAGTCACGTAATTCGGGCCAGGTTCACGTAATACCCATTACGTTCACGTAATTGCTCTTATTGTCACGTAATTCAGAGTATAGTCACGTAATTATGGAATTACGTGACTCTCATGCACGTAATTCTCACTGGTTATTCACGTAAGTCTTCGTTTGACACGTAAGTATGCTTTTAAGTCACGTAATCTTGTTTCTTCTTCACGTAATGGCTTATTGTTAAGTAACCTTGTCCCGTAACCCTTATCTATATCACGTAACTTGATACTTACGTGACTTGTAGTGCACGTAAGTATAAAGAAAACGTATCTAGTCCGTTGACTTTCCGAAAACGTTTGTATTCCGTTATATCGATATTCCTTTGGTTATTTTAAAACCCGTATAAAACGTTAATCATTAAGGCATAACCCTACTGGACTTAGAGATACTTAGACATGTTTATTTACGTGATGTTTAGGGCACTTAGACGTGGGAGCTTGACGGTATTATAGTATTTCCCGACATATAAAGATTTGGATTGCTTTGCTATCTGTGAGTTATTCGTTGCCCTTTTTACTGCTTTTACATTTTTGGGCATGATTAGCGTTAAACAAATATATTTTTATGGTATGTATGTATTTTGGTTATGTAATATGGTATATATTTTGGATATGGATGCCTTAGGTTAGCATTACCCAACTCGTTCCGCCTTTGTGGTAGAACGAGGCCCCGTATACACACCTGTTTAGCTTTTGCCGCCGGAAGTATATATAGCGCTATATGGGTCTGACAAACCCTCATTCTAACACGATATTAGGATAAGGGAGGAGCCCTGTCCGTGTTAGCAATGTTACGGCCGAGTATTTATTTGATTTATCGAGGACAACCTAGCGTAATGCACTAGCTGGGGTTAGTTGCCTTTATTTATTGTTGAGGTTTCAGGTGTATCGTATTAACCAAAGATCATATTATCCTATCCAGTATGATATTATGCTATGAACTCAGTATGGTTCGATTTGACTACTGAGTATAGCATTATGATATCAACTCAGTATGGTTCGATTTGACTACTGAGTATGGTATTACTTTATAAACCGAGTATGATATTTTATAAACTGAGTATGGTATTATTTTATAAATTGAATATGGTATTTTTATAAATTAATTATGATATTTTATGCATCAAGTATGAGTATTTTATCAAAAGGTTTTGTATACCTCACGTACATTTTTAACATCATTTTCAAGTGACTTATCTTCAAACCGTATCATTTTTTGGGTCAAATCGTATTGAAAACCTTCTTACTATTATTTTTTTATTAACTATTGCGAATAATTCACCAACTTTATGTTGACGTCGTATTTTTAACGCTTTTCAGGGATTTGAGGTTGCTTTATGATTTCTATGCTCTATCTGGCTACGTGGGTTTTGCTGGAATTTATCTTGTTTATTGTAACTCTTTAGTATCCCAGACTATGTAGCCGTATTTTTGATATTTCGGATGACTGTAATAAGTATTCAACTTTCAAACTCTTTTATCTATGTTGATTATGGTTGGTTATTTATGTTTGATGTAACCTTGAATCTCTGATACCGTATACACTGTACACCTCGGTTCCGCCATTTCTTTGCGGGGTGTGACAACCTATACATAAATGATACTGGTTAACCACGTCAAAAACATATACGGATACCGGGATTAGGTATACGGGATCAAATATTCACATAAAATAAACATTTTTACAACAATAATTCTAGTCCAATATTTCATGCATAAAATCATGATTTATGCATCAACTTTGCATGTATGGAACTTTGCATGCATATATATATATATATATATCAAATACACAACTTACACAAAACACCCTAAGCATACAAGGACTTCACTTAGGACCCTAGAGTTTGCAAAAATGACAATTTAAATAATCACCTACAAGTTGTTTGTTTCTTGCTTGACTAGTTAAATGAGTTGGTGGTGTCACATGGGTTTAGTCACTTACACACTTGACCATTTCACTATTGAACTCAATAGACCATACCTCCCATGTGCTAGCACTCATGACTCCACTCTCTCCTTTGGCTATAAATACTAGACCCCTTCCATCCATTTCACTTGCTCATTCACCAACAAGTGAAAAACTCTTCTCCCTCCCTCCTTGCTCTTTAAATTTTGGCCAAGAGAAGAACCAAGAAGAAATCACCAACACACATTCCATACATCAAAAACCTAGTTCTAAGATTTGATCATAAGGAAGAAACATCAAGTCTTGCATTCATATAATCTTAGGTATGTCCTAAAAACTCTCTTCATGCAACATATTTACATACTCATTTGTCATAAAACTTATGCATTTCATACAACAACTTAGCATAAACAAAGAAAAGTTAAGTTATTTTGTTAACCGGAAACTAACACCGACTTGTAGACACTTTTTAACCATCTTAACCAAATGTTTTGGATAAACCATTTTAAACAAAAGATACTTCTATGTTTTATGAAGATTTAGACATAAAAATCATAATTTTTGGATATGTTTAAGTATTTTAAAAGTATTTTACGCAACAACATACGTTTCAGCTACATAAACTGTCTACACGGACTGTTTTTGGGAAATCTGGGAAAACGAACACTAAAACATAATAGGAGACCTCAGCTATGTTAAAGTTAACTCAAAAACGAACGTTTCAATATAAGATTCGTTAAAAACGGATAAATATCGAGCAAGATATACCATTTTGAAGTTTGACCTAATTCCTTGACCCCCAAACTGCATACCAGCGGACCTTTTATTAAAACTGGGAAAAAACGGTTTTGAATTATGACATGAGACCTGTGGCAATTGAAAGATAAATCAAATGTCTACATTTCCATAAAAAGAACACTAAAAACGGATAAACGACCAAGGAGTTATGATATTTTCAATTTAGCATGTACTTTGAGAAAACCTTAAAACCTACTGTTAGTATTTCTGTTATAAATATCAGTAGACTTTCAATCTGGTTTCAAGGCCTAAACCATTTGAAAGGTACTTCAAACGTGGTCGTTTCTATATAAGATTCATTAAAATTGGATAAGAAACGGGCGAGATATGCTACTTTAAAGTTGGGTAAAACTTAAAGATACTTGCTGAGTTTTTTATAAACTTTTATAAAAACTAACTTTTAAAACCAACTCGATAATAATAGCGATAACACAAATACTAGGGAGCTTTGTATGCAATGATTCCATCTCGATATTTCGTAGTGCCGAGCTTGTTGGATTTACGATTTAAAGTGTCCTAGCTCCGCATGCGATTATAGAATGGTCTTGTATATAATGGCCCGAACGGTGTTAGTTTATTATTATTAAACCCGAACCTTAACCCTACCTTATTCATACATATACATACTTTTTTCATGTGCATTGGACTAGAATATAAAAACCTAAATTCCAAAACTTAATAGGTCAAGGTTAGACCTACCTGATTCTCGGATTTGAGACTCCTACGTGTTGGCTTACACACACTGCCTCATTACTTTTAGCTGGCTTGCTAAGGTGAGTTCATAGCCCCGCTTTTTACTTGTTTTTATAACATACTTGGGGTGAGATACATGCTCTTTTACTTATGGACACAAGTACTTAAAACCTTTACTAGTTGCCTAAGTTACCACTAAGCCAAAGGAAATTCCCCTATCATGAATCGTTAGTTAAGGACTTAAGCGCGATTGTATTGGATAGATCTATTAGGGTTTGACAACCCTCACCCAACGGCTAGACGATGTAACCCACGTCTACCACAACTAACTCGTGGACTCGAGTAGGGTGCTTTACTTTTGAAACTATATATGTTATTTGGCTATAACATAGGAACACTTATGGGGTAAGGAACTTTGTTACGCTTCGATGTCATGAGCTTAGGTGCAACTGTAAGACTTTACTTAAACGGAAATCTTGTGGTCCACTTTATTACTAAACTAAACCTATGAATTCACCAACTTTATGTTGACTTTAGCATGTATGTCTCAGGTGCTTAGTCGAAAGGGCTTTCGATGGAGGGATTTTGGGATATGACAGAGTCGCATATTTCAAACTCACGCATTTTGGGAGATTTCCCTTGCATTACTTATTTTCTTTTAAGTTATGTAATGTAAATCTTTGTTTTGTGAACTCTGGTAACATTTTCCCTTAATCATGTAAAACTCTGATTTTCAATATCAATTAATGTATGTTTTTCTTTAAAACGACTCATATAGAGGTCGTTCGCCTATATATCATTGCTATCTGGGACCCATGAAGTCAACACCTCGAGTCTCGAGAACACGAGATTTGGGGGTGTGACACATTTGTTAGATCGTGTTACTCCACTATTGGTTAATAATGACGATGGAACAAATTCACCACATAGAGATGATCAGACAATTCAAGACACTTGGAACACGAGCAGGGCAGGATTATAGCTCTTGATAGATCTCGTAGAAACGCAAAAGCACCTAATCGGTATGGTTTTGAGGATTATGTAGCTTATGCGTCACAGGTAGCTGAAGAAGTAGAATGCCTTGAACCGGCTACTTATCAGGAAGCAATTACTTCTAAAGAGTTTGCTATGTGGATTGAAGCTATGGTTGAAGAAAATTGAATCTTTTTATAAGAATATGACATGGGAACTAGTGAAACTTCCTAAAGGAAGAAAAGTTGTTGATTGCAAGTGGTTGTTCAAGATAAATTATGGATTATCAGGTTTCCACGACATCTGGTTCAAGGCACGTCTAGTTGCAAAGGGATTTAGCCAAAAGGATGGAATTGATTACAACGAGATATTCTCTCCAGTTGTACGACACGTATCAATTCGGGTGTTACTATCTTTAGTAGCACATCATGACATGGAGTTAGAACAGTTAGATGTGAAGACCGCATTTCTTCATGGTGATCTTGAGGAAGAAATTTACACGAGTCAACCTGAGGAGTTCATTGTTCAAGGCAAAAAGGATTACGTATGTAAGGTTCAAAAATCACTTTGTGGTTTGAAGCAGTCACCCAGACAATGGTACAAGAGATTTGATAGTTTTATGGTAAAGCATGGTTTTAGTAGAAGTCCTTATGATTGTTGTGTCTATCATAGGAAGTTGGTGTCTAGATCATTTATCTACTTACTCTTGTACGTTGATGATATGATTGTGGCAGCTAAAGATATAAGGGATATTAATTCGTTAAAGAAGCTTCTTAATACAGAGTTTGATATGAAAGACTGGGTGCAGCTCAAAAGATTTTGGGTATAAAAAAAATTCGAGATCGAGAACATAGGAAACTTTTCTTGTAATGGAAAAGTTATATCGAGAAGATCATTTCTCGTTCTGGTATGCGTTCATCAAAACTGGTTAATACTCTTTCTTCTGCAAATTTTCGTTTGTCTACCGCTTGTGCTCCCCAAACTGAGGCAAAGATAGAGTTTATGTCGCGTATTCCTTATGCTAGCGCACTAGGGAGTTTGATGTATGCGATGGTTTTGACGAGGCATGATATTGCTCATGATGTGAGTGTTGTGTCGCGATATATGGCTCATCCAGGAAAACAACATTGGAATGCGGTGAAACGCATTTTTTGATATTTGAAAGGGTCATCTGACGTTGGACTCATTTACGGTGGTGAATGTGAATGCTTAGTTGTCGGATACTCAGATTCAGTCTATGTTGCAGATCTTGATGCTAGAAGATCTTTGACAGGTTATGTTTACACTATTGGAAATTCGGTCGTAACTTGGAAAGCTACACTACAACCATCAATAGCTTTATCTACTACTGAAGCAGAGTATATAGCTTTGACTGAAGCAACTATGGGGCTTAAAGGTTTAATTGAAGATCTTTGTTTCCCTCAAGACCAAACAATTGTTTTTTGTGATGTGTTATTTGCTTGGCTAATGACCAAGTATATCATGATCGGACTAAACACATAGATGTTCATTATCACTTTATTCGTACCGAACGGAGAATTAAAGTGAAGAAGATTGGAACTACAAACAATCTTGATGATGTGTTTGCAAGACCGGTTACTGTGACCAAGTTTCGTCACTGTTTAGATTTGCTCAATATAGATAATTAGAAACATAGTAATTGAAGAGTTCAAGTCAAGGTGGTGATTGTTGAATAATATGACTTAAACTTAAAGGGTAATTTAGTTAATTGGTATTTTAGATGTGAACGTGTTTGACACGATTTGTAATTTGAGTTCGTATAGATTTGAGATTTGTTTTAGTGAGCTAGTTCTCATATAATAAGGAAATAACATAATTAGAATTTGTACCTTTGAATTTAAATACGAATTAAGCTTTTGATTCGACTTTTTTTTGTCTCTGATCCAAACAATTAGTTTTGGCAAGAAATATTGCTCTCGTAAATTAAATCATCATTAAAATATATCAAAACGTGTCCAATTTTTTGAAAAACTATGTCATTCTAGCAGTTTTAAACTTCATTGTTTAATATCCGAGATTAAAGTTAAAGACTTAGATGAAAAGTATGTAGACTTGTAATCGGTAAATATAATAAGAAAAGTTCTTGTTTAAAATGTGTTGTTGTTGAAATCATATATATATTTCATTTCAAATCTTCCCTCGCAAGAAACAATTTTGAAAGAATTGAAGCATAAGGATATAGTTATAATAAAAAACCACACAATATAGCATGCATATGTAACATATGCAGGCACACTAACAACATAGTGTGTGTTTTATTAAGAGTAATAACAACTCCTTCGCTTCGCCATTTTGTTGAAGCCTAAAAGCTCGTAACTGTGGACCGTTCCTTATTTATTATTACATTACATAAGTGATACATTCACTTTATTAACAAGCTTAAACCTTTTTAATATGGGATCAGGATTGGAACTCGGCAATATTCCTGGATTTCCAAGTTGCATTGGTTGGGGACCGTCTCAGCCTTCTCCAAAATATGTCCTTATTGAATTCCTTGCTGCCCTGGATCTGCCTGCGCACGTTGAACCACTGGGGTTGTCCAGGCCGTCAACAATACCCAAGATGCCGTTGTCCTCAACGGTGGTTTTGTAGGCAGAAACTGCTCGAAAAATGCTATGATTGTCGTAAAGGCGAGTACAACGATTGACATGCAAATTATTTTATATAGGTGTAACACAAATAACCACCAAACATAACCACGTGCATGGCAAGCAAAACCATAAATTCCGCTATAAATTAGCAAATTATTTTGCCATCAAACAAATTAACAACATACATATATCCAACTTATAATGGTTAAAACAAATTAAAAACATACATATATCCAACTTATAATGGTTAAAGTTGCAGTCCTCATAGGTTTCTGCCTGCCAAAGTCCTTTCATGAGAAAGGACAATGGTGTCACATCCCGTTCAGGCGGAAACCCGAGGTGTACAGTCAATACGGTATCAAAGATTCACAAGGTCACAACAAATCATAAGTTACAGTACAACCTTCGTTAGATAAAATAGAATTTTGATTACAAGGTACAAATCCGAATCAAATACATAAATAAGACTAACGAGTTTGGATATTAAGGGAACTAATTACAAAGCAAAAGATAATCGGTTCCAGCGCAAATATCCACATAGTCTAACAAAAGCAAAGCTTGCAAATAAAGTGTAACCTCAAATCCCTGAAAAACGTTAAAAAGAGACGTCAACATAAAGTTGGTGGGTTATTCGCAAAGTTAAGAAAACATTAAGTATGAAAGCTTTTGACCCAAAGTTTAGAAGAGGTTTAGTAAATCATTCGTAATGAGCATATATCTTGATTTAATACAAATACCAATATGAATAATCCTTAGCATAGAAATATACACCTGAACCTAAACATTAAAAGGCAACAACCCCTTAGTGCGTTAAACTAAGTTTAGTCATGAAATAGTATACGGTAATAACATTAGACCGCAAGGACCGCACACCGAAAAAATCCCAATACGGCGATGAGGGTTTGTTAGATCCAAATAGATCTATATATATAACCGTTGGCTCAATAAGAGTTGACAGCTATGTAAACGGGGCCTTATACTACCACCAAGGCCGTATAAGTAAGATAAAACGCTAAAACTAAGGCATCATAATCTAAATTGCATAAACAAGATATATCAAATTTAGTTAACGTAATCATGCCCGAAGTAAAATTTATAAAGCGGTAAAAGGGCATCGAATAACTCACAGTAACGCAAATAGCAAGTCGGGTAGAAGATAATCAAGCGGATGAAACTCCAACGCCTAAGTGCCCTAGCAATAACACATTTAATAAGTTTTAGTATCTCTAGTCTAGTAGGGTTGCCTTATACGATTTAACGTTATGTGTTATATTAGTAATATCGTTCGAAAAGTAGTATTTTTAATATAGCATATTACGTATTAAATGACAACCTTATACTTTATTTATAAGAGAGTTTAAGATTACGGTCGATTATTGGAGAAACGTATGTTTAAACGAAAGATTATATGTTTTTATCAAAACCGTGTTAATAAATGTCATATTCGAGATTGTTATCACGTTTCGAGTCCGAAACGTATATTTGATAAAGTATATAATCTTAGATATAGTAGTTAGTATGTATAAGTAGGTTTGAGTAAGAATGAAAGGTTAAGTAACGAAAACGAGAACAAAATATGTTGCGCTATGGATGTTACGCTAGAAGGATGATGTTGCACTGATGTTGCACTAATGTTGCACTGATGTTGCACTGATGTTGCACTGATGTTGCACTGACGTTGCACAGATGTTGCGCTGATGTGCACATATGTTGCACTGATGTTGCGCTGATGTTGCACTGATGTTGCGGTGATGTTGCACATATGTTGCACTGATGTTGCGCTGATGTTGCACTGATGTTGCAGCAGCTCGAAACAGTCCCGAAACGACTTATTTTAAGGGATTCAAAGGAGTAGAAATGGTGTATATTGGGTTTAGAAGTTTATGGTTATATTTTAGGTTCAAAACTTTTATTAAAACATAGCTTTTGAAGGAAATAAATAGAAAATTTTGGGTAATTCGTTATATCAAATTTTCGGGTATAAAAAGTGTTGAAACTTCAGTTTCTATTTCCACTTTTATTTATATTTACGTTTCTTTAATTCAACCTTGAAAAGTTAAAGAAAAGAGAGATTTAGGGCATAAAAGTTTACCGAAAATGAAGGAAAACCGAGCGAGAAGATGAAGATGTGACTTGTGCTTCGGTTGGGTGAACTTTCCTTGCCGAAATGGTGGAATTTAGGTGACGAAAATCTGGAATTTGAAGGAGGTTTTGAAAGAAAAATGGAGGTGTGTGTGTGTTTGAATAAAAGGAAAATGGAGGAGTTGGTGGTTATTGACCAAAATGGCAAAGATGGAGATTGGTGGGGAGATCCAAATTCTCCTCACGAAATGACAACCAAGACAAGGGATTTTCCCCATTTAACACTCAAGTTAAAGGATTGATTTTGTAATGATTTTACCGTTAAGTCTCGTTAAGGGACTAGTTTTGTAATAGAACTTTACGTAAGATAATTAACTTCGAAAAATATATAAACGTTAATTTTAATCGTATACTTAAAGGCATAAAATCCCTAACTAACTTACGAGAATACTAAATTCTACTAGACACTTAAGACTAAATACGATTCGTACTCGGAACCCGAAATAATAAAACTAACCCGACAAAAACGTAGAAATACGAATACGAGGCGTAAATAAAATATAAATATGCGATACACACAAAATACTCAAAAATAGTCAATAGGGTCAAAACTAATAACGAAAATAAAAGGATAAATAGAATAAATGACGGGAATTTACCTTGGAAATTCGCGGTTGTCACAAATGGTGCGACATGGGGGATCGACAACCTCAGTGACTATAGAAAGGAAAATGGTGCGACATGGGGCACTGCCGCATGGGGGATCGGTAGACTTAGTGACTCTAGAACGGACAACGGTGGATCAATGAGGCTCGACAGCCTCCGTGACTCTCGAAAGGACAATGGTGGATCAATGGGGATCAACAGCCTCAATGACTCTAGAATGGTCAACGGAGCCGCATGGGGAATCGACAGCCTCAATTACTCTGGAAAGGACAACGGTGTCGCATGGGGGATCGACAGCCTTAGCTACTCTGGATAGGACAACGATGCCGCATGGTGGATCGACAACCCCGGTGACTCAGAAAAGGTCAACGATGCCGCATGGTCGGGGGACTCTGGAAGACAATGGTGGATCGATGGGGCTAGACAGCCTTCATGACTCTGGAAAGGATAACCGTGCAGCGTGGGGGATTGACAGCCTCCATAATCATTCTTTCTAGAAAGGACAACGGCCCATGGGGGTTGACAGCCTTCGTGACTCCGGATAAAACAACGTTTACACCGGGTTTCTATAGCTTTTCCGGTCGCAAGCTTAAGGGTTTAATTAAGATAGTCATATATATAATAATAAATAATGATCGCTAGCTAGTACGTAGTATGCATTGTATGCATGCTTCCTTTAAGACTTTTCTACTTGATCAACTTCAATGGCGACCTTTTTTCAATTAGGGCATCACTCACTGTATATAAGTGGCGATACAAGCGGGTTAATCACAGTGGCGAGTCTAGAACTCAAATGCACGTAGGTCACTATTTAATTGAACCGATAATTATGAATTAAAAAAAAAAAAAACTATTAGCGGATCGGGTCAATGGGTCATATAAGCAAAAGAAATTATAGTTCTTACAATTGTACCCGACAAAAGCAAAAAAAATTTACAAGTTCCTACAATTGCACCTTACGAGGTCTAATATCTTGATATATTTTCACAATTTCTTCGTTACTAATACCTTCTGAAACGCTTTTTTCAATATACGACACTAAAGTATCACTCAAAAATTTATCGCCCATTTTGTTGCCTACATCAGTCTTTAGTTAATAGTTATACTAATCATCTTTCTTCCATGAAATAATGTGTAATAGTTATACTAATAATTAAACTCTTTAGGTACCAACTATATATCATTTCTAATCTTTTCGCCCTACAAGAAAAATTGCCTATTAATATTTCTCTTTCTTGTTGAAGGTGATAGATTTCAGTATTTTGTAATTAAGACCGGTATGAGTTTACAAATCAGTTTTTAGCTCTACTAATTGCTGAAAGCCCTGTATCTATCTAGTAACATAATTCTTTCTGGATACTAGAGTAGACTATTTATAGCAAACAAAGAAGCTTAAAATTATTGATTTGTTATTTTCTTGGATAATAAGGTGTGAAATAGTTAGTTTTGGTACTTGTACATCAAGAAAGTATTCTATGATCGCACAAAAAATGCAAGGTGTGATCAGAAGTTCAAATAGAAGTAAGATAACAAAATTTGTTCGTTTTCACCATGAATAAGTAAGTATCAGGCGACAAAAAAAAAAAAATAAGGTGGGTTTATTATTAGTAAAACTAGGCGTATTTCCGCGCGTTGCGCGGTGACAATTTCTAAAGAGATTTGTCACGAACAATGATCAGAATCGGGAGTTCGAACAATATGAATCTGAAACTGAATTAGAACAATATTGATATGACCACTCAAATAGCTAAGGGATTGACTACAAAAGTCAAACTTTTCAAATACATATGTAAAAATAAAAAGACATTCCTACGTACAGTATTAGATATTAGATTAGATACATATATAATTCAGCAAACTGCTGCATATTTTCAGGTAAGGTATAGAAAGAATATAACATGTTGTATCACTTGTCTAATCAACAACATGCACATGAACCCTATACCTGCAACAACGAAAACAGACATTACAAAAGGCAATAATTGGGTAGGTTAATACCATAGTCCCTACATAAAACAACTCAAAAAACCAACCTTATCATAGGGTACTTGCAAAAGTCATTGAAAAGATCACAAAAAAACAAACCATCGTTTACAACTAACTCTTTGTTGCACTCTCCACAACTCTTGTAGTACCAACCGGATTGAGTATATAGACGATCAACTGTTGCCAAAACAGTGAAAACATGACGACCAACTGTTGCCAAAATAGTGAAAACATGGTCAGTTACACATTTATAATAATATATAAAAGGTTTCCATCGTTGTACATAAAAAACATGGTAGAAATTATTGTATATTAACTGTTTTCGTGGCGTACCCTTTTTTCGGCTTTTCAAATTTTCAAACAAATTAAAAATTACCTCATCATCAGTTATAACCATCTCCAACCCAAGTAAGACATCACCGAATTTCGTATTTACTGCCTCCCACATTCTACAAATACTTACATGAACAACCCAATCTTCTCTAGTTGGGTCAAGGGCGCCAATCTTGGAGTGAGACATGTTTTTCGAAAGAGACATAATTGTACGTGGTTATGTGGTTTGTTGACGCAAAAGAACTTATATAGAAAAACACAAAACCACCATTATACCTTACATTATGATAATTAAAACACAGGGCAACCAAAGAGTCGGGGGTTTCAAATGTGTTATTAACTTAGGGTAACTGAACAGTTTAAATATCATTATACCTCACATTATGGTAATTAAAACACACGGCAACCAAAGAGTCAGGAGTTTCGTGTTATTAACTTAGGGTAACTAAACAGTCTAAAAAATCATTATATCTCACATTATAGTAATTAAAACACAGGGCAACCAAAGAGTCAAGAATATCATTATACCTCACATTATGGTAATTAAAACACATGGCAACTAAAGAGTCAGAAGTTTTTAACTTGGGGTAACTGAACAGTTTACGTATCATTATACCTCTCATTATGGTAATTAAAACACATGGCAACTAAAGAGTCAGGAGTTTCAAATGCATATCATTCCACTATTTGGAATATCTCAAACATTAGCTATCCGACGACTCTCTATTATAAGTAATTATACCTCACATTATGGTAATTAAAACACAGGGCAACCAAAGAGTCAGGAGTTTCGTGTTATTAACTTAGGGTAACTAAACAGTCTAAAAAATCATTATATCTCACATTATGGTAATTAAAACAAAGGGCAACCAAAGAGTCAAGAATATCATTATACCTCACATTATGGTAATTAAAACACAGGGCAACTAAAGAGTCAGAAGTTTCAAATGTGTTATTAACTTAGGGTAACTGAACAGTTTACGTATCATTATACCTCTCATTATGGTAATTAAAACACATGGCAATAAAGAGTCAGGAGTTTCAAATGCATACCATTCCACTATTTGGAATATCTCAAACATTAGCTATCCGACGACTCTCTATTATAAGTAAATATAGATATAGAAGTTGGGTCAAGGGCGCCAATCTTGGAGTGAGACATGTTTTTCGAAAGAGACATGATTGTACGTAGTTACGGGGCTTGTTGATGCAAATGTAACTTTTCGAACTAACTTATATAGAAAAACAAAAAACCACCAACCTTTGGAATACCTCAATAATTAGTATGCCATTAATCACATTATGGTAATTAAAACATAGGGCAACCAAAGAGTCAGGAGTTTCAAATGCATAAGTATGCCATTAATCACATTATGGTAATTAAAACATAGGACAAACAAAGAGTCAGAAGTTTCAAATGCATAAGTATGCCATTAATCATATTATGGTAATTAAAACATAGGGCAACCAAAGAGTCAGGAGTTTCAAATGCATAAGTATGCCATTAATCACATTATGGTAATTAAAACATAGGGTAAACAAAGAGTCAGGAGTTTCAAATGCATACGATTCCACTATTTGGAAATTCTCGAATATTAGCCATCCGACGATCCTCCATTATAAGTAAATATAGATATGTTAATATTAAAGGGTTAAAATGTATATTGAAACTGTAAGTCTCAAAAATTAAAATGAAGTTAACAAGGTTTGAACCCAGGTTGATTAAAATTGAAACTCCAAACTAAGACATGGAAACCACTCTACCAAGATTACTATTTGGTTAAAAATTGTAAAACAAACATTTTACCTAGGTCCATTCGGATTTTTTCGAATTTTACTAAAATTTACGACATCGTTTCTATATGATTTTTGAAATTTAGGTAGGTCCTCGGACCTGCCCGGGCCTATTTAAACTCTCCCCTGGTTAATCAACTAGTCCATATCTAATAAGATCCGGTTGTGTAACGAGTCACGGTAAAATAACATGAAAGAAGTTGGTAATAATATCCAATTACGTTTAACAATTTTAAAAATATAGAATTTAACAATTACGTATGAGAACTGAAATAAAAATTCATAGACCTTTCTAAATGAGGATTATCCACCAATTACCCCCACCCCCCGCCAATTCATAAGACCTTTCTAAAGTAGTGTCGCTTTTATGGTATTATAGATAGACTTGTATACGTGAAATGTCACTTTGTAAAAAGACTATGAGTAGGCAATATGTGTTTTTTACAACATTTCCTTGTTGAATATAAAATAAATTAAGGATATAAACTTCTAAAAGTAAAAGCAACATGCTCGTTAATACAAAACAACTCATGAACCGAAATTACAATAATATGAAATTTCTTAACTACATTTTTGTTTGAAGAAAAATGAAATTTCAATCATTTCATCGTGCAACAGTACTTCTTGATAGATCATATTTATTGGTTGTGCATTACCTCAATTTTCAATTTTACATTAATATTATGAACAAACAAGAAAGATTGATATTTGGTTCGAGAAATGAGTTACTAATACATACTTTTTGGCATTGATTGTATTTAAACTGGGTAACAAGGCGGGTAACTTTGAATTTGTACTAATGTAGTGAATTATATTGACAATAACTGAAATTGTATTGATATGGTTGAAAGGAATTTAATAGGATAGGTTAATTGATTTAACCAGTGGTTACAAATATCTTTAAATAAAAAAAATTTAAAAATTAAAATTAAAAGTATTTAAAAAAAAGAAAATTAGGATTTGATTTTATAATAGTCCATATAATTTATTGAACTATTATAAAATTTAAATGATCATGATTATGAATTTGACTATTTATTTGAAAGTTACAATTTTATATTAAAATTAAATTTTAAAATTTTTAATTTTTAGAGTATTTTTTTTTAAAGTGGAATGCCAATTTTGTTTTCTATAATAGTATAGATAAAATCAAAATGCTTAAACAATTATCCAATGTATAATAATTTTGAAAACCTATCAAATAACCATCATAGGTCCATAACTTTCAAATTCATCAACACCAATGAACGTATTACGCGCAACTTAGCGCCATCGTTATGTTATAAGCTTATACGTTAGAGGGAGACCTAACTATACTTTTCTATGTTGGTTATAGTGGCGTAGAAGTCGAGATATATTTATTGTTCATGAGTACGTGAATAATATGTGAGGTTGATTCATTACGCAACTTCCTTCTTTCTCATTCAAATTATGCGGGTGAATCAACGGAGAAAGAAATTTTACTCCTACAAAACTTCAAACAATACAATAATCTTTTGATTCCCTTGGTTCAATATGTTGGAAAATGTTAATGAAAATATGATATTTTCATCAACTTTGGACCTCTATAAATAATACATATTTAATATTTATGATCAATATTTTATATGTATGCGTAGCCTTTAGAAAGAGCTTCGCAACGATATATGATACGTCCAAAACGGAGTTAAGGTGAATGAGATATCGACGCCTAAAGATAGGTGTTTGGTGCAAATTTGGTTTTATTTGAAACTTGTCCCACATCGGTGGTGGAGACAAAGTTTGTGTTGTTTATAAGCAAGAATTTTGAACACTTGTTCAATTAGCTTGTGACTTATACACACACAAGCTCACGGCCTCGCGCGCAGGGGGGGGGGTGCAAATTTCTGGTCCGAAAGGGCATGGGTCGAAAACTCATGCGAGCCCGCGCAACCTGCGGACACGAATGCAGCTCCGAAATCTCGAGCATGCGCGGTCCAGTTTTTGCTACGCGTTTTTTGGTCATTTAATGCAGTAACAGATTGTTTGAATTTTTGACAGCTAATTAATAACTTTGGTAACTCTAAATCAGTTACGATTTGTTTTAATTAGCTCATTAAAAGGCGTTAATTGAAAACGCTCATCTTGAGCCTATAAAACCGACACCCATTTCAGGTCACAGTCACGCCTTTTCTCCTCTCTTCTTTTACAGCAAGTTTTCCGATTGTCATTTGAGGCAAGTAGTGCTACTCCGGCAGTTTAGAGTATAAACTGTTTCGCCATTGTACCCTGGGAAACAAAACGTGTGAATGCACGCGGAATTTGTTTTAAGGGAATCGTGTTTATCACGAGCCTTGGCTTATCACTTCTGCTTCTCATCATTTCTGTTACGTTTATTTAATTATGTTTAACATTCTTGTAACTGCTTTATTGTTATAAACGGTATCCTTTCCTATAGTCTTAAAACAAATTTTTTTACAATCATAATACCGTTTATAATCAGAAAAGATTGGATTCAAACGAGTTTTGTTTCGATTACTTTTCTAGAAAACAGATTATTCGTAACAAACGAGTTTTGTTTAGATTACTGTATCAGATCTTTTTGCTTATTTGGTTTCTCACGTGTTACAATATTCTGTTTATTTTGTTTCTCACAGATTGTCAGCTTTTTACATAAAGCGGTTATTGACTCTATTGTGTTAGCTACTGTTTAGTTTTTACAGCTTCATAACAGTCCATCATAAACAGATTATTGGTTGTTTGAAAATAGTTTTCTAAGTTTCCAAACAGATTGCATAATCAGATTACATATAAGCTGACTTTTGATAAACAGATTATCATTTTAAGTCATTTATAAGCTGATTTTTTAAATAATCACTTTTGGTTCAATTATTAGATTATATGTTTAAACATTTTTCTTAAATATTAAACGGGTTGCTGTTTTAAACAGATTATCACACTATTATTGACATTTTGTTCATTATTGTTACTATTTAAAGCGAGATGTCTAATTCTTTAAATTTACGAATTTTCAGAATGTCGACTCAATCTCTTGTGACCTCAACCGTGCTCACACCGATCATGACATCCGCCACAACGGTGAGATCAATAGTGGGAGTACCACTAGCGAACACCGTTGCTAATCACGCGGAAAGACCCGAAAAGTTCTCGGGTTTGCACTTTAAGCGTTGGCAGCAGAAGATGTTCTTCTACTTGACCCACGTTGAACCTTGCTAGGTTTTTGACCGAATCCGCTCCCCAACTTAACGAAGGGGGAGACCGATGCTCAAGCTGTGAGTGCGGTAGATGCTTGGAAGCATTCGGAATTCTTATGCCGCAACTATGTTTTGAATGGTTTGGTGGATGCGTTGTATAACGTGTATTGTAACTGTAAGACTGCCAAAGAATTATGGGAGTCATTGGATCACAAGTACAAAACTGAAGATGCCGGTGCAAAGAAATTTGTAGTGGCTCGCTTCTTGGACTATAAATGGTTGATGTAAAAACCGTGATTAGTCAAGTACAAGATCTCTAAGTTCTCTTAACACGAGCTCCACTCTCGAAGGAATGTAGTGAGACATTCCAAGTTGCGGCAATCATTGAGAAGTTACCTCCAAGTTGGGTGGAATTCAAAAACTACCTTAAGCATAAGCGAAAGGAGATTACCGTTGAGGAACTTGTAGTTCGCCTTCGTATCGAAGAGGACAACAAGAAAGCTCTTATAGGGAAGCTACTTGCCAACTTCGGAAA
>CAJVGC010000592.1:36254522-36327835 GCA_910822075.1 Senecio squalidus | reverse complement strand
GGCAGTTTAGAGTATAACTGTTTCGCCATTGTACCCTGGAAACAAAACGTGTGAATGCACGCGGAATTGTTTTAAGGGAATCGTTTTATCACGAGCTTGGCTTATCACTTCTGCTTCTCATCATTTCTGTTTACTTTATTTAATTATGTTTAACATTCTTGTAACTGCTTTATTGTTATAAACGGTATCCTTTCCTATAGTCTTAAAACAAATTTTTTACACAATCATAAATACCGTTTATAATCAGAAAAAGATTGGATTCAAACGAGTTTTGTTTCGATTACTTTTCTAGAAAACAGATTATTCGTAACAAACGAGTTTTGTTTAGATTACTGTATCAGATCTTTTTGCTTATTTGGTTTCTCACGTGTTACAATATTCTGTTTATTTTGTTTCTCACAGATTGTCAGCTTTTTACATAAAGCGGTTATTGACTCTATTGTGTTAGCTACTGTTTAGTTTTTACAGCTTCATAACAGTCCATCATAAACAGATTATTGGGTTGTTTGAAAATAGTTTTCTAAGTTTCCAAACAGATTGCATAATCAGATTACATATAAGCTGCTTTTGATAAACAGATTATCATTTTAAGTCATTTATAAGCTGATTTTTTAAATAATCACTTTTGGTTCAATTATTAGATTATATGTTTAAACATTTTTCTTAAATATTAAACGGGTTGCTGTTTTAAACAGATTATCACACTATTATTGACATTTTGTTCATTATTGTTACTATTTAAAGCGAGATGTCTAATTCTTTAAATTTACGAATTTTCAGAATGTCGACTCAATCTCTTGTGACCTCAACCGTGCTCACACCGATCATGACATCCGCCACAACGGTGAGATCAATAGTGGGAGTACCACTAGCGAACACCGTTGCTAATCACGCGGAAAGACCCGAAAAGTTCTCGGGTTTGCACTTTAAGCGTTGGCAGCAGAAGATGTTCTTCTACTTGACCACGTTGAACCTTGCTAGGTTTTTGACCGAATCCGCTCCCCAACTTAACGAAGGGGAGACCGATGCTCAAGCTGTGAGTGCGGTAGATGCTTGGAAGCATTCGGAATTCTTATGCCGCAACTATGTTTTGAATGGTTTGGTGGATGCGTTGTATAACGTGTATTGTAACTGTAAGACTGGCAAAGAATTATGGGAGTCATTGGATCACAAGTACAAAACGGAAGATGCCGGTGCAAAGAAATTTGTAGTGGCTCGCTTCTTGGACTATAAAATGGTTGATGTAAAAACCGTGATTAGTCAAGTACAAGATCTCTAAGTTCTCTTACACGAGCTCCACTCCGAAGGAATGACACTTAGTGAGACATTCCAAGTTGCGGCAATCATTGAGAAGTTACCTCCAAGTTGGGTGGAATTCAAAAACTACCTTAAGCATAAGCGAAAGGAGATTACCGTTGAGGAACTTGTAGTTCGCCTTCGTATCGAAGAGGACAACAAGAAAGCTCTTAAGGGAAGCTACTTGCCAACTTCGAAAAAAGCCAATGTTGTTGAACATGGTCAATCCTCGAGGGGTAACAAAAGCAAGGATGGTGGGAAAGGCAAAGCTAAGGTTGGGAATCTCCGACCTAAAGCTGGGGATATGAAGAAAAGGTCTCAAAAGCCCCAAAAGCCTTACAAGTTTGATGGTGTGTGCTATAACTGTGATCAGCCGGGTCATAGAGCTGCTAGTTGCAAGATGCCAAAACGGGAGAATCCCCGCCAAGCCAATATGGTGAATGAAGACATGGATTTTGCAGCTATGGTGACCGATGTCACTAATATGATCTCCGAAGTCAATTTGGTTGGATCAAACACAAAGGAATGGTGGATTGACACGGGTGCTACCCGTCATGTGTGCTCTGACAAGAACATGTTTACCACCTTCAAGGATGTCGAGACTGGGGAAAAGTTGTTTATGGGCAACTCGGCTACGGCCGATATCAAAGGGGAAGGAAATGTGATACTGAAGATGACCTCGGAGAAGGAGCTCACTTTGAACAATGTACTCTATGTTCCCGAGATTCGTAAGAATCTTGTGTCGGGTTGGCTTCTCAACAAGTTTGGTTTTCGTTTAGTGTTTGAATCTGATAAGGTCGTGTTGACCAAAAATGGTGTGTATGTTGGTAAGGGATATGCCCTTAATGGCATGTTCAAATTAAATGTAATGGTGATTAAGCATGATATTAATAAGATTGGTTCTACTTCCGCTTACTTGCTTGAGTCTTCTAATATTTGGCATGCACGTCTTGGTCATGTTAATTTTAATTCCATTCGTCGGTTAATTAAATTTAAATGCATACCACCATTCCATATTGATTCAAACTATAAATGTCAAACATGTGTTGAGGCCAAACAAACAAGGTCATCGTTTAAATCGGTTGAAAGAATAACCGAACCCCTTGATATGATTCACACCGACATATGTGACTTAAAATCGGTTCCCACAAGAGGTGGAAATAAATACTTCATCACCTTTATCGATGATAGCACGAAATATTGCTATGTATACTTACTTAAAAGTAAGGATGAAGCCATTGATAAGTTTATTCTTTACAAGAATGAAGTAGAGAATCAACTCAACAAGAAAATCAAGGTTGTGATAGAGGAGGTGAATATGTGTCACCATTTGCTAACTTTTGTGAGCAACATGGTATTAGACATGAACTCACCGCCCCGTATTCACCTCAACAAAACGGTATCGTCGAAAGAAAGAACCGTTCCTTGAAAGAAATGGTTAATGCCATGTTGATAAGTTCTGGACTAAGTCCAAACATGTGGGGGAAAGCTATCTTGTCAGCTTCTTATCTTTTAAATAAGCTTCCTCGAAAGAATAAGGAAGAAACTCCATATGAACTATGGATGGGAAGAAAACCATCATACAAATACCTACGAGTGTGGGGGTGCCTAGCTAAAGTATTAGTGCCGGCACCTAAGGCTTTAAAGATAGGGCCCAAAACTGTGGATTGCATATTCATTGGATATGCTCACAATAGTAGTGCCTATCGATTTCTTGTGCATGATTCTAAGAATCCCGATATACACAAGAACACGATAATGGAATCAAGGAGTGCTACATTATTCGAAAATATATTTCCTTGTCTAAACACGGAAATTGGAAGTTCCTCTAAACCTGTTGGTGATACTGTCCAAGATGAGGGACAAGAACAACAAGTGGAAGAAGAGGTTGAGCCTAGAAGAAGTAAAAGGGCAAGGGTTGAGAAATCGTTTGGTTCCGATTTCCTGACATTCATGGTGGAACATGAACCTAAAACTTACCGCGAAGCGGTTACTTCTTCAGAAGCACTTCAATGGAAAGAAGCCATCAAAAGTGAAATAGAATCTATTTTACAAAACCATACGTGGGAAATACAGGACCTTCCTCAAGGATGTATTGCACTATACTATCTATGGCTCTTTAAGAAGAAGATGAGGGCGGATGGAAGTATTGAGAAATACAAAGCAAGATTGGTGATCAAAGGGTATAGACAACGAGAAGGTCTAGATTACTTTGATACGTATTCGCCTGTAATGCGAATTACCTCCATCAGGATGGTACTTGCTATTGCCGCCATAAGAAATTTGGAAGTTCACCTAATGGATGTAAAAACTGCTTTCCTAAATGGAGATTTAGAGGAAGAAATTTACATGAAACAACCTGAGGGATTTATTGCCCCTGGACAAGAGGACAAAGTTTGCAAGCTCGTTAAGTCATTATATGGCCTAAAGCAAGCTCCCAAACAATGGCATCAAAAGTTTGATCACGTCATGTTAGAATGTGGTTTCAAAATAAATGAATGCGACAAGTGTGTTTACGTGAAAGATTCACCAAATGGATGCGTTATCTTATGTCTCTATGTAGATGATATGCTTATCATGGGTAGTGACGATAAGATAATAAAATCAACATAGGATATGTTGAAATCAAAATTTGACATGAAAGACATGGGTCTAGCGGATGTGATCCTTGGAATCAAGATCACACGAACCCAAAATGGTCTTGTGTTAAATCAAACACATTATGTCGACAAGATTCTAGAGCGATTCAATGTGGGGGATTCCGGCCTAGCTAGAACTCCAATTGACACCAGTCAACATCTATCTAAGAATAGAGGTGAAGGTGTTTCCCAACTAGAATACTCAAGAATCATTGGTAGTCTAATGTATCTAATGAGTTGTACCAGACCCGACTTAGCATACGCTGTTAGTAGGCTAAGCAAGTACACAAGCAATCCGAGTTCTGATCATTGGAAAAGTATGACAAGATTACTTCGGTATTTAAGATACACGCGAGAGTATGGACTACACTATAATAGACATCCAGCTGTTATCGAAGGATACACTGATGCAAACTGGATATCTGATATAAAAGATTCTCGATCAACAAGTGGATACGTATTTACACTTGGAGGTGCTGATGTAGCATGGAAATCTTGCAAACAGACGGTTATAGCAAGATCAACGATGGAATCTGAATTCATTGCCCTCGACAAATGTGGAGAAGAGGCAGAGTGGTTGCGTCAATTTGTAGAAGACATACCAAGATGGCCTAAGCCGGTAACGGTCGTATGTATACATTGTGATAGCCAATCGGCAATTGGCAGAGCTCATAGCATAATGTATAACGGTAAGTCAAGACATATTCGACGTAGACATAACACGATACGACAACTACTCTCAACAGGAGTTATCTCAATTGACTATGTGAAGTCAAAGGATAACATAGTGGATCCGCTTACGAAAGGCTTAAGCAGAGAGTTAGTTAGCAAGTCGTCGAAAGGAATGGGACTAAAGCCCTTGAATGAATAAATTTATGCAAAGGAAACCTAACCCAGTTGACTGGAGATCCCAAGATATATTCGCAAACATGGTTGATGATCAAATGCAAGTGATAGGAAAAATCAATCCAAAAGACCTATGGAACTAATTCTATCAATTTTGACCTTATAAGATTTGTTACTCATCTAACGTTTTTATCGAAACCTCTATTGATGAAGAATTTTTTTTTTCTCTTTCTCACTAAGAATCATATTAATCGAATTTCATGTCATCATTGCATCTTAGAGATTAAATTGTTTTTAGAAACCTACCAATTTTGCAATATTAGTTTTGTCAAGAAATATTACACTCGTAAATCAATCATCATTATATTGCATAAAAAAGTGTCAACTTTATTATAAATTATGTCATTCTAGAAGTTTTAAACTTTATTGTTTAATATCCGAGCTTAAAGTTAAGGACTTATGATAAGTCTCTAGACTTGTAAATGGTAAATATAATAAGAGAACTTGTTGTTTAACATAGACCCTAACCTTTTAATGCTAGTAAATTTACCCAAATAATTTTTCACATGTTCACGGTTGCAATTTAAAGGAAAACAATTATTTGTTTGTTAAAGTTTAAATTGCAATAGGGTATTGGTGAATGTTTGATTCTTGTGTCATTAGTAACGGGGCGGAGTCAGATTTTTACATGGGTCAAGAAAAGAAATTATTTATCAAATGGATGAATTTCAATTATTTACGGTGGAACAAAGTGAAAAATTTATTCTCGAATTGATTTTCGTAGATTCAAAATTTCAAAAAGGACATAAATAAATAAAATTATTTAATATATTATCAAAAATTTTAGATGAGACATAGTTATCTTGGGCGTGTCACTGAAACTCAAAAAATGATAAAAAAAAATAAAAAATAATCTTCAATCTCCTAGGTTTCATTACAGAAGGTAAGAAAAAGAAGATTGAGGAATTATTATTTAGTGTTTTCGATTACACATAGTGTGACGATGCAAATGTAATGTTTTTCTTGTTTAAAGGGTTGCTTAGAAAGTAGACAATATAATATAGCATGCACACAACGAAGTGTGTGGTTTATTAAGAGTAACAACTCGTTCGCTTCGCCTCGTAATGGGCGACCGATCCTCATTGTTATTATTATTACATTACATACGTAATACATTCACTTTATTGGCGTGCTAGCTTAAACCTTTTTAATATGGGATTCGGATTGGAATTCGGCAATATTCCTGGATTTCCAAGTTGCATTGGTTGGGGATCATCTGAGCCTTTTCCACAATCTGTCGTTGTTGAAGTCCTTGTGCCCCACGGCGTCCACCTTGTTGCTGATGTTGAAGTGTTTGTTGAACCACCTTTTGGATCGCCTCGCATTGGCACTCCTCCTCCATTTGCCTCAACTGGTTACAACACATTTGGAGGTGTTGTTGTTGTCTCGGGCTTTCCACCAACGATCTCCCCTGTTGAATGATGTGCATCTGGCAATGGTTCAGCTGCTGGCCCTGGATCTGCCTGCGGCATTGATACGTTGATCCGCTGGGGTTGTCCAGGCCCTCAATACCCACGATGCCGTCAAAAGCCAAGATGCCGTTGTCTTCAACGGTGGTGGTGATGGTGGTTTTGTAGGCACGAACCTGGTCGGAAAATGCTACGATTGCCACAAAGGCGAGTACAACGATTGCTGCAACCTTAGTCATTGTTGGATGTTTTTGTTTTTGATGGTTGATGATGCATGGTAGATGAAGTTGGGCGTTGCTTTATATAGTGGAATTGGTGGTCCATGGTGGATTTGCATGGCATTTACGTGGAAAAGAGGGTTACCTAGGTGGTAATGAGTAATGCTTATTTGTGACACATCTACAAAATGCCACATTGTCGAAAAATCCCCTAGCCTTTTCTTCTTTCATCACCTTCGATTCATTAAACTTTTAATTTTGAATCTTTAAATTTCGATAAACTGGAATAATAAATATTACTATTATAATTTCGATAGAATATTGAAATCAATCGTCACTTTTTTCTTTAGTATTCAGACTAATTAATAGAATATAACTTAAAGCAAAAGGCTCAAGGAAAATGTAATTCAACTTATGTGTTGGAATATTACCCTCAACAACAAAACAAAATAAAGAAAAAGTCTAATTGCTACTTGTGAAGAAAGAAGAAAAGAGATGTCGTATGGGTCTTTATTTCATTCGACAAAAGGTTCGGAAAGACAAGACAAAAATAAACCTGTCCCTCTCACCCTTTATATAAGTGAGGTCCAAGTCTATCAACGAGAACATCAAACTGAAACATATCACAATTCAAATACTAACATTAGTAATAATTAATAAGCTTAACTTGGTTAGTTAATCTACTAAACCTAATAATATGAAAATAACTCTAATTGGTTTAATTAACTATACAAGTAACATTATATATATACTAGTACGGGACCCGCGCGTTGCAGCGGTAACAAATATATATAGATTTCTATTTTCGACATATTTTTCCGGTTACCTTTTTCATAACAATATCATTACGGAAGACGTAGATTTTTTTATTATAATAAATTTAAAAAATATTAATGCAAAAATAATTATAAGGATATATTAATTGAGTAACATACTTTCGTTCACGCTTAATAAATTCATATATAAGAAAAATATTTTGTAGTTTATATTTTTAATTTCCCACAGAAAGTTTAATACTTATAATTTAAATAAATGTATTTGGATTAGCTATGAAAGGAAACAATATTCCAAAAACGAATTTGTATTTATATAATATTCATGGGTCGTAAATTCAAATACTTTTAGTTATAAAACAAGGAATAATTAAGTAAATTACTCTTAAAATTCAACATTATAATTTAAGTTACAAATGCTGCATAAATAGTATAGATAATTAGTGTGAAGATGGGTTGACGACGACATTTGTAATACTTTGTAATTTGTTGTGTATTCGGGTATGTGTATTTAACAAAATGGGTAGTGATAGTGTTAGTAGGGAATAGGCTCGATACATATAGCCTGTAAACCCTAAAAACCTAACACAACGTAAGATGAAGATGAAGACTCAGTCCCTTTCAGATCCAGGGAAGGCTCCCAGTCCCTTCCAGATCTTTGGAAGGCTCTTAGTCCCTTCATCCAAGGAAGTCTCTTATTCATTCCCACATTATGCAGGCTCTCGGTCCCTGCCACCTCCCAAACGTCGGCCCTCATCTCCTAGCTTCCAACTCCCGGCTCCCGGATCCCAGCACCCGGCCTTCCTGCTCTCGGCTCCCGGTCTCCCGGATCCCGGCCTCCAGGCTCACAGACTTCCGGCTCACGGCCTTCTGAGTCTCGGCCTTCCGGATCCTGGCCTTCCGGCTCCCGGCCTTCTGGTTCCCGGCCTCTCGGCTCCCGGCTACCGACCTCCAGGTTTCCGGCTCCTGGCTCCCGGCTCCCATCCTCCCGGCTCCTGATATCCCGGGTCCGATCTCCTGGCTCCCGGGTTCCTGGTCCTTGACTTCATTGGTGTTCCCTCTAAGCACTGTGCCAGACGGTCTTAAGCTACTGCCTTAGGATTCAGACCGTTGGCATCATTATGAACAAAGGCGTTACCCTTTGTTCTCCCATAATGATGACAATAAAGTCACGAACGTTGGAACCCCATGAATAGCATTCAAAAGCCATGATAAGCCTTTATGGCCAACTGTTTCCAATGTTTGGGATTGTTGGGTATAAATACCCTACCCTGATGCAGTTCAAAGGGACACTAACATTCCATCCTCTCCACACACACATTATTATCTCACCAGAATACGTTCTTGCCGTAGTAATCATATTTCGATCACCTTCTTCAACCAACCACTTGACCACCTTAGGCTCGCCAAGAGCTTGATAGGTTTGCACTGCTTAGCAGGAGGTCAAGAGGTTGAACCCCAAACACCCAAGTTACTGAGCCTGCTACTATTTGCTCAAACAGGTAGTATATGCATAAGATACATAAGACACAATCTAAGAATATATATATTTGTCCCCTAAACACATGAGACATGATTTAAATATCATATTCTTTTAATTACTTATCAGTTATGATTAACATATATTATTTGTTACATATTTTAAAATTACAAATTGCTTATGCATATATGGAAACTATAGTATAGTTTAATGGTCACTTAATTATAAACATAAATAAATATATATTTTTATTAAATATAAATAATATGGAAACAACATTAATATAATATGGTGGCATATGATGGCATATTCAAATATGTAATTTAATAGAAATGATCATGGCATATTATTGATTTTCTTCTTAAAATTCAATTTTAAGAAAATAAGTCTAAATGTTTTATAGATAGTTAGATTAGATTAGATGAAAATTACAAATCTCTTATGCATATATGGAAAGTATAGCATAATTAATGGTCACTTAATTATAAACATAAATAAATATAATTTTTTATTAAATATAAATAATATGGAAACATCATTAATTTAATATGGTGACATATTTAAATATGTAATTTAATAGAATTGATAAGGGCATATTAGTAATTTCTTTCTTAAAATTCAATTTTAAGAAAATGGGTCTAAATGCTTTATAGATAGTTAGATTAAATATTATATTATTTTGATTACTTATCACTTATGATTAACATATATTATTTGTTACATATTTTAAAATTACAAATTGCTTATGCATATATGGAAACTATAGTATAGTTTAATGGTCACTTAATTATAAACATAAATAAATATATATTTTTATTAAATATAATAATATGGAAACAACATTAATATAATATGGTGGCATATGGTGGCATATTCAAATATATAATTTAATAGAAATGATCATGGCATATTATTGATTTTCTTCTTAAAATTCAATTTTAAGAAAATGAGTCTAAATGTTTTATCGATAGTTAGATTAGATGAAAATTACAAATCTCTTATGCATATATGGAAACTATAGCATAATTAATGGTCACTTAATTATAAACATAAATAAATATATTTTTTTATTAAATATAAATAATATGGAAACATCATTAATTTAATATGGTGGCATATTTAAATATGTAATTTAATAGAATTGATAAGGGCATATTAGTAATTTTTTCTTAAAATTCAATTTTAAGAAAATGGGTCTAAATGATTTATAGATAGTTAGATGACTTGTTTTTTGACGAAATGATGTATCAAAATTAATGAAAAAGTATTAGATTAAAGGATTTTCTTTATGTAAATAAACATTTTTTTTCAATTCGTTTCTCTTATGAGTTATTGTGTTTTGTTGGCCCTACAAGTAATGAGACTTTTGATTGTTGTTCAAGCCCGTTTCATATAACTGGTTAGCAAACACATGCGATATCATTGTATTTAAATCATTGAAATGTGATGTATATGATATGTCGTTACCTTTCTCGTGCCTTTAAAATATTGAGTTTCTTCGTTGTCAAAGGACATATTAGATCTTCATAACTACTTGTTATGTTAACAATCACAAATTATGTATCATATATGATCTTATCTCCATGAGCATAATGCATATACTCATATGCGATTGATAACCGGTTATAAAAGATGATGCGCTTTTTCAATGATTCAACTAGAATAAAAAATAAGTCTTAATTATCTGATGAGTCAGTTAAATCGGATACAATGGCCCATAAAGGATAAAAATAAAAGTTATTGTATAATATAGAAAAAAAATACTCAAAATTAATTGTAAAGTTTTGTTTTATCTACTAACATGATTTTTGCTAAATTAATGATATTATTGTTGCTTACTAACCTATAGGTTATGGGTTCAAATCCTAGTCACAAGAAAATAATAATATCCATAATGTGTTTATGAATCTTGCCACGCAAACAAATAAATTAATATGGTTATTTGAAAGAACTAATTTGATATTTCAACATACGGTTGTGAACGAGCTCGACAGTGTTCAAGTCGAGTTTTTATCAACTTCGAGCTCGAGTATAAAATATGAGCATGAAATATGTATAATGAATCACGAGCTTTTAAATGTTATGTTCAAGTTTTTATCTATATTTTCAAGACTTATGTAACATGTATGTGCATATATTTATTTTTTAAAATTGAATTACACTTAAAATTGAATTACACTACTAGAAAAAAAGGTTCCAATTCTAAGTACATATTCTCTTGTAAAACTATAGGGAAACAACGTTTCTTACATATTTCAGAAAGAAAATGGTAAACTATAAAATTGTGGTTGGAAATTATTTTCCGATGGATTTCTGTCATACTTTCTCAAAAGCTTCTTCATTGACGGACTATCGACTATACTATTATCGAACCAAAATCAAAGTGATGTCAAATAGAATTTGTTTCCGGCGTAATAAATCTTCAATATATTTATAACTCAATCCATTTTCGACGAACTTATGACAAAAAGAAACTCATACAAAGAAAAAGAAAATGTTGAAAAATCGTCGAAAAGGAGGCACAATGGCGAATTCCCGCTTTGAAAAATCGCTTGATATATTAAAATACATTATCATCAACAACAAAGGTAATCCATTTGAATCTTATTTTTCACAATCAAATGACATTCCAAGAATATTTAATTTGAAAACTTTAATACTTTGATTTTATTTTCAAATTGTTATAGATATCATCCATGCGGTTTGATGAAGGATTATATGGTGGGTTGGATGTAAGTATGTGGAGTTGTAACTTAAATTTAAGATTATACTGAAGTTGGAGCTTAAGTTTATGGTCGGTGATCGGGCTAAAACTTATATATAAAGATGAAAACCAAATTTGATAAAATGGATAATTAAAATAGGGTCGCCCGTTTGTTTATTTTATCGCTTAAGTGTTGTACAGATATAATGTCTGTGTGGATAAATGTTGTTTGTATAAAATAAGAACTAATGACATTTGTTTTAGGTGTTGAATAACGAGTCTGGATAATCTAAAATGAATATTCAAGAGAAAAATATTATAAAAATTAATGACTTCACGGGGAATACATCCCTCACATGACTTTTCGAGTTAAGTCGTCTTGTCTTGATTAAGTCACAAACAAACACGCACCTTATGACTTACTACACTAAGTCATTTAAGGGAAAATGCACTGGATGACCATTGTACTACCTAAAAATATCCGTATAGGTCATTGAACAAAATTTACGTCTATCTACATCACTATACCGCAAGTAACCGTTTAAATTATAACCTTAACTTTAAAAAACCGTTTAAATAGATCAGTTTGGTGACTTGAAACCTGTTGGTAACCGCCACGTCATCAGTTTTATAAACCCATTTTATCCTTTTCCGGGTTTCCTCTTCTTTCCCAGAATTTTCCCCCAATTTCACATTTCATTCACAATTGAAACCCTAATTCTCTCAGTTCACACAAAATTGAACTAATTTATTTACTCAAATGTGTATTAGATTGAATTGATTTCATTAATTTGAATTCAATTTTGTTATGAGTACACTAACGAGCTGTAGTTTTACAAGTACTCCGAATTTAGGGTTCCGATTACGCCCTAATCAATTCAATTTCACACACCTATTCACGATTTACGATAGGCGAAATTACGTGAAGAATAATTCTAGTTTGTTTAATTACAGGCGGACAATTTTAGGGTTAGATAGTGATCAGAATAGTAAGGGTTTTGGTGGTGGAATTGAGTTTTCTGCTAGTGGTCGTGACGATGATAATGATGGTGGAGAGGATAGTAATGATGTGTCTAAGGATTCGAATTTGGTGACGACGTCGCCCGATGAGAATGACGGTGACGTTGATTCGGAGAAACCTGTTTCGATTTCAATCAGGTCTAATCCTATACTTGAAATCCCACCTTGAAACTCCACCTTGAAATCAGGTCAAAAACTCCACCTTGAAATCCCAACAAAATCGAAATCCTATACCTGTTTCGATTTCAATCAGGTCAAAACTCCACCTTGAAATCCCAACAAAATCGAAATCAACCGGTGAAAATTATAATCCTATACTTGAAAATTATAATCCTATACTTGATCAGAACAATGATGATTAATTTTTGGGTTCATCAATTTCAAAATGAAAGAGATAGAGAGAGAATTAGTGAAGATTAACATGTTGATCAGGTAAAAATGGTTTAAATAACAGGTTACTTGCGGTATAGTGATGTAGATAGACGTAAATTTTGTTCAATGACCTATACGGATATTTTTAGGTAGTACAATGGTCATCCAGTGCATTTTCCCGTCATTTTATTATTAAGTCAATTAAGTTCAAATCAAAGACCACCACAATGTTGTGCAAATGTGACATTGTGCAAATGTGACTGTTATAATATTGATTAAATATATGAATAGAATTAAAATAAGGTGCCATAATGCTTTGCAAGTGTGGCTGTTATGATATGAGTAACCCTAGTCCAACGAACTGGTCTATGGGACCAAATGACGACGTCAAGGAGGCGGCTTCATTTGCACAATAAAATAAAACGTCGTGACAAAGTGCATCAATTGATAAGACATGAAATAATTTTTATTATTTCATAAAACTAAGATATGCTAATATATATGGTCAATAATGCATGCTTAGAATGATAGTCTATTTAAATATTCAACCTTTTTAGTAATATAGTATTAGAACTTTAGTATAAATATGTTACGTTCGCTTTTCTTACATTGATCACGATACAGTATAAGAAAAATTGTTGGAGTTCATCTTTCTTTTTCCGGGATACATCTCAGCCATCCATCTACCTCGTGCAGGATGATCGGTCCATCGTCCTACTGTGGATGAACGGTTATCACCTGTGTGAAGACCCAAAACTTGTTTTATTGGGATCTATATATTCTGATACTGCCTCCCACTTGAAGAAAGTCATTCCAATCCGTGAGCGCTTATCAGTTTTCGAGTCGATGCATCACTTGACATTTCAGCCAGCGAAAACAAGTGCAACCGCCTTGTGTGTTACCGCATGTGAGCTAGTTGGTGGTAATATGGAGGATGCTATTGTGACGGCTTCTGCAATTCACCTTTACATGCGTCTATATACACTCGTGAACATCTTTGTTTAAGTGATCGGGCCGAGCCCAAACCTAAACTCCCAAACAAGTGTTGCCTGGCCGAATATCGAACCCAACCACTAACAACCCTAACAAGTTACTAAGGGTGATCATAAAGATCACCCGGGCAGTAGCTGCACAGGGGATGGTCAACGATGAAACTAGTGACAACTGTTGGTACACTATATGTGACAGTTGTTCTAGATAGGTTTAAGTTTGTATTTATAGTCTATGTAAATGAACATGATGTTCGTATGTATAAACGAACATCATTAATGTTCATGTTCGTGTTTGTCATAGTCCAACGAACATTGTATTGTTCGTGGGCTAAGTCTGTTATAGATGTTAATGACATTGCATTGTTCATAAGCCCATTAGTAGATCAAGCCAAATGAACATGTTATACTATATAACTAATTATTTTCCCGCGATAGCGCGGAAAAAAATAAAAAAAAAATCGTAAACTTTATTTTTATGTAGATTTTAAGTTTTTATGAAAAGACAGTATTATACGTATAATAACATATAGATATACATTTATTTTCATGTTTTTGTATTTATAATAACATAAACACTTTTACGTTTATAAACATGTTTTAATATTTTTTTATTATGAGATTTTAAAATAAAAATAACGTAAATCATAATTCAAATTGAGTGATTTTTTAAATAATTGGAATTTTGTTGTTATTTAGTAGAGATGGAAATTAAGGAAAGAATGTAATTATGTATTGTAAAAGGGGTAAAATGAAAATAGTGTTTGATGATATCATCAATTTGATCTAACGGTTGAAATGAAAGAAGTTAACTCATCTATTGGTCTTTACTTCGCCATGTGTTATTTAAGGCCCCTCTTTTATTATATATTAAAGATTAAAGATTAAAGATAGAATAACATATTTAGGTTTAAGGTTAATCAGAAATAATAGTTCACATGGAGAAAAAGTTTTAATACAAATATTCGTGTTTGGTAAATAATTGATTATCTTTTCTAGTAAACAAAAAACACAGTTTCTTTTAGTTTTCTTTTGGCTCGCTGAATAAACTGGTGGCGGCAAATATACGAGACTCGCTGATCGATGTTCGTTCGTGAAGAGACTCGCTGATTGGAATTTGGGGGCGAAGATAAAAGGTGATTCGGCAAATCACAGATTAAAATAAAATTTGAAGATCGAAAAGTGAAATTAATTGAAGGAAATTTATGTTTGGTGTGTTCGTGGTTTGTTCGTAAAAGTGGACTTCTGTGTTCGTAAGTAGATTGTTTGGCAGATTCGTGGCTGAATTATTCGTGGTTGTATGTTCGTGTTTTGTTGGGATAGGGTACCACTCACTTCCTATGCCTTCGTCCGGATACATACCGATGATATTGAGGGCATCGGAATAGAAGGAACGGCAAGACGAAGATACATAGGAAAGGTCCCGGAAACAAGAACATTGAAGAGAGTGCAACATTAAATGCAGACAAGACAAAGGGATGGTAGCATTTAATGAAGAAGCGCGTGGGCGGCGCTTTGTCTCCCACGCTCCTCTTCATTAAATAACGGTCACAGTCAACAGAATGGTGTGAAGTAAAGGCGGCCACGTCGCTGACACGTGCGATAAGACTGATGAGACGGACCGGTCCGTCTGGACGTATCCTCCGGGTATTAACCGAAGGGATTCTATATAAGGACAATCCAAAGAATTAATGATTCAAGCATATCCCAAATAGAAACGCCTTTACTCCCAATCATATTGTCTCCCAGTTTGAACATTCAAGCATTCAATACTCAATCATTTGTATCATTGAATGCTTTGTAAACCTATTTAATAACACACGAATTCTCTACTTTGTAACCCCTTCGTCTGAAGCTGGACGAAGGGTCAAGTCTACTAAAATTTACTTTAACATTGGCGCCATCCGTGGGACCTTGTTGTTAATCAGCGACAGATTCTAGGAAAACATGGAAAAAGCATCTCAAGATCAGCCTGAGGAAGGAATAGCCCAATCTGTCTCCCAAGAATCTGCTGAAGACACAGGGCCACCCCCGATCTTCACCCCAGGAGCAACGAGCAAGTAAGCCCAATCACGCCGGAGTTTGTGAGCAAAAACTTTGACAGCCTAAAAGCTATGATGAGCAAACACGCTCAGAAGGAAAGGAGGAGAGGGAACCCCGTTGAACTCTCTTATGGGGATGCTGAAGACATGGAACAGGAGGAGAACTCCGTCCCAGATACTCATTCGAGCCAGGATCGTATATTGAGGTCTAGAAGGACCTTCGATAGGGAACCATCGATCCTAGCACCCAATATTAGGCAGGAGGGAGCGTTTGCTAGCCTCCTTAACGCCCAACACTTGAGGGGAGCTCATCGCCCTGAGACCGGAAGGTTTAACTTTGGTATGTCGCGTCCGCAGACACCATTTCCACAATACCAGCCTGCAACCTCCTCCGTATCAGCCTGTGCAGCCTCCTCCATATCAGCCTGTGCAGCTTCCTCCGTATCAGCTTGTGCAACCCCCACAGTTCAACCAACAGCTATATGGACCAACGCCCCATGTGGGAGACCCACCCTTCGTGTGGCAAACATCCCGCCTATCGGCTCCCGAAATGGATGATTTATCCAAACCCTACCAGAGGTCGAAGGACACTAAGTTCACCAAGCGTATAGCGAACTTCAAGTTCCCTCCCAGGATCAAGATGCCAACGAACGTTAAGACGTACGATGGATCACAGGATCCTGATGATCATCTTAGTATCTTCTCCGGGGCCGCAGAAGTAGAACAGTGGTCCATGCCGGTGTGGTGCCACATGTTCGTTCAAACTCTCTTAGGATCGGCCCGGCTCTGGTACGACAGCCTCCCCACAGAATCCGTGGACAGTTTTGAAGACCTGCAACACAAGTTTAAAAGTAACTTCATGCAGCTACGCAGATGCGAGAGAAGGGCGGTGGAGATGCACAACATTAAACAGAAGGAACACGAGAGTCTCAGAGCCTTCATAGAACGCTTTAATAAGGAAAGCTTAGAGATCAAAGGCGCTACGGAGGATATGCGCGTCTCCGGTTTCATGCATGCTATAAAAAACACTCAGCTCATAGAGGCCTTGAATAATAAGATTCCTGATACCGTAGATGAGATAATGACGCGGGTCAGGGATTTCATTAGGAGAAAGGAGGCAGCTAATCTAAGCAGGGAAGCTAGTTCTAGTAAGACCAACAGGGAGGACCGAAGTGGAAAATCTGGAAATCACACTCGGACGGATGGACCGGGACCACAACGAAACGAAGGGAAGCAGCCAGAACAGCGCAACCGAAATCCATACCCTAACCCTTACACGCCCAATGTGTCCACCGACTACCGGCGAAAGGAGGTATATACAACGCTCACAAAGACCCCCTGTGAGATCCTTTCAACAGAAGAAGTGGGGAAAAATTTCACTGCCCCTCATCCGATGATAGAAAATCCGGAGAGAAAACAGTCTGACAAATTTTGCGAGTTCCATCTGGACCATGGGCATAATACTAACGACTGCTATCACTTAAAGAGGAAAATCGAGGAGGCGGTCAAGTCTGGGGAACTCGCGCATCTGATCAAGGATATAAAAAAAGGGGTGACACAAGGTAATAAAACCAGTCGTAGGTCGAAAGACGATAGCTCTCAGGGGAACAGAGCCCGAGCCGTTAACATGATAAGAAGAGACCCGCAGTCCCTAAAAAGAAAGGAGTCTGACCCGACGTGGATGGACCAAGAAATAGCCTTTCCCCCCCAGTAGTGAATGTTGTCTCACCTTAGACCCCATCATAGTGGAGGGGTGGATAGGAAATACCGTTGTCCCAAAGGTATATGTAGACACTGGAAGCTCCACCGAGGTCATTTATGAACATTTCTTCCGGAAGTTTCGAAGGTCCGTTCAAGCGCGTATGAGAAGACCGGTATCGGCGCTCCAGGGGTTTGATAACGAAATGATGTGGCCGATGGGAGAAATAACCCTACCCCTAACACTTGGGGAATACCCCTGCATGAGAACAGAATGGATGAGCTTCGCAGTGGTCCAAACGCCTGCCTTGTTCGACATCATCCTCGGTAGGCCAGGGTTATATCAGTTGGGAGCGATACCATCGCCCTACCATGGATTGATGAAATTCCCCACTCCTCATGGTATTGCTACAGTGTGTACCAAGAGGCAGAGGGAGAAGTGGTGTATCTCGGCGAAAAAAACAGATAGCCCACAAGGGACGGATCCTGGTCAAGAAGAAAAACTCGTCGTTAATCCCGGATTCCCGGAGCAGACGGTTACCATAGGAGCACACTTGTCACGACCTTGCAAAGAAAAATTATTCACACTACTCAGTGGCAACATGGACGTGTTCGCATGGAAACCCTGCGATATAACAGGGATACCGAGGGGAATAACAGAATATCGGTTAAAAACCTACCCCAGCGTAGAACCGATCAGGCAGAAAAAGAAAGCAATGACCCCAGAGCGTAGTCAGATCATTAGAGAAGAGGTGAGTAAGCTCAGGGAGGCAGGGATCCTTCGAGAGGCGAGATGTCCTACTTGGGTCGCTAACCCAACATACGTCGAAAATGGGAATCATCCCTGGAAAATGTGCATAGACTTTAAGAACATCAACAGGGCCTGTCCGAAAGATAACTACCCGCTACCCGGGGTAGATTGGAAGATCGATTCCCTAATAGGTTACAGGTACAAGTGCTTTTTAGACACCTACAAGGGTTGTCACCAGATACAAATGGCACCAGAAGATGAAGATAAAACAGCATTCCACACAGACTTCGGCTTGTTCTGCTACCGGAGGATGCCTTTGGGGTTGAAAAATGCCGAAGCTGCCTACCAAAGGTTGATCGATAGAGCTTTCGGAAATCAAATAGGTAGAAACCTAGAGGCCTACGTGGATAATCTTATCATCAAAAGTCATAGAGAAGAAGACATGATCTACGACATCGATGAAACTTTCCGAAAATTGAGGAACATTAACATGAAGCTAAATCCAAGAGAATGTGCATTCGGTGTAATAGAGGGGAGGTTTTTAGGGCACCTAATAACCGAAAAAGGAATCAAGGCTTGCCCCGACAAAATAAAAGTAATCACAGAGATTAAATCTCCGGAGACACCAGAGGAAGTACAGAATCTCAATAAAAGATTGGCAGGTTTAAGTCGACACTTCTCAAAGTTGGCCGAACGCTCACTCCCCTTTTTAGAAACATCGAAGAAAAGAGTCGATAGGACGGATTTCGTCTGGACGACCGAAGCGGAAAATGCCCTCCAAGAATTAAAGCAATCCTTAAACCAGCTGCCGATCCTCGCAGCCCCGAGCGAAGGAAGGGAGTTATTCGTGTATCTGGCAATTTCCAACGACACGATAAGTGCAGTATTGACAATAGAAGAAAAGGGAAGGCATAGGCCTGTGTATTTTGTAAGCAACGCTTTAAGAGCAGTGGAAGTAAAGTATCCACCCAAGGAAAAATTAGCACTGGCCCTCGTACACACGTCCAGACGTTTGCCCCGATACTTCCAAAAATACCCAATAGTGGTCATGACTGAACTACCCATCGAAGGTATGCTCACAACGACGGCCGGATCAGGAAGGCTGGCAAGGTGGGCCAAGGAGTTGGAAGGCTATTCAATCGAGTTTAGGCCCAGACAGTTCATGAGAGGACAGATACCGGAGGGTTTCATCGCCGAGATACCAATGCTCTTCCCCATGCCTACAAACGGCCAGAAGGAAGGAAGGATAGAATCATCATCCCAGACACATAAAGACAACTCAGAATCTCTCTACATTGATGGACCACCCCCCGGATATGGCAGGGCAGCCTATTGAGGATATGTTATGTCTAAAATTGTAAAAGGTAATTACCTTTATTAGGATGTGATGATTGTAAACTTTCATATTATATCAAGTATATACCGGCTCTCGAATAGAGACGGAAATTTTCACACCCACTAGTCTGAACGCATATCCTAGTGAAGATATATATATAAAAAAAAAAAAGAGAGTCTAAGTGCTCTTCTGGGAAGGACGCTTCCCAGCCTAACAACCATATATACATATATGACGAAATAAATAAAAAAGAAAGAGAAAAGAAGAAGGAAGTAACTAATAGAAATATGGGGAAAAACGCGCGCCTTGGCGCTAACACATTAAAAACACAGTACACAAAACAGTGGAAATAAGTGTCTAAAAAACCACACAGATTACAAAGAGAAAGCTACATATAATACCAAGCATAAAGAAAATCACTCGATAGCCGGAGCAGCAGGTTCTAGCTTTTTCAAATCCTCCACCGATAGCTCATGACTTTGACTAAGTACTTCCAAGTAAGGGAAGGAAGGGTGACGCATGCGCTCAAGAACTTCATCCAGCTTGGCTTCAGAATTAGGGTCAAAGTTGGGAGTGGCTTGAAGGGGGAGATTCAAACGTGCCTGACGGAAGCCGTTGCGTACCCCAAGAGTGTATCCAGTTGCAGAAAACAAGGTGGCAAGTTCCCCATAAGGTGCGCTGAACTCATGGCTCTGGTGAAGCTTCTCCACAAAAAACTTAATGCCATCCTTAACCAACCACGTAGCTTTTTCCCTTAATCTGGCGTTCTCAACTAGAAGCCTTCGATTCTCATCCTCCAATGTGATCGCCCCTTCCGAAGCATCACCAGCTGTAACCTTCTCATCACTAACCTCTAACAACTTCACTTTTCCAACCAAACCTTCCCATTCAGCAACGGAAACTAGTTTCATGCCTGAATCCACAGCCATGGAGGGCTGTCCTATCACAGGTCCACTGTTTACCTCCTGCAAATCACGAACAAGGTTCTCAAGATCCCTAACCCGACGAAGAGACTCAGCATGTTTCCTTAAACCATGTACCGCCCTGTGGAGTTGGACCCTGGTACGTTTCCGAAGCTTCACATTTTCCTTTTCCAAGTTCTTAACTTTAGCCTCCAAGGTCGACACACGACCCTTCTCCTGGGTAAGAGACCCCTCAAGTTGCACAACATTATTCCGAGAGGCCACGAAGCGACCACGAGTTTCGGTACCTGCTACTGCCAACTGGGCCAGTAAAACATTAAAATGCTCAACCAGGGCCTCATCAGGAAAACCCCTCCAATGAATAGATTCGGCAGGGGTAGCAAAATAGTTCAACATGTCTTGACAAATATTGGAATCAAACATCTCGTCGTTGCACTTAACCCCCCACCCTGGCAAGTATCGGGATGAAGAGGGACCTCCCCTATCACTCGGCGAGCGAGGCGCATAGGAACCTCCGGCTTCAGCACCAAAAGAGTTAACCGGCGCACTCTCTCCCTTCTCCTCCTCGTTAGCACTATTACCTTGGCTACCTGAGAAAACAGGCTTCCCAACATCTGACTCATCCGAAGAAGAAAGTGACAGAGGATGAGAAGAGGTGGCCCGCTGAGCAGGAGGAACATTCATCTTAAGGCCGGCACTGTGAAAAGAGGGATCTGCCGCACATACAAAGGATACATCAAAAAAATATAAAAAAAAAAGAGAGGGGGAAGAAAGAGAAAAAAGTCTACCGTTAGCAAGAGAAAGCCTTCTCCGTTTAACCCTGGTACCGGGACCCCCGGACAGCATCTCTGACATAGGTGAAAGGACAGACGGAGGAAGAGGATCAACCACCAAGGCCGGTACACCAGATAACAAGGTACGCACTTCGGTGGAAGGAAGGACAAAGTTCCCAACACCCTGCTCCAAGATATGAACAATATCCTCTCCCAAGGGAACCACGGGGAAGGAAACCCCAGTCAAAGTGTCAAGCTTCAAGTAGTCCAGCAAAGATATGGCTATAAGATATACATAACAAAGGAATCAGACAATCGTCCTCCAAAAAAAAAAAAAAAAAAAAAATATATATATAATAAGCTTACGAGCGCCATTAAATTGGATGGAGGGATTAAGATTTAAAGGAGCCCAGTAGCGACTCACACCACCCAAAACCAATACAACCTCGACATGAGTCCGAACTGGAATCTTGTTTACAGAAATCAATTGACAGCGCTCAATTTCTTCTTCGGTAAGGGCAGGAGGGGGATCAGGAATGGCACCGGCCAAAATGGGTCTCCAATGCATCAATATGGGCGCAACCGAAGCATCTAGCCAGAAGAACTTGTCCTTCCACTGCTTCACACTAACGGGCGTTGGGCTAAAACATTCCCACCCCCCGTTCTCCACCCTCGGCCGACGTTCCACGGTAAACCAATCCCCGGAACGAATTAACCTAAAGAAGCTCCTCCAAAGGTTTAAAGTAGCGGGAAAACCCAGGGCGTTACACAGCAACTCAAAATTCGTCATCCTCAGAACCCCCATTGGATTCATCTGGATCGGACACAGTTGATAGTATTCAATAACAGAGAGGAAGAAGCGAGTAAAAGGGATTCGAACGTTAGAGGCATCGAAAAAGCGAGTATACATCGCTATGGAACCCTCAGGGTAATTGGTAACGATAGAGTTATCAGAAGGATTGCAAGGACGCCATTCCATTCTCAACCCGAACTCAGTGATGAAATCAGCAAAAGAAGCTGGCGTGACGGCGCAGCGAGTAGTTAACATATCGTTTTTACCCATAATCGGCGAAATCAAAAACAAGAAAAGCAGTGGATACGAATTATATAAGGAAAGAAATAAAGGGGTAATGAAAATAAGGGGATTAAAGGGTATTTATAGGAAAATTAATACCGCCTCAAATCAATCAATCATTCCCTCCCGTCAAATCAGAAGCATTAATGGCTAACAGGTAATAATGATCCTTTAAATGCGAGTAGCAACGTCAGACAATCATAGTCTAGGGAAGATTCGATCAGAAGTAGGCCCCCACTCTCATACTCACTTCCCTAGGCTAGGGGGGGAGATGTTGGGATAGGGTACCACTCACTTCCTATGCCTTCGTCCGGATACATACCGATGATATTGAGGGCATCGGAATAGAAGGTACGGCAAGACGAAGATACATAGGAAAGGTCCCGGAAACAAGAACATTGAAGAGAGTGCAGCATTAAATGCAGACAAGACAAAGGGATGGTAGCATTTAATGAAGAAGCGCGTGGGCGGCGCTTTGTCTCCCACGCTCCTCTTCATTAAATAACGGTCACAGTCAACAGAATGGTGTGAAGTAAAGGCGGCCACGTCGCTGACACGTGCGATAAGACTGATGAGACGGACCGGTCCGTCTGGACGTATCCTCCGGGTATTAACCGAAGGGATTCTATATAAGGACAATCCAAAGAATTAATGATTCAAGCATATCCCAAATAGAAACGCCTTTACTCCCAATCATATTCTCTCCCAGTTTGAACATTCAAGCATTCAATACTCAATCATTTGTATCATTGAATGCTTTGTAAACCTATTTAATAGCACACGAATTCTCTACTTTGTAACCCCTTCGTCTGAAGCTGGACGAAGGGTCAAGTCTACTAAAATTTACTTTAACATGTTTGATTTTGGAAAATCAAGTTCGTTTCAGATTCATGTTCGTTGTAATCAACTCATGTTCGTGAATTGAGTTTGTATTTATTGATTCATGGGTTTTGCAATTAGATTTAGTTGTTATTGTTCGGCTAAATTTGGGATTTGTGTTGATAAAATTAATTTGCTGTTCGTTGGTTTATGTTCGGCGGCTTAAGTGTTAGATTTACTAATCAACTAAAACTCCAAACCAAACACTATTTATATAATACGATCCCAAAATTTGGATCAAACACATTAGGTTAAATGAACTATTTAACGCTGCAATCTTTCCCGGGATCAGCTCAAGGACCGAATCAGCAACTTTTTAAAGCTATCTTCTGAGCAATTGTTGTGAGGTAATATCTGCAGCTTAGAACATAACACCAAAACTTCAAAAGGATCCAACCCTCTAAGAATATCACAATCTCGATCATAGTCCTGCAACCAACAAGGATCAAATGACCGTCTTCGAGATTTTGAAAAATCAAGCTCATTTGAAGCCGTGATTTCTATGAATGTATAAACTATTGACAACTAGAAAAATATTTAAGAGCATCTACAAACCTTTTCTGTCACAACAATGGTGGGTTTGGAACCAAACTTATTCTTGAGATTTTCGAGTCTTGATTTGATCAACTTTATGTCCTACATCAAGTATCAACTAACTTTTAAGTCGATTCTAGTCATTACTCATTGGAATGTAAATGTAAATTTATACTATAAGAAAGTTGCCATACCTCGTGCTGAAACTGGTGATGGTCACTATAATCTAGCCGATCAACATACAACGGGCCCAACTGCAGTTTACATAAAGAATCTAATAAGTTTAGGTTTTTTTGCTTCATCTCCGAATTTCAAAGATTTATATGTTTCAGTTACACTTTGTGGAAATAACAAATGGTGGTACCTTTTCAATCCTCTGCACAAACGAATTAGGAGAACCAATTGCAGAAACACATAAAACGATTTTTTCAAATACAACTTCTAAAGGTAATCGGCTTGAGACATTTGGTGCCATAAAGAAGTGCGAGGGACTCATTTTAGATATATATATGGGAAGAAACCAATTCACTTTAAGAATCATCGATTTAATAATAGAAATATTCTGATCTGGTACCTGCAATTTTTGAATAGCAACCTCATTATTCTCGTTTAATAGAAATGCTAATGCATAAAAAAACCCCTCATTCTAAAGTTTTATACCATATCGGCATGATGGATTACTACAGCACTAGCCCGGGATAATGAAGTCAAAGGTTCCCGTAGAGGTCCCAAAGGTAGTAATTGGTGGTTTCCCCACGAAGATAAAGCATTCACCATCACAATGTCAAGATCACGCAACATACTTATATGCTGTTAAATAAACAAACATTTTGAAAAAAACAATTCAATCCAATCCAAAGAAAACACAATAAACAGCAAAAGAAAATGTATAGGTAGAAAGGGTCGAGTTTGGTTATCTTGAAATAATTTTGTCCCTATTTTTGAAAGAAGTTATTAATCGAAGTGTGCGTTAAACATAAATACAAAAAATAATTTTTGATGTAATAATCTAACCTTTATAATAAATTACTTGGTACGATGCAAACCATATAAAAAATGCATTTTGAGCGACTTACAACCCGTTGGCGACATATTCTGTTTAGCTAGTTTTTTTAAATCTCATTTTAACTGTTTAGATATAAAACATTAACCGAGCTGACCGGTTCATAAGTAATTTGGTTTCCAATTCATAATGAGAAAAACAAAACTTTAATTTTACCTGCATTCCATCATCAAGAATTGCAACTCCAATTTTATCAGAAACAACACGGCTTTCAGTTGCCGGTTTTTCCAAACACGTGATATCAAGAGGATAAATGAAGCCATGTCTGTTAAGAAAAGAAGCAGCAGTAGCTGCTCGATTTGCACCAATACCAATCTTAACAGGCCTCCCATCAAAATGCCTTTTAAGCATTTTAGCTTCATCAGCACCACCATAACCCTGCCAACCTCAGTCACATAAAGAAATTCAAATCAATCCAAGACACTTTTTACGCTCGTGCAACTTCATAGGCTTTATGTCCAAAATATTGACTTTTTAAGCATCGTTTTTTACCTCGCATTCCAAACAACCTCTCATTCTTACAAGATACGAAAAGGACTATAATTCACAGGAACTAGCAATGCAGTTTCCAGCTTTAAGCTTATACTGGCATAATTTGTCAAAAAGGACTCGATTTTTTAATAAAAATCCCAATATTTAGCTGGTTTTTGACTTTTAAAGTCAAACTTAAGAGATCCAACTTTGGAATTTCAAGACGAATAAAGAATAAACATGCCAATAAATAAGTATCGCCTACATTACACAGATAAAACATTTACGGAGCTAAATTTGCAGCAAAACCTCATCAATTTCACATATGAAAACTAATATGTTTGACAACAAAAGTCAAAGTTTAGTATACAAATCTCAGTTCCAAAATGCAGTTACAGTTTGACTTTTAAAGTCAAACCAATTCGATTCAACTTTTTTATTTAAAAACCAAACATCCCAACAAAGAACTGCCAGCTAAACTAAACTACAAACATACCAAAACCCAACAATTACATAATCCTAAATTCTCCTAAAAAACACCAATTTACCATTTTAAAACCAACGTATTTGACTTAAAAAGTCAAAATCAAACATACCCTAGTGAGAATAAGAGATAAAACCCTAACATCATTAGCTAAAAAATTAGCAATAAACTCAACCATGGGAGTCTTGCCATTACCACCCCACGTCAGATTTCCGACGCTGATCACCGGCACCGGTAACCGGTGTTTACGAATGAATCCATAGTGGTAGAGAGTGTGACGGAAAGTGAGAGAGATTTTGTAGAGAGAGGAAGAGAGAAAGAGAAGAGGGATGAGAGAGATATGAAGAGGAGAGAGATGAAGAGATTTGGATTTGGGTGTGTATGCTATTTCATTTACTATTCTTCTCAGTTTCTCCATTGGTTTAAGCTTAACAATGGCGCCAAAAACTGTATTTTCCTTTCTTTTTGTGACTACATAGTGCCATGACTTCGGACTATCAGTAAAGCGGGTGATAGTCGTGTGATTTGTCAAATTGTAAAATCGATCAAACATATTGTTTTGTATGCTTTGATATTTAATTTTGTAAGTTTTTAAATTTCGTCATAATATTCAGGTTTCGTAATTATTGTTAGGAACAAATAACATAAATTTTTTTATGTATTTTCTCTAGGTTTTTTGTTGTCTCCGAGATTGTCGTATCATGGTACTTGGTTGTTGCCCTTTTTCGAATACTCGAGGATGTGTATCACGACCAGGATCGGTTCGAAGCACGTGCATAGCGTGCGAGCCTTCATATTCTTGAGACCGATCCTAACCACCTTAGTTGTTGACCTTAGTAATTGTAACATATTGTGATGCTTAGATGAGTTAATATGTAAGTCTTTGTTTTGGATTTGGAGTTCCACCGATCGAATATTCTCAAGTATTATTTCTTATTCGATTTTCTTTTACTTTATACTAAACTTTCTTGTCTCACATCCCCAAACTATCCCCTCTCTTTTCCTTTATAAATTTACATCACCAATTATCTACCCCTAGTTTGAGTTAAATTGGACATTCAAGTTTAAAAATCCGATGTACCTGTTAGACTGTTACCGCATTGACCCCCGCTTCCCGCCTTTAGCCAAACAACTGGACAATAGTCGGTCGTTTTGACCCAATCGGTATTGGGTAAGACAAAACTTAACTACATTTCATCTTTCATGTTTATGTATAAGGGTGAAGCCAGGATTTTGAATCGAGAGGGAGGGGAAGGAGGGGGTGTAGTAAACGACAAAGCTATTAATTCACATTAGAGGAATCATAGAATGGCTCGTAGTGTAAGATTCTGTGAGTATTTCAAATTTACTGAAAAATTATATATGAATTTGGCTTGTTGGAAGGGATTGAGCACCCCTTGATCATACGAATTCAACCACTTGATCATACGAATAAGTGTTGATTGATCAACGAAATGAGCTCAACCACTTGATCATACGAATTCAACAAAATTGAATATAACATATGGAAATAAAAATAAAAATACAACACATCATATCATATATATACTAAAGCAAAGAAATTGAATTATATTACTTGGAAACAATCAATGAATCTTCAATGATTGGATTAAAGACGATCATATATAATAATGGATCTATAAAAGTTATCTCTATATAATTAATCTATCGAGAAAAGAAACATGTAAATCCATAACCAATTAATCAAGACTAATTAACCTTTTGAGCAGTCTGTCCAACAAACGAAAACTTAAAGCTTCGTTGTATCTTCTTTAAATTCACGCTTCCACCACAACGACTGTCTTTTCTCAACACACATACATCTCCGTCGCATACAAATTTTCTTCTTGGTGACACCTCGGAAAAGCAGCCGAAGAAATCAAACAAGGAGGCCATCTATAATATATATGTATATGTATATATAGATCGTCGTTTTGTTTGAGCTTGTTGATAGAATGATAGATGAGATATATGATGATATACTTGTGTGTATATATATATACATATATGCAAACACGTAAAAATAATTAGTAATTAATTAACAACAAACCTCAACATTGGCGTGTTTTTTGAATATTTGGTCAATGAAGATGTGCTGCGTGTGGGCTTACCAACGAGTGGCGTACATACGCTAAAGGTTTAATATCACATAAATATAATTCCTGACGTACTTATTTTTATTTTTAACATCAAACAATAAAAACATGGCAATTAATACAAAAAAGAAAAAGTTTTTGCTTTTAATCGAAGTAATTTTTTCTCAACGTTTCCCACAAATTAATTAAATACTCAAGGAAAACTTAACCGAATGTCATTCTAGAAGTTGGACATGGGATTGGGGAGATTCAAGCCACCTTTAAAAGAAAAAAGAAAAAAATGGTTTTTAAATTTTCATATTTTTTTTTTATCGGCAAAAATACAAACAAGAAGTTTTGGCATTGTCATCACCCCGTGCCCGTATTTAAATATATACCATCATCTTTCAAATTTTCATGTATACCATCATCTTTGTAATGATGGCTTTTTCTAAATCCAATTTTTTTTAGAACATGTTTGATAGAGAGAAATACAAAAAAAAGGAAAATAGAAGGAAAAAAAATGTAAAAAAATAAATTTATCGATAAATTATGAAAAATCAATTATGTGGTGGCATAGAGATATTGGCTTGAGAAATGAATATGAAAATCAATTATTTTGTTTACTACATAGAAATAGAGATATGAAAATATGCTTTAATTACGATAACGCTATCAGAATATAATTATTTTTATATAAGAGTTAATTACATAATTGGTCCCTGTGTTTGTTCCAAAACAACGGGTCCAGTCCCTGGGTCACAATTCGTTCGGGTCCAGTCCCTGGAGCCTATCTTTGGTTGCACGTTTGGTCCCTCCCTCTAACAATCGTTAAAAATTATCGTTAAATGTCCCATGTGACAGGCACGTGATGGGTAAAATAGACAATTCGTCTTTCTTTTTCCCCCTTCATGTGTTCTTCCCCAAATCATCTCCAATCAATTTCCCCCAAATCAAAAATCCTAATTTCCCAATCACCCAATTCCCCACACTAAAACCACGAAGGAGCAACTTGCTATCGATTTTCCCCCAAATCAAAAACCCTAATCTCCAATCAATTTCCCCCAAATCAAAAACTTTCCCGATAACCAGTGTTGATGCATCCAACTCTGGTGAATCTTTTATTGACATCACAAACTCTGTCCCGTTTGGATCCTTCCCGATTTCCTCTTCATCAATCACCAGTTTACCATTCCGGGCAACCAGTTTTTGCTTAGGTGGTGGCTTGAACGGGTCCCTCACGATAATACCAATAGTACCTGCAACGTTCTTTGTCCCTGGACATTTTCCATTCTCTCTCTCCAATTCAGCAACCAGATTTTCGACTGCAAAGTTCCTTCCAGTTTTTGCTGCGAGTTCAGCATCAACCCCATATGATCTAACCCGACCATGTTGAACGTAACTTGGTGTGATCTTTATGAACTCTTTTCTTCTGTAACTAACACCTCGAACTCCATTGTCAAATGATCAACTATAGAAGTGTGAAATATGAAACTTTGAAGACTGAAAGTAGAAACTACCTGCTGCTCCGCTGACGAAATCACTAAACTTAGTAGCCCCGGCGGGTACACTGTTTCCGTATAGCCCAACGAAAACTCTTCCAATGGGTTTTCCGTCAATTGATATATCTAGAAAAGCCCGTTTGGTAAGAACTTTGTCAGTGCAACTGTCTACTTCAGTTATGGTGGTGGTATTAGAATCATTGTCGACTGCTTTTTCATCGGTAGTGGTGCTGGCAGTGTCACTAGTTTCCTTTTGATTCTCTTTCGTGGGACTGGCTGTGCCGCTAGGCTTAACTGGATTCTCTTCAGTGGGACTAGTGGAGCTGCTTCTTTGGGGTTTTAGTGTAGGGAATTGGGTGATTGGGAAATTACGGTTTTTGATTTGGGGGAAATTGATTGGAGATGATTTGGGGAAGAACACATGAAGGGGGAAAAAGAAAGACGAATTGTCTATTTTACCCATCACGTGCCTGTCACATGGGACATTTAACGATAATTTTTAACGATTGTTAGAGGGAGGGACCAAACGTGCAACCAAAGATAGGCTCCAGGGACTGGACCCGAACGAATTGTGACCCAGGGACCGGACCCGTTGTTTTGGAACAAACACATGGACCAATTATGTAATTAACTCTTTATATAATTATCACTAACAGAAACAAAACCTTTTTAGAATTAATTCAATGAATTTAAACTTGGCAAACTCTTTGAACCAAGAAAACTTATATTAAAATAAATTACATAATTATTTTACATAATGCATGTACAAATTTACAATGATCTCATTCACCACCTTAAACACATTTTTATCCATTTATATTTAAAAACATTCTCATACATATGATATGCACTTGCTCCCAAATATTATAGAAATCTACTATGTTTTTGATCACCAAACCACACTTGTTGTACACCAACAAATCTGTTTCGGAACTTGCTGCGCAAAACCCACAACAAATCTTGTGTTACTTCTTGTCCAGAAACAAGCCAAATTCGCTGCAACTTTCTGCGCAAAACCCACAACATTCATTTTGTGTCCAAACAGTCCAGAAACAAGCAAAACTTGCTGCAACTTGTTGATTTATGGTCGGGAGGAGGGAATTACCCAACTCATCTATGGTCAAATGCGTTTTCACCCCTAAACCGATTCAAGTTACAAGTATTCAACTTGTCCCTAGAAAATAAAGTATGATTGGTCTGGTTTTACATAAACATTCCCTTTATAATAAAATGTCCATTTATGTGACGTATAATTTTAGAAAAATATTATTATTATATTTTCGACCAAATATAATTTTTGATAACTATTGGATGAAGAAAGTATTTCGCAAAAGTTAATATATCTGATATAAATCTATTAATTCACGAAATTTCTATATTTTTGTTGGATCCAAAGAACACAGGAAGTGATAACCAAGTTGTGGGATGGTTGCGAGATTTTTTGGTGACGTGACATCAACAACTTGAGTTTTGGATTTTTCGGTGGAGTGATAGCCGTAGTTGTGTGAGATGTGGGACCCATAATTTTTTTTTTCTAACATTTAAATAGAATAAATATAATATTTTATTAATAAAAATAAAATTACAAATACAATAATTAAAATAAAATTTAAACACATACAATGAATTAGTAAAAATAAAAACTAGTACATATGTAAAACCAATAAAATTTTATTATGTTAAAAATAAAAATTGAAAACACGTTACAGTTTGTCAGGATCGGATTAGCTAATGTAATCTAATCAGTTCGCCTACGTTAAGATCGTGATCTATTGAAGAAGTTCAGCAGCGGATGAACACTTCAATATTAACGAGTTGTCGAACAATATAATGTTATATTAAAGCAATAAGAACAAACAGAATATTGTCGAATTATAAGCCTCAATCGTATTAATGAAAGTATCAAATACAACGTGTTTTCTATCATACAAGGATCTATCTTTATATAGACCTTGAGGCCGACCTAGATAAACTAGGAAACATCATCTATCCTTATCTAAATATATCGTTATCTAGAATAAGGAAACTAAATCGAATAACAAAAGAAAACTTAAGTATAATCTAATTATAACTCTAATTAGATTATTCTTGCACGGCAAGTTGGTCTTCCGTAGTAACTTGTTATGACCGCATCAACTTGACTTCTTCCGTAGCAACTCTATCAGCCGTAGTAACTCGATTGGACAACCGCACTAACTTGTTTTTCCGTAGTAACTCTTAATGTCTTCCGCATTAATCATTAAGTTACTTTTCTTGTTTGTTAAGTGTATTGTTTATAGGTTAAACGATTTCGTATATGTTATAACCCAATAATCTCCCCCTAATCTTGAACTTTTATGACACATCAAAAGTACAAGTTTTATGCTCCAATCCGTACTAACTGTTTTCATTAACAAAAGATGTTTAAACAATTTCAAGTTAATTACAAAATTTTATTCATCTTTGTTTGGACCAATCATCTTCCTTTCCTTTTGTCTTTTCATCTATGATTTGCACCAGGATCCTCCAAACCAGTTCATGTGCAAGTGATGAATCATGTAGTCCATTGAGCTTAACTTTGATCATCTGTTCCAACGTCTTCAGTCCATGTGGATATTTTACATCTACCAAATAGAATTCCATGGCTCCCTCCTTTCTTCTAAGTGAGTAGACACCACTTCTATCATAAATGAACCATTTGATTGCTGGATTAGTTGGACTTCCTCTCTTGAACACTGAGCTTTTCTTGATGTATCCTGGTTCAAATAATCCGCACAACACATCCATAGCAAGATCTATTCCCGAGCATTGACCTACTTGATGAGAGTACTTTGTTTTGCCTATGTGATACATTCTTTCCAGATCATCCTTTTCAAAATATCTGATGGCTTGATGGAAGGCATGAAGTATCTTTCTTGATTTGTCTTGTCTGATAACTTCATATTCAGTCTTCATTTGCCCACCAATAAACTTCCAGTCAATGATTACTGGAGGTTTTACTGCCAATGGAGTAAACCTAAGTCCTTCTGCATGATTTATGTATGCAGAATAATCTCCCCCTTGAGTAGTCATAGGAGGATCTTGTTCCATAATTTCAGGTTCTTCTTTAACATTCATGAATGGAATGTTAGGACTTTCTTGTTGAGAAGCAGCATCATCATTCATCTTCTGTCTTTTGGCTAGAGGCTTTGGAATCCTCTTTGATGCTAGCTTTTGTCTTTTGGGCTTCTCATGAGGCTTTTCTACAACGGGAACAGTATCAACAGGTTCATGCTCAAGGAACACTTTCCTTCCAGTCTTTAAAGCAGCTTCTAATGCCTTTTCTGCATCTTGCTTTTTCTTCTCTTGGATTTTTGCAAGAGCAGCTTCTCTTTTGGCTTCCTTATTCTTTTCTTCCTTCACAAGGTCCAACATGTTAGTTAACTTCATAGGACCTAGTGACCTACCAGTGTGACCTTTGCTTTTGAGATAGGTTGTGTATTTCCTCCTATCTTCAGCTAATTTGGCCTGTGTTGATTTAGACACTTTCTTCTTCTCAGGCTTGGCTTTGACTTTTGCCTGTTGTTGAAGAGCAATTTTGTCATCTTCAAGTGTCTTTATAGCATACTCTGCATCTGCTCTAACCTGACCTTGACAGCTAAGATCATACAAAATCTCCTCATTCTCCATCTCCTTAGCATGAATTGCATCCTCCTCAGCAATTCTATCTAGCTTTTCTCTCTCAGATGGAGTTGGAGACTGATTAAGTCTAGCATGGAGCTCATCTTCTTCAGCTATCTTTCTTTTTCAGCCTGCTCATGCTCAGCAGCCAATTTGAGTATCAATTCTGCTTCTTCTTGCTCTTGTCTTAGCTTTTCTAATTCTTCTTCTGTCATATTTTGAAAATTTATTTCTTCTGCAGCTTTCTCCTTAGCAAGCCTTTCTTCCTCCATCCTTTCTTCCTTTGATTTCTCCACAACTATAGATTTGCCTTTGTCTTTATGTTCTGGAGCATCAAGATCAACTCTCTGAATCTTTTTCTTCTTCTTATCCACAGTAACATATCCATATCTACCTGTAGAAACAGACCCACTAGCAGATTGTTCAGGCAATTTTAAAGAAGTTGCTGAGGGTTTAGCAACCAATGTAGCTTCTGCTCTTTGTCTAGCAACTAATTCAGCTATTGTCTTCTTCCTTTCCTCTTCTGCGTTCTCCTTTTCTTGTTTCTGCTTCTCTTCTTTGATCTTAAGCAGCTGTGATGCTATAGTGTCTTCATCTGCCATGACAGTTGTTCTGGTCATCTCTTGTTGGATTAAGACATTTGCAGCTTCTTGTTGATCAATTGTGGGAACAGGAGCTTCAGTTGTTGTGGTTGAAAGTGTTGTAGCTTCAGAATGTATTGCTTGTAACGGACTTGAAGCTTGATAAAATGTTGGAGGAGTGGTTGTGAATAAGTATGATTGATCATCTGCAACTGGACTTGTGGTAGGACTGGTGACCATAGGGTCAGTAGCAACTGTGTCCGCATCTGTAACTGGACTGGTGACCATGGGTTCCGTACCAACTGTGTCCGTAGCAACTGGACTAGTCACCATTGGATCAGTAGCAACTGTGTCCACAACAACCATATCATCATCTGCATTAACTTGGTCAGCACTCAGCAGCAAGTGAGTCATTAGCAACTTCAGGATTGATTTCAGCTTCAACTTCCTTTTGTTCTACTGTTTCTTCAACCATTTGCTTCACTTCTTTCTGCTGCTCCCCCTCAAGTTGTTCATCTATTGCCATCTTCTCCCCTTCTTCATCCACCACCATATCATCAGTCTCTACCTCTACCTCCCCCTCATGTGCACTAGCAATCTCCATATCTTCATCCTGTTTGGAGGTGGCAGTGATCACAGTATCACCACTTCCCTTATCTTCACCCTTGCTCTCTTCAGATGAAAATATATATATGTGGTCTTTCTCCCCCTTTTTATTATCTGCAGGGAAGTCATCTGAGGATGAGGAGCTGGAGGGTCTGGGTGAGATTCCAGCACTTCGTGTGGTGATTCTTTTGGGCAGTAACTGGGCTGATAAGAGAGCTTGTTGTGCCAGTACTTGTGACATTCGCGAATTCCTAGGTATATTTCTATCGATCCGTATTCGTTTTTTTATTTATGTTTGTGTTTTGACCCTATTGTATTCCTTTTATGTTTTATCGTATTCGTATTTTCCGTATTTTATGGGTATCGTATTTGTATTTTATGTGGTTCGAATCGTTATGTCGCGAACGTTTAGTTCTAAGTGCCTTTAGTGTAAGTCTAGTATGCTCTTATGATAAGTTTAGGGGTTTTATGCCTTATTTATACGATTAAGATTAACGTTTAAAAAGTATTACAATTTTAGTCCTTCAAGATTTTATTACAAATTTAGTCCTATGAGATTTTATTACAAAAATAGTCCTAAAAATCCCTACCAACTTTTTGTCTTATCTTACACCAACTTTTTTGTCATTATCCACCCACACCACACCATTCTTCCCCATTTTCCCCATCTCACTCTCTCTCTCTCTAAAAACACACACACAAAACCCTATCTTCTCTCTAAATTATCTAGAGATCCGACCGTCGAAATTCAATTTCGAAGCTTGATTATTGTTCACCGTATTCACCTCTATCATTCCTCCAATTTTCGTTTCGATCGGGTAAGTTTTCTATCGATTTTGTTTTAAACTTTATTTTATTTATTCAAACACGAAAATACCACTTTTCACCATCAAAACTCGGATTTTATTTAGGGTTATTGTACCTAAACGTATTCTGGACATAGGGTTCCAATATGGGATGATTTTGACACCTAAAACACTCAGAAATCGAATCCCGAATGTAATTTTTCGTAAAAACCCAGTTACGTCACGTAACTGTGTTACGTGAACGTAACTGATCACGTAAATCACTCCTGGATCACGTAACTGCCTTGTATAGCACGTAAGTGTCACTTACGTGACTTATAGGTCACGTAACTAAAGCCTTGTATCACGTAATTCTTGATAATCACGTAACTTGTATATCACGAAACTCTTGGATCACGTAATTACTTGTTACGCACGTAAGTGGCTTGCTGGTCACGTAAGTCTTAGTTACGTGTCACGTAACACTCAGTTATGTGATGCGTAACTGATTGCTGTATTTTCCGAAACGTTTGCTAAATCGATGTTCCTTTTGGTCATTTTAAAACCCGTATAAAACGTTAATTGTTAAGGCATATCCCACTAGACTTAGAGATACTTACACATGTTTATTTACGTGATGTTTAGGGCACTTAGACGTGGAAGCTTGACCGTATTTGATTATTTTCCCGACGTATCGTGTTTGGATTGCATTGCTATTCTGTGAGTTATTGGTTGCCCTTTTTACCCTTTTTACACTTTTTGGGCATGATTAGCGTTGTATAAATGTATTTTTATGTTATATGTATTATGGTATGTATTATGGATATGAATGCTTTAGATGAGTCTTACCCAAACTTGTACCGCCTTTGTGGTAGTACGAGGCCCCGTATACACACCTGTTAGCTTTTAGCCGCCGGTTCGTATATATAGTGCTATATGGGTCTGACAAACCCTCATTGTTAACACGATGGATGATGGATGCGCCCTGTCCGTGTTAGCAATGTTATGACCGTTGATTTCGAGGACAACCTAGCTTAAGACACTAGGTGGGGTTAGTTGCCAGTATTGTTATGGTTCAGGTGTATCGTATGTTCCTAAAGCTATTATCTATCCAGTATGCTATTTTTATGAAATGATTATGGTATTTTTATGGCATATGTATGAGTATTTTATCAAAAAGGTTTTGTATACTTCACGTATAATTTGAAACATCATTTTCAGATGAATTATCTTCAAATCATATCACTTTTGGGTCAAAACGTATTGAAACTTTTACACTACTATGTTTTTATTAATTATTGCGAATAATTCACCAACTTTATGTTGACGTCGTATTTTAACGCTTTTCAGGGATTTGAGGTTACACTTTTGATGCTATGCTTGTTGGCTACGTGGATCTTTTGCTTGGAATTTGTTTTGCTTATGTTAATTCCTTAGTATCCCAAACGATGTAGTCGTATTTTGATATTTCCGGATGATTGTAATAACGTATTTTATTTCAAACTTATTTATCTATGTTGATGATGTATGGCTTACTTATGTTTATGTAACCTTTGAATCTCTGATACCGTATTCTCTGTACACCTCGGTTCCGCCATTTTTGCGGGGTGTGACAGAAGTTGGTATCAGAGCCAATGGTTATAGCGAACTAAGTGACCTCACGGAATCACTTAGACTATGACCTAGGCTTTTGGACCTATCTGATTTACTCTATGTGCGCATTTCTTTCTTTTGTGGGCCTGTGTGTGATTCGTATGCTTTATGTGCTTTTGTTTTGCATTTTATGCTTTGAGGCCTGTTTGTTTTAGTCGCACATCCGGTTATCGTTCTGATTTATTCTGTTTGACATTCGTAGAAGATGCCGCCTAAGAGAACTTCTACTAGGTCTACTCCGGCCGTCACTGCTACGAGAAGGTCGACGAGACGAGGTCGCGCCAGTGTGAGAGCGGGTGCTACGCCTCAGAATACCACTGCTGTCCCCAATGCTAATACCACCGCTCCGAATATCAGTCAGTTGATTGCGGAGCAGATTGCAACGACAATACCCGTGATTGTGGCACAGCTCAAGGAGACACCGGTGCAGAATGCCGACATCGGGTTTGAAGAACCTGAGATGCAGGGTATTGGATCAGGAGGTACGGCGTCTGGGCGCGATGGTTCTGATGTGGGAAGAGCAGTGCATGTGGGAACCGGTGGACCGAGTATTGTTATCGAGGATCCACCCTGAGGCTGTTCGTATAAGGCTTTCCTGGATTGCAGACCTACTGAGTTTAAGGGTACTGAGGATGCTGTTGCTACCCTACAGTGGTTTGAGAGGATTGAGTATGTGTTTGATGTCTCGAGATGTGCTGAGGAGAGCAAGGTTAAGTATGCTACATTCTTGTTCCAGGGTAAAGCCCTAACTTGGTGGAACTCGGTGAAACGGGTTCAGGGCCGGGATGCTGTTACCTTGATGAGTTGGGAAAACTTGAAGGTCATGATGAAGAAGGAGTATGTGCCGACATCTGAGACGCAGAGGTTGGAGAATGAGCTATGGAACCTGACTATGCAAGGTTCTGATTTTCGTGGGTATGTGAATCGATTCTATGATTTGTGTGTTTTGGCTCCTCGGTTGGTTCGCACGGAGAATGAAATAATCGAACGCTTCACTCAAGGGTTGCCCCAGACTATGCGAGATCACATTATTTCTCACCTTCCGGGTACTCTACAGAGTGCGGTTGACCGCAAGTATGATCCGTGGTGGTGTTCTTCAGCCGGTTGTGAGCCGAAGAGATTCTGGAAGATCTGATAGAAGGGATATGGGTAATTCGAGGAAGAGAAGTCGTGGTCAGGATCAGAGACCCCAACTTCCTCAAGTGTATGTTTTGACTGGTTCTGGAGCGGGTTATCAGGGCGTGCGCCCGAAGTGTGGTACATGCGGCAGTGCGCATGCAGCTAATGTGGCGTGTTGGGTTTGTAAACGCTGCAAGAAGTTAGGCCACACTGAGAAGTTTTGTGGAAGGGCTACTGGAGCATGTTTTGAATGTGGAGAAGTGGGTCACCGTCGTCATCAGTGTCCCAAACTTGTATCATCTACTCCCCTTCCTACTCATGGTGCTGGTACTAGTGCGAGAGGAAATCCTGCCAAAAGCCGAGCTTTCGCCATGGAATCTTCTGAAGCTCACCAGGATCCCACTGTAGTCACTGGTACATTTCTTGTCGATGATTATCCTGCTTTTGTCTTGTTTGATTCGGGTGCCGATAGAAGCTTTATATCTAGTGATTTCCGCCCCTTAGTAAACCGTGCTTCTAGTCCTTTAGAGCCTGCTTATGAGGTAGAAATAGCTGATGGTAGATGTGCTTGTGTTAGAGAAGTTATTCATGATATTCCCCTCGTATTAGCCGATATTCCTTTTTCCATCGACCTTATTCCTATGAAACTCGGTAGTTTCGATGTCGTAGTCGGTATGGATTGGTTAGATAAGCATAAAGGCGAGATAGTCTGTTATGAGAAACTTATTCGTATTCAGAAGCCGGATGGAGATCAGTTGATTGTACACGGAGACAAGGCTGGGAAACGTCTTAAAGTCATCTCAAGTTTTAAAGTTCGCGAGTATGTCCGCCAAGGTTGTTCCTTATATCTCGCTCATTTGGTGAAGAAAGATTCTACGATCAAGATTGATGGTGTACCGATCGTTCGCGAGTATTCTGACGTTTTTCCCGAAGATTTACCTGGAGTCCCTCCCCAGAGACAAACCGACTTTCGTATTGATCTTGTTCCTGGAGCTGCACCTGTTGCTAAAGCTCCGTATCGTTTGGCTCCTTCCGAGATGCTCGAATTGTCGAAACAAATTCAGGAACTGGTCGATAAGGGTTTTATCCGTCCTAGTTTCTCCCCGTGGGGTGCTCCTGTCCTCTTTGTTAAGAAGAAGGATGGCTCCATGCGTTTATGTATTGATTATCGGGAGTTAAACAAGCTGACTGTGAAGAACCGTTATCCCCTTCCTCGTATTGACGACTTATTCGATCAACTTCAGGGTTCTTGCTATTTCTCTAAGATCGATCTTCGCTCTGGTTATCATCAGTTGAGAGTTCAGGAAGATGATATACCTAAGACCGCTTTTCGTACTCGATATGGTCATTATGAGTTCATGGTGATGCCGTTTGGTCTGACAAACGCCCCTGCAGCATTCATGGATCTAATGAACCGTATTTGTCGTCCGTATCTGGACAAATTCGTTATCGTATTCATCGACGACATTCTTATCTATTCCCGAAGTCGCAAGGAACATGAAGAGCATTTGCGTCTTGTTCTAGAAGTGCTTCGAAAGGAAAAGTTGTATGCGAAATTCTCTAAGTGCGAGTTCTGGTTATCCGAAGTTCAATTCCTTGGCCACGTGGTTAGCGCGAAGGGTATTCACGTCGATCCTGCTAAGATTGAAGCTGTTAAGAGCTGGGTTGCACCAAAGTCTCCGACCGAAATCCGTTCGTTTTTGGGTCTTGCTGGGTACTATCGCCGATTCATCGAGAACTTCTCCAAGATCGCTTCGCCTATGACAAAGTTGACACAGAAGAATGAACCATTCGTTTGGGGTTCCGATCAGGAGAGAGCCTTTCAGGTATTGAAGCAGCGGTTGTGTGACGCTCCTATTCTTAGTCTGCCAGTTGGTTCCGAAAATTTTGTTGTTTATTGCGACGCTTCGCACAAGGGTCTGGGTTGTGTGCTTATGCAGAATAGTAAAGTTATAGCTTACACTCACGTCAGTTGAAAGTCCACGAGCAGAATTACACGACACATGATCTAGAATTGGGAGCCGTCGTATTCGCATTGAAGATTTGGAGACATTATCTGTATGGGACCAAGTGTACTGTATTTACCGACCACAAGAGTCTTCAGCACATATTCGATCAGAAGATGCTGAACATGAGACAACGACGCTGGGTTGAGTTATTGAACGACTATGATTGCGAAATTCGCTACCACCCTGGTAAGGCGAACGTTGTTGCTGATGCACTAAGTCGTAAGGAAACAGTCAAACCAGTCCGTATCCGTTCTATGATGGTATCTATTCAGACGAGCTTGAAGACTCGGATTATTCAGGCACAAGAGGGTATTATGACAGAGGACCGTGTTAAAGAGGAAAGGTTGTATAAGTTGGCGTTGGAATTAGAACCGAAGGAGGATGGAGTTCTGTATTTCCTCGAGCGTATTTGGGTTCCGATTAGTATCCGTCAGTTGATTCTGGACGAAGCCCATAAGTCTAACTATTCCATTCATCCGGGTTCCGACAAAATGTATCATGACTTGAAAGAGTTCTATTGGTGGCCGGGTATGAAGCGTGAGATCGCCGAGTATGTTAGTCGATGTTTGACCTGTTCCAAAGTGAAGATTGAGTATCAGAAACCGTCTGGGCTACTCCAACAACCGAAGATTCCCGAGTGGAAATGGGAGCGTATTACTATGGATTTTGTTACGAAGCTTCCGAGATCTTCGAGTGGTTATGACAGTATCTGGGTTATTGTTGATCGATTGACGAAGTCTGCTCATTTCCTACCGATTCGTGAGAATTATCCGATGGAGAGATTCGTGCGTTTATATATTGCAGAGATTGTATCGAAACACGGAGTCCCTGTATCGATTATTTCCGATCGTGATGCTCGTTTCACCTCGCGATTTTGGAAGACATTCCAGACTGCTATGGGTACAAGGTTAGATATGAGTACCGCCTATCATCCGCAGACCGATGGTCAGAGTGAGAGAACTATTCAGACCTTGGAAGATATGCTTCGAGCCTGCGCAATTGATTTTGGTGGTAGTTGGGACGTTCATTTGCCGTTGATTGAGTTCTCGTACAACAACAGCTATCACACGAGTATCAAGTGTGCACCTTTTGAAGCTTTGTATGGCCGCAAGTGTGGATCGCCTGTATGTTGGGCAGAAATTGGAGATAGTCAGATTTCTGGTCCGGAGATTATACAAGAGACCACTGACAAGATCTTCAAGATCAAGGAACGATTAATTACTGCAAGAGATCGACAGAAAAAGTATGCTGATAAGCGCAGGAAGCCTCTTGAGTTCAGTGTTGGAGATATGGTATTATTGAAGGTATCTCCATGGAAAGGGGTTGTCCGATTCGTGAAGCGCAGCAAGCTGAGTCCGAGATACACGGGTCCGTTCAAGATTTTAGCCCGCATCGGCCCAACTGCGTATCGATTAGATTTGCCGGCAGAACTGAGCAACGTACATAATGTATTTCATGTATCTCAGTTGAAGAAATGCTTGGCTGACGAGACGTTATTAGTTCCGCTTGAGAAACTCCAGATTGATGATAAGCTTCATTTCGTTGAGGAACCGATCGAGATCGTTGCTAGTGATGTTAAGCGTCTACGACGAAGTAAGATCCCGATTGTCAAGGTTCGTTGGAATTCCCGTTTTGGAGCTGAGTTCACATGGGAACGTGAAGATGAAATTCTGCGGAAGTATCCTCACCTTTCCCCCGGAAGTAGTACCAAGTGATAATTTCGAAGACGAAATTTCTTTTTACTTGGGGAGACTGTGACATTCGCGAATTCCTAGGTATATTTCTATCGACCCGTATTCGTTTTGTTTATTTATGTTTGTGTTTTGACCCTATTGTATTCCTTTTATGTTTTATCGTATTCGTATTTTCCGTATTTTATGGGTATCGTATTTGTATTTTATGTGGTTCGAATCGTTATGTCGGGAACGTTTAGTTCTAAGTGCCTTTAGTGTAAGTCTAGTATGCTCTTATGATAAGTTTAGGGGTTTTATGCCTTATTTATACGATTAAGATTAACGTTTAAAAAGTATTACAATTTTAGTCCTTCAAGATTTTATTACAAATTTAGTCCTATGAGATTCTATTACAAAAATAGTCCTAAAAATCCCTACCAACTTTTTGTCGTATCTTACACCAACTTTTTTGTCATTATCCACCCACACCACACCATTCTTCCCCATTTTCCCCATCTCACTCTCTCTCTCTCTAAAAACACACACACAAAACCCTATCTTCTCTCTAAATTATCTAGAGATCCGACCGTCGAAATTCAATTTCGAAGCTTGATTATTGTTCACCGTATTCACCTCTATCATTCCTCCAATTTTCGTTTCGATCGGGTAAGTTTTCTATCGATTTTGTTTTAAACTTTATTTTATTTATTCAAACACAAAAATACCACTTTTCACCATCAAAACTCGAATTTTATTGAGGGTTATTGTACCTAAACGTATTCTGGACATAGGGTTCCAATATGGGATGATTTTGACACCTAAAACACTCAGATTTCGAATCCCGAATGTAATTTTTCGTAAAAACCCAGTTACGTCACGTAACTGTGTTACATGAACGTAACTGATCACGTAAATCACTCCTGGATCACGTAACTGCCTTGTATAGCACGTAAGTGTCACTTACGTGACTTATAGGTCACGTAACTAAAGCCTTGTATCACGTAATTCTTGATAATCACGTAACTTGTATATCACGAAACTCTTGGATCACGTAATTACTTGTTACGCACGTAAGTGGCTTGCTGGTCACGTAAGTCTTAGTTACGTGTCACGTAACACTCAGTTACGTGATGCGTAACTGATTGCTGTATTTTCCGAAACGTTTGCTAAATCGATGTTCCTTTTGGTCATTTTAAAACCCGTATAAAACGTTAATCGTTAAGGCATATCCCACTAGACTTAGAGATACTTAGACATGTTTATTTACGTGATATTTAGGGCACTTAGACGTGGAAGCTTGACCGTATTTGATTATTTTCCCGACGTATCGTGTTTGGATTAAATTGCTATTCTGTGAGTTATTCGTTGCCCTTTTTACCCTTTTTACACTTTTTGGGCATGATTAGCGTTGTATAAATGTATTTTTATGTTATATGTATTATGGTATGTATTATGGATATGAATGCTTTAGATGAGTCTTACCCAAACTTGTACCGCCTTTGTGGTAGTACGAGGCCCCGTATACACACCTGTTAGCTTTTAGCCGCCGGTTCGTATATATAGCGCTATATGGGTCTGACAAACCCTCATTGTTAACACGATGGATGATGGATGCGCCCTGTCCGTGTTAGCAGTGTTATGACCGTTGATTTCGAGGACAACCTAGCTTAAGACACTAGGTGGGGTTAGTTGCCAGTATTGTTATGGTTCAGGTGTATCGTATGTTCCTAAAGCTATTATCTATCCAGTATGCTATTTTTATGAAATGATTATGGTATTTTTATGGCATATGTATGAGTATTTTATCAAAAAGGTTTTGTATACTTCATAATTGAAACATCATTTTCAGATGAATTATCTTCAAATCATATCACTTTTGGGTCAAAACGTATTGAAACTTTTACACTACTATGTTTTTATTAATTATCGCGAATAATTCACCAACTTTATGTTGACGTCGTATTTTAACGCTTTTCAGGGATTTGAGGTTACACTTTTGATGCTATGCTTGTTGGCTACGTGGATCTTTTGCTTAGAATTTGTTTTGCTTATGTTAATTCCTTAGTATCCCAAACGCTGTAGCCGTATTTTGATATTTCCGGATGATTGTAATAACGTATTTTATTTCTAACTTATTTATCTATGTTGATGATGTATGGCTTACTTATGTTTATGTAACCTTTGAATCTATGATACCGTATTCTCTGTACACCTCGGTTCCGCCATTTTTGCGGGGTGTGACAGTACCTGTTGCATCAAAGATGTTAGAGTAGACAACACTTCACCCTATTTATCCACCTTCACCATTAGAGATTTGTACAGTTCCATCAATTCCAAAAACTGGCCACCACTACCCTCACCCCTTTCCTGTTGAGTACCAACAGGCGGTTGATCATAGGGAATAGAGAAACTCCCCTGCCTAGCAGAAGCATGTAACTCTCCTATGGTCTCTTGGCGCCAGGGACCACCTTCCAAAGATGAGAACAAATTCTCAGCAGTGGATGGTGTTGCCGTAGTTTGGGTCTTAGTTATGTTGATACTGGCCTGAGCTTCACTATGAGAAGTGAAAGCTGCAGTAGTATCAGCCCTCCCTATATGGTCTCCCCCTCCTTATGGACCAACTCAGTGAACAAGGGGGTATGTTCAGTGTTTTCCCCTAAATTTTGTGTCATTCCTGAAGATGTTTCAGGTAATGATTCTGAAGTGTGAGAATGGGGGATAGTTTTAGAAACAAGAGGCTGAGTAACCCTCTTGATTCTTTTGAAAGCAGCCTTTGATGGTTTGTGAGGTGATGAAACAGTGGGTTTAGTTACTTTAGACGTAGTAACTGGTGCAGTAGAAACTGGAGTAAGACTCACAGTAGCAACTGGAGGCACAATAGCAGTAGTAACTGCCGTAGTAACCTCAGGGATTACACCTTCAGTAGTACTGATGGTGGCAGCTGGGGGTTGGGACATAGGTGAAGTCACTTGTCCTTCAGCTGGAGGAATGGTGATCACCAACATTGTAGAGAACAATGGTGTCACATTGGGTGAACCGCCCTTATTTACTTGTCTCATGTTTGTAAAAACTTTCTTAGAATGAGCATGTGAGAAAAACATTTTTCTGATCTAGTGAGATCTTTAAGCTAACAGTTAAAAAGGTGTTGAAGAAAGCGAGGATACATTAAAAATTTATGTTTTGGGTTTAAAAGATTCCATCGCATTCCTTTAAAAATCATGTAAGAAAAGTTGTAAGTTCTTTTTGTTGCCAAACAAACCGTGACATTAGCTAGAGCAGAGTTACCTTCATGCCATCCTGTTCGTTTCTGGGATATACATTGTTGCAAAGTATGCAACATAAATTTCAATTGAGGGGAGAGTTTTTCCTTGAGAAAGGTCGAAATATTTAAGTCCCCCTCATATCCCATTTTTGTAAAATTTGCAGTCAGGATGTCATAAGGAAGTTTTACTCTACCTTTGGAATCTTGCAGGTGTAGATGTTCGCGTAGAGATGACTCCGTAACTTTTATTGCTTTTCCATCCACCACCCCATTAATGGCCGCCTCTGTATCATCGAGTGTAGCAGATGTCCAGAAATCCCTAATGTGGGATTCATTGATTTCTGGATCAATGGTTAATGCCGTTTTTATTTTCGATTGATTCAAGAAATCAATGATTTGGTGGAAGTCAGCGTTTTCATCATTCTTTTCCAAGAAAGCTACCATGTTGAGTTTTGTGAATCTGTAGTTCTGCCATTGTTGTAGTTTGATGATCGATTATGAGAGTAATGAACAAGAAGGCAAACAGTTAGTCACAAAAATAAAAAAATTGAGAATTTTGAGTCTAACGGTAACTTTTTAGGAAGATTTAGGGTTCTTTAGAAAAGGTAATTCTAAAACGGTTAAAAGAAACCTCTATTTATACTGAAAATTCGTAACCACTTGTGGACTCCGATTAGACGTGGGTAATGATTTAAATGTAACGGTCCATTAAAAAATTGCCACGTGTCAGTAGTAGTTGTGCCTCGCGCCTGAATTTTAAAAAATAGGTCCAATCGGAACTTGCCACGTGTAAAAGTTGGTTACAAGTTGTATTTTGACTTGTCAAATCACCATTAATTAGGGTATTCTTATTGTTTAAGAAACCTTTTAATATGGTAATCTGCAATATTAACAAATGAGACCGTAGTAAGTTGGTTATGCGTCCGTAGTAATGGTTCATTGGCCATATTAACTGGACTGTCCGTAGTAATGTGAGTTACTGGCAGTATTAATCCAGAGGTCCGTAGTAACACATTATGTGTCCGTATTAACCATTCCGTCCAAATAAATAGACTTAGGGCCGTAGTAGTTAAACCTTCCCTTAGTACTAATCGTTTGGCCGTACTAATCATACTTTGGTCACGATTTGTTTTTACTGTTAATGTTGCAGTAGTAACATAGTTCAATGCTAGAAAGTAAGGTACTTGATTTTCATCATAAGGTTACTACTGCTTCTCGAAGGGACTTGTTATAAACAATAGAAATACTAAGAGAAAAGAATATAAGTTATTAATCCATATTGATCATTCCAATACTTGTAATCAAGAATGTGAATCTTCCCACATCAAATGCTTTTGTGAGAAGGTCAGCAAGCTGATTATCAGTGTGGATTTTCTCAACGTGGATCAATTTCTTCTCGTTGCAATCTCTTATGAAGTGGTAGCGTATCTCTATATGCTTTGTTTTGGATTGTTTGACTGGGTTGTTGATGATGCTTATTGTGCTTTGGTTGTCAATATAGATTGGCGTTTTCATGAAGGAATAGCCATAGTCCATCATTTGATTTTGTATCCAAAGTACTTGAGCACAACAACTAGCAGCGGCAATGTACTCAGCTTCTGTGGAGGAGGTTGAAACCGTTGTTTGCTTCTTGCATTGCCATGACACCAGTCTTGAACCAATAAATTGGCATCCTCCAGTCGTTGATTTCCTGTCTAAATTTTCACCACCATAGTCACTGTCAGTATAGGCAATTAAATCAAAATGGGAATCTTTAGGATACCATAAGCCTAAGTTAGGCTTGCCCTTTAGGTAGCTGTAGATTCTCTTGACAGCAATGAGGTGTGACATCTTGGGCCTTGTTTGATATCTTTCACATACACATACTCCAAACATGATGTCTGGTCTTGAAGCTGTGAGATACATGAGAGATCCAATCATTGATCTATAGTTATGTATATCCACATCCTCCCCCTCAAGATCAGCCGTCAATTGTTTGTGAGTTTCAACGGGTTTGCTTTCAACCTTGGCATCCAAGAGACCAAATTTTGTTAGGATGTCTTTGACATATTTGGATTGGCTTAGGAAGAGGCCATCCGTCTTCTGCTTAACTTGTAGACCCAAGAAGAAAGTAAGTTCTCCCATGGAACTCATTTGAAACTTGGTGTGCATGAGGTCTTCAAATTCTTTGCACAAGGAGTCTTTGGTAGAGCCAAAGATGATATCATCCACGTAGATTTGAACAAGGAGTATGTCAGAGTGAGATTTCTTGAAGAAGAGAGTTTTGTCAATTGTTCCTCGTTGAAAATTGTTTTGAAGAAGATAATCTGAAAGAGTGTCATACCAAGCTCTTGGGGCTTGATGAAGGCCATAAAGAGCTTTGATTAGTTTATACACCTTGTGTGGGTGTTGAGGGTCTTCAAAACCAGGAGGTTGTTTGACATAGACTTCCTCCTCAATAACTCCATAAAGAAATGCACTTTTGAAATCCATCTGGTAGACTTTGAAACCCATGAAGGAGGCGAAAGCTAGAAACAAGCGGATTGCTTCAATTCGGGCTATGGGAGCAAATACCTCTTCATAATCAATTCCCTCCTCTTGTGTGTAGCCTTGAGCAACAAGTCTAGCTTTGTTTTTGATCACTATGACTCTTTCATCCTTCTTATTTCTGAAGATCCATCGCGTGCCTATCACCTTCTTGCCATATGGGACTTCCACTAATTCCCACACGCCTTGAATCTTGAATTGGAGCAGCTCAGCTTGACAGGCATCGATCCAATGTGGATCCAGTAATGCTTCTTGGATTTTCTTGGGTTCCATTTGTGAAAGGAAGCATGCAAATAGACATGTGTTGATGAGAGCTGTCGCTGTCACACCCCGCATAGAAAATGGCGGAACCGAGGTGTACAGTGTATACGGTATCAGAGATTCAAGGTTACATCAAACACAAATAACCAAACATAATCAACATAGATAAAAGAGTTTGAAAGTTGAATACTTATTACAGTCATCCAGAATATCAAAATACGGCTACATAGTTTGGGATACTAAGGAATAACAATAAACAAGATAAATTCCAGCAAAAAAAATCCACGTAGCCAGATAACGCATAGCAATCAGATAGAGTAACCTCAAATCCCTGAAAAGCGTTAAAAATACGACGTCAACATAAAGTTGGTGAATTATTCGCAATGGTATATGAAAACATAATAGTATAAAAGTTTTCAAATAAGTTTTGACCCAGAAAAAGATAAGGTTTGAAGATAAGTCATTTTGAAAAGATATTTCAAAATATAATTGAGGTATACAAAACCCTTTTGATAAAATATTCATACATATACCATAAAATACCATAATCATCTCATAAAATACATACTGGATAGATAACAGCTTTAGGAATATAAGATACACCTGAACCTCAACAAATACAGGCAACTAACCCCACCTAGTGTCTTAAGCTAGGTTGTTCTCGATAAATAAACTACTCGGTCATAACATCACTAACACGGACAGGGCTCCTCCCTTATCATAATAACGTATTAGGATGAGGGTTTGTAAGACCCATATAGCGCTATATATACTTCCGGCGGCTAATAGCTAACAGGTGTTTATAAGGGGCCTCATACTACCACAAAGGCGGTACGAGTTTGGGTAAGACCATCTAAAGCATCATATCCATAATATATACACATTGTACAAATCGTACCCATGCATATTTTAATATCATACCATAATACATACAAGAATACCTTTGTTTAACGCTAATCATGCCCAAAAATATAAAAGCGGTAAAAAGGGCAACGAATAACTCACAGATAGCAAAGCAATCCAAATCCTTATATGTGTCGGGAAATACAATAATACCGTCAAGCTTCAACGTCTAAGTGCCCTATACATCACGTAAATAAAATATGTCTAAGTATCTCTAAGTCTAGTAGGGTTATGCCTTAATGATTAACGTTTTATACGGGTTTTAAAATAACCAAAGGAATGTCGATAGATATGTGAACCTTATACTTACGTGCACTATAAGTCACGTAAGTGTCAAGTTACGTGATGAAGAAGTAATATATGACACGAAAAGGAGTTACTTGACCCAAAAGGAATACCGAGTTAACGGGATTACGAGTGTTTAAATACTTGTTAAGTAAATTATGGAAATGAATCACATGCAAGAGGAATCACGTGTACCTCATGACTAACATGGTGAATTCACATGGATTATATGTTAAATTACATGCAATGAAATCTGCAGGTCAAGCATTATGTGTCAACATGGGCAATTACGTGCATGGGAAATCTGTTATGTGACCAGCATGAGATTTACGTGAGAGGGACCATAATTTCGTGCATGGATACTAAATTACGTGAAGGGGATCAGCAGAATTACGTGACCAAGGGGTGTATTACGTGAACGATATTGGACTTACGTGAACAACATGCAAACAACAATTACGTGATCGCGAACTATGGAATTACGTGAGATAGAGGAGTCTTTCGTGAACGTAATTTTGTATTGCGTGAGCGTAATTCAAATTTCGTGAGCTAAGATGAATTTCGTGAACGAAATTCGTGAATTACGTGAGTGTGAAGCAAATTACGTGACATGCCGGAATTTTACGAAAGTGGTGACCGGAAATCGGGTTTTTGAGAGTTCTAAGTGTCCAAACAATCTATAATCAATACCATATGTCCAGAATACATTTAGGAATCATAATCTTAAATAAAATCTAAGTATTGATGGTTAAATATGATATTTACGTTTTTGGTTAAAAATGGAGTAAAGTTTAAAATCAAAACGGAGAAATACTTACTTGATCGTGACGAAACTTAGAAGATAGATGAAGATGATGATAAGGAACAAGAATCCGGTCTCGGATCTAAAATCGGTCGGTTGGATCGTCGGAAAATCTAGAGAGAAGGTGGTGTTTATGGTGTTTTTGTGTTTTAGAGAGAGAGTGAAACTTGGAGAAGAAGGGAATGAAGGATAAAGACAAAATTGGTTGGTGAATAGATAAGACAAAACAGATTAGGGACCAATTTTGTAATAACTTTTGAATTAGGACTAAAATTGTAATAGGTTTTCTCGCGTAGGACTAGCTTCGTAATAAATTTTCCGAAAAGACCAAAAATGAAATATTTTCAAACGTTAATTTTAATCATATAATTAAGGCATAATTCCCCTAAACTTATCATAAGAGCATACTAGACTTATACTAAAGGCACTAAGACTATACGTTCCCGACATAAAGATCCGAATTACACGCTATATACCCGATAAACGCAAATACGCATAAAATACAAATACGATCCTCATGAAATACGAGAAATACGAATACGATAACCATAAAATATGAATACGAGGCTCATAAAATAATACAATAGGGTCAAAACACAAATACAAATAAATAATACGAATACAAAGCGAATAGAGATATACCGAGAAATTCGCGAATGTCACAGTCTCCCCAAGTAAAAAGAAATTTCGTCCTCGAAATTATCAATTTGTACCACTTCCGGGAGAAAGGTGAGGATACTTCCGCAGAATTTCATCTTCGCGTTCCCACGTGAATTCAGCACCAAAGCGGGAATTCCAGCGAACTTTGACAATAGGAATCTTACTTCGTCGAAGTTGCTTAACATCACTAGCAACGATCTCGATCGGTTCTTCAACGAAATGAAGCTTGTCGTCAATCTGGAGTTGCTCAAGTGGAACCAATAACGTTTCATCAGCCAGGCACTTCTTCAACTGAGATACATGGAATACGTTATGTACGCTGCTCAGTTCCGCCGGCAGTTCTAATCGATAAGCAGCTGGGCCGATGCGGGCTAAGATCTTGAATGGACCCGTGTATCTCGGACTCAGCTTGCTGCGCTTCACAAATCGGACAACCCCTTTCCATGGAGATACCTTCAATAATACCATATCTCCAACACTGAACTCGAGAGGCTTCCTCCGCTTATCAGCATACTTCTTCTGTCGATCTCTGGCAGTAACTAATCGTTCCTTGATCTTGAAGATCTTGTCAGTGGTCTCTTGTATAATCTCTGGACCGGAAATCTGACTATCTCCAACTTCTGCCCAACATACAGGTGATCGACATTTACGGCCATATAGAGCTTCGAACGGTGCACACTTGATACTCGTGTGATAGCTGTTGTTGTACGAGAACTCGATCAACGGCAAATGAACATCCCAACTACCACCAAAATCAATAGCACAAGCTCGGAGCATATCTTCCATAGTCTGAATAGTTCTCTCGCTTTGACCATCGGTCTGCGGATGATAAGCGGTACTCATATCCAATCTTGTACCCATAGCGGTCTGAAAAGTCTTCCAAAATCGTGAAGTGAAACGCGCATCACGGTCGGAAATAATCGATACTGGGACACCATGTTTCGATACGATCTCTGAAATATACAAACGTACGAATCTCTCCATCGGATAGTTCTCACGAATTGGCAAGAAGTGAGCAGACTTCGTCAAACGATCAACTATAACCCAAATACTGTCATAACCCCTCGAAGATCTCGGAAGCTTCGTAACAAAATCCATAGTAATCCGCTCCCATTTCCACTCGGGAATCTTCGGTTGTTGAAGTAGCCCAGACGGTTTCTGATACTCAACCTTCACTTTAGAACAAGTCAAACATCGGCTAACATACTCGGCGATCTCGCGTTTCATACCCGGCCACCAATAAAAATCTTTCAAGTCGTGATACATCTTGTCGGAACCCGGATGAATGGAATAGTTCGACTTATGGGCTTCGTCCAGAATCAACTGACGGATACTAACCGGAACCCAAATACGTTCGAGGAAATACAGAACTCCATCCTCCTTCGGTTCTAACTCCAATGCTAACTTATACAATCTTTCATCTTTCACACGGTCTTCAGTCATAGTACCTTCCTGTGCTTGAATAATCCGAGCCTTCAAGCTCGTCTGAATAGATATCACCATAGAACGAATACGGACAGGCTTGACTGTTTCCTTACGACTTAGTGCATCAGCAACAACGTTCGCCTTACCGGGGTGATAGCGAATGTCGCAATCATAGTCGTTCAGTAACTCAACCCATCGTCGTTGTCTCATATTCAGCATCTTTTGATCAAATATGTGTTGAAGACTCTTGTGGTCGGTGAATACGGTACACTTGGTCCCATACAGATAATGTCTCCAAATCTTCAATGCAAAGACGACAGCTCCCAACTCTAGATCATGTGTCGTGTAATTCTGCTCATGGATTTTCAGCTGACGCGAAGCGTAAGCTATAACCTTACCATTTTGCATAAGCACACAACCAAGACCCTTGTGCGAAGCGTCGCAATAAACCACGAAATTTTCGGAACCAACTGGCAGACTCAGAATCGGAGCGTCACACAACCGCTGCTTCAATATCTGAAATGCTTCTTCCTGATCGGTACCCCAAACAAACGGTTCACTCTTCTGTGTCAGCTTCGTCATAGGTGAAGCGATCTTAGAGAAATCTTCGATAAAACGGCGATAATACCCAGCTAGACCCAAAAATGAACGGATTTCGGTCGGTGACTTCGGTGCAACCCAACTCTTAACAGCTTCGATCTTGGCAGGATCGACATGAATACCCTTTGCACTAACCACATGACCAAGAAACTGAACTTCGGATAACCAAAACTCGCACTTGGAGAATTTCGCATACAGCTTTTCCTTTCGAAGCACTTCCAGAACAAGACGCAAATGCTCTTCATGTTCCTTACGACTTCGAGAATAGATAAGAATGTCGTCGATGAAGACGATGACGAATTTGTCCAAATACGGACGACAAATACGGTTCATTAGTTCCATGAATGCTGCAGGGGCGTTTGTCATACCAAACGGCATCACCATGAATTCGTAATGACCATAACGAGTACGGAAAGCGGTTTTAGGTATATCATCTTCTCGAACTCTCAATTGATGATAACCAGAACGAAGATCGATTTTTGAGAAATAACTAGAACCTTGAAGTTGATCAAATAAGTCATCGATACGAGGAAGGGGATAACGGTTCTTCACAGTCAACTTGTTTAACTCCCGATAATCAATACATAAACGCATGGAGCCATCCTTCTTCTTAACAAAGAGAACAGGAGCACCCCACGGGGAGAAACTAGGACGAATAAAACCCTTATCTACCAATTCTTGAATTTGTTTCGACAACTCGAGCATCTCAGAAGGAGCCAAACGATACGGAGCTTTAGCAACAGGCGCTGCTCCAGGAATAAGATCGATACGAAAATCGGTTTGTCTCTGGGGAGGGACTCCAGGTAAGTCATCGGGAAATACGTCAGAATACTCTCGAACGATCGGTACACCATCAATCTTGATTGCAGAATCTTTCTTCACCAGATGAGCGAGGAATAAAGAACAACCTTTACGAACATACTCGCGAACCTTCATACAAGAAATGACCTTAAGGCGTTTCCCGGACTTATCTCCGTGTACAATCAACTTATCTCCATCCGGCTTCTGAATACGGATAAGCTTCTCATAACATACTATCTCTCCTTTATGCTTCGCTAACCAATCCATACCGACTACGATGTCGAAACTACCGAGCTTCATCGGAATAAGGTCGATGACGAAGGGAATATCGGCTAAAACAAGGAATACGTCACGGATAACTTCCCTAACACAGGCACATCTACCATCAGCTATCTCTACTTCATAGGCAGGCTCTAAAGGACTAGAGGCACGGTTTACTAAGGGACGAAAGTCACTAGAAATGAAGCTTCTATCGGCACCCGAATCAAATAAAATAAAAGCAGGATAATCGTCAACAAGAAATGTACCAGTAACTACTGTAGGATCCTGATGAGCTTCCGCAGATTCCATAGCAAAAGCTCGGCTCTTTGCAGGATTCCCTCTAGCACTAGCACCAGCACCAGGAGTAGGATGGGAATTAGACGATACAAGCTTGGGGCACTGCTGACGAAGGTGACCCATTTCTCCACACTCATAACACGCACCAATAGTTCTCCTACAAAATTCCTCGGTGTGGCCTAACCTCTTGCAGCGTTTGCATACCCAACACGCTACGTTAGGCGCATGAGCACTATTACAGGTGCCACACCTAGGGTGTTTACCCTGATATCCGGCTCCAGCGCCAGTCAACGCATAAACCTGAGGAAGTTGCGGCCTCGGATCATGGCTACGGCTCCTCTTCCTCGAGTTACCCCTTTCTCTTCTGTCAGATCGACCAGAGTCTTTTCGGTTCACAGCTGGCTGCAGTGTACCACCACGGATTGCACTAGCGACCAACTTACCAGCAATATCAACAGCGCTCTGAAGTGTACCCGGAAGATGAGAAATGATATGGTCTCGCATAGTCTGCGGCAAACCATTCGCGAACCGTTCAATCCTCTCGTTCTCGGTACGAGCCAAACGAGGAACCAGGACACATAAGTCATAGAAGCGGTTCACATACCCTCGAAAGTTAGAACCTTGCATAGTTAGGTTCCAAAACTCGTCTTCCAAACGCTGCGTCTCCGACGACGGCACATACTCATTCTTCATCAACACCTTCAAGTTTTCCCAGGTCATCAAGGTGACAGCAGCTCGACCTTGAACCTTCTTAACAGAATTCCACCATGTGAGGGCTTTACCCTGGAATAGATAGGTGGCATACTTCACACGGCTTTCATCAGCACACCCTGAGACGTCAAATACCGACTCCATCCTCTCAAACCATTGGAGAGTGGCAACTGCATCTTCAGTACCTCTGAACTCAGCAGGTCTGCAGTCTAGAAAGGCCTTGTACGAACAGCCTTTGGGTGGATCTTCAATAACAATATGAGGTCCTCCAGCTCCAACATGTACTGCTCTACCAATATCGGATCCATCGCGCCCAGACGCCATACCTTCATCTCCAATATCTTGCATCACGGGTTCTTCAAACCCTAAGTCAGGCTCTTGCACCGGCGTCTCCTTAAGTTGAGCAACAATCACTGGAATAGCTGCTGCGATCTGCTGCGCAATCAGCTGACTGATATCTGGAGTAGCGGCAGTAACATTGGGGGTAGCAGAGGTATTCTGAGGCGTAGCACCCGCTCTCGCACTGGCGCGACCTCGCCTTGCCGACCTTCTCGGAGCGGCGGCGGCAGGAGTAGCTCTAGTAGAAGTAGCTCTAGAAGAAGTTCTTTTAGGCGGCATCTTCTACGAATATCAAACGGAATAAAATCAGAACGATAAACTGTATGTGCGACTAAAACGAGCAGGCCTCAAAACATAAAAAGCGAAATAAAAGCACATATAGTATACGAATCACATACAGGCCCACATAAGAAAGAAATGCGCACATAGAATAAATCAGATAGGTCCAAAAGCCTAGGTCATAGTCTAAGTGATTCAGTAAGGTCACTTAGTTCGCTATAACCATTGGCTCTGATACCAACTTCTGTCACACCCCGCATAGAAAATGGCGGAACCGAGGTGTACAGTGTATACGGTATCAGAGATTCAAGGTTACATCAAACACAAATAACCAAACATAATCAACATAGATAAAAGAGTTTGAAAGTTGAATACTTATTACAGTCATCCAGAATATCAAAATACGGCTACATAGTTTGGGATACTAAGGAATAACAATAAACAAGATAAATTCCAGCAAAAAAAATCCACGTAGCCAGATAACGCATAGCAATCAGATAGAGTAACCTCAAATCCCTGAAAAGCGTTAAAAATACGACGTCAACATAAAGTTGGTGAATTATTCGCAATGGTATATGAAAACATAATAGTATAAAAGTTTTCAAATAAGTTTTGACCCAGAAAAAGATAAGGTTTGAAGATAAGTCATTTTGAAAAGATATTTCAAAATATAATTGAGGTATACAAAACCCTTTTGATAAAATATTCATACATATACCATAAAATACCATAATCATCTCATAAAATACATACTGGATAGATAACAGCTTTAGGAATATAAGATACACCTGAACCTCAACAAATACAGGCAACTAACCCCACCTAGTGTCTTAAGCTAGGTTGTTCTCGATAAATAAACTACTCGGTCATAACATCACTAACACGGACAGGGCTCCTCCCTTATCATAATAACGTATTAGGATGAGGGTTTGTAAGACCCATATAGCGCTATATATACTTCCGGCGGCTAATAGCTAACAGGTGTTTATAAGGGGCCTCATACTACCACAAAGGCGGTACGAGTTTGGGTAAGACCATCTAAAGCATCATATCCATAATATATACACATTGTACAAATCGTACCCATGCATATTTTAATATCATACCATAATACATACAAGAATACCTTTGTTTAACGCTAATCATGCCCAAAAATATAAAAGCGGTAAAAAGGGCAACGAATAACTCACAGATAGCAAAGCAATCCAAATCCTTATATGTGTCGGGAAATACAATAATACCGTCAAGCTTCAACGTCTAAGTGCCCTATACATCACGTAAATAAAATATGTCTAAGTATCTCTAAGTCTAGTAGGGTTATGCCTTAATGATTAACGTTTTATACGGGTTTTAAAATAACCAAAGGAATGTCGATAGATATGTGAACCTTATACTTACGTGCACTATAAGTCACGTAAGTGTCAAGTTACGTGATGAAGAAGTAATATATGACACGAAAAGGAGTTACTTGACCCAAAAGGAATACCGAGTTAACGGGATTACGAGTGTTTAAATACTTGTTAAGTAAATTATGGAAATGAATCACATGCAAGAGGAATCACGTGTACCTCATGACTAACATGGTGAATTCACATGGATTATATGTTAAATTACATGCAATGAAATCTGCAGGTCAAGCATTATGTGTCAACATGGGCAATTACGTGCATGGGAAATCTGTTATGTGACCAGCATGAGATTTACGTGAGAGGGACCATAATTTCGTGCATGGATACTAAATTACGTGAAGGGGATCAGCAGAATTACGTGACCAAGGGGTGTATTACGTGAACGATATTGGACTTACGTGAACAACATGCAAACAACAATTACGTGATCGCGAACTATGGAATTACGTGAGATAGAGGAGTCTTTCGTGAACGTAATTTTGTATTGCGTGAGCGTAATTCAAATTTCGTGAGCTAAGATGAATTTCGTGAACGAAATTCGTGAATTACGTGAGTGTGAAGCAAATTACGTGACATGCCGGAATTTTACGAAAGTGGTGACCGGAAATCGGGTTTTTGAGAGTTCTAAGTGTCCAAACAATCTATAATCAATACCATATGTCCAGAATACATTTAGGAATCATAATCTTAAATAAAATCTAAGTATTGATGGTTAAATATGATATTTACGTTTTTGGTTAAAAATGGAGTAAAGTTTAAAATCAAAACGGAGAAATACTTACTTGATCGTGACGAAACTTAGAAGATAGATGAAGATGATGATAAGGAACAAGAATCCGGTCTCGGATCTAAAATCGGTCGGTTGGATCGTCGGAAAATCTAGAGAGAAGGTGGTGTTTATGGTGTTTTTGTGTTTTAGAGAGAGAGTGAAACTTGGAGAAGAAGGGAATGAAGGATAAAGACAAAATTGGTTGGTGAATAGATAAGACAAAACAGATTAGGGACCAATTTTGTAATAACTTTTGAATTAGGACTAAAATTGTAATAGGTTTTCTCGCGTAGGACTAGCTTCGTAATAAATTTTCCGAAAAGACCAAAAATGAAATATTTTCAAACGTTAATTTTAATCATATAATTAAGGCATAATTCCCCTAAACTTATCATAAGAGCATACTAGACTTATACTAAAGGCACTAAGACTATACGTTCCCGACATAAAGATCCGAATTACACGCTATATACCCGATAAACGCAAATACGCATAAAATACAAATACGATCCTCATGAAATACGAGAAATACGAATACGATAACCATAAAATATGAATACGAGGCTCATAAAATAATACAATAGGGTCAAAACACAAATACAAATAAATAATACGAATACAAAGCGAATAGAGATATACCGAGAAATTCGCGAATGTCACAGTCGCAGGATCCCTTTTGGACTTGGTTTGACTTCTAGTAGCGATGGAGAAGTCAAGTGCACCAATTATTTGGTCAGGTGGATGGTTCTTGGCAACACGGGAAGATGGGATCTTCTCAAGACGTAGCTCAACTCCCAAGTTTGTATCATTCATATCAGGCATAGTAGTGCTTGGATAATAAGCAGTATATGGAGGAGTGGTATTTGAAGAAGGTATATCCATAGTGTATGGTTCAAATTCTTCAGTGACAATTTGTTCAACTCCATTTTCATCCTCTTGAACCAAATCAGGAACACCAGCTGGGCGTGTAGTGTTAGCTTTAGGAGTGGGTGTTTCATCTGCATGTATAGGTTCAGGTTGAGGATCTTCTGTTTCAGCTGGGGAAATGGGGTCAATGACGTGAATGGGAATCTCCATTGAAACAGGAAGATTTATGTATTCCATTACATCCAATCGAGCAGTACCAGTGATAGGAGCAGCATCAACTGGCCCCGTAGTAAGGGGATCAATAGGAATAGATCTAGCCATATTAACATGATCCGTATTAACTGAATTGGATTGAAACTCAAAGCTAGAGTTTAACGATTTGGTCAAGGCATCCAAATCAAAAACCCAATCTGGTCCATGTCCCTTCTTAGTGTACGTGTGTTCATTGAAGGTCACATTGGAGCTTTCTTCTATAATCGTCGATTTGTGATTGTAAACTCGATATGCCTTGCTTTGGGATGAGTAACCAACAAATGTGCCTTCATCAGCTTTGCTTTCAAACTTACCAAGATAGTCTTTGGAGTTTAAGACTGTGCATGGACATTCAAATGCGCGTAAGAAACTGATCAAAGGTTGTTTCTTGTGGAGGAGCTCATATGGAGTTTTGTTGTGAGACTGAACTAGGAGGACCCTATTCTGAACATAGCAGGCAGTGTTAACTGCCTCTGCCCAGAAAAAGATGGGTAGATTGGAGTCAGCCAACATGCTTCTAGCTGCTTCAATCAATGTCCTATTTCTTCGTTCAACAACTCCATTTTGTTGAGGAGTCCTAGAAGCACTGAATTGTCTCTCTATTCCTTTCTTGTCACAGAAGTCATTTATCACTTGGTTCTTGAATTCCGTGCCATTGTCACATCGAATCTTCTTGACTTTGAGATTGATTTGATGTTAAATCTTGGTGATAAAGGTAACGAGGAGCTGACTTGTTTCATCCTTGGTACCAAGAAAGTACACCCATGTATATCTTGAAAAGTCATCGGTGATGACCAGGCAATATGACTTCTTTGCAATACTCTTTACATTAGTTGGACCAAAGAGATCCATGTGAAGTAAATGTAAAGGTGTGGTGTTGGAGTTGATCTCCTTTGTCTTGTGAGAAGACTTGTGTTGCTTGCCCTTCAAGCATGCTAAGCAGTTGTCTTCCAGATTGAACTTCTTGTTTGGGAGACCTCTGACCAAACTAGATTTAACTAGTTTATTGATGTTCTTCAGGTTCATGTGACACATTCTTCTATGCCATAGAGTGGATTCATCTAGAGTAGCTTTTGAGAGAAGATTGGTGTGTGTTTCTCATCACAGACTTGAGAGTAAGATCATACTTTCATCTATGACATACCCAGGCTTCATTATAATGCATTCTGTAGCAGTGAAGATTGGTGTGTGTTTCTCATCACAGACTTGAGAGACACTCAACAAGTTATATTGAAGCTGTTGAACATAGTACACGTCTTTGAAGTGTAGTGTACCATTGCTTATTGTTCCTTTTCCAGAAATTCTTCCTCCTTTTGGATTGCCTCCAAACGCAACATATCCTCCGTTGAACTTTTCAAAGTCCTGAAGGCATGACATGTTGCCCGTCATGTGCCTGGAACAGCCACTATCTACATGCCAACTGTTTTCACTTTCTTTTGTTGGCTGGACCTGCACATAAACAATAGAGATTAGTTTCTGGTGGGAACCCAAGCCAAAGTTGACTTGGGTTTGCCCATTTCATCAAAGTAACTCACCTTCCTTGGTACTAGTTTTGAAAAGTCAATGGGAATAGGTGGTTGAGTTACTTGGACCTTTGGTTGCCACACTTGTTTGAAAGATTTAGCTTTTGAAACACTTTTAGTGTTAACAATGTTTAATTTAACAAGAGGAACAGATACTGGTTTGACGTGTTTTTGTTTCTTAGTGTTAATGAGAGTCGTAGTAACAAAGTTACCTTTAGCAGTATTAACTCTAGCAGTATTAACACGGTTATTTTTCATAGTATTAATACGGGCAAATATTAACACTATTATGTTTTGCCGTATTAAGTTTTGCAGTAGAAACAAAGGTTTGTCTGGCAGTAGTAACTCTATTCTTATTGTTAGATATTGTGTTACGTTTGTTTACACTATTTCTTCCTGAATTCATAGTGACTACGTGTTGGTTTGATTTGTTACTAGGGTTCATGGATTTATTTTTATGGGCAACCCTTCTTGTGTAACCCACCCCATAATGTGGTTTTTGAATCACATGCAATTGATTTTGAGGATTATGATAACAAATTTTTGCATAATGATTTAATTTACCACGAATAAAACATCCCTTCCCTGAACTTTTAACAATCTGATCCTTTTGAGTTTTTACTTGGTTCATATTACGTTGGTTTCCTCTCTTACCTATATGTTACCAAGTCTTTTCGTGTTCCTTAGGGACTGGTTTGGGGTTTCTTTCAGTGGGTGTTTTGATCTTTTTAATGGGGTCAGGTCGTGGCATACATACTAAACTTTGTGAAGATTGTTGAGTGCAACCTTCTATTGTGAGAAGGTGATTTTCTAGAGGAATGTCCTTATTTTTCACAATGTTAAGCTGACTCTATTCAACTAAGTCCTCAATTAGAACTTCATCATAGTTGATTGGATCAGCATTGAATGATTCCTTTGGAGGTGTCTGAGAAATATGAATTCTAGGTTCATCTAAAGATGGTGGGATGTAGTTTTGGTTGAATGGAGGGGCAACTTCTTTGTAACCTAAACCAGCTTTTACCTTACCAAGTATTTGTTGTTGGCATAGGTCATTTACTGATTTTGAAGCAAATTCTAATTTCCCTACATCTAACTCAACTTTATCATGTTCTTGTTCTAATCTTTTGATTTCATCCCTAGCCATCTTAAGCTTAAGTAGTAAGTCCTCTCTTGGCCATTCAACTAGACTAAGTTTCTCTTGATAACTTTGTTCATTGATTTTGTGTGACTTGATCTGATTTTCTAAGTTATCAATTACCCTAGTTGCTGATCGTCTTTGTTCTTCTAAGATTTTGATTGAATCACTCATTAATTGATTATGATTTTTGTATTTAACAATTATGGCTTTACACTCAGAAGTATATAATTTAGAATTTACCTCGACCATAAGAGATGGAGTTTCTGGAGTTGGTGAGTCAATAGCCATTAGAGCATCCTCTTGTGTTGCTCCTTGATCATCATCATTCCAGTCATATCCAAGTACGTTGTTGCCAATTTCAGTAATTCCAACATCAGTATAAACAAGCTCCGCAGCAGCTATATCCTCCGTAGGAACAATGTCCGCATCATCCAATACTACTGCTATGCATGCATGGTGAACAGTAGTAGTTTCTTCTACGTAAACAGGATTTTCTTCAGAGATTAATGCCCTGTTTTGGCTTGTATCTTCAGCTAAGTCACTCCAATCATATCCAAATATGTCTTGTGACATAAGTGCACTCTGATTAGATTCTTGAGTGGATCGTGGATTGTTGGTTTTTGACTTGTTTGGACATTCCCTATCAAAGTGACCTAATTCGTTACATTCGTAGCACTTCACCTTGCTTTTGTCGAAAGTGATTCGTTCGTTGTTTCTTGGATTGAATCTTCTTCCTGTTCTGTTTACAAATCTTCGTGCTCGTAATGCCAACATAGCAGATTGCCACTTTAGATCAATCTCATCACAGTCATCCTGATGCATCTGTTTTACGTTTTCACCTGTAAGACTTGAGCATTTAGAGATGAATGCTTCGAAGGAAATCTCTTCACTGACTTCAGGTTTTAGTCCTCCAGAGGTTGTAACCAGTGCTATATTAGCATTAGTAATACTGGGACTGCTGTTGCCAGATTTTTCTGCTTCCACTTCTGCCTCAAAGACTCTTAAGTCGTTGTAGAGATCATCCAATTCCAGTTCTTCTAATGTGTCTCCTTGTCTATAGGAAACTGTGTATATTATCCATTCCTTGCCTAAAGCTCTTATGAACTTTCGATTGAGATCGTCTTTATCATACTTAATGCCTGCGCTAATCATCTCTCCGGCGAGCTATTTGTATCGATCAAACGTCTGAGTCATTCTTTCTCCATTCAGTCTATTGAAATTTTCATATTCTTGTTTAAGGAGTGCTTTCTTGTTCTTCTTTGTATTCTTTGTTCCGCTGAATCTTTTCTCCAACGCTTCCCATAGCGATTTTGCATCTTGATATTCTTCAAATTGCGATTGATATTCGTTGGGGATGGAAATTAGCAGAATACTAAGAGCCTTGATTTCGGTTTGTTTTTCTCTCCGTTCAAGATCAGACAATGTTGTTCGAGTGAGAACTCCAGGTTCTCCATCAGCTCCATGGGGAGTAGGACGTTTGTTACCATTGATGATCACGTCCCAAACTGTATAGTCAGATAGCAGAATATGTTGCTTGATTCGTAGCTTCCATAAGTCGAATTCGTTGCTATTTAGAACAGGAACTTTGACGATTGCAATTTCAGTCATGATGGTTATATTGATTCTTGTTTATGAGAATTATAAACTCGTTGATCAATGGATCTAAAGCACCTCCTGTGCTCTGATACCACTTGTCAGGATCGGATTAGCTAATGTAATCTAATCAGTTCGCCTACATTAAGATCGTGATCTATTGAAGAAGTTCAGCAGCGGATGAACACTTCAATATTAACGAGTTGTCGAACAATATAATATTAAATTAAAGCAATAAGAACAAACAAAATATTGTCGAATTATAAGCCTCAATCGTATTAATGAAAGTATCAAATACAACGTGTTTTCTATGATACAAGGATCTATCTTTATATAGACCTTGAGGCCGACCTAGATAAACTAGGAAACATCATCTATCCTTATCTAAATATATCGTTATCTAGAATAAGAAAACTAAATTGAATAACAAAAGAAAGCTTAAGTATAATCTAATTATAACTCTAATTAGATTATTCTTGCCCCGCAAGTTGGTCTTCCGTAGTAACTTGTTATGACCGCATCAACTTGACTTCTTCCGTAGCAACTCTATCAGCCGTAGTAACTCGATTGGACAGCCGCACTAACTTGTTCTTCCGTAGTAACTCTTAATGTCTTCCGCATTAATCACTTAAGTTACTTTTCTTGTTTGTTAAGTGTATTGTTTATAGGTTAAACGATTTCGTATATGTTATTTCCCAACACAGTTATAAATAAAAAAAGCTTTGTGATAAAAATATAAATAAATAAAAAATAAAGCCAAAAATGAAATATTTAGTTAGCTCCCCACCAAATCAATCGTTCCACCATTTATGCCCTTAAAATTCTTTTTGAAGAAATCAAAACAAAATCGAGGGTTATTTAAAACTTACACCGGCTAAAAGGAATATGTTCCAATACAAACAATGTCAACTCTACACAACAATAATTATGTTTTAAAAAATTATTAAAAAAGGTTTTTTTTCACATTTTATTCGGAGAATCTTCCTAAAATAACCTCCAAAATCTTTTTATGAAATAAAAAGTTTTTGATTTTTTTTGGGGAAAAAGACGTAGATGTATTTTTCTAATTTTATAAGAAAAGCATCTACTTTTTTTTTCTTTTTTTCTTTCCAAATATGCATTTACTTTATGGATTAAACTACCTCTTATTATTAATATTACAAAAAAATTGAGTTAAAATAAACCTTATTTTTAAAAATGTATATACTTTTCTAAAAAAATGTATCTACCGAAAATATGATTCCAAGTTTTGTAAATCAAGAATTTCGGAAAAAAATAAAAAAACATTTTATTTCATAAAATGATTCTAGAGGTTATTTTAGGATGATTCTCCGAAACAGTTTTGAAAAAAAACCTTTTTTTTTTTACTATTTTTAAATTAATTTTTTAATTGATTTTGGAATGTTTATACCGGTATGTATCTAAACATGGAGTGTAGCGGAACCTCACACTATATATATATATATATATATATATATATATATATATATATATATATATATATATATATATATATATATATATATATATATATATATATATATATATATATATATATATATATATATATATATATATATATATATATATATATATATATATATATATATATATATATATATATATATATACATATATATATATAGTAATTAGATCGGGTAAGAACGACCCAAAGTATAGGAACGCTAAGAACCAATGCTGGCCGTCCGATTAAGGTGATGATCAGTAGTAACCACTTACTACTGATCAGTAGTAAGTAGTAACCACTTACTACTGATCAGCACTGCGAGGTTTGATATAAAATTTTTAATCGGACGGCCAGAATTTGTTGCTGATCAGTAGTAAGTGGTTTTATCTGATCAGTAGTAAGTGGTTACTACTGATCATCGCCTTAATCGGACGACCAACATTGGTTATTAGCGTTCCTATACTTCGGGCCGTTCTTACCCGAACCTCACCCTATATATATATATATATATATATATATATATATATATATATGAGGTTGGTTCTTGTAAAACAAACGTTAAGGTAAAATAAGTAAAAAAAAATTAAAAAATAATCGATCACGTTAGAAATTTTGTATTATCGTTCATTTTAACCATATTTCAAATTTTTAAAAAAGAAGTTTTTTTTATATCAAAAAATAGATAGTTTTATTGTTGTATATCAAATTTGAATATTTAGTATACAAAAACAATGAATTTGATGCACAAGCCATTAACGTCGTTTATTTTGATGCATATCAAAACTTGTTTTTTTAAAGTTTGTTATAATTGAATGAATAAATATAATACAAAATTACATATATCAAAAAAAAAAATTTCATTTTTTTTTTAACTTATTTTACTTTACTATTATTTTATAAGAACTTCAGGGGTTCTAATATAACAGTTAGGGTTCATACCCGATGAAACCATTTTTTCGTGATTACCTTTGTGAGATTCTGTTGATTCGAGTAGTACTATTCTAATAATTTGTAGTACTATTCTAATAATTTGGTTACGATTAAACCATTTGGCTATAAGTATCATTCAGTCATTCTATGATCTTGTTGGCTTTCATATATATTATACTATCTACCAATTGCCAATTTTTTATAAGCGGTTCGAGTCGCGGCTCTGGTAGAAATTGTTTTTAACCCTAACCATCCTAACCACTCATTAAATATTACCACTGCCCTTGCTAAACATGACTAGTAATCCAACTTTTTAATTATTTTCTTTGGTTAACATTCAATTATTCAAATCATATATATGCTTGATTTCAAATCTTCTGCCACAAGAAACAATTTTAAAAGAAGTGAAGCATGCATAACTAAGGATATAGTTAATTATAATTAGAAAGTAGACAATATAATATAGCATGCACACAACGAAGTGTGTGGTTTATTAAGAGTAACAACTCGTTCGCTTCGCCTCGTAATGGGCGACCGATCCTCATTGTTATTATTATTACATTACATACGTAATACATTCACTTTATTGGCGTGCTAGCTTAAACCTTTTTAATATGGGATTCGGATTGGAATTCGGCAATATTCCTGGATTTCCAAGTTGCATTGGTTGGGGATCATCTGAGCCTTCTCCACAATCTGTCGTTGTTGAATTCCTTGCGCCCCACGTCGTCCACCTTGTTGCTGCTGTTGAAGTGTTTGTTGAACCATCTTTTGGATGGCCTCGCACTGGCACTCCTCCTCCACTTGCCTCAACTGGTTACAACACATTTGGAGGTGTTGTTGTTGTCTCGGGTTTTCCACCAACGATCTCCCCTGCTGAGTGATGTGCATCTGGCAATGGTTCAGCTGCTGGCCCTGGATCTGCCTGCGGCATTGATACGTTGATCCGCTGGGGTTGTCCAGGCCGTCAAGAACACTAAAGACGGCGTTGTCCTCAACGGTGGTGGTGATGGTGGTTTTGTAGGCAGAAACCTGCTCGGAAAATGCTATGATTGCCGCAAAGGCGAGTATAACGATTGCTGCAACTTTAGTCATTGTTGGATGTTATTGTTTTTGATGGTTGATAGATGCATGGTAGATGAAGTTGGGCGTTGCTTTATATAGTGGAATAGGTGGTCCATTGTGGATTTGCATGGCATTTACGTGGAAAAGAGGGTTACCTAGGTGGTGATGAGTAATGCTTATTTGTGACACATCTACAAAATGCCACATTGTATCAGAGTTATATATAAGTAACTGTATTTATTAGTTTTTGTATATCCATATTTTAAGTTGATAGTTAAGTAGGGGATATGAAATTGGGCTAAATGCATGCGAATGTAACAAACTTTGTTCGATTTGCTATCGTGTGTATTCAACTCTCAAAACTCTATTGTGTGTATTTAACTCTTACTTTTTCACAAATGATGTAACGGACCAGATTTTTGGTGACATGTAACCCGTTTAAATATTGAATATTTCTATAAAAAAAAATCCAATTCTTACATCATTTGTGAAAAAATAAAAGTTGAATACACACAATAGAAGTTTTGAGAATTGGATACGTATAATAGGAAATCGAACAAAGTTTGTTACAATTCTCTGCACTTATCCCTATGAAATTCAACTAATTATGTGTTGGAATATTAGCCTCGACAACAGAAAAAAAAAACAAAGAAGAAGTCTTATTGCTACTTGTGAAGAAAGAAGAAAAAAGATGACGGATGAGTCTTTATTTCATTCGAAAAAGGGGCGGAAAGACAAGACAAAATTGGACCTCTCCCTCTCACTCTTTATATAAGTAAGGGGGGAATCCAAGTCTATCAACGAGAACATCAAACCGAATCATATCACAATTCAAATAATCAGTAATAATTAATAAGCATAACTTGGTTAGTTAATCTACTAAATCTAATAATATGAATGTAACTCTAATTGGTTTAATTAACTGCACAAGCTAACATTATATATATGACTTGTTTTTCGACGAAATGATGTATCAATAACTAATGGAAAAGTATTAGATTAAAAGATTTCCTTTGTGTACATAAACATTTATTTTCATTTTTTTAATGAGTTATTGTGTTTTGTTGGCCCTATCAGTAATAAGACCTTTTATTCTTGTTCAAGTTGGGTAATTAAAAAAAACTCAGTTTTATATAATCGGTTAGTAATCACTAAACCTACATTATACAAACTTATATACATACAAACCCAATTCTACACATTTAAATCATACAATTTTATACATACAAATCATACAATTCTACACTTTATACAAATCATACAACTTCATACAATTTTATAAATACAATTCTACACTTAATTCATACAACTTCTACACTTAATTCATACAACTTTATACATACAAATCATACAATTCTAGACTTAACCCACTTTGCCCACTTTGACCCATTTCATAAATATCATACAAACTTATATACATATTCTAACTATACAAATTCTTATTAACAAAAATAAAACCCAAATTAATTTTGATACTAACCTTTTAATAGAGATGCTCAATAAAATCAATAACCGGATATAGTGATGAAAAATATCTAACAAAACAATTCCCAAATTAATAATCTAACAAATTACAAATTGAACAAATTACAAATTGAAATCATATATATACTTGATTTCAAATCTTCTCTCGCAAGAAACAATTTTAAAAGAATTGAAGCAAAAGGATATAGTTATAATAAAAAACCACACTAACAACATAGTGTGTGGTTTATTAAGAGTAACAACTCGTTCGCTTCGCCTCTGAAGCCGAAAACCTCCTAATGGGCGACCGATCCTCATTGTTATTATTATTACATTACATACGCGATACATTCACTTTATTGGCGTGCTATCTTAAACCTAGTTAATTAGGGATTCGGATTGGGATTTGGCAATACTCCTGGATTTCCAAGTTGCATTGGTTGGGGATCATCTGAGCCTTCTCCACAATCTGTCGTTGTTGAATTCCTTGCGCCCCACGTCGTCCACCTTGTTGCTGCTGTTGAAGTGTTTGTTGAACCATCTTTTGGATGGCCTCGCACTGGCACTCCTCCTCCACTTGCCTCAACTGGTTACAACACATTTGTAGGTGTTGTTGTTGTCTCGGGTTTTCCACCAACGATCTCCCCTGTTGAGTGATGTGCATCTGGCAATGGTTCAGCTGCTGGCCCTGGATCTGCCTGCGGCATTGATACGTTGATCCGCTGGGGTTGTCCAGGCCGTCAACAACACCCAAGATGCCGTTGTCCAGGCCGTCCAAACCCACCAAGATGCCGTTGTCCTCAACGGTGGTGGTGATGGTTTTTTTGTAGGCAGAAACCTGCTCGGAAAATGCTATGATTGCCGCAAAGGCGAGTATAACGATTGCTGCAACTTTAGTCATTGTTGGATGTTATTGTTTTTTATGGTTGATGATGCATGGTAGATGAAGTTGGGCGTTGCTTTATATAGTGGAATTGGTGGTCCATGGTGGATTTGCATGGCATTTACGTGGAAAAGAGGGTTACCTAGGTGGTGATGAGTAATGCTTATTTGTGTCGACACATCTACAAAATGCCACATTGTCGAAAAATCCCCTAGCTACAAGTGGAATTTTGAATCTTTAAATTTCGATAAACTGGGATAATAAGTATTACTATTATAATTCGATAAAATATAGAAATCGATCAACTTTTTTCTTTAGTATTCAGACTAATTAATAGAAAATAATGTTTATGAATTACAATACAAGATAATATATAACTAACTACCTTAAGTAACTGTATTTATTAGTTTTTGTATTACTATATTTTAATTTGATGGTTAAGTAGGGGATATGAAATTCAACTTATGTGTTGGAATATTAGCCTCGACAACAAAACAAAACAAAGAAGTCTTATTGCTACTTGTGAAGAAAGAAGAAAAGAGATGTTGGATGGGTTTTTATTTCATTCGACAAAGGGGCCGAAAAGACAAGACAAAAATGAACCTCTCCATCTCATCCTTTATATAAGTGAGGCGGGAATCCAAGTCTATCAACGAGAACATTAAACCAAAACATATCACAATTCAAACACTAATTAAACATCACTAATAATTAATAAGCTTAATTTGGTTAGTTAATCTACTAAATCTAATAATATGAATATAACTCTAATTGGTTTAATTAACTACACAACTAACATTATATATATATGACTTATTTTTTGACGAAATGATGTATCAATAACTGATGAAAAAATATTAGATTAAAGGATTTTCTTTGTGTAGATAAACATTTATTTTCATTTTTTGCTCTTATGAGTTATTGTGTTTTGTTGGCCCTATCAGTAACGAGACTTTTATTTTTTGTCCAAGTTGGGGTATTAAAAATAATACCCCGTTTCATTAGCAATCACATGCGATATCATTGCATTTAAATCTTTAAATGTGATGCATATGATATGTCGTTCTCCAAGTTGTGGCTTACTAACGTGATTTTTGCTAAATTAATGATATTATTGTGGCTTACTAACCTATGGGTTATGGGGTTCGAATCCTAAGAGAATAATAATATTTATAATGTGTTAATGAATGTTGCCACAAAAAAAAATAAAAAAAATTAAGACGGTCATTTGAAAGGATTAATTTTGATATTTTCACATAGGGTTGTGAACGAGCTTGAGCGATTCGAGCTCGACCATGTTCAAGTCGAGTTTTCATCAACTTCGAGCTCGAGCATAAAATATGAGCTTGAAATATGTATAATGTGACATTCGCGAATTTCTCGGTATTATTCTATCGTCTCGTATTCGTTTTATTTATTTATGTTCGTGTTTTGACCCTATTATATTTCTTTTATGTTTATCGTATTCGTATTTTATGAGTATCGTATTTGTATTTTATGCGTATTTGTGTTTATCGGGTTTATAGTATGTGATTCGGATCTTTATGTCGGGAACGTATAGTCTAAAGTGCCTTTAGTATAAGTCTAGTATGCTCTTATGATAAGTTTAGGGGAATTATGCCTTAATAATATGATTAAGATTAACGTTTAAAAGTATTTCATTTTTAGTCTTTTCGGAAATGTTATTACAAAATTAGTCCTATGTCAAATTTTTATTACAAAATTCATCCCTCACCAACCTATTTGTCCTATTATGAAATCAGAATTTTGTCTTCATCTCACCTCACTTCTTCCCCAAGTAACAATTACACACTCTCTCTCTCTCTCTAAAAACACACACAAACACCTCCACCTTCTCTCTAACTTTTCCGGCGATCCGACCGTCCAAATTTAAATCCGAGACCGGATTATTGGTCACCATCATCACCTCTATCTATCCTCCGAATTTCATTACGATCGGGTAAGTATTTCATCACTTTGGTTTTAAACTTTATTCCATTTTTAATCAAAAACGTAAACCACACTTTTAAACCGTCCAAATCGAGATTTTATTTAGAATTATTGTTCCTAACGGTATTCCGGACATAGGGTATCGATTATAGACCATATGGACACTTAGAACACTCAGAAACCGATTTCCGATTTCCATTTTTCGTCAAAATCCCGTTCATGCACGTAACTCACAGTTCTGCACGTAATACCCTTATTACGCTCACGTAATAAGCATCTTACGTTCACGTAAGTGCCAATTACGTTCGCGTAAGTCTGCTATTTGTCACGTAATTCGAGCCTATGTTCACGTAATTGTTCTACACGTAATTCATAAGTATCGCACGTAAGTCCAAGTTTCGTTCACGAAATTCTGCTTGCATATCACGTAATTACGTGCTGATCACGTAACTTCATCATTTTTCGCGTAATTGTTTGTTCATGGTCACGTAATTGTTGTTTTGCTTCATGTTCACGTAATAGAGTATTCCATGCACGTAATTATAGTCATATGTCACGTAATTCTTGTTATATTCACGTAATTGTTGTCTTGTATCACGTAACACCCTTGTATATCACGTATTTGATACTTACGTGACTTGTAGTGCACGTAAGTATGAAGGAACACGTATCTAGTCCGTTGACCTTCCGAAAACGTTTGTATTCCGTTATATCGATATTCCTTTGGTTATTTTAAAACCCGTATAAAACGTTAATCATTAAGGCATAACCCTACTAGACTTAGAGATACTTAGACATGTTTTATTTACGTGATGTATAGGGCACTTAGACATTGAAGCTTGACGGTATTATTGTATTTCCCGACACATATAAAGATTTGGATTGCTTTGCTATCAGTGAGTTATTCGTTGCCCTTTTTACTCCTTTTATATTTTTGGGCATGATTAGCGTTAAACAAAAGTATTTTTATGTTATGTATTATGGTATGATATTATGGTATGCATTGGTACGTATGTACAATGCTTACATATTATGGATATGAATGCTTAAGATGATCTCACCCAACTTGTACCGCCTATGTGGTAGTACAAGGCCCCGTATACACACCTGTTAGTCTTTGACCGCCGGAAGTATATATAGCGCTATAAGGGTCTGACGAACCCTCATTGTTAACATTATTTTGGATGATGTCGTGCCATGTCCGTGTTAACAATCTTACGACCGAATATTTTATCGAGGATAACCTAGTTTGAGACACTAGGTGGGGTTAGTTGCCATATTATATGTTAAGGGTCAGGTGTATTGTATGTTCCTAAAGCCAATATTCTATCCAGTATGATATTTATGTTATGATATGATTATGATATTTTATGAAACGAGTATGGTATTTTATTGAAATGATTATGGTACCGTATGGTACAACTATGGGTATTTTATCAAAAGGTTTTGTAAACCTCAAGTATATTTTTGAAACATCATTTTCAAAAGACTTATCTTCAAATCTCATCTTTTGGGTCAAAACTTATTGAAAACCTTTATCCTATTATGTTTTATTTACTATTGCGAATAATTCACCAACTTTATGTTGACGTCGTATTTTTAACGTTTTTCAGGGATTTGAGGTTGCTTTATGATTGCTATGCTTTATCTGGCTACGTGGATTTTTGCTGGAATTTATTTTTGTTTGTTGTAATTCCCTAGTATCCCAGACTATGTAGCCGTATTTTGATATTTTGGATTACTGTAATAAGTATTCCAATTCAACTCTTTTATCTATGCTGATTATGTTTGGTTATTTATGTTTGATGTAACCTTGAATCTCTGATACCGTATACACTGCGCACCTCGGTTTCCGCCATTTCTATGCGGGGTGTGACAGAAGTTGGTATCAGAGCCAATGGTTATAGCGAACTAAGTGACCTTACGGAATCACTTAGACTATGACCTAGGCTTTTGGACCTATCTGATTTACTCTATGTGCGCATTCCTTTCTTTCGTGGGCCTGTATGTGATTTATATGCTATATGTGCTTTTATTTCGCTTTTTATGTTTTGAGGCCTGCTCGTTTTAGTCGCACATACAGTCTATCGTTCTGATTTATTCCGTTTGATATTCGTAGAAGATGCCGCCTAAAAGAACTTCTACTAGAGCTTCTAGAGCCACTCCTGCCGTCACTGCTACGAGAAGGTCGGCAAGGCGAGGTCGCGTCCCTGTGAGAGCGGGTGCTACACCTCCGATTCCCACTGCTACCCCCAATGTTACTTCTGCTACTCCGAACATCAGTCAGCTGATTGCGGAGCAAATTGCTGCAGCTATTCCGGTAATTGTGGCACAACTTAAGGAGACACCAGTGCAAGATGCTGACTTAGGGTTTGAAGAACCTGAGATGCAAGATGTTGAAGCAGAAGGTATGGCGTCTGGGCGCGATGGTTCCGATGTTGGCAGAGCAGTGCACATAGGATCTGGTGGACCAAGTATTGTGATAGAAGATCCACCCCGAGGCTGTTCATATAAAGCTTTCCTCGACTGCAGACCTACTGAATTTAGGGGTAATGAAGATGCTGTTGCTACCCTACAATGGTTTGAGAGGATGGAGTCGGTATTTGATGTCTCGGGATGTGCCGATGAAAGCCGAGTGAAGTATGCTACATATCTATTCCAGGGTAAAGCCCTCACTTGGTGGAACTCTGTGAAGAAGGTTCAGGGTAGAGCTGCTATATGACTTGGGAGAATCTGAAAGTTCTGATGAGGAAAGAGTATGTGCCGTCTTCTGAGACGCAAAGATTGGAGAACGAGCTGTGGGATCTGACTATGCAAGGTTCTGATTATCGGGGGTATGTGAACCGCTTCTATGATCTATGTGTTTTGGCTCCTCGTCTGGTTCGCACTGAGAACGAGAGGATTGAACGCTTCACTCATGGGTTGCCTCAAAATAATGCGAGATCACATTATCTCTCACTATCCGGGTACTCTTCAGAGTGCGGTCGATATTGCTGGTCGGCTGACCGCAAGTGCGATCCGTGCTGGTACTCTACAGCCGTGGTAAACCGAAGAGATTCTGGTCGATCTGACAGAAGAAATGGGGGTGATTCGAGGAAGAGAAGCGAGAAGCC
>CAJVGC010000592.1:36223197-36254422 GCA_910822075.1 Senecio squalidus | reverse complement strand
CGAGTATGACTTGTTCTAAGTGAAGGTTGAATATCAGAAACCGTCTGGGCTACTCCAACAACCGAAGATTCCCGAGTGGAAATGGGAGCGCATTACTATGGATTTTGTTACAAAGCTTCCGAGATCTTCGAGTGGTTATGACAGTATCTGGGTTATTGTTGATCGTTTGACGAAGTCTGCTCATTTCCTTCCGATCCGTGAGAACTATCCGATGGAGAGATTTGTACGTTTGTATATTTCCGAGATTGTAGCGAAACACGGTGTTCCTGTATCGATTATTTCCGATCGGGATGCTCGTTTCACTTCTCGATTTTGGAAGACATTTCAGTCTGCTATGGGTACACGGTTAGATATGAGTACCGCCTATCATCCTCAGACCGATGGTCAGAGTGAGAGAACTATTCAGACTATGGAAGATATGCTACGAGCTTGCGCTATTGATTTTGGTGGTAGTTGGGATGTTCATTTGCCGTTGATTGAATTCTCGTACAACAACAGCTATCACACTAGTATCAAGTGTGCACCGTTTGAAGCTTTATATGGCCGCAAATGTCGATCACCTGTATGTTGGGCAGAAGTTGGGGATAGTCAGATTTCCGGTCCGGAGATTATTCAAGAGACCACTGACAAGATCTTCAAGATCAAGGAACGATTGATTACTGCCAGAGATCGACAGAAGAAGTATGCTGATAAGCGCAGGAAGCCTCTCGAGTTCAGTGTTGGAGATATGGTATTATTGAAGGTATCTCCATGGAAAGGGGTTGTCCGATTTGTGAAGCGCAGCAAACTGAGTCCGAGATACACAGGTCCATTCAAGATCTTGGCCCGTGTCGGCCCAGCTGCGTATCGACTAGATTTGCCGGCAGAACTGAGCAGCGTACATAATGTATTCCATGTATCTCAGTTGAAGAAATGCCTGGCTGACGAGACTTTATTAGTTCCTCTTGAGCAACTTCAGATTGACGACAAGCTTCATTTTGTTGAAGAACCGATCGAGATCGTTGCTAGCGATGTTAAACGTCTGCGACGAAGCAAGATTCCTATTGTCAAAGTTCGCTGGAATTCCCGCTTTGGTGCTGAGTTCACATGGGAACGCGAAGATGAAATTCTGCGGAAGTATCCTCACCTTTCTCCCGGAAGTAGTACCCAGTGATAATTTCGTGGACGAAATTCTATTTACTTGGGGAGACTGTGACATTCGCGAATTTCTCGGTATTATTCTATCGTCTCGTATTCGTTTTATTTATTTATGTTCGTGTTTTGACCCTATTATATTTCTTTTATGTTTATCGTATTCGTATTTTATGAGTATCGTATTTGTATTTTATGCGTATTTGTGTTTATCGGGTTTATAGTATGTGATTCGGATCTTTATGTCGGGAACGTATAGTCTAAAGTGCCTTTAGTATAAGTCTAGTATGCTCTTATGATAAGTTTAGGGGAATTATGCCTTAATAATATGATTAAGATTAACGTTTAAAAGTATTTCATTTTTAGTCTTTTCGGAAATGTTATTACAAAATTAGTCCTATGTCAAATTTTTATTACAAAATTCATCCCTCACCAACCTATTTGTCCTATTATGAAATCAGAATTTTGTCTTCATCTCACCTCACTTCTTCCCCAAGTAACAATTACACACTCTCTCTCTCTCTCTAAAAACACACACAAACACCTCCACCTTCTCTCTAACTTTTCCGGCGATCCGACCGTCCAAATTTAAATCCGAGACCGGATTATTGGTCACCATCATCACCTCTATCTATCCTCCGAATTTCATTACGATCGGGTAAGTATTTCATCACTTTGGTTTTAAACTTTATTCCATTTTTAATCAAAAACGTAAACCACACTTTTAACCGTCCAAATCGAGATTTTATTTAGAATTATTGTTCCTAACGGTATTCCGGACATAGGGTATCGATTATAGACCATATGGACACTTAGAACACTCAGAAACCGATTTCCGATTTCCATTTTTCGTCAAAATCCCGTTCATGCACGTAACTCACAGTTCTGCACGTAATACCCTTATTACGCTCACGTAATAAGCATCTTACGTTCACGTAAGTGCCAATTACGTTCGCGTAAGTCTGCTATTTGTCACGTAATTCGAGCCTATGTTCACGTAATTGTTCTACACGTAATTCATAAGTATCGCACGTAAGTCCAAGTTTCGTTCACGAAATTCTGCTTGCATATCACGTAATTACGTGCTGATCACGTAACTTCATCATTTTTCGCGTAATTGTTTGTTCATGGTCACGTAATTGTTGTTTTGCTTCATGTTCACGTAATAGAGTATTCCATGCACGTAATTATATTCATATGTCACGTAATTCTTGTTATATTCACGTAATTGTTGTCTTGTATCACGTAACACCCTTGTATATCACGTATTTGATACTTACGTGACTTGTAGTGCACGTAAGTATGAAGGAACACGTATCTAGTCCGTTGACCTTCCGAAAACGTTTGTATTCCGTTATATCGATATTCCTTTGGTTATTTTAAAACCCGTATAAAACGTTAATCATTAAGGCATAACCCTACTAGACTTAGAGATACTTAGACATGTTTTATTTACGTGATGTATAGGGCACTTAGACATTGAAGCTTGACGGTATTATTGTATTTCCCGACACATATAAAGATTTGGATTGCTTTGCTATCAGTGAGTTATTCGTTGCCCTTTTTACTCCTTTTATATTTTTGGGCATGATTAGCGTTAAACAAAAGTATTTTTATGTTATGTATTATGGTATGATATTATGGTATGCATTGGTACGTATGTACAATGCTTACATATTATGGATATGAATGCTTAAGATGATCTCACCCAACTTGTACCGCCTATGTGGTAGTACAAGGCCCCGTATACACACCTGTTAGTCTTTGACCGCCGGAAGTATATATAGCGCTATAAGGGTCTGACGAACCCTCATTGTTAACATTATTTTGGATGATGTCGTGCCATGTCCGTGTTAACAATCTTACGACCGAATATTTTTATCGAGGATAACCTAGTTTGAGACACTAGGTGGGGTTAGTTGCCATATTATATGTTAAGGGTCAGGTGTATTGTATGTTCCTAAAGCCAATATTCTATCCAGTATGATATTTATGTTATGATATGATTATGATATTTTATGAAACGAGTATGGTATTTTATTGAAATGATTATGGTACCGTATGGTACAACTATGGGTATTTTATCAAAAGGTTTTGTAAACCTCAAGTATATTTTTGAAACATCATTTTCAAAAGACTTATCTTCAAATCTCATCTTTTGGGTCAAAACTTATTGAAAACCTTTATCCTATTATGTTTTATTTACTATTGCGAATAATTCACCAACTTTATGTTGACGTCGTATTTTTAACGTTTTTCAGGGATTTGAGGTTGCTTTATGATTGCTATGCTTTATCTGGCTACGTGGATTTTTGCTGGAATTTATTTTTGTTTGTTGTAATTCCCTAGTATCCCAGACTATGTAGCCGTATTTTGATATTTTGGATTACTGTAATAAGTATTCCAATTCAACTCTTTTATCTATGCTGATTATGTTTGGTTATTTATGTTTGATGTAACCTTGAATCTCTGATACCGTATACACTGCGCACCTCGGTTTCCGCCATTTCTATGCGGGGTGTGACATATAATTAATCACGAGCTTTTAAATATTATATCTGAGTTCTTATCTATATTTTCAAGACTTATGTAATATGTATGTGCGTATATTTATTTTTTAAAATTGAATTACACTACTAGAAAAAAAAAAGTTTCAATTCTAAGTACATATTCTCTTGTAAAACTATAGGGAAACAACGTGTGACAACCCGTCATTTCGAGGTACAATCGTTACCGTTATTTATTCTTTTTATTCGCAAATTGTTTTGACCCTTGTTATTTCGCTTTGTGTTTACTCACGCTTTATTTTATGTGTCGGGTTTTATGTTGTTTTGTTGCTTCGTCTCTCGTGACGTAAGCGTTATATTTACCTAAGTGCCGAATATTTAGTATTCTTGTGTTTTTAAGTTAGGTTGTTTATGCCGTAATCGTCAGTTAAAATTAATATTTCAAAAATCTATTACAAAGTTAGTCCTCTAACTAAATCTGTTACAAATTTAGTCCTCTAACTAAATCTGTTACAAATTTAGTCCTTTAACGGGAACTAACGAAATCTGTTACAAAATCAGTCCTTTAACGGAATATTAACGAAAGGTGTTAGTCAGCGGGGGACTGCGCCCGCACCCCATACATGGTGCGACGCATCCCACTCGCAGACAGACCCAAAATTTTTCAACTTTCACCAACTCGGGATTTTCCACACCACAATCCCCTCAATCACGGGAGGTTGTCTAGAAGGCTAGTTTCTTAGCAATGGGGACCCCTTTTTCACGCCTTTCTACCCTAAGTTCAACCTTATACATCTCTCACTCATTTCCATTTCATTTTATCCCTAACACACACTCCTTTTCTCTCTCAAAACCCTTCCACTTTTCCAGAATTTTAGATGGTGTAATCACACATTTGAAGAGAGTTTTCAAGATCAAAGTCATCTCCTATCATTTCCCTTTGGTTTCCATAATGTTTGGTAAGTTTTCACTTGAAGTTTCTCCACTTTTCTTTCATTTTCTCCCACTTTTGGTTGAGATTCTAACACACACTTTGTTCACTTGTCTTGCAAGCTCTTTGCTACCAATTTCATATTTTACACTTGAAGATTCGACTAGTTTTCTTGAAGAAATTTCGTTTTGAGTTTTGGTAAGTAAGGTCTCCACAAACTCTTTATCTTTCTTTTCCTTTGAACCCTAAGCTAATGGTGGTATATGTTGTGTTTTGGAGCCGGATATCTCATCACCACCACCACCGAAGGTTACTTTCCAGGTTCATGTTCGTGACTTCTCGAGATTGTAGATTTTGCGGGTGACGACAGTAGTTTCGTTATCCTCCCTACCTTCTGTTTTTCTTTGTCTTTCAATGCCTAGCCATAAAATGGTTAAGTTAACATATTAGACAAAATAATGGACAAATCATGAACTTTGGACTAAATCTTAGTTAAATTGTATATCTCACCGAAAGTAACTTATTAACAATATTACTATATAAAACTACACATAAATATATACAAGACTTGGTAAATGTAAATTGGACATAATATGACTTTTGGGCAGTTTACAAATAACCTTAAAACTTCTCATAAATCAGATTTCGACAAAACGTCAAAAACCAAGGATCTGAAAACAGACCCAGTGCGCCGCAGTAGGCACCTACTGCGACGCAGCGGGCTTCTGTTCCTCGAAATTCCAGTTGCTGTTAAAACACTGCGACGCATTGACTCTTTGGTGCGTCGCATTAAAGCCCCAGATCATGTTTTATGACTTTAAACAACTAAAAACTTATGTATACTTCAACTAATATACGTTAAAGTAATAAATATTTTCAAAAATGATTATTTTAATATTTATTAATTTGAAAAGTTATCATATAATTTATTGATCTATTATAAAACTTAAATGACCATGATTATGAATTTGACTATTTATTTGAAAGTCACAATTTTTCATTAAAAGTAAATTTCAAAAACTTAATTTTTAAGTATTTTCTCTAAAAATGGAATACTAAATTTGTTTTATATAATAGTATAGATAAAATCAAAATGATTAACAATTATCCAATGTATAATAATTTTGAAAACCTATCAAATAACCATCATAGGTCCATAATTTTCAAATTCATCAACACCAATGAACGTATTCCGCACAACTTAGCGCAATCGTTATGCTATAAGCTTATACGTTAGAGGGAGACCTAACTATACTTTTCTATATTGGTTATAGTGGCGTAGAAGTCGAGATATATTTATTGTTGATGAGTACATGAATAATATGTAAGGTTGATTCATTACGCAACTTCCTTATTTCTCATTCAAAATTTACGGGTGAATCAGCAAAGAAATAAATTTTACTCCTACAAATCTTCAAACAATACAATAACCTTTTGATTCCCTTGGTTCAATATTCGCAAACATGGTTGATCACCAAATGCAAGTGATAGGAAAAATCAATCCAAAAGATCTATGGAATTAATTCTATCAATTTTGTCCTTATAAGATTTGTTACTCATCTTACGTTTTTATCGAAAGCAAACACGAAACCTCCATTGATCAAGAAGTTTTTTTTTTCTCTTTCTCACTATGAATCATATTAATCGAATTTGATGTCATCATTGCATCTTAGAGATTAAATTGTTTTTAGACACCTACCAATTTTGCAATATTAGTTTTGTCAAGAAATATTACTCTCGTAAATCGATCATCATTATATTGCATAAAAAAGTGTCAACTTTTATACAAAATAATGTCATTCTAGAAGTTTTAAACTTTATTATTTAATATCCGAGCTTAAAGGTAAGGACATATATTAAAAGTATGTAGACTTGTAAATGGTAAATATATTAAGAGAAGAGTAAATTATATTGTTAGTCAATATGATTGTATCCAAATCACTAGTTTGAGGCTTTTTTTGAAATAATTACATCAAACGTCCCCAATGTTGCAATTCTGTTACGCCGGTGATCCATTTTCAACAATTTTCAATTGAAAAGACTAAAATACCCTTTATTACAACTTTTATTTTATTTTTACATTTTCTTTTACATTTATTATAATAAAAAATAAAAAAAATTCTTTCTCCTCTACAATATCTCTCTCTCCTCTTTCTTTTCTACATTTCTAATTGAATTTCATCAAAATCCACCATATATGCTATCCCAAATTCATACTACATGACTTCTCTCAAACGCTGACCATCCTCTTCTTTCTTATACAGCGGACGACCAATAAGAATTCAGGAATTAAACCCGAAATGAATTTCCCAAAATGGTTTCCCGAAATTAAACCCGCTGACCATTTATGTACCTTACAATAATTTCCCGAAATGGTTTATATTTGCAGATTCGTGTGGCTGCGATATGGGTTTCGATTTGGAGGTTTTCATTTGTGATTTGGTTTTAATTTACAAGTTGATTGTGTTAAAGAGTCCGAGTTGGATTTTTTGGTTAATTAGGGTTTCGATTTTAGTTTGGGTTGAATCTATTTATGATATAAGTTGTTGTGGTTGAGTTGGCGGTGGAAGGAGGGGGAAGGTCGTCGGAGGTAGTGGAGGGAGGGGGAAGGTGTGGAGTTGATGGGTTGGAAATATGGTGGTGGTGGTGGTGGAAAAGAGGCAATAGAGAGAAAGGAGTGGGTGGGGGAGGGTTGGGAAATAGGTTTTATTTTGAAATTAAAATTAAAAAACATAAATAAATAAAAATTAATTAAAATATAAAAGAAATTATAAGAAAAGGGCATTTTAGTCTTTTCAATTGAAAATGTTGAAAATGAATCACCGGCGTAACAGAATTGCAACATTGTGGACGTTTCGTGTAATTATTTCAAAAAAAAGCTTTAAACTAGTGATTTGGGTACAAACATGGGGACTAACGGTGTAATTTACTCTTAAGAGAACTTGTTGTTTAACATAGACCCTAACCTTTTAATGCTAGTAAATTTACCCAAATAATTTTTCACATGTTCACGGTTGCAATTTAAAGGAAATCAATTCTTTGTTGGGTTAATGCACACTTCAAAATAATCCGATTGAGGTCATTGAAATAAAATAAAATGTAACACTTTCATTCTACTACCAAAAAAACTTTAAAACCATCACTTTCTTGGTTATAGCAGATTTCCAGTTAATATTACCGGATGACGTGGCTAAATAATCTACGTCGCAACCACTATTTTACAAAAGCAATATAATAATAATTTAATTTAATTTAATATATCCAATCATTTCCAAAAGAAAAGAAAAAAACCCCAATACAAATTTACGTCTGCTTCTCTCTCTCTCTCTCTCTCTCTCTCTCTCTCTCTTTCTCTCTCTCTCAGTAAAACCCCCAAATCACAAACCCTAATTTTCTTCTTCCTCCCTCCATAAATCAATCAAATCATTTAAAGTTTCCCCCTTTCCAATCCCAAATCCAATCTTTTTTTTAAATTAAACCGGTTTCTTCCAATCACTGATCGACGGAGACAAAAAACTCCGTCCACGTAGTACGAAACGCCATCATCGGAAAAGCCGAAACGCGAAAGGCTCCGATATACAGCCCGAAGGCGGTTCCGCTATAGGTTTACTAACTGTATTACAAACAAAAACAGGTAACATGAAAGACTTATATACATTAGGTAAAGAGTTAGGACATGGACATCAATTTGGAACAACTTTTCTAGGTACTGAGAAAAGGACTGGAAACGAATATGCGTGTAAAACGATTGCGAATAGACGCTTGTTAATGGAAGAAGATATTGAGGATGCAAGGATGTTAATGAAACGACAGTCATATCAGATATTGGCGCGTGTTAACGATACTCTGTAATGGCAGATTCACCAGGTGTCCGCCACGCATCGTAATTTTACTTTCATCTTCTTTGTTTATTAAATTGATATTAATTAGGATTAGTTAGTTAAGTATGCTGAGTGTGCTTAGAGTACACCTTCCCTCCGATATTCCGATTGTGGGTTGCGAGCTTTCGCCTTATGTGCTTATTCGACATCCTGATAAGACTATTTCTACTGAAGATGTATCTGAAGCGCTTCCGGTTGAAGCTCATTTTTTAGATATAAGTGGTTGAATATATTAAATTATATTACAAGTAAAACCCTAATTTATAAAAGGAAGTGTTTGTGTGACATGGATCTAGTGATGTGGAGTAGATTAATGACATGGAAAATATAAATTGGGGGTAACCTTCTACTACCCGGTTAAAATGGACCCGCATGATGAACTTGATCCGTTTTTAAATAGAAAGTGATGGTTTTAAAGGTTTTTTGATAGTAGAATGAAAGTGTTATATTTTATTTTAGTTCATTGATTCAATCGAATTATATGAAAGAATAGAGTGACCTGGAGTACATCAACCCTTCTTTGTTTGTTAAAATTAAAATTGCAATAGGGTATTGGTGAATGTTTGATTCTCGTGTCATTAGTAACGGGGCGGAGTCTTACGTGGAGTCAAGAAAAAAAATTATTTATCAAATGGATAAATTTCAATTATTTACAGTGGAACAAAGTGAAAAATTTATTCTCGAATTGATTTTAGTAGAATTAAAACTTCAAAAAGATAAAATTATTTAATACATTGTTAAATCTTTTGGATGAGACATAGTTATCTTGGGCGTGTCACTGAAACTCAAAAAATGATAAAAAAAAAAAAAATCTTCAATCTCCTAGGTTTCATTAAGGTAAGAAGAAAGAAGATTGAGGAATTATTAGTTAGATATGCATGATTATGTAAGGTTGGGATCCAATGGGGGAGCATTATGTGGTGTGACGATGCAAGTGTAATGTTTTTGTAGTTCAAAAGGTTGCTTAGGAGTTGGGGTTTTTTGATTTAGGCATTGGGGTTTGTATGTTTTAATCTTAAAAAGAAGATTGTTTTGTTTTAATATAATTGTTGTTTACGCTACCACTGAAGCATGCATAATTAAGGATATAGTTATTATAATTAGAAAAGTAGACAATATAATATAGCATGCACACAACGAAGTGTGTGGTTTATTAAGGCCTCGTTTGTTTTTCTCATTAAGATCTTAAAATGACATATTTGTATTATTCATTAAGTGCAATTCTAATTAAGATGTTTGGAAATTTTTTTTCGATAAGATCTAAATATCTCTGATTATCCTCCTATTTGATAAGACAAATTTTAAATCTTAATCCCTCTTATTAAAAACTAACTTCCAGGCTTATTGTGTTGTCTATTTTTTAACTAGTATTTCAATAAAATAAGAATTAATATTACTTTGGTTTATATTTATCTATCATTCTTTTTTAACAAGCGGCATAACTGAATTTTGATCATTTTTGTATTTCCTAATGAGCAATAACATTTTTAATGATAGTTTATGTTTTTTTCTTTTTTTAAAATCATAATTTAATTTAATGTTATTGTTTTTATGCAATTTAGCTAGTTTAATATCATTAAAAATGATAAAAGAAACCAAAAGAGTTCAGACTATTTTTCAAACAGTCTTAATGATTATGCTTTCAGGTTTCAGACACTGCCTCTTATCATTCAGAACTGGTTTTCAGATTTTAGACTTAAGTATTCAGAAAAAACAAAAGACCCCTAAGAGTAACAACTCGTTTGCTTCGCCTCTGAAGCCGAAAACCTCGTAATGGGCGACCGATCCTCATTGTTATTATTATTACATTACATACGTGATAGATTCACTTTATTGGCGGTGCTAGCTTAAACCTTTTTAATATGGGATTCGGATTGGAATTCGGCAATATTTCTGGATTTCCAAGTTGCATTGGTTGGGGATCATCTGAGCCTTCTCCAAAATCTGTCGTTGTTGAATTCCTTGCGCCCCACGGCGTCCACCTTGTTGCTGCTGTTGTAGTGTTTGTTGAACCACCTTTTGGATCGCCTCGCACTGGCACTCCTCCTCCACTTGCCTCAACTGGTTACAACACATTTGGAGCTGTTGTTGTTGTCTCGGGTTTTCCACCAACGATCTCCCCTGTTGAGTGATGTGCATCTGGCAATGGCTCAGCTGCTGTCCCTGGATCTGCCTGCGGCATTGATACGTTGATCCGCTGGGGTTGTCCAGGCCGTCATAAATACCATAACCGTTGTCCTCAACGGTGGTGGTGATGGGGTTGTCCAGGCCGTCCACACCCAAGACGAGGCCGTTGTCCTCAACGGTGGTGGTGATGGTGGTTTTGTAGGCAGAAACTTGCTCGGAAAATGCTACGATTGCCACAAAGGCGAGTACAACGATTGCTGCAACCTTAGTCATTGTTGGATGTTTTTGTTTTTGATGGTTGATGATGCATGGTAGATGAAGTTGGGCGTTGCTTTATATAGTGGAATTAGTGGTCCATGGTGGATTTGCATGGCATTTACGTGGAAAAGAGGGTTACCTAGGTGGTGGTGATGAGTAATGCTTATTTGTGACACATCTACAAAATGCCACATTTCCGAAAGATTCCCTAGCTACAAGTGGAATTTACCATGGCCTTTTCTTCTTTCATTAAACTTCTAATTTTGAATCTTTAAATTTCGATAAACTGGAATACTAAATATTACTATTATAACTAGCTTAGACCACGTGTAATGCACGGAATGTTGGTTAAGGCCCTTTGAAAACACACACACACACATTCACAAGTTTTGGAACCTTTTCTCATGTATTACTCAAATGGAAAATTACTTAATGGAGGCAGACTCCATTGACTGCATTTGACTGCATTAAAGGAAATACAAAGCTATTTAAATACTATTCTAAGTGATGAGAATGGCTCTACGTTCCATCCCATGTACTACTAACAATACCCAACTAAGTCCACTACTTTATTCCTACTAATTCGGTCAACAACACCACTTATTATGGCCCTTCAAACTCGTGCAAGTAACTACCAAATCAGACTCTATTAAACTATTTTACCGAACCGATCCGTGACCCATAAACTAAACCCGATTAACCCAACAATCACCCCCTTAATCGGTTTATTCACTACACTTGTAACATTTAACATGGCTTTCCGTCGGACACGTTCATTAACATCACGACTTTTCCTGGATCCACGACCTCTTCCTCGGCCACATCGATCCAAAGCCACCCGATTTGAACTTCAACCACCATAATGTTTTATGTCATTTGATTTATGTCAACCCACAACCTTTTCCGATCACACTTGTCCAAAGAGGTCTCTCCACCGACCAAGAAAACAAAGTCACCGCCTTCTACCGTTTTCTTTCAACCGCCAAGCGAACCGAACCCAAAGCCACCTGCTTTGACGGATTCTTTCTGTCCACTTTTCACGCACGTATGCCGGTCTCCTCTTATCACGAAACAAGAGGATCAAGAACACAAGGTGACCACCACCTTTACTGTCTTCTAACACTCGCAACACGAACCGAGCTCAAAGCCACCTGCTTTGATTTCCTTCCGCTCGTGTTTTCCGCGCCTTTAGTTAAGTAATCTTCCTTCCTAGTTACAACCACTACCTCTTTAACCAAGCTTGTTTCGAGAGTACTCTTCCACCGATCAAGAAAACAAGGTCACCACCACCTTTCTCGTTTTCCGTCACCCGCAAAACGAACCGAATCAAAGCCACCTGCTTTTCCCGACTCTTCCTGTCCGTTTATTCCGCAACCCGGTTAGTCTCTCGCCATCAACAAGCCCGGTCCAGAGAACTCGGGCTCTGATACCAATGTTGGTTAAGGCCCTTCGAAAACAAACACACACACATTCACAAGTTTTGGAACCTTTTCTCATGTATTACTCAAATGGAAAATTACTTAATGGAGGCAGACTCTATTGACTGCATTAAAGGAAATACAAAGCTATTTAAATACTATTCTAAGTGATGAGAATGGCTCTACGGGCCATCCCATGTACTACTAACAATACCCAACTAAGTCCACTACTTTATTCCTACTAATTCGGTCAACAACACCACTTATTATGGCCCTTCAAACTCGTGCAAGTAACTACCAAATCAGACTCTATTAAACTATTTTACTGAACCGATCCGTGACCCATAAACTAAACCCGATTAACCCAACACGGAATTGTATAAAATCTATGTTAAAAATAGTCGAAAAAAGTGTTTACGCAATCATGAAGCTGAATGGAATATTATTCAAGTTGATGAAGAACATTCTTCTTATACTTTGTGGTTTAAAAAAAATTTAAAGGCCTAATGTTCAGCAAATAAAATCATAATAAACATTTGCATTTCTTACATATTCAAAAAAAAAAAAAACATAAGTTATTCCACAAAATCAATTACACTTAATGACATGACTAATGTTTATTTCAAATGATCTTAATGCTTATTCCGGATGACAACATACAATCCCTCACTACTTCACTTATTTTGACCATCTTCAACATATACTTTCTAATCTATGTAGGGAAAAACCTTGTTGTATCATGCCAACAATAAAACCCAAACATATCAAATCTTAATTAACACATATCAGGGTACGCTTTACATTATTCCAAAACTTGCCACAACCTTAAAATCATAATTCTAGACTTTAGGTATTTATAAAGCTGAAATTTTTTTGTTGCTTGATACTATATGCAGGTTTGAAATTTAAAAAGAAATGCAACAAACTATCCAAATACCTAAACCATCTGTCGATTGATATAAGCTAAAAAAAAGTACAATGAGCTCTATTAAACCCAAAAAACTATTCAAACAAATACTATCTAAAAAAATTAAAGTAACGTCTTTGAAACATATGTAGATCCTATGTTGCTATAAAAGAAAAAAAAATAATCATTCTACACAAGAATATAAAAAGGAAACATATCCTACCTATTACTCATACGAAAGTGTCATCCGTAGTTGAACCTTTAAAATGCATACAAAAAACAAAGTACAATTAATTGTAAATAGAAATAGACATTAAAAAGGCAAATTAATCAATTAATAAAACTATGGAAAGGAACAACCTTACAAATTGCATCAATTTCATTGAAGTAGATCATACGCAATCACTTGGATCCCATGTTTCAATTTGAAGATATAGGCAACTGATACAAAATTGTTTACTCGATTATATATGTTTCATGATTTATCCATCATCTCTAAAAGAAACATAAATCAAACCTTAATAGATTAAACACTTTACTTTCTTATGTTCTTTATTAGTTTACACAACGTTTTCCTATGTACTACTTACAAAATCAAAATAAAACCATAATATATAAAACCTTGATGAAAATAAATTAATTTGTTAAAGATGATTTAAGTCTAAGCAATGTTTTCATTATTAAGGCCCCACTGTAGACTCTAGTATCATTAGAGTCATATACAAATAGAAATCACTAACCAGACTAATGTTTCCTAAACCCTCGTTTTCATAGGAGAATATAATCAAACACTTGGCGTTCATCTGAAAAATTGATGGCAACAGTGATATAAAAAGTCAAGAAGAAAAAAAAAATCATATCAAGGCTCTAATGGCTAATCGAATATAATTTGAGAAAAAAAAAACTTACCTCTATAGCGTGGACATGTATTAAATTGGTATTTAAGAACATACACACCTTCGACGTCAACTTAAGATCTAATAAAACAAAAATATTTTGAATTTAGAGAGAGATGGAAGGATGAACATATTGATTAACTATAAATCATGATAAAAAAAACATACCTTTTCATGCCATAACAACTCCATTCGTCCTCTAAATTCGATTAAAAATCAAATAAATACAGATTTAATATTGTTGTAAAATGACAACGAAATGCAACCAAAAGTAGGGCTATAAAAATGCAAAATAAACCTGAACTAAAATTAGGGCTATAAAGAAGGGGTTGATTGCAGAAGAAGTAAAAAAAATTGTTTAAAATTGAGCACAATAAAATTCAGGGTTTGATGAAGAGGAAGAGAAAGATGAAAGATTAGATATGAAGAATGGTCTAGTGGAGCAGAAGTCAAATAATTTTAAAAGGGAAACATATTCAAATTTTGCCAAAGTGTACCAAGCAAGATTGCGTGTTTCTAAGAAAAGCTGACTCTTCCTTCTACCCATATCATGCAGCCAATCATATAATCATACAAATTATATGAATAAGCTAATAAAAAGTTGTTTTATATTATAAATTATGACATCACCATTTCTATAAACAATCCTAGGTGGACAGCCTTAGAAGTCGCCACGTCAGACTTATGACATCGGCGTTAACTCCCATTTATTAGATAAAAAGATTCGTAAAGTATTGAAATCGATCGTCACTTTTTTCTTTAGTATTCAGACTAATTAATAGAAAATAATATGTTTATGAATTACAATACAAGATAATATAAAACTAGCTAACTTAAGTAACTGTATTTATTAGTTTTTGTATATCCATATTTTAATTTGATTGTTAAGTAGGGGGATATGAAATTCAACTTATGTCTTTGGAATATTAGCCTCGACAACAAAACAAAGAAGAAGTCTTATTGCTACTTGTGAAGAAAGAAGAAAGGAGACGTCGGAAAGATAAGACAAAAATGAACAACTTTCTCTCACCCTTATATAAGTAAGGGGGGAATCCAAGTCTATCAACGAGAACATTAAACCGAAATATATTACAATTCAAACACTAATTAAACATCACTAATAATTAACTAGTGTAATATCCGGGCTTTGCCCGGGATGGATATGTTAAATTTTTATGTATTAGATTTTTATGCAAAACTTTTGAAAAACGGAATGGAAAAGATTATTACCACAAAATGGAAAAGATTATTACGATTGAATGAAAAATACATGTTATTTTACCAATTTAAAATAAAATAAATTATTCCACAAGGATTATCACTACGTTGAAACTGTCGTTTTTATTTTGTTTTCATCTTATATAAAAGCACAACTACATATACATGCACCTCCACTTTTCCCACATCATCCCAAAAATCAACTACTCAAAATATAATTTTCCCCTTTTTAACATCATGCGTTTTTTCTATTCCAATAGTTTTGTCGAAATTAATTTATATTGAACTCACCTATTTAGAATGGAAAGATATTTAGAATTTTTTTCTAATTAATAAACAACATAGTATTGCTTTTGTTCCTATAAAAATAAGTTTCGTAATCCTAAATTTAGTTTGAATAGAGAAATAGTAAACATTAGCTAAGTGCTTGGAGAAAATTTGATTAAATATATTTATTATGAATCATGAACGTGATAGCCTTAGCAAGTAAATTCGAAGCATGTGCAATCTTTTATCATCTTCAAAATTTTATTGATATTTGTTAATGTCTAAAATACATGTTGTAAGGGTAATTTTGTCAATCTCATCAACAATATTTATCTTTTATTCATGTGTATGTTGTTATTTATATTTTCAAATAAAGGTAATAAAGGAATGTAAAAAAAGACAATAATACCCCATAATATAAAATCTTAACTTCTTGAAATTGTCTTTTACCACTCATTCATCCCACGTTGTTGTTTTTTTTTTCTTTTTCTTTTTTAAATTTAAATGACATATAATCAAATTTTATTTTTATAAAACATCTGTGGATTTCTTTAAATCATGTATTAATCAATATTTGGTCGATTAAATTTTTTCTATGCTTGTTGGAAATATAATAGTATCATTTCCTTAGCAAATTTGTGTAATGTATTATTTCATAGGAGTAATGAAGATTCCATGGTAGTTATTACTTTTGTAATTTTAAAAAAAATATATGTAAAAGCGGTTATAATATATATATATATAATAATTTTTTTATTATTTAGTGGGAAGTTAGAGAACGGTTATTTTGCAATTTAAACCATTTTTATATTTAATCAATGGCTTAAACACATGACTAACATGATCTAACGGATAGTAAAAATAGCCAATTATAACGGTCGAGATTAAAAGTTATTAGATCTAACGGCTCAAATTGGAAATTAACCGTCAAACGGTTACTCGCCAAGAACCATAGATATAAAATAAGCTTAACTTGGTTAGTTAATCTACTAAATCTAATAATATGAATATAACTCTAATTGGTTTAATTAACTACACAACTAACATTATATATATGACTTATTTTTTGACGAAATGATGTATCAGTAACTGATGAAAAAATATTAGATTAAAGTATTTTATTTGTGTAGATAAACATTTATTTTCATTTTTTTCTCATATGAGTTGGGGTATTAAAAAAATACCCCGTTTCATATAACCAATTAGCAATCACATGCGATATCTATCATTGCATTTAAATCATTTAAATGTGATGCATATGATATGTCGTTCTCCAAGTTGTGGCTTACCAACGTGATTTTTGCTAAATTAATGATATTATTGTGGCTTACTAACCTATGGGTTATGGGGTTCGAATCCTAGTCAGAAGGATATAATAATATTTATAATATGTTAATGAATATTGTCACACAAAATAAATAAATTAATACGGTTATTTGAAAGGATTAATTTGATATTTTCACATAGGGTTGTGAACGAGCTCGAGCGATTCGAGCTCGACCATGTTCAAGTTGAGTTTTTATCAACTTCGAGCTCGAGCATAAAATATGAGCTTAAAATATGTATAATTAATCACGAGCTTTTATGTTATGTCCGAGTTCTTATCTATATTTTCAAGACTTATGTAATATGTATGTGCATATATTTATTTTTTAAAATTGAACTACACTACTAGAAAAAAAAAAGTTTCAATTCTAAGTATATATTATCTTGAAAAACTATAGGGAAACAATGTGTGACAACCCGTCATTTCGAGGTACAATCGTTATAGTTATTTATTCTTTTTATTCGCAAATTGTTTTGACCCTTGTTATTTCGCTTTGTGTTTACTCACGCTATGTGTCGGGTTTTATTTTGTTTTGTTGCTTCGTCTCTCGTGACGTAAGCGTTATATTTACCTAAGTGCCGAATAGTTAGTATTCTTATGTTTTTAAGTTAGGGTGTTTATGACGTAATCGTTGGTTAAAATTAATATTTCAAAATCTATTACAAAGTTAGTCCTCTAACTAAATCTGTTACAAAGTTAGTCCTTTAACGGGAAACTAACGAAATCTGTTACAAAATCAGTCCTTTAACGGAATGTTAACAGAAAGTGTTAGTCAGCGGGGGACTGCGCCCGCACCCCATATATGGTGCGACGCATCCCACTGGCAGACAGACCCAAAATTTTTCAACTTTCACCAACTCGGGATTTTCCACACCACAATCCCCTTAATCACGGGAGATGGTCTAGAAGGCTGTTTTCTTAGCAACAAGGACCTCTTTTTTCACCCCTTCCATTTCATTTTATCCCTAACACAGACTCCTTTTCTCTCTCAAAACCCTTCCACTTTTCCCAAATTTTAGAGGGTGTAATCACACAATTGAAGAGAGTTTTCAAGATCAAAGTCATCTCCTATCATTTCCCTTTGGTTTCCATAACGTTTGGTAAGTTTTCACTTGAATTTTTTCCACTTTTCTTTCATTTTCTCCCACTTTTGGTTGAGATTCTAACACAAACTTTGTTCACTTGTCTTGCAAGCTCTTTGCTACCATTTTCATCTTTTACTCTTGAAGATTCAACTAGTTTTCTTGAAGAACTTTCGTTTTGAGTTTTGGTAAGTAAATTCTCCACAAACTCTTTATCTTTCTTTTTCCTTTGAACCCTAAGCTAATGGTGGTATATGATGTGTTTTGGAGCCGGATATCTCATCACCACCACCACCGAAGGTTACTTTCCGGGTTCGTGTTCGTTACTTCTCGATATTGTAGATTTCGCGGGTGACGACAATAGTTTCGTTATCCTCCCTACCTTCTGTTTTTCTTTGCCTTTCAATGCTAGCCATAAAATGGTTAAGTTAACATATTAGACGAAATAATGGACAAATCATGAACTTTGGACTTGTGACAACTCGTCTTTTCAAGTTATTATTCTTTACCGACATTTATTCTTTTATTCGCAATGATTTGGACCCTTGCATTTCGCTTTATATTTACTCACGTTTTGCATATTTAAGTCGGGTTTATATGTTTTATATACTTTGTCTCTCGAGACGGAAGCTTTAGAATCACCTAAGTGCCTAATAATTAGTATACTCGCGTTATTAAAGTATTGCGTTTACGCCATAATCGTCGGTTAAGAAAATCATTATTTCGAAATTTCATTACAAAGTTAGTCCTCTAACTTAATCTGTTACAAAGTTAGTCCTTTAACGGAGAACTAACGGAATCTGTTACAAATCTGGTCCTTTAACGAAAAGATAACGGAATTGACCACAGAGGAGGCCGGTGCGCAGCACCTCCCCTAATTTCGGCTAAAATCCAATTCCGACTTTGTGAGTCAATATCTTGAGATTCCAAACCACTTTTCTCGTAATTCCTGCTGCAAGTTGCCCATTTGGGGTGTATTTGATCTAATTGTAGATCTCAATGTGTGTTGAGACCTATTCTCTTTCCAAGACCAAACTTATTACTTCAAACATAACATCACTTTTGTCACACAACTTCCTTTCATGCTTGTCACTTTTTCTCTCAACCTTCCAGAGAAATGAACACATATTCACAAGTGTTTTGAAGAGAAATCCAAGCTAAGAAGGTTACCAACTTACCACTCAAGAGTTCCATAACAAATTCATCCATTTCGGTAAGTGTTTTCTTAAGTGTTTTCTTAAGAGTTTTAACTTCTTTTCTACTCTTTTCTTCCATTTAACTTGGAGTTCTAACTCATAATCATTTTCCTTTGCTCTACCAAGTTTTCTTCCGGTGATTTTCCATGAAGATGAAGAGTTTCGGTGATTTCCTTTGAAGAAACATTTCTTTCAATTTGGGTATGAAAACTCTCCAAACCTCTCTAATTTTCCTTCTTCTTGAGACTCCTACTAACCGGTGGATTTTTGTTTGTATGTTGGAGTGTGTCTACCTCCTCACCATTACCGGCATAAGGTCTCTCTCCGAAATCCTTGCAAGTTCTAAACACCTACACGTCTTGCGGGTGAAATCGGTAAAAATCATTACTTTCTTTAAACTACTTCTTTTCATTATCTTTAATTTCGGTTTAAAGCCTTGAAAATGGTTAGGTTAACCTATTAGACCAACACCTATCAATCTCAGAAACTTTGGACTTAAAACGTGTAAAATATGTTAAGAAGAGATTATTACCGAAATTAACGTATTTTATGATAAATATATGTAAAACCACACATTTAGACATATATGACACTTGGTAAATGCTAAATGAACCTAAACTAACATTTGATCAGTTTACACTTTCACGCTAAAACGTCAAACGAATCAGATTTCGGCTAAAACGTAAATTTCATAAATTTGGAAAATGGCTCGGTGCTAAGCACCACCCCCTTGGTGCGCAGCACCGAGGGTCTGATCCCAAAATTTTCGTTTTCGTTTAATTATTCAGCAAAGGTTCTTAGCGTATTTCGCACACGTAATCCATTTTAAACTTATATATAAGTAATTTAGTATATATAAAGGTATTATATAACTTCAAAATAACGTCTTTGGACTCAAAGACATTACCGCAATCTTAAACGTTATCGAAATCATTTTAAACAAACGTTTTATTTACTTTTTGTCAAAAATCATTAAAACCGCTCTAACTCTTTTTTACTTCATTATTTTTGAAATAAAAGTCTTTTTACTCTTAACATGTCAAAGTTGATTTCCATTCTATAAAAATCGTTGACTTTGACTTTTCTAAATCAACACCTTTAATTTTGACTCTTCCTTCCAATTGTTGACTTTGACTTTAACCAAGTCAACATCTTTGACTTTGACCAAGTCAACATCTTCGACGTTGACTTTGGTTGACTTCAATGAACTTTGGTAACGGTATTCCTTTCAATCGACGTTCCTGTTAGTCAAGTTCGGCTCGGAATATTATTCCTTTCTAATAGTCATTATGACGTGAAACTTATCGATATTTTCCCATCGTCCCTATCGGCGCGGAACATCGTCACCTTGAACCGTCATCACGACTCGACTTGGGAATCGTTGGAATACTCTAATAAATCTTAAACTATAAACTTAACCGACAAGGCTAAACCGTACTATGTTATTGAGATACTTAGACTATGTTATGTTGATTTAGGGCACTTAGGCGGCGGATTATTTGCTTCATATTGATTTTACACCCGATATCTTGCCGAGCTTATTTTGTGAGTTATTCGTAGCCCTTTTCTCTTACTATTTTTGGGCTGGAAAGCGTTTTTGAACTATTATATGAATGTATATCTTGTATGCCTAGTGTATCAGTATCACCTCAGATTAGATGGTTCTTAGGCTTGGTTAAAGCCCCCCTTATACACTTGTTAGCTTATTGCCCACGGTTACATATATATAGATCTATATGGGATCGGCCTACCCTCATTGCTCAATAGGATATCCCTATGAGTGGATGTTATGACCGTATGATTATTACCTTTGGTTTACCATCACCTTAGGACAGGGGATACAATGTGGTCAGGTTCAGTGTATGCTTAATCTAGGTATCTATACTCACACTTAGGTTATGATTCAAGATATACGATTTAAAACTTACTGTATTTATCAAATCTTTTATTGGGTCAACTTTTATTTACATATTGCGAATAATTCACCAACATTGTGTTGATGTCGTTTTTAACGCTTTTTCAGGAGTTTGAGGATTTATTTGATCATGCCTTGCTTGTTTTGGGATCATATAGCTTATGTGTTTGGAATTCATTTTGTTTGATGTAATTCCTTTATGATCCACGTATTTGACATTTGTATTGTATTCGTACTTGACTTTGGTTTCGCATTCGGTTATGTATTGTATTTTGTAAACCTTGAGGCATGATTTAATATGATTCGATGTTTTGTTTATGGTTGTATGTTGTAATCCTTGACTCTTGATATCTTTAACTGGAACACCCTGCGTTCCGCTTTTAGCGGGGTGTGACAGGACTAAATCTTAGTTGAAATGTGTTAAAATGTATATCTCACCAAAAGTAGCTTATTAACAATATTACTATTTAAAACTACAAATAAATATATACCAGACTTGGTAAATGTAAATTGGACATAATATGACTTTTGGACAGTTTACAAATAACCTTAAAACTTCTCATAAATCAGATTTCGACAAAACGTCAAAAGCCAAGGATCTGAAAACAGACCCAGTGCGCCGGAGAAGGCACCTACTGCGATCAGCGGGCTTCTGTTCCTCAAAATTCAAGTTGCTGTTAAACCAATGCGACGCATTGACTCTTTGGTGCGCCGCAACAAAGCCCCATGTTCGAGCAACGATTGTCAAACACGAGGATTAGGTGATGTCAACCTTAGATCTCCTGTGATGATAACAGTGCAAACCCAACAAGTTCTTGACGAACCTAATGTGATCAAGGTTGAAGATGAAAGCAAGAGTGTATGAACTCTGTGTTTAAGCTTCAGTAAGTGTGAATTGAGAAAAAAGTGGTCTCGACAATGATTTGGACCATGTATTTATATGGCCAGTGTCAAGTATATGGAACGTTGATCCATTAATGATGATCATGAATACTTGAACGGTCTTACTCATTAATCACCATTATGTAACGCCTTACTATTATGACGACAATAAAGCAGTCACAGACGCTGACAACTTGGACAGGCGGTGACAACTTGACAGGCGATAACAGCTTGACAGCCGCTGATAGCTTGACAAGCGTTGACAGCCTGACAGCTTGACAGACGCTGACTGCTTGACAGACATTGACTGCTTGACAGCCGTTGACTGCTTGACAGCCGCTGACTGCTATGTAACGCCTTACTATTATGACGACAATAAAGCAGTCACAGACGCTGACAACTTGGACAGGCGGTGACAGCTTGACAGGCGGTGACAGCTTGACAAGCGTTGACAGCCTGACAACTTGACAGACGCTGACTGCTTGACAGCCGCTGACTGCTTGGCAGCCGCTGACTGCTTGACAGCCGCTGCGACTGACAGCTTGACTATTTTTAGTGACAACCTGACAGCCTGACCGGGCTTGGTTGCAGTAGGCTTGGTTGTAGTAATGGACTTTAAACCACAAAGGCCATTATTATATTTAGGTTTTAGGAATTACCTATATATATGCATAGGTAAACTCTACTAACCTCATCACCCCAGATCATGTTTTATGACTTTAAACAACTAAAAATTTATGTATACTTAAACTAATATACGTAAAAGTAGTAAATATTTTCAAAAATGATTATTTTAACTTTTATTAATTTGAAAACTGATCATATAATTTATTGATCTATTATAAAATTTAAATGACCATGATAATGAATTTGACTATTTATTTGAAAGTTACAATTTTTCATTAAAAGTAAATTTCAAAAACTTAATTTTTAAAGTATTTTTTCTAAAAGTGGAATACCAATTTTATTTTATATAATAGTATAGATAAAAACAAAATGATTAACAATTATCCAATGTATAATAGTTTTGAAAACCTATCAAATAAACATCATATGTCCATAATTTTCAAATTCATCAACACCAATGAACGTATTCCGCGCAACTTAGCGCAACCGTTATGCTATAAGCTTATACGTTAGAGGGAGACCTAACTATACTTTTCTATATTGCTTATAGTGGCGTAAAAGTCGTGTTCATGAGTACGTGAATAATATGTGAGGTTGATTCATTCCGCAACTTCCTTCTTTCTCATTCAAATTCTACGGGTGAATCAGCAAAGAAAGAAATTTTACTCCTACAAATCTTCAAACAATACAATAATTATAACCTTTTGGAAAAATCAATCCAAAAGACCTATGGAATTAATACTATCAATTTTGTCCGGGTTAATGCACTCCAGGGTCACTCTACTATTCCAAATAATCCGGTTGGATCATTGAACTAAAATAAAATATAACAATTTCATTCTACTACCAAAAAAGGTTTAAAACCATCACTTTATTGGTTATAGCAGGTTTCCAGTTAAAATTACCGGATGACGTTGCTGAATAATCTACGTGGCAATAACTACGTGGCAATAAGTCATCTTTGTTTATAATAATGTACTTGTTTTTTCCCTACGATCAATCACTTCATCTTTGAAGCTATCTCACAATACCACTGCAACTCCTAACCTACTCTCATTCAACAACTCCACGACATCCACCTTCGAGACCCACCAATTAAACCCTCAATGATGGTATAAATCAAAACTCAAAACCTAGTTTTTGAAACCCAAAAAATCAAAATCCAAAATTAGACAGAAAAAATCGAAATTCATATAAACCCTCAAACAAAACCAAATTGAAATCCAATATAATAAATAAATAAATAACCCAAAAGTTGCACACAGCTTGTCGTTGTTGTAGGCCGTTGCCGACGAAGATTAGAGAACAATGCTTAACTTGAGATGACGACGAATGTCGTCGTGGTAGGTGAAGATTAGAGAACAATGTTTGATGATGATCGGAGAATTCGCCGGCGCCGGAGCTCATGACGGCTCCGCCAGTGACAGTCAGGAACGATTCGCCGGCGCGGGTCACTGAAACAGGTGTGACAGAATTGATTTCTTTCTTTGTAGCGCCGGAGCTCATGACGGTGCCGCCGGTGACAGTCAGGAACGATTCGCCGGCGCCGGAGCTCTGTAGGTCCAGTTGTCCGATCTACAGGATTAAACTATACTAACTACGAGGCGGAAACTCGTAATCAATAAACGCACAAGGTATAATCGAAAGTAATAAACGTAAGAACACAATTGCCGAATTCTAAAGCTTCTGATTAACAATCGCTGTTACAATCCAAAAGCCTAACACGAATTCTCTATCAAAAACCAACAGCCCTAAACTACCCTGAACACCTCTATTTATAGAGTAACATGTTCAGCTAGTTTCGGGCTTGGACCTATTGGGCCTCACGGACATGCAAGTCCGTGAGCAGCCCACTAAGCTAACTATATCAGGTTAATATAATACAATGTAATCAAAACATAATAGAACATCCAGTCATTGCATATCTTGCACTAACAAACTCCCCCTTGACTGATGCTTCTATTCTCTGATCAACATATCGCTATCTGCATTAACCTGCAAGTTCAAACACCCATCAACAATCCTTTGGTAATCTCTACCAATATCTTCCCATCCAGCCAGAGTAACAATGTGATACTTCTGTAATATCTTCAGATCGCTTTCCGTCAGATTCGCCAATTGAGTAGCATCAATGACTCTCAGAATCTCGGTCATACCATCTCTGACTTCATCGTCTTTCTTATACATCACAGCTTCACCGGTTTCAGAATCTACAGCCCAAACATGCAAGTCACCTAGTATATCACGCCCGAAGTCCTTCATCGGAATCTTCGTCAAGCAAGCGATAGGAGGATATCGCATTCTTCTCGCAAGTTTGCCTGTTTCTGGATCTATCTTCTTCTTTGAGATCATGATTTTCCCGATAGCCGGAGTAAACTCTTTGAATATTCCGCTTCTAGCTTCTTCCTTGATCACTCTTTCTACCCAGTTTGCATACTCATCTTTTCCTTTGTTTATCAGTTTAAGCTTTGACAAACAAATGAGTTCCGACCTCGGGAATGAATTAAAGTTTTCCCGTTCTCTGCTTAGATACTGAACTCCGTCAAATCGTTTAATCACAAACACCTGCAATTCAGAGTCAAACATCCAGCTTATTATACCCCGATGTGGCTGACGTTCTCTGATGAAGAATTTGCTGATGATAGGTTTCTGCTTCTTAGGATCGAGCTTTCGAAACCATCCTCGTCGTTCTTCAAGACTTGGTTTCTGAACGCTTTCCCCTTCTTCTTCAATATTAGCTTCCTCAGTGTTTGCAGTAGTTGCTGGTGATTGAAAACCATAATCACCGTCATCCTCAAATAGCCGTGTATCATCCGTACTTTCCTCAATCTCCTGTTCCTGATTTTCTCCAGTTTGTTTGTGTTGCTGAGATTGCTCCCCCTGATCTGCAGAGCGGTGGATAACCAGTGCTTGAGAAGTAGAGGCAATCTGCTCTCTTTGGCGTGCTGCATCTGGATCATCATCGGGATCATCCCTTCTTTGCCTAACAGCAGATGGTTTGCACGGTTCCTCCCCCTGAGCAGATGACCGCTTCGAGAGCAGTGCAACTTGGGCTTCAAGAGAGGAGATACGTAGGGATTTCTCAGCATCAGACTTCAAAAGAGTAGCAACCTGTTCAGAAAGCTGCAAAACAAGAGAGTTTAAGTTATGAAGATTAGGTTGATCCTCCGTGGCCCTTTTCTTGCGTGGGCGTTCAGGTGCAGTAGAGGAGCCAGACTCATCGTCGCCAGGGAATGGGCGTTTCTCGCGATTGGATGGATGAAACGAGGAAGTAACATCATCGAGGTTAAGTTCCTCAGTTGCTGCATCGTTAACCTGCGTAGGAGTATCAACGGGTCTAGTATTCGGAGCAGGAGAAGTTGCGATCACCTCAGTAGCAAAGGACTGATGACTCCTATGTGGAGTATGAGGTGGCTGCTCGGGAATGGCAGAGAGCGGAGGACTCTCGTGATAATTTTCAATATCCCTGAAAGTGGTATCGCTGGATGTAGAGTCCACGGCGATAGGAATTTTTGCTTTGCGCTTTGGCCGAGCCTTTGGTTTGCTAGGCGCTGAAGGACCAGTAGACACAGTACGAGGCTCGCTCGATAGAAAATGAGCGTCCTCATCAACATCAGTGTCAACGAACCTCAGATCAACGAGTGCCCCAAAAAGAGGTTCAGCCGTGGGTTGGGCCTCGTGAGCAGGTCGCGGATGAATCTTTAGACAAGTGTGAAACAACTTTGTAGAACCGATCTGCATAACCCGCGTCTCAAGAGCCGGAAGTTGGAGATCAGGGGTGAAGTGTCGTAATATGATCATAATGAATCTTGGGTACAACATGAGTGTGTTGGGCGCAGTCACCGTCAGATCATTTTGGAACATTTGGAAGACATACTCAGCTACGGGATAAGGTCGATTGAGTACCAGGCTGAGCATCATCGAGAGCAATACATTGTCGATATTGTCATGGGATGTCTTTGAAAACTTAAACACGGAGACAAACACGTGGACCAAATACCGCCATGGTCCGAGAAACTTGCCCTTAGGAAAAGAGACAGTGGGGAACGGCCCGGCGTATCCCGTTAATGGCAACTTTCGGCCAAGAAATCGGGTGCCAAATGATGAAGGGGCACTCTCAGATGAACTTCGGCCAAGATGAAATATTTCCCGAAGAGTGGTACTGCTGAAAGTAATTTCCCGATCATTGACGACTGTTCGTAAACCGTCCTTGTGTGTCGCAGTAACCGGATGTAGAACATCGACATGTGTAAGGTTGGTGAGGAACTGTTGAACCAACGGAATATTTATCGGAAGATCTTCACTTAGAATAAACGACATCCGTGAGTGTTGTAGAAAGAGAATTGTTTCGCGAAACGGGAGTGATGCAGGGTCATCCAGAGCGAAACTCACTGCCTGATTGTGTCGTCTATCAAATTGTCTCGCCATCTGTGAAATCTGTAAACACGAACATGTTAGATATAATAGGCACGAACATGTATGCCTAACTTAAAGTTGGCGAGCATGCATGTTCGTGGAGCAGTTTAAGCAGATATACATCGAACACATAGTAGTGACGAAGAAGGTGTTCGTCCATGTACGAAGATGTGTCTTCGTGTGATGAATAGCAGTGTGACGAACATGGGTCTTCGTCTGACATTCCTAAAGGGTACGAACATGGGTCTTCGTCTGATATTCCTAAAGGGGACGAACATGGGTCTTCGTCTGACATTCCTAAAGGGGACGAACATGGGTCTTCGTCTGACAACCCTAAAGGGGCGAAGATGTGTCTTCGTCTGACACACCTAATAAGGACGAAGATGTGTCTTCGTTCAAATTTTGGGAAAATATTCTAAGGCATATCTATTTTCTGGACACCTAGATGGCGAAGATGATCATCAAGTAGTAACATCAACGAAGATGATCAACGAAGCAAAACATAACAGTTTTACACGAACATGTCAAGAACACATATGGATCACAAAGTTTAAGCCCAGATTATGAAATTAAACGCAGATTTTGAAGAAAAATACCCAGATTTTTGAATAAAACCCATATCATCATACATAAACACCTAGAACCACGAACACATTATATGAATATCAACGAAGATAAGAAGAACTTACTTGAAGATCTTCGAGCGTGAGAGAAAGAAAACTAAGTCTCCGAGGATGTAAAAATTTGAAAAGTGAAAGTGAAACTTTTAATTAACCGTAGGGGTATTATATAAAGGCCATGTATGGGCCTGGCAAAGATTGGGCCTGGCAGTCTTGGCCCAGTGGACTTTTGAGAGTATAACCAACGTTTTGAAAGTTTAAAAAGAAACAGAAATAAGAGAAATAATTAATAAACTAGAAATAAAACGGTAATTAAGCAAGCTATGTAGTATACATTTAGAAAACAAAATTCGATCAGATTGCTTATCGGGGTTCCAAAGATAATTTAATTTAAATCCATGTTTGTGTAGTTGTCCAATTTAACCGTTCAGCCTCACACCAAAAAGTTGTGTTAACTATCTTAGATATAGGCTTACAGCACTCAGAAGTTAATAACCATTCGACAAAAGTGTGAGATACTCAAGGTATTTGTGAATCCTTCCATGGTACAAAGTGGTATGGATTGGTTACCAACCTTGACAGTGCAGCATATGAAGCTAACATTAAGATAACCTGTATCAAATTTGTTTAAAACAGTTTAACGCATTGGTTTAATTGTGCAAGTCTATGACTGATTTTCTATGAAGCCTTTTTAAGTTATTTGAATCCTGCGACTTTCTATGGAACCCTTTAATGAGCTTTCTACCAACCGATCCCAGACCTGTTAGGACCTTAGGTGGCTAGGTGATCAAGGCACCCCGTGTGTGTACCGACTCGAGTTCCAAAGGCCGCTTATGTGAATTCAAACACTTATTAACACACCAATAAAATACTTTTAAATTTGATAAAAGTGTCTCCCATCTGTTAGTGTATCACATGACTTCGTAACAGAAATCCATTCTCAACCTTTTTTGCAATCAGCACACTCAAGGCGTTTAATAGTTAGAAACTATAGAGCTCTAAGATAGCAAACCACACAACTGAATTCAATAATAAGACGAAGGGCCACAAGACACTGGAATTTAAACTCAAAAACTAAGAAAATTATACATGCACATAAGCAAGAGTTATCTTCATCTCGAATTTAGATTTTTAACTAAGTTACTCTATTTTTTTTTTTATTTTTTTTATTTTTATTTTTTTTTTTTTTTTTTTTTTTTTTTAATGCGAAATAAAGAAAGGACAATAACGCTAATTTTTTTTTTTTTTTTTTTTTTTGTTTGTTTGAGAAAAACGTTGGTTAGTCTAAGTTGCGAAGTCCAATACGGTGAACAAGTGACTCGAAGCGAGATTTATCAAAAGATTTAGTGAAGAGGTCGGCCAAGTTGTTTTCGGAAGAGACACGAATGTATCGATGAGTTTCTTTTCATAATAGTCTCTAATAAAGTGGTGCTTAAAATCAATATGACGGGTTTTGCTATGTATAGCAGCCTCATTATCTATATTAATAGGAGTAGAGGTATAGAATAAACGTAATCCAGCATCTGTTGTTGTATCCAGAGAACCTGTGAGACACAGCTACCCGCAGCGATATATTCAGCTTCACAGGATGAGACGAAGACGGTTGTCTGTTTCTTGCATTGCCAAGACACGAGGCGTCCTCCCAAAAATTGACAACCACCGGAGGTTGACTTTCGATCGATATTGCATCCACCCAGATCCGAATCGGTGAATGCTTCGAGAAAGAGGTCGCTTCCTTTGGGATACCAGAGACCCAGCCGCGGTCGGCCTTTAAGGTAGCGAAGAATCCTCTTTACAGCAGAGTGATGAGACATCTTAGGACAAGCTTGAAACCTAGCACATAAACATACAGCAAACATTATGTCAGGACGAGATGCACTAAGATACATTAAGGAGCCTATAATGTCGCGATAAACAGTGGGATCCATATCCGGATCGTTTTGTGCGTTTGGTTCTAGATTGTGCTGCTGCTGAGAAATTGGGAGTAGCAATTGGCTTGGCATCAGTCATGTTGAATTCTTCAGCATTTCAGTGACATAATTGGATTGATGAACAAACATTCCGTCTGGTAGTTGCTCGACCTGTAGTCCTAAAAATAATTTGACCTCATCTCGAATTTGTCTTTCATGAGCTTTTCAAAGTCCTTACACATTTGAGTATCAGTGGAACCGAAGATAATATCATCCACGTAGACTTGAACCAATAGTTTAGCCTTGGATGAATCTTTGATAAACAGAGTGCTATCGATACGACCTCTTTGAAACGGATTCTAAGAGAAAAGTTGACAATGTTCCATACCACAGTCGAGGAGCTTGATGAAGACCGTATAAAGCTTTGTTGAGCTTGTAAACCTTGTCAGGGTGTTGTGGCTCTTCGAAGCCAGGGGGTTGTTGAACATAGACGGTGTCGTCGATTTTACCATAAAGGAAAGCACTTTTAACATCGAGTTGGTAAACTGTGAAGCCCATTGGAGAGGCATAAGCGAAGAAGAGACGAACAGCCTCGAGGCGAGCGACTGGGCGAAAACATCCTGAAAGTCCAATCCTTCTTCCTGATAAATCCTTGTACCACTAATCGAGCTTTATTTCGAGTGATGATTCCACGGTCGTCTCGTTTGCATCGGAAAACCCATTTAGTGCCTATAGCGTAGGCGTCAGCGGGCAGTATCACAAGTATCCAGACCCCTAGTTTCTCGAATTGAGCTAATTCCTCTTGACAGGCATGGACCCAGTTGGCATCCTTAAGAGCCATATGAATGTTAGCTGGAACGTCTTGAGAAACGAAGCAAAGAAATCGACAATTGTTGAATTCTTCGGAGGTGGTGACCAAGGCATACATGCCTTGTAAATCCTCTATTTGCGTTCGAGTTTGAACAGGTGCATCGGGATCGCCAATAATGTTGTCGGCTGGGTGATCCTTGTGAATACGAGACGTGACGGGCGGGAATGCCGCATCGTCTTGAGCAGTTGCATTATGTGGTTCTGCCACATTTTCTTGATCATCGGCTGGATTATCGTCGTCGAGTGGTTCTGCCACTTCGCTTTGGTCATCTGCTTGATCATCGGTATCAGCAGGTTCAGTGACGATATCTTGAATAATATGAGGACGAGGAAAAACTGTATCTTCATCATCAGAGGAGAAGCTCGGGTTCTCTGTACCTGTATGAGACACACTTGGAGAAAGGTTAAATGATTTAAATAGAGCATCATAGTCAAAAGATAGCTGGACCGGTTTGTTTTTCAAACGTGTAACTAGTTATTTCCAAGTTAAAAACAATTTCCACTGTACGTGAAGGTTTAAGATAAACTCTTTTGTTTGCGCAGCCCTCAACATATCCAAGAAGTATCCCTGGACAGCTTTGGGTGCGAACTTGGTGGTATAATTTGTTTTCAAAACGGTGCAAGGAGCCCCAAAGGGTTCCAATCCAGCAAGATTAGGCTTACGACTATTTAGCAATTCATAACTCGTTTTATAAACCGTTTCACCGTCAACACTCGATTGAGGACGTAACATGCTGTATTCACTGCCTCCCCCCAGAATGTAACAGGGAGGAGTGAGTCAGCTAACATGGTACGTGCGGCCTCTATCAATGTTCTGTTTTTCCTCTCAGCGACACCAT
>CAJVGC010000592.1:36183224-36223097 GCA_910822075.1 Senecio squalidus | reverse complement strand
AACTGACTCTTATTATTAATATTACAAATTGAGTTAAAATAAACCTCATTTTTAAAAATGTATTTACTTTTCTAAAAAAATGCATCTATCGAAAAAATGATTCAAAGTTTTAAAAATCAAAAATTTCGAAAAAAATATAAAAAAATATTTTATTTTATAAAATGATTTTAGAGGTTATTTTAGGATATTTCTCCGAAACAGTTTTGAAAAAAACATTTTTTACTATTTTTAAATTAATCTTTTAATTGATTTGGAATGTTTATACACGTATGTATTTAAGCATTTAGTGTAGCGGAATCTCATCCTATATATATATATATATATGATCAAATAAAAAGTTTGAAATTTGTAAAAAGTTGATAAAGCATTGTGGGAGTAACATGTGGCAACTTTGGAAGAAAAAAAATTATTCATATGATACAACGTCATCTGCCACGTCATATGATGTACATACAAAATATGATACACATTAATGATACACAAAAAATATGATTCATATTAATGATGCACACAAAAAACTATAATATTCAATTATGATGAACACATAAAATGTTCATCATAAATATGTATCATATTTTTTTTTCGTACATAACTTTTTTCGAGTAAAAAAAAAAAAATTCTCGAAAAAAAAAATTTCGATTTAAAAAAAAAAAAAGTTTCAAACTTGCCACATGTCACTCGCACAATGCTTATTCAACTTTTTACAAATTTAACACTTTTTACAAAAACATTCCCCTATATATATATATATATATATATATATATATATATATATATATATATATATATATATATATATATATATATATATATATATATATATATATATATATATGTATATTGTTTGAGCAAGGATTGACAGGCTCAGTAACTTGGGTGTTTGGGGTTCAACCTCTTGACCTCCTGCTAAGCAGTGCAAACCTATCAAGCTCTTGGCGAGCTTAAGGTGGTCAAGTGGTTGGTTGAAGAAGGTGATCGGAATGTGGTTACTGCTGTGAGTAAGTATTCCGGTAAGTATGTAAGTGGTGAAGATATCTGTGTGAGAGATGTATGGAGTGTTGGCCTCTGCTTGAACTGCATCAGGGTAGGGTATTTATACCCAACAATCCCAAACATGGGAAACGGTTGGCCATAAAGGCTTATCATGGCTCTTGAATGCTATTCATGGGGTTCCAACGTTCGTGACATTATTGTTATCATTATGGGAGAACAAAGGGTAACGCCTTTGTTCATAATGATGCTAACGGTCTGAATCCTAGGGCAGGAGCTTAAGACCGTCTGGCACAGTGCTTAGAGGGAACACCAGGAACCCGAGAGTCAGGAGATCGGACCCGGGACATCGGGAGCCGAGAGGCCGGAAGCTGGAGCCGGGAGTCCGGAAGCCGGAAGGCGGAGGCCGGAGCCGGGAGCCGGGAGGCCGGGAGTCCGGAAGCCGGAAGGCGGAGGCCGGAGCCGGGAGCCGGGAGGCCGGAGCCGGGAGCCGGGAGTCCGGAAGCCGGAAGGCGGAGGCCGGAGCCGGGAGCCGGGAGCCGGAAGCCGGAACCGGGAGCCGGAAGGCCGGAGCTGGAAGGCGGAGGCCGGAGCCGGGAGGCCGGGAGGCCGGAGCCGGGAGCCGGAAGGCGGGAGGCCGGAGCCGGGAGCCGGAAGGCCGGGAGCCGGGAGGCCGGGAGCCGGCCAGTTGGATCCTGGAGCCGGGAGCTGAGGCCTGAGTGCCGGCGCCGGAGCACGAGTGTCGGGTACCAGGGCCTAAGTGTCGGATGTTCGGGCAAGGACTGAGAGCCTGCATAATGTGGAAGGGACTAAGAGCCTTTCCTTGATGTAGAAGGGACTTAGCCTTTATCCTGTGTTGTGTTAGCTTTTTAGGGCTTATAGGTTATATGTATCGAGCCTATTCTCTACTAACACTATCATGCCCCCCAGTTAGGTTTTAAAAAATAAAGTTTTGAAGCCTAACTTCATGCATTTAATGGCTTTGCTTTGGGTTTGACCTTGCCTTTTCCACGCTTGGCATGTCTTCGCCTAGTTATTGTCTATGATTTTTGTTAGTATCTGCACAAGTAGCTCTTTCATGAAGTGGATGAAGGAGGATGGTGCCAGATTGCTAAGTGCATACATATGGACTTCAAACTGATTGGGATTTGAACCTTCAGAGTGTGTCTATCACAAGTATTCTTTCTATTGTACTACGACATTTGGATAAGTAATGTGTCTATGACACTTTTGACTATCTATTGTGCCCATGACACATTTAGATTTGTATTGTGTGCATCACACTTGGATGGTCAAAGGTAGATTGACTAAGAAGAATGCCCATCTCACTCGATGTAAGGAAGACAAAATGTGGTTGGCATGTATGGATTCTGCCATTCCTTCTAAAAGGGATTTATTAGATGTCTTCGCGATTGTGCTTAATCACGTACTTAATCACCCTAACGTGATATATGTGCCTTGGGATGCCAAATAGTCATTTCTTATGCATGAGAGACATCTTGCAGACTCTTTACCCTGGTGTTGGGATTGCAGTGCTGCCTTATTCCGATCCATTGGGTCACGGGGATATGTTGTGTGACAATGGTATGCTGAAGACTCGAGCTTTTCCAATCAGGAGCTGACTCGTGGAAGGTTTTGATATGTCTGCGCCAGACATCCTTACTCTCATTTCACGAAAGCCTTAGTATTTTCTTTTTGTGTTTGTAACACAATTTCATTTGTATGACTTAGCCTTTTTCTATCATATGATATGTTTGGACTACCATTTGTAGTTTTTTCTATTTGTGTATGTTGCTATAAATTTTGTATGTGATGGTTTTACATTATATAACCTTGAAATGAAAAAAATAATGTATTATTGGATGATCAGACCAATAACATTTATGTGGCTTCATAGCTTTGTCAGATGTCTATGTTACATATAGATGTCCGAGACATTTTTGAATTTTATGTTGGTGTCTATGACACCTTTTGAATATTACAATATCATTGTGCTTATGACTCTTTCTTGTGTGCCCGTTGCATGTGTTATGCCCATGGCTTATTACATACAGTGACTATGACAACTGGATGGCAGTGACAAGTTCTTATATGCCTATGACATTTTTCAGATGCATGTAGCATCTTTTAAAGTTTATATTTTGCTCGTGGCACTGTGCCTATGACACTTTTTGTTGGTTAACCTTTATTTATTTGTTACTCGCGAGGATTGTCGCTTCCCAATGAGAAGTGCTTGCCTTTCCCCAAGTAGGTGAAAAGACGAAAATGATGATGTGCGTGTTTGGCCTAGACAAAAATGTCCATCTTAGCCTAGGCACTTGGTCTAAACGTTGTTCAGAGTTATGTATATGATGATGTGCATGTGTGGCTTGGATTTAAATATCCATCTTGCCCCAATGCACTTGGTCTGAACGTTGTTCAGAATTATGTGATTGTGTACGCACGTGTGTGCAATGTCCTAACCTTGTAATAAAAGGTATTGCTTCATTTGGTATTATTGGGATACATGATCAGACCAATATTATTTTATTTAGGCTCATGGCCTTCCAAGACTTTGCGGGATACATAGATCGGACCACGTGTTATTCTTGAACATGACATTCCATGATTTTGACAAAAAAGTATTTATTAATTGAAATAAAATATGAGAGTAATTACCTTGAAGAATGTTTTCCCATGTTGATACCAAGTCCATCATGGGTGGTGAATATGTGGCCGTCTAAGGTAATCTATGTCGTCCTCCTTCTTCCACAATCCTTGTTAGTTGGGGATTTGTTCACCTATGGTCTAGCTCCTGGGATAAGGTGTTCGACCTTTCCTGCTGGTAGGAGCTGAAAGCTTTTTCTCTTGGGAGGAGGTGAAAGCATTCCCTGCTGGTAGGGGTGAGATCCTTCCCTCTTGGGGGAGATGGAATCATTCCCTGGAGGATGTGAAATCCCTCTCTCTTGGGAGAGGAGGTGAAATTCTTCTTGTTGGGAGGAGGTGAAATCCTTCCTGGTGGATGTGAAATCCCTCTTTCTTGGGAGAGGAGATGAAATTCTTCCTGTTGGGAGGAGGTGAAATCCTTCCTGGTGGATGTGAAATCCTTTCATCTTAGGGAAGTTGAAATCCTTCCTGAGCACTTGTGGGCAGACATACGTGGTATGGCACTCGTGCCTTGGCAAGACGGCACTCGTGCCTTGGTCCAACACTTGTGCCTTGGTCCGGCAGTAGTGTCTTGGTCCGGCACTCTTGCCTTGCCTTGGTCCAGCACTTGTGCCTTGGCCGGCACTCTTATCCCGTGTCGGTGAAACCCTTCCCCCTTGGGACTTGGGAGGGGTGAGAGTTGGTAAAACCTTTCATTTTTGTGAGGAGCTGAAATCCTTCCCCCACTTGGAACCCTTCCCCCTCTTGGGAGGGTGGGATGTGATGAAACCCTCCCCCCTTGGGAGAGGTGGGAGGTGATGGTAACCCTTTTGCCCGTGGGAGGGATGAGAGGTGATACCCCACCGTGGCCGGCACTCGTGCCTTGGCCGACGCCTTACCTGGCTGGCACTCATGCCTTGGCCAGTACTCGTTCCCCTTGGCCGGCACATTGCCTAGGCCGGCACTCAGCCTTGGCCGCCTCCCTTTGGAGGGGTGAGAGGTGATGAAATCCTTCTTCTTTTGGGAAAGGTAGGATTTTGTCACACCCCGCTAAAGCGGAAACACGGGGCGTGAGAGCTGGAATATCATTACACGGTCATAAGCAAATATAAACGATTCAAGTCATTTCCATAAAGAAATTTAAGTAGTTAAAGATACAACATTTCAAAAGCAACCAAGTAGTTCACGATTTAACTTAAAGTACAATACAAGTTTGAAACAAGAAATTCCCAAAAATATAAAGGTCTTTCCCAATAAACGCCTCACGTGACCATATCGACCCTCCTTGCCATGCATTCCATAAGCTTACATTAATTTCCTGAAACATAAGATAAAGTGTCAACTACGAAACGTAGTGAGTGAGTTACAGTTTAGAGTTTGATAAAGTTTCCAAAAATAGTAAGTTACCAAAAATAGAGAGGTACCAAAAATGGAGAGTTACCAAAAATGGAGAGTTACCAAAAATAGAGAGTTACCAAAAATAGAAAGTTTCCAAAAATGGAGAGTTACCAAAAATAGAGAGTTAATGGTAAAAGTTATTAAGCAAGCGAGTAAAGTGAATAAACAACTCGCATGGTAGTTATAGCGGAAAACAGGCGCTAAAATAGTGTTTAAGCGGAATCAGTCGCTAAAATAAGGTAAAAGCGGGATCAGGCGCTAAAATAATGATAAAGCGGAATCAGTCGCTAAATTAATGTGAAAAGCGGGATCAGGCGCTAAAATAAAGTATATGCGTATGGGATATGTGTCTTAACTTAACTAAAGGTACCTTGTATATCAATCACTTGGCATAATATAAGTAGTAAGTATACACTAAACCGATTGTATGGTCGAGATGGCAGCCCAAAAATATTTAAGTAAGTAATTCAGTGAGTGAGGTAGTAATATGTACTTGGGACGCTAACCCTGAGTAAGGAGTGACCCCTCCTAAGTATCGATACCCATATGACTAACGGCTAATGCTAATAGTGTATAAGAGAGAGAGAGACTAAAACGGGCATTTAATTAAGGATTCTAAAAACATTCAAGAGATCTTACGGGCTTATATATCCATCAAGGATTGGTTACTAACAAGCATCCTAGTTTAGTTATCCTGCTAAGGCATTAACACAAATACGCATGATAGTTTGTAAGATTCAAGTTAAAAAGATTCATAGATTCAAAGTTTAGAACGAGATTCAATAAATACCAAAAATTTGCAAATAATGTTTATAAGTTACAAAACATGATCTTATGCTTCCCCCAAATAATGTTGAAAAGTATTTAAAAGTAAAACATAGTGGGGATGTAACTCACGGTTTGCGAAGAGTATGGAACTCGGAGTCGGTCGGAAAGGAGCCGGGAATCACGAAATTGCCTAAGAATTACCAATATAATTCAAAAGTTAACTTCTTATTAAATGTTTTATGTATAGAAGATATTGTGTAACTTTTGTTTGTAAGTAAGTGTTTAGTCCAATATTGTTCCGAAAATTTGGTCCGAAGCGATTAACGTTGTCTAGCCCGAAAGTTTATTGTTTTTGATTATTACATCTTAAGTGCTTTTGCTTACTGAAGTGGCTTTATAATTTCTAGGGAAATTTGGGCAGCGCTTCCGCGCCCAAATTTTATGTCCAAAAATTATACCGCCACTTCCGTTCACAAATCACCTAAAACTACATATAATATAATCCAAAATAGTCCAAAGAGTCCAAAGTGATTCACCAAAGTTATTAATATTATTTATCTCAGTCAACAGTAATTAGGGTAAAAGTCCAGAATGCAAACGTAAACTTGAAACGAGTAAAAACGACGATTTTCGGGTGAACAGCAGCTCGGTGCTGCGCACCTGGTCACAGGTGCGGCGCACCTAGCTGCTGTCCGTTTCCCGTTTTGTGTTTTTCTTGCTAAAAAACGTTTTGTGACTTAAGGATTTCGACATGCAACCAGTAGGTACTTTATAAAATAGTGTTTTCACAGATTCTAAACAACTTTTAACCACAAAATCATAGATCTAAGTATTATTTAGATAAAAATCGTTTTTGTACACAAATGACATAAATCTTTACAAATACTCGTTTTTGTTGTTTAGATTGAACATGCAACTAGTTAATATCTTCCAAAACTTCATTTTAACAGTTTCTAAAACATTCTTATTTACAGATTCGTAGATCTAAAGGGTTTTTCAATTAAAAACGTTTTTGACCATAAAAAGTCAAAGATTTGTATAAAAACACATTTTTTAACCGTTAGATCTTACATGCAATTGATTATTTAAGTAAAAATAGTAAAAAGAAAGTAATCTACCGGAGCAAAAGCTTGGATGAAGGGTTTTGGTCGGATTTGAGCTTCAAAAGTCTTTACAACCGTGGTCCTTTTGAATAAAAATTACACCTCCTTGCTTCTCTAGATGTTTGGAACGATTTGTTTATGATTGATGGTTGATTTTTGGTGAAATGTTTCTGGGAATGAAGAACTTGGAAGGAAATTTTGAGAGGAAATGTATGTGTGTGTGTTTTAAGTGTGTGTAAAATGAATTAAGAAAATGAGAATAGAAAAGAAAAGGTAATAGGGGTGATTAATTCTGACCTTGGGACAGTAATCTAGCAGTAAAGGCACGTTTGTGGTTGGTCAAATGGGGTGGTGGTGGTGTAAAACGAGAAAAGGACTAAACTTGTAAATATTTTGAAAATCTGGTGCCAGGTGCTGCGCACCTCTTGATGAGGTGCTGCGCACCGGGCAATTTTTCAGCTTCAAGATTTTGCGTTTTTGCGTTATTGCTTCGTTGGACCTTTTTGTTAATTGAAAGTTCTTAAGTATGATTAGTTATGAACTTAGGAAAGTTCATAGAGTGATTTTATTGGTATTAGGACTTATAATTTGATTCCGGAGATTATTCCGACACTTGATTCGATAAAATACGGATAAAGTAAATACGAAATTAGAACAATACGAACACCAGAAGAGTAACAAAGATTCGAACCGAGAGAGTAACTGAAGGATTCTCCGAACTTGGGACGATTGTCACACGAGTGAACATAATGAAGGAATAACTAGAGAATTTCGCCGATAGAATAACCGAACGAGTTCCTGATTTTTAGACGGTTGTCACATCATCCCCGGGTTGAAAGAAATTTCGTCCCGAAATTTGACTCGTCACATCAGGTGGAAGTATCCTTGAAAGAAAATGAGAGTACTTTTGACGTATCTGGTCTTCACGTTCCCATGTGAATTCGCGACCACGTCGGGAGTTCTAGCGAACTTTGACGATAGGAACACTGCTTCAATTGAGTTGCTGGACCTTTCGGTCTACAACTTCGAGCGGTTCCTCGATGAGATTGGCTTGCTGTCGATCTTGACCTCGTCGGGTGGGGCGAACGATGGTCTCATCGAATGGGCAATTTTTCAAGTGTGAGACATGGAACACGTTATGAGCGTTGGAAAGAACAGGCGGGAGTCAGAGTTGATAAGCTACAGAATCAATGTGCTTGATAACGTCAGACGGTCCGGCGTAACTCGGGACTAGCGTTCCGCGCTTCCCGAAGTGGGCTACCCCTTTCTATGGCGGCGCTTTGAGAAGGACTCGATTTGCCGCCCTGGGGCTTGAAGGATTTTCTTCGGTTGTCGGCGTAGCTCTTCTGCCGAGTGCGGGACGTCTTCAGTCGCTCCCTGTTGGTAGATCTAAAGGTGGTAGGCTGCGCTAAGATCCAGTCGCGCGCCGAGAGGTTTCTGAGACGGGCTCCATAAGTGAGACGTGAACGACTATCTCGGTTAGAGATGGTGGATAGGGGTGTTCCGTGGCGAGAGGGAATCTCATGGATGCAACTCTGTGCGGCTTCTCCATTGAGTGGGTTTCTCGTTTCGGCGAGAAGTGAGCGGACTTAATCAAACGATCCACAATTATCCAAATTGTGTCGTTACCCTTTGCCGTCTTGGGTATCCTGGTAGTGAAATCTACCGGGTCTGCGTTCGAACTTCTCCTCGTGGTTGTGTAAGGTTTCTTCCCTTGATTCTTGCGGTCGCGGTTACTTAGCAGTCCGATCCATTTCCTACGTCTTATATGTGAGGTGTAGGTAAGGTCTTGTCCTCCTGAGTGAGTTCGTGAACGGCTTAGCGACTTTTGAGAATTCTCGTTGGACCTCTGATGGCAGTCGGTCAACACTAGGAGTTAACGGACTTCCGTAGGAGTCGTCGGGGCTCGACATTTCTCAGCCGCTTCTACCTTAGCCGGATCCACATGAATCCCTTCTTGGCTAACTACGTGACTAAGGGGGGGGGGGGGGGGGGGTGTACTTCTCGGAGCTAGATCTCTTACTCTAAGAATTTGGCTTACAACTTTTGTTTTCGAACGAGTCCTAAAATGAGTCACAGGTGTTCCGCGCGATCTTTCTCCCTTCTAGAGTAGATAGTATTTAATGAACACAATTACGAATTTATCCAGGTAGGGTCTACCGCTTGGTTCATTGAGTCCATGAACACCGCTGGTGCGCTGGTTAGACCGGGCGGCATGACTAGGAATTCGTATTGACCGTAGTGGTTACGAAGAGCGGTACTTGGAGTATCGGCTTTACCGACACGAACCTGGTGGTAACCCGAGCGGAGGTCGATTTTTAGGAAGTAAGTTGCTCCCTGCAACTGACTGAAGAGGTCATCGATCCTCGGGAGTGGGTACCGGTTCTTGGCGGTCAGTGTTGGGTTCACGGTAGTCGGTTCGTCTTTCTTCCTAGCGAGGAGCGTAGGGGCTTCTCGCGGCGACGAACTAGGACGAACGAGACTATGATCGAAGGGTCCCTGGAGTTGTTTGGGCAACTCTTGCAATCCCGGCGGGCTAGACGGTAAGGTGTCCTAGCGACCGGAGTTGTACCAGGAGTGAGATTAGTCTGGAATTCCATTCGTCGGGGTGGAAGTAACCCTGGCGAATCTTTGGAAGGGACATTAGGGGGATCTTAGACTACTGGGATATCTTGAATACAGATCTCCTTGGGCTTACGCTTAAAGACATGACGAGGGATGCGTCACAGTCCTTATCAAGGCACTTACGCATTTGGTGGACGGCACAAGTCAGAATGAGCGTCCTGGTTTGTCTCCGTGAACGATAAGGTTTCGGTGCCGGAAAGAGAAATGTGAGTGATTTTGTCAAGACAGACGATCTCGGCTCTGGAATGGAAGGCCGGTTCATCCTGTCGCTGACGTCAACGCCTTTCGGCTCAATAGGGGTTAGGTTGATAGGGAAGGTTTTATCAGACAGGCTTGTGGAGTGTCCTATGATCATATCTCTTGCTTCAACTCCTGACTATTAATGCATTCGGTATGGTGAGGCCATCCTTAAGATCCTTAGATCTTAAGTTAGCGGGGAGTCTAATTCCTAAGAATACGAGGCTCCTCCAAGTTCCTTAAGTGAATATTTTAACGACAACTCGAGTTGTTTACTAGGGGGTTTACCTGCGGGGCCCGAGTCCTGCTCCGACTCGTTGGCATTGATGGTGAGGGCACCGAAGGCTTCTGCTACTTGGGATACGGGACAGTTAACACTGGGGTGTCCGTTGTTCCCGGAGTGAGGAGTAATCCACCTCCTTCCTTGATTCGGCGCATACTGGCGGCAACGTCGGTAGAGGTGTCCGGTTTGATGGCACAGGAAACACGAGGGGCATCCACCAAAGTGGTGTAGGTAACACTTGTCGCACTTGGGGTGCGATCCGGCGTATCCTTGGCGTCTGATGACCTGTCTCTTGATGCGGTTGTTCACTATTGGTTGACAGCTAGCCTTCCGTTTTCTTTCCTTCCTTCGAGGGACAGGGACTGGAGAGGGAAGGGGGCTATTGATTGGGGAGCCTCCTTCTTTCTCCAGCTTCACGGTGGCTGGGAGGGTAGGAGAGTTACCGTCATTGGTTTCTGGGTGAGAGGCGTAGGGGTTCACATCCCCGAAGATTCTCTCGTTGATTCCGGCGATTACCTGAGCGATCAAATCGGGTATCGCTGCGTTGAGCTGAGCCGTGACCTGATCGGCGAGGGTGTTGGCATTCAAGCGCGAGGGCGTCATGGTTCTACAACAGACAAGAATTTCGGTTTAGTACGCACGAAGCGAATATGATATGAGTTCCTTTAAATGAACAAGCTAACAATCACGCAAGAGTAATATAACAGAATAGGTGGTATGTGCACAACAAGGTTCCAAGAGTTTTACACAGTTCAGATTCACACGCAAGAAGTGGTTCACACAGTATAAGATTCACGAGACAAGTAATAATAGATAATAATAAACGAAACTTCATTCATTAATTAAGAGAGTTGGGTACAAGGTTCGAAATAGAAAGGTACAATACGATACAATAATGAAAATAAAGAAAATGGCACGAAGTTGTATACATTGAAAATTACAACTCGGCCTATAGTACGATACAATAGAGGAAAGACTAATGGCGTCTCTCCATGAATATCTTGGCCATCATGACCACCATCAATGTGCCCATCACTAGACACACACCGATAAGGTGCTGCACCGTCCGTGCCGTGGTCCTAGTCGATGCGATGACTCGCATCGACTGCTCAGACAACTGGCGAGCAGCGTCGGTGACCTCGCCAATTAGATGGCCCTGCTGTCGGGCCTCTTGGGCGAGTTCCCTCACTTCACGGTGGAGATGGAGGTAGGCGGCCGGTGGGGGAGGTTGCGGCATCAGTTGCCTTGCAGCTTCGGCTTCGCGGGCGCGCTGCATCTCCTCTCGTTGGAGCTGGCGTTCCCACGAGTAGTGGTCCATTACCGAGGTGCGTGGGACCTCGGGAATCGGGTGATGGTAGGGGTTAAGAGGTGTTGGGGGCCGGTAAGGGGCACCCTGCTGAGCTGCCATCCTGTCTGGCAGTCGGCCTGGAAGGATTACCTGTTTGCGTGCCGTTGTGACGACACGTGGTCCACGTCGCTGTGGTGGCGCGGCGTCGGGTACCGGTAGAGGTGGTGGTGGCACCGCCCTCGGGCTGGACCCGATGCTGCTGGACACAGCCATGGAGGTATCCTCCGTGGGGTCCGTAGTTTGGTGACGGAGACTTTCCGAGGCGGTATGGCCCTCGGAAGGCTCATGCGATGATGCGGATCTCTGCTGGGATTGGGATCGGGAACGCGAGGGAGATCGTGAGCGTGATGACTGAGACATAACGGATCTGCGACGTAAAGAGTTTCGTAAGTACAGGAAAGAGATAATGTTAAAGGAAATATGTAAGGAATGCAGGTAAGGGTCGATCACGTGAGGTTGGGAATAATAAGACCGGGAATTTTGTTTTTGACTCAAAACCGTTTATCTTTAGAAATTACGTTCCGTCCTTGCATAAGTCATTTTGAACTAGGCAGGGGTGGCCAGGCCATGCGTAGTTAAAAATAATCATGCAATCGCAAAATTAATTTACTAAAGTTTTGAACCCATAATGATTTTCCGAAAAGCCTTGGTTGTAGTTTGGTTTCAAAAACTTTTTAGAAATTTCTAAAACCGTTTTCACTACAACCTGTGCTCTGATACCAAGTCTGTCACACCCCGCTAAAGCGGAAACACGGGGCGTGAGAGCTGGAATATCATTACACGGTCATAAGCAAATATAAACGATTCAAGTCATTTCCATAAAGAAATTTAAGTAGTTAAAGATACAACATTTCAAAAGCAACCAAGTAGTTCACGATTTAACTTAAAGTACAATACAAGTTTGAAACAAGAAATTCCCAAAAATATAAAGGTCTTTCCCAATAAACGCCTCACGTGACCATATCGACCCTCCTTGCCATGCATTCCATAAGCTTACATTAATTTCCTGAAACATAAGATAAAGTGTCAACTACGAAACGTAGTGAGTGAGTTACAGTTTAGAGTTTGATAAAGTTTCCAAAAATAGTAAGTTACCAAAAATAGAGAGTTACCAAAAATAGAGAGTTACCAAAAATAGAGAGTTACCAAAAATAGAGAGTTACCAAAAATAGAAAGTTTCCAAAAATAGAAAGTTTCCAAAAATAGAGAGTTAATGGTAAAAGTTATTAAGCAAGCGAGTAAGGTGAATAAACAACTCGCATGGTAGTTATAGCGGAAAACAGGCGCTAAAATAGTGTTTAAGCGGAATCAGTCGCTAAAATAAGGTAAAAGCGGGATCAGGCGCTAAAATAATGATAAAGCGGAATCAGTCGCTAAAATAATGTGAAAAGCGGGATCAGGCGCTAAAATAAAGTATATGCGTATGGGATATGTGTCTTAACTTAACTAAAGGTACCTTGTATATCAATCACTTGGCATAATATAAGTAGTAAGTATACACTAAACCGATTGTATGGTCGAGATGGCAGCCCAAAAATATTTAAGTAAGTAATTCAGTGAGTGAGGTAGTAATATGTACTTGGGACGCTAACCCTGAGTAAGGAGTGACCCCTCCTAAGTATCGATACCCATATGACTAACGGCTAATGCTAATAGTGTATAAGAGAGAGAGAGACTAAAACGGGCATTTAATTAAGGATTCTAAAAACATTCAAGAGATCTTACGGGCTTATATATCCATCAAGGATTGGTTACTAACAAGCATCCTAGTTTAGTTATCCTGCTAAGGCATTAACACAAATACGCATGAAAGTTTGTAAGATTCAAGTTAAAATGTTTCATAGATTCAAAGTTTAGAACGAGATTCAATAAATACCAATAATTTGCAAATAATGTTTATAAGTTACAAAACATGATCTTATGCTTCCCCCAAATAATGTTGAAAAGTATTTAAAAGTAAAACATAGTGGGGATGTAACTCACGGTTTGCGAAGAGTATGGAACTCGGAGTCGGTCGGAAAGGAGCCGGGAATCACGAAATTGCCTAAGAATTACCAATATAATTCAAAAGTTAACTTCTTATTAAATGTTTTATGTATAGAAGATATTGTGTAACTTTTGTTTGTAAGTAAGTGTTTTAGTCCAATATTGTTCCGAAAATTTGGTCCGAAGCGATTAACGTTGTCTAGCCCGAAAGTTTATTGTTTTTGATTATTACATCTTAAGTGCTTTTGCTTACTGAAGTGGCTTTATAATTTCTAGGGAAATTTGGGCAGCGCTTCCGCGCCCAAATTTTATGTCCAAAAATTATACCGCCACTTCCGTTCACAAATCACCTAAAACACAATAATACATATAATATAATCCAAAATAGTCCAAAGAGTCCAAAGTGATTCACCAAAGTTATTAATATTATTTATCTCAGTCAACAGTAATTAGGGTAAAAGTCCAGAATGCAAACGTAAACTTGAAACGAGTAAAAACGACGATTTTCGGGTGAACAGCAGCTCGGTGCTGCGCACCTGGTCACAGGTGCGGCGCACCTAGCTGCTGTCCGTTTCCCGTTTTGTGTTTTTCTTGCTAAAAACGTTTTGTGACTTAAGGATTTCGACATGCAACCAGTAGGTACTTTATAAAATAGTGTTTTCACAGATTCTAAACAACTTTTAACCACAAAATCATAGATCTAAGTATTATTTAGATAAAAATCGTTTTTGTACACAAATGACATAAATCTTTACAAATACTCGTTTTTGTTGTTTAGATTGAACATGCAACTAGTTAATATCTTCCAAAACTTCATTTTAACAGTTTCTAAAACATTCTTATTTACAGATTCGTAGATCTAAAGGGTTTTTCAATTAAAAACGTTTTTGACCATAAAAGTCAAAGATTTGTATAAAAACTCATTTTTAACCGTTAGATCTTACATGCAATTGATTATTTAAGTAAAAATAGTAAAAAGAAAGTAATCTACCGGAGCAAAAGCTTGGATGATGAGATTTTGGTCGGATTTGATCTTCAAAAACTTTTGCAACCGTGGTCCTTTTTGATATAAACAACACCCTTGGCTTAACTTGAAGTTTAGAACGATTTGTTTATGATTGATGGTTGATTTTATGGTGAAATGTTTCTGGGAATGAAGAACTTGGAAGGAAATTTTGAGAGGAAATGTATGTGTGTGTGTTTTAAGTGTGTGTAAAATGAATTAAGAAAATGAGAATAGAAAAGAAAAGGTAATAGGGGTGATTAATTCTGACCTTGGGACAGTAATCTAGCAGTAAAGGCACGTTTGTGGTTGGTCAAATGGGGTGGTGGTGGTGTAAAACGAGAAAAGGACTAAACTTGTAAATATTTTGAAAATCTGGTGCCAGGTGCTGCGCACCTCTTGATGAGGTGCTGCGCACCGGGCAATTTTTCAGCTTCAAGATTTTGCGTTTTTGCGTTATTGCTTCGTTGGACCTTTTTGTTAATTGAAAGTTCTTAAGTATGATTAGTTATGAACTTAGGAAAGTTCATAGAGTGATTTTATTGGTATTAGGACTTATAATTTGATTCCGGAGATTATTCCGACACTTGATTCGATAAAATACGGATAAAGTAAATACGAAATTAGAACAATACGAACACCAGAAGAGTAACAAAGATTCGAACCGAGAGAGTAACTGAAGGATTCTCCGAACTTGGGACGATTGTCACACGAGTGAACATAATGAAGGAATAACTAGAGAATTTCGCCGATAGAATAACCGAACGAGTTCCTGATTTTTAGACGGTTGTCACAGATTTTTCCTTGAAATCTTTATGTATTGGAAGGAGGTGAAACCCTTCTCTGCTGGGAGAGGGTGAAATCATTCCCTTGAAGAAGTGAAACCCTTCTCTCTTATGGGAAGTGAAATCCTTCCCACTTGGGATAATGTGAAATCGTTTCATATTGGGAGGGGGATTCTTCCCTCTTAGGAAGATGGAATCATTCTCTCTTGGGAGAAATGGAATCCTTTCCTCACTTTTTTTTTTTTTTTTTTTTTAAAAAAAAAAAAAAAAAAAATTGGCCGGCTGTCCAAGCGCCGAATATTAAGGTTCGACACTAAATATCAAGTGTGTCGGACGAAAATATCAAGTCCGGACGAAAAATATCAAGTCCGCACAAAAATATCAATTTTTTGCCAAATTGGCCGGCTGTCCAAGCTGGCCGAATATCAAGGTCGGCTTAACTAGCCGACTGTCCGGATTTGGCCGACCTGGTCGGGTGTCCGGAGCTGGCCTAATTGGCCGGCTGTCAGGACCTGGCCGAAATGGTCGGCTGTCCAGAAATGGCTAAAATGGCTCTGGCATAACTGGCCGACTGTCCGGAGCTGGCCGAAATGGTCGGCTGTCCGGATCTGGCTTAATTGGCCGACTGTCAGGATCTGGCCGAAATGGCTGGCCTTCCGGATCTGGCTAAAATGGCTAGCCTTCCGGATCTGGCTAAAATGGCTGGCTCTCAGGATCTGGCCGAATTTATTTATTTATTTATTTATTTTTGTCCGGATCAATGATCCTGGTTTGTGGAAATGAGATGCAAACCTTTGTTTAAAGAGGTCGAATATATCATCCTTATGACATTGAGTAGGTATTTGAGATCGTGGTGGCAATTTCTGGTGTTGGTGAAATGACTCGAGATAAGTTACTTCCTTCATGGGAAAGATGTACTACTAGTAATTGGATGAATGGAAATGAAATGACTACCATTCCAGGACGGTTATCATGCCAAGATGGCTATTACGCCATGATGGCTATCTTTCCAGGACGACTATCAATGCCGGGATAACTATCATGTCAGGATGGGTATCATGTAAGGATGGATAATATTCTAGCAAAGTTTCTTCCATCCGGATTAGTAATGTGTAAATCAAGTTTGTTACTCTTTATTGTGCCCATGGCACTTTTAGGTTTTTATTGTTCCCCTGACACTTTCAGATCAGTCTTGTGTCCCTGAGACTTTTAGATCTGTATTGTGTCCATGACATTATTTAGATGCATACTATATCCATGACACTTTCTCATCCGGATTATTTCCATGATACGTTTAGATCCATATTGTGTTCATGACACTTTTAGATCTATATCCTGGCCAGTGCATCCTTGTGGTTATGCCAACTAGGGTATGGAATTTGACCACGTCATGGATGGTACACGGAATTGGTCCAATTTTTTAAAGGCCTGCCCAGTAGGACATTGTAGCCCGAAAGTCTCATGGCATTCAATGCCTTTGTGGGATACATAGATCTGACCACTTTATGTATTTTTCTGCTTGACCAATATCAACGGTCTGAGTCAGCATTGCAAATTGCTTTAGACGTGTAAAGCTTGAGAAGAAAAAGAAAAAGAAAAATATTTTATGATCTAAATGGGATGTATAGATCAGACCATTTTGTAACCTTTTTTAGGGGTTTTGTTTTTTTTTTGTCCGGATCAATGATCCGGTTTGTGGGAATGAGATGAAAATTTTGCTATATCATCCGGTAGTACGTCATCCAGAAGGTCAGCTGGTTTTGATGATTCGGGATATGGTATGGTTATGGTTAAGCCTCCCTCAAAATTAATGAGTGTGGCGGATGGGGGTGGTGGTGGTTATTTTTGATCTAGGCGAAATCACCTTGGTGTAACAGTATACTCCATGGAGAAGATGAGTTGCTACTGTGGCTGGATGAAGAATGAATGAGAAGAAACGAAAATGAAATGAAATGAAACACCGTTGCTAAAACGTGTCCCATGGATGGCGCCAATGTTTGAGCAAGGATTGACAGGCTCAGTAACTTGGGTGTTTGGGGTTCAACCTCTTGACCTCCTGCTAAGCAGTGCAAACCTATCAAGCTCTTGGCGAGCTTAAGGTGGTCAAGTGGTTGGTTGAAGAAGGTGATCGGAATGTGGTTACTGCTGTGAGTAAGTATTCCGGTAAGTATGTAAGTGGTGAAGATATCTGTGTGAGAGATGTATGGAGTGTTGGCCTCTGCTTGAACTGCATCAGGGTAGGGTATTTATACCCAACAATCCCAAACATGGGAAACGGTTGGCCATAAAGGCTTATCATGGCTCTTGAATGCTATTCATGGGGTTCCAACGTTCGTGACATTATTGTTATCATTATGGGAGAACAAAGGGTAACGCCTTTGTTCATAATGATGCTAACGGTCTGAATCCTAGGGCAGGAGCTTAAGACCGTCTGGCACAGTGCTTAGAGGGAACACCAGGAACCCGAGAGTCAGGAGATCGGACCCGGGACATCGGGAGCCGAGAGGCCGGAAGCTGGAGCCGGGAGTCCGGAAGCCGGAAGGCGGAGGCCGGAGCCGGGAGCCGGGAGTCCGGAAGCCGGAAGGCGGAGGCCGGAGCCGGGAGCCGGAAGCCGGAAGCCGGAACCGGGAGCCGGAAGGCCGGAGCCGGGAGCCGGGAGGCCGGAGGCCGGAGCCGGGAGCCGGAAGGCGGGAGGCCGGAGCCGGGAGCCGGAAGGCCGGGATCCGGAAGGCCGGGAGCCGGGAGGCCGGGAGCCGGCCAGTTGGATCCTGGAGCCGGGAGCTGAGGCCTGAGTGCCGGCGCCGGAGCACGAGTGTCGGGTACCAGGGCCTAAGTGTCGGATGTTCGGGCAAGGCCTGAGTGCCGGCGCCGGAGCACGAGTGTCGGGTACCAGGGCCTAAGTGTCGGATGTTCGGGCAAGGACTGAGAGCATGCATAATGTGGAAGGGACTAAGAGCCTTTCCTTGATGTAGAAGGGACTTAGCCTTTATCCTGTGTTGTGTTAGCTTTTTAGGGCTTATAGGTTATATGTATCGAGCCTATTCCCTACTAACACTATCATATATATATATATATATATATATATATATATATATATATATATATATATATATATATATATATATATATATATATATATATATATATATATATATATATATATATATATATATATATATAGGAGGTTGGTTTTTGTAAAACAAACGTTAAGGTAAAAAAAATTAAAAAATAATCGATCACGTTTGAAATTTTGTATTATCGTTCATTTTAACCATATCTCAAATTTTTTAAAAATGAAGTTTTGTTGTAATTAAAAAATGGATAGTTTTATTGTTGTGTATCAAATTTGAATATTTACTACATAAAACAATAAATTTGATACACTAGCTATAAACGTCGTATATTTTGATGCATATCAAAACTTGATTTTTTAAAGTTTGTTATAATTGAATAAAAAAATATAATACAAAATTACATAAATCAAAAATTATTATTTTTTTAATTTTTTTTACTTAATTTACTTTACTATTATTTTATAAGAACTTCGGAGGTTCTAATAAAACAGTTAGGGTTCATACCCGAGGAACCCATTTTTTTTGTGATTACCTTTGTGTGATTCTACAAAAAGTATTATGTATACCGGTTGTAAATGTTTGTTAGACCGGTCCTTAAACACGTCTACATGGTAGAGGTCTATTTGCTTAAAAGTAATGTAAACCAGTTCTCTAATCGGTCCTGATATGGTCAATTAGACCTGCTATTAATTTTTTTGCGCACGTTTGAATATCATTTAGACCGGTTAATATGTCTTTTAGACCTATTTAAAATGATATTTATATTCTTTTTAGACCTTGATATTTTCTTTTAGACCTCCTTTAGCAGGTCTTAATATTTTCTTTTTAGACGTGTGTCACATAAATTCCAAAATCTAAAATCTAATTTTAAAATCACATATTACATTAATCTTGAATTTATAACCTAAACAAAACTAACTACTTGATATGAAATCTCAAGTGCCAAAAACTAATAGATCCAAAAACTTATAATTTCTTTTTCAACATGGCTCTTCGATTTTCTTTTGTCCCTAAAAGACATTAAATCAACATAAACATTTTTAGTCTTCAAAAAGTCTAAAGATGAATATATTAAGAAGACCAAAGTGTTTATAGAAGTCTTCAAAAAGACATAATGCTCCCTTTCCTTCTTCATTGGGCTTCGTCCTACTCAACACCAGGTGCCTTGTAGGAGTATCATCGATATCGTGGTAAATTGTCCGCTTATTCGGATCACCTTTCTCTTTCTCCCACTTTTTTATGTGGCCACGGTATCCTGATCTGCCTAAATGAGCATAATTCTTTTGCTTCAACGCATTTAACCTCCCTTGTTCCCGTTATGCCTTTACATAGGAGTAAAGAACGTATTAGAAACAATATCACAATCTAAATTTATACTCGTAATAATATAAGTACCTCAAACTTACTCTTCTTTCGGGTTTATCTTCCTTCTCGCAGAACTCCTCCCATTTCTCCGCTGTTATAAAATTGTATTCGTTATCTCAAAAAAATATAAAAATAGTGTTTAATAGTATTACCTTAGAAAAACTGGTAGTTGAATTCAAAATAAAGAATCAGTTTTCACATAGCATTAATGGAGTTTTTTTTTTTGAATAAATGTAATTAATGATAGATATAGAAAATATAAGTTAGAAAATAACTAGTTTTTAGGAGAAATTTTAGTGGCCACGTTTAAAAATCTCCACAAAATCTTATCTAGATCAGGTGATTTAGAATTAGTCGTTTGCATTTTCTTTCTAGACCCCTTGATACATTTAGACCGGTTCATATATTACTATCTAGACCCCTCATTTAAATTTAGTTGCTCTCATTTCTTTTTTAGACCTCTTACCGGTTACAATGACATATTAAGACATGTTATCACTTTTAGGCCTCGCTTGTTTTTTCAATTAAGATCTTAAAATAGTCTATTTGTATTATTCGATAAGAGGAAAATCAAATAAGATGTTTTGAATTTTTATTTGATTAAGATCTTAGTATAACTTATTTTCCTCTTATTCGGTCAGCCTAATTTTAAGTCTGAATCTCTCTTATTAAAACTAAGGCACACGTCTTTGTTAGTGTATTTGTTTAAAACTGGTATTTCAATCAATAAAATTAATTGTTACTTAGGTTTTATATTTATCTAGTTTTTATTTAAAAAAAATTGAGTCGGTTACTATTATATATATATATTTTAAGTTAAAATCCCGTTATTTTAAATTTAAACTAACTTATTATTTTTTTAATAAGTGTTACATACGTTATATATATATATATATATATATATATATATATATATATATATATATATATATATATATATATTTATATATAATTATTTACATTGATTTAAAAGGGTAAAAAAAAGTCAATGGTTTGAATAATTATGATTAATTTACGTGAAAAATAAATTGATAAATTATGAAAATGAAAAATAATTAATAGAAATTTTTTTATCATGTTAGTTTACGAAGAAAAAAGTACTACATTTCACATTTTTATCGTACTTTGTTTGTTATAATATTTTTACTAACATTTTATTAATATTCGGTATTATTGTTGAAAGCACTTGTTTTGTAATATAGAGATATTTTTTTGATAAATTTACATTCAATTATTTGTTATTGTTTTTATGTCATTTAGCTAGTTTAAAAATGTTCAGATTATTTTTCAAACAGTCTTATTGATTATGATTTCAAGTTTCAGACACTGCCTCTTATAATTAAGAACTGGTGTTCAGATTTCAGACTTAAGTATTCAGAAAAAACAAAAGACGCCTTAGTTTTGGTAGAACTTATTATATAGACCTATTACATTTTACCGGTCTAAATGTATCAATCTAGATAACCATAAATGTATTGTTGATTCCAGTAGTACTATGCTAATAATTTGGTTACGATTAAACCATTTGACTATAAGTATCATCCAATCATTCTATGATCTTGTTGGCTTTCATATATATTATACCATCTACCAATTGCCAACTTTTTATAAGCGATTCGAGTCGCGGCTTGGGTAGAAATTATTTTTAACCCCAACCATCCTGACCACTAATTAAATATTACCACTGCCCTTACTAAACATGACTAGTAATCCAGCTTTTTAATTATTTTCTTTGGTTAGCATTCAATTATTCAAATCATATATATGCTTGATTTCAAATCTTCTGCCACAAGAAACAATTTTAAAAGAACTGAAGCATGCATAACTAAGGATATAGTTAACTATAATTAGAAAGTAGACAGCATATATAAATATGCATGCACACAACGAAGTGTGTGGTTTATTAAGAGTAACAACTCGTTCGCTTCGCCTCGTAATGGGCGACCGATCCTCATTGTTATTATTATTACATTACATACGTGATACATTCACTTTATTGGCGGTGCTAGCTTAAACCTTTTTAATATGGGATTCGGATTGGAATTCGGCAATATTTCTGGATTTCCAAGTTGCATTGGTTGGGGATCATCTGAGCCTTCTCCAAAATCTGTCGTTGTTGAATTCCTTGCGCCCCACGGCGTCCACCTTGTTGCTGCTGTTGAAGTGTTTGTTGAACCATCTTTTGGATGGCCTCGCACTGGCACTCCTCCTCCACTTGCCTCAACTGGTTACAACACATTTGTAGGTGTTGTTGTTCTCTCGGGTTTTCCACCAACGATCTCCCCTGTTGAGTGATGTGCATCTGGCAATGGTTCAGCTGCTGGCCCTGGATCTGCCTGCGGCATTGATACGTTGATCCGCTGGGGTTGTCCAGGCCGTCAACAACACCCAAGATGCCGTTGTCCAGGCCGTCCAAACCCACCAAGATGCCGTTGTCCTCAACGGTGGTGGTGATGGTTTTTTTGTAGGCAGAAACCTGCTCGGAAAATGCTATGATTGCCGCAAAGGCGAGTATAACGATTGCTGCAACTTTAGTCATTGTTGGATGTTATTGTTTTTAATGGTTGATGATGCATGGTAGATGAAGTTGGGCGTTGCTTTATATAGTGGAATTGGTGGTCCATGGTGGATTTGCATGGCATTTACGTGGAAAAGAGGGTTACCTAGGTGGTGATGAGTAATGCTTATTTGTGACACATCTACAAAATGCCACATTTTTGAAAAATCCCCTAGCTACAATTGGAATTTCCCATGGCCTTTTCTTCTTTCATCACCTTCGATTCATTAAACTTTTAATTTTGAATCTTTAAATTTAGATAAACTGGGATAATAAGTATTACTATTATAATTCGATAAAATATTGAAATCGATTGTCACTTTTTTCTTTAGTATTCAGACTAATTAATAGAAAATAATATGTTTATGAATTACAATACAAGATAATATAAAACTAGCTAACTTAAGTAACTGTATTTATTAGTTTTTGTATATCCATATTTTAATTTGATGGTTAAGTAGGGGGATATGAAATTCAACTTATGTGTTGGAATATTAGCCTCGACAACAAAACCAAACAAAGAAGAATTCTTATTGCTACTTGTGAAGAAAGAAGAAAACGGATGCCGGAAAGAATTTGACAAAAATGAACTTCTTTCTCTCACCCTTTATATAAGTAAGGGGAATCCAAGTCTATCAACGAGAATCTTAAACCAAAATCAGTAATAATTAATAAGCTTAACTTGGTTAGTTAATCTACCAAATCTAATAATATAAATATAACTCTAATTGGTTTAATTAACTACACAACTAACATTATATATATGACTTACTGTGTTTTGTTGGCCCTATCAGTAATGAGACTTTTAATTTTTGTCCAAGTTGGGGTATTAAAAAATACCCGTTTCATATGATATGTCGATATCATTGCATTTAAATCATTTAAATGTGATGCATATGATATGTCGTTCTCCAAGTTGTGGCTTACTAACGTGATTTTTGCAAAATTAGTGATAGTATTGTGGCTTACTAACCTATGGGTTATGGGATTCGAATCCTAGTCAGAAGAGAATAATAAAATTTATAATGTGTTAACGAATCTTGCCACAAAATAAAAATAAAAAATTAAGACGGTTATTTGAAAGGATTAATTTGATATTTTCACATAGGGTTGTGAACGAGCTCGAGCGATTCGAGCTCGACCATGTTCAAGTCGAGTTTTTATCAACTTCGAGCTCGAGCATAAAATATGAGCTTGAAATATGTATAATTTATCACGAGCTTTTAAATATTATGTCTGAGTTCTTATCTATATTTTCAAGACTTATGTAATATGTATGTGCATATATTTAGTTTTTAAAATTGAATTACACTACTAGAAAAAAAAGTTTCAATTCTAAGTACATATTCTCTTGTAAAACTATAAGGAAACAACTTGTGACAATCAATCATTTTGAGGTACAACCGTTACCGTTATTTATTATTTTTATTCGCAAATTGTTTTGACCCTTGTTATTTCGCTTTGTGTTTACTCACGCTTTATTTTATGAGTCGGGTTTTATGTTGTTTTGTTGCTTCGTCTCTCGTGACGTAAGCGTTATATTAACCTAAGTGCCGAATAGTTAGTATTTTCGTGTTTTTAAGTTAGGGTGTTTATGCCGTAATCGTCGGTTAAAATTAATTATTCAAAAATCTATTACAAAGTTAGTCCTCTAACTAAATCAGTTACAAAGTTAGTCCTTTAACGGGAACTAACGAAATCTGTTGCAAAATCAATCCTTTAACGGAATGTTAACGGAAGGTGTTAGTCAGCGGGGGACTGCGCCCGCACCCCATACATGGTGCGACGCATCCCACTGGCAGACAAACCCAAAATTTTCAACTTTCACCAACTTGGGATTTTCCACACCACAATCCCCTCAATCACGGGAGATGGTCTAGAAGGCTGGTTTCTTAGCAACGGAGACCCCTTTTTCACGCCTTTCTACCCTAAGTTCAACCTTATACATCTCTCACTCATTTCCATTTTATTTTATCCCTAACACACACTCATTTTCTCTCTCAAAACCCTTCCACTTTTCCAGAATTTTAGAGGGTATAATCACACATTTGAAGAGAGTTTTCAAGATCAAAGTCATCTCCTATCATTTCCCTTTGGTTTCCATAACGTTTGGTAAGTTTTCACTTGAAGTTTCTCCACTTTTCTTTCATTTTCTCCCACTTCTGGTTGAGATTCTAACACAAGCTTTGTTCACTTGTCTTGCAAGCTCTTTGCTACCATTTTCATCTTTTACTCTTGAAGATTCGACTAGTTTTCTTGAAGAACTTTCGTTTTGAGTTTTGGTAAGTAAATTCTCCACAAACTCTTTATCTTTCTTTTCCTTTGAACCCTAAGCTAATGGTGGTACATGTTGTGTTTTGGAGCCGGATATCTCATCACCACCACCACCACCGAAGGTTACTTTCCGGGTTCATGTTCGTGACTTCTCGAGATTGTAGATTTTGCGGGTGACGACAGTAGTTTCGTTATCCTCCCTACCTTCTGTTTTTCTTTGTCTTTCAATGCTAGCTATAAAATGGTTAAGTTAACATATTAGACGAAATAATGGACAAATCATGAACTTTGGACTAAATCTTAGTTAAAATGTATATCTCACCGAAAGTAACTTATTAACAATATTACTATATAAAACTACACATAAATATATACAAGACTTGGTAAATGTAAATTCGACATAATATGACTTTTGGACAATTTACAAATAACCTTAAAACTTCTCATAAATCAGATTTCGACAAAACGTCAAAACCAAGGATCTGAAAACAGACCCAGTGCGCCGCAGTAGGCACCTACTGCGACGCAGCGGGCTTTTGTTCCTCGAAATTCCAGTTGCTGTTAAACCACTGCGACGCATTGACTCTTTGGTGCACCTCAGTAAAGCCCCATATCATGTTTTATGACTTTAAACAACTAAAAACTTATGTATACTTAAACTAATATACGTAAAAGTAGTAAATATTTTCAAAAACGATTATTTTAATATTTATTAATTTGAAAAGTGATCATATAATTTATTGACCTATTATAAAATTTAAATGACCATGATTATGAATTTGACTATTTATTTGAAAGTTACAATTTTTCATTAAAAGTAAATTTCAAAAACTTAATTTTTTAAGTATTTTTTCTAAAAGTGAAGTACCAAATTTGTTTTATATAATAGTATAGATTAAATCAAAATGATTAACAATTATCCAATGTATAATAATTTTGAGAACCTATCAAATAACCATCATAGGTCCATAATTTTCAAATTCATCACACCAATGAACGTATTCCGTGCAACTTAGCGCAACCGTTATGCTATAAGCTTATACGTTAGAGGGAGACCTAACTATACTTTTCTATATTGGTTATAGTGGCGTAGAAGTCGAGATATATTTATTGTTCATGAGTACGTGAATAATATGTGAGGTTGATTCATTACGCAACTTCCTACTTTTTCATTCAAATTCTACGGGTGAATCAGCAAAGAAATAAATTTTACTCCTACAAATCTTCAAACAATACAATAACATTTTGATTCCCTTGGTTCAATATTCGCAAACGTGGTTGATGACCAAATGCAAGTGATAGGAAAAATCAATCCAAAAGACCTATGGAATTAATTCTATCAATTTTGTCCTTATAAGATTTGTTACTCATCTTAAGTTTTTATCGAAAGCAAACACGAAACCTCCATTGATCAAGAAGTTTTTTTTCTCTCTTTCTCACTATGAATAATATTAATCGAATTTGATGTCATCATTGCATCTTAGCGATTAAATTGTTTTTAGAAACCTACCAATTTTGCAATATTAGTTTTGTCAAGAAATATTACTCTCGTAAATCAACCATCATTATATTGCATAAAAAAGTGTCAACTTTTTTATAAAATAATGTCATTCTAGAAGTTTTAAACTTTATTGTTTAATATTTGAACTTAAAGTCAAGGACTTATATGAAAAGTCATAATAAGAGAACTTGTTGTTTAACATAGACCCTAACCTTTTAATGCTATTAAATTTACCCAAATAATTTTTCACACGTTCACGTTTGCCATTTAAAGGAAATCAATTCTTTGTTTGTTAAAGTTAAAATTGCAATAGGGTATTGGTGAATGTTTGATTCTCGTGTAATTGGTAACGGGGCGGAGTCAGATTTTTATGCGGGGTCAAGAAAAAAAATTATTTATCAAATGGATAAATTTCACTTATTTACGGTGGAACAAACTGAAAAAATTATTCTCGAATTGATTTTAGTAGATTCAAAACTTCGAAAAGGACAAAAATAAAATTATTTAATACATTGTTAAAATTTCCCATGGCCTTTTCTTCTTTCATCACCTTCGATTCATTAAACTTCTAATTTTGAATCTTTAAATTTATATAAACTGGGATAATAAATATTACTATTATAATTCGATAAAACATTGAAATCGATCATCACTTTTTTCTTTAGTATTCAGACTAATTAACAGGAAATAATATGTTTATGAATTACAATACAAAGATAATATAAAACTAGCTAACTTAAGTAACTGTATTTATTAGTTTTTGTGTATCGATATTTTAATTTGATGGTTAAGTAGGGGATATGAAATTCAACTTATGTGTTGGAATATTAGCCTCGACAACAAAACCAAACAAAGAAGAATTCTTATTGCTACTTGTGAAGAAAGAAGAAAAGAGATGTCGGACCAAAACATGTCTATTAACGAGAACATCAAACCAAAACATATCACAATTCAAACACTAATTAAACATCAATAATAATTAATAAGCTTAACTTGGTTAGTTAATCTACTGAATCTAATAATATGAATATCACTCTAATTGGTTTAATTAACTACACAACTAGCATTATATATATGACTTTTTTTTTTTTTACGAAATGATGTATCAATAACTGATGAAAATGTATTAGATTAAAGGATTTTCTTTGTGTAGATAAACATTTATTTTCATTTTTTTCTCATATGAGTTATTGTGTTTTGTTGGCCCTATCAGTAATGAGACTTTTAATTTTTGTCCAAGTTGGGGTATTAAAAAAATAACCCGTATCATATAACCGATTAGCAATCACATGCGATATCTATCATTGCATTTAAATCATTTAAATGTGATGCATATGATATGTCGTTCTCCAGATTGTGGCTTATTAACGTGATATTTGCTAAATTAATGATATTATTCTGGCTTACTAACCTATGGGTTATGGGGTTCGAATCCAAGTCAGAAGGGAATAATAATATTTATAATGTTAATGAATCTTGCCATACAAAAAAAATAAATTAATACGGTTAATTGAAAGGATTAATTTGATATTTTCACATAGGGTTGTGAACGAGTCGAGGATTCGAGCTCGAGCGATTCGAGCTCGACCATGTTCAAGTCGAGTTTTTATCAACTTCGAGCTCGAGCATAAAATATGAGCTTGAAATATGTATAATTAATCATGAGCTTTTAAATGTTATGTCCGAGTTCTTATCTATATTTTTAAGACTTATGTAATATGTATGTGCATATATTTATTTTTTAAAATTAAATTACACTACTAGAAAAAAAAAAGTTTCAATTCTAAGTACATATTCTCTTGAAAAACTATAGGGAAACAACGTGTGACAACCCGTTATTTCGAGGTACAATCGTTACCTTTATTTATTCTTTTTATTCGCAAATTATTTTGACCCTTGTTATTTCGCTTTGTGTTTACTCACGCTTTATTTTATGTGTCGGGTTTTATGTTGTTTTGTTACTTCGTCTCTCGTGACGTAAGCTTTATATTTACCTAAGTGCCAAATAGTTAGTATTCTTGTGTTTTTAAGTTAGGGTGTTTATGTCGTAATCGTCGGTTAAAATTAATATTTCAAAAATCTATTACAAAGTTAGTCCTCTAACTAAATCTGTTACAAAGTTAGTCCTTTAACGGAAAACTAACAAAATATGTTACAAAATCAGTCCTTTAACGGAATGTTAACGGAAAGTGTTAGTCAGCGGGGGACTGCGCCCGCACCCCATACATGGTGCGACGCATCCCACTCGCAAACAGACCCAAATTTTTTCAATTTTCACCTACTCGGGATTTTCCACACCACAATTCCCTCAATCACGGGAGGTGGTCTAGAAGGTTGGTTTCTTAGCAATGGGGACCCCTTTTTTCACCCCTTCCATTTCATTTTATCCCTAACACACACTCCTTTTCTCTCTCAAAACCCTTCCACTTTTCCAGAATTTTAGAGGGTGTAATCACACATTTGAAGAGAGTTTTCAAATTCAAAGTCATCTCCTATCATTTCCCTTTGGTTTCCATAACGTTTGGTAAGTTTTCACTTGAAGTTTTTCCACTTTTATTTCATTTTCTCCCACTTTTGGTTGAGATTCTAACACAAACTTTGTTCACTTGTCTTGCAAGCTCTTTGCTACCATTTTCATCTTTTACTCTTGAAGATTCAAGTAGTTTTCTTGAAGAACTTTCGTTTTGAATTTTGGTAAGTAAATTCTCCACAAACTCTTTATCTTTCTTTTCCTATGAACTCTAAGCTAATGGTGGTATATGTTGTGTTTTGCAGCCGGATATCTCATCACCGCCACCACCGAAGGTTACTTTCCGGGTTCGTGTTCGTGACTTTCGAGATTGTAGATTTTGCGGGTGACGACGGTAGTTTCGTTATCCTCCCTACCTTTTCTTTTTCTGTCTTTCAATACTAGCCTTAAAATGGTTAAGTTAACATATTAGATGAAATAACGGACAAATCATGAACTTTGGACTAAATCTTAGTTGAAATGTGTTAAAATGTATATCTCACCGAAAGTAACTTATTAACAATATTACTATATAAAACTACACATAAATATATACAAGACTTGGTATATGTAAATTGGACATAATATGACTTCTGGATAGTTTACAAATAACCTTAAAACTTCTCATAAATCAGATTTCAACAAAAAGTCAAAAGCCAAGGATTTGAAAACAGACCCAGTGCGTCGCAGAAGGCACCTAGTGCGACGCAGCGGGCTTCTGTTCCTCAAAATTCCAGTTGCTGTTAAACCACTGCGACACATTGACTCTTTGGTGCGCCGCAACAAAGCCCCAGATCATGTTTTATGACTTTAAACAACTAAAAATTTATGTATACTTAAACTAATATACGTAAAAGTAATAAATATTTTCAAAAATAATTATTTTATTTTTTATTAATTTAAAAACTGATCATATAATTTATTCATCTATTATAAAATTTAAATGACCATGATTATGAATTTGACTATTTATTTGAAAGTTACAATTTTTATTAAAAGTAAATTTCAAAAACTCAATTTTTAAAGTATTTTTTCTAAAAGTGGAATGTAAATTTTATTTTTATATAATAGTATAGATAAAATCAAAATGATTAACAATTATCCAATGTATAATAATTTTGAAAACCTATCAAATAACCATCATAGGTCCATAATTTTCAAATTCATCAACACCAATGAACGTATCCCAACTTGCGCAACCGTTATGCTATAAGCTTATACGTTAGAGGGAGACCTAACTATACTTTTCTATATTAGTTATAGTGGCGTAGAAAGTCAAGATATATTTATTGTTCACAAGTACTTGAATAATATGTGAGGTTGATTCATTAGGTAACTTCCTTCCTTCTCATTCAAATTCTACAGGTGAATCAGCAAAGAAAGAAATTTTACTCCTACAAATCTTACAATACAATAACCTTTTGATTCCCTTGGTTCAATATTCGCAAACATGGTTGATGACAAAATGCAAGTCATTGGAAAAATCAATCCAAAAGACCTATGGAATTAATTCTATCAATTTTGTACTTATAAGATTTGTTAGTCATCTTAAGTTTTTATCGAAAGCAAACACGAAACCTCCATTGATCAAGAAATTCTTTTTTCTCTTTCTCACTATGAATCATATTAATCGAATTTGATGTCATCATTGCATCTTAGAGATTAAATTGTTTTTAGAAACCTACCAATTTTGCAATATTAGTTTTGTCAAGAAATATTACTCTCGTAAATTAATCATCATTATATTGCATTAAAAAGTGTCAACTTTTATATAAAATAATGTCATTCTAGATGTTTTAAACTTTATTGTTTTATATCCGAGCTTAAGGGTAAGGACTTATATTAAAAGTCTATAGACTCGTAAATGGTAAATATAGACCCTAACCTTTTAATGCTAGTAAATTTACCCACCTAATTTTTCACATGTTCAAGGTTGCAATTTAAAGGAAATCAATTCTTTGTTTGTTAAAATTAAAATTGCAATAGGGTATCGGTGAATGTTTGATTCTCGTGTCATTAGCAACGGGACGTTACGTGGAGTCAAGAAAAAAAAATTATTTATCAAATGGATGATTTTCAATTATTTACGGTGTAACAAAGTGAAAAATATATTCTCGAATTGATTTTAGTAGATTCAAAATTTCAAAAAAAAAAAAATTATTTAATAAATTGTTAAAAAAATTTTGGATGACACATAGTTATCTTGGGCGTGTCACTGAAACTCAAAAAACGATAAAAAAAAAAAAACAATCTTCAATCTCCTAGGTTTCATTACAGAAGATAAGAAAAAGAAGATTTAGGAATTATTAGTAAGATATGCATGATTATGTAAGGTTGGAATCCAATGGGGAGCATTTAGTCTGGTTTGGATTACACATAGAGAGTTTAGATTTAGGTCGGGGTCTTTGTTATGTGGTGTTACGATGCAAGTGCAATGTTTTTCTTGTTCAAAAGGTTGATTAGGAGTTAGGTGCATTGCAATGACTGGTTACGATGGTTTGTATGTTAGGCATTGACGTTTGTATGTTTTAATCTTAAAGAGAAGATTGATTTGTTTTAATATAATTGTTGTTTACGCTATCACTGAAGCATGCATAACTAAGGATATAGTTAATTATAATTAGAAAGTAGACAATATACATATGCATGCACACAACGAAGTGTATGGTTTATTAAGAGTAACAACTCGTTCGCTTCGCCTCGTAATGGGCGACCGATCCTCATTGTTATTATTATTACATTACATACGTACGTGATACATTCACTTTATTGGCATGCTAGCTTAAACCTTTTTAATATGGGATTCGGATTGGAATTCAGCAATATTCCTGGATTTCCAAGTTGCATTGGTAGGGGATCATCTGAGCCTTCTCCACAATCTGTCGTTGTTGAATTCCTTGTGCCCCACGGCGTCCACCTTGTTGCTGCTGTTCAAGTGTTTGTTGAACCACCTTTTGGATCGCCTCGCACTGGCACTCCTCCTCCACTTGCCTCAACTGGTTACAACACATTTGGAGCTGTTGTTGTTGTCTCGGGTTTTCCACCAACGATCTCCCCTGTTGACTGATGTGCATCTGGCAATGGTTCAGTTGCTGACCCTGAATCTGCCTGCGGCATTGATACGTTGATCCGCTGGGGTTGTCCAGGCCGTCAAAAGTACCATGGAAACCGTTGTCCAGGCCGTCAAAAGTACCATGGAAACCGTTGTCCAGGCCGTCTAAAGCAACCAAGAGGGCATTGTCCTCAACGGTGGTGGTGATGGTGGTTTTGTAGGCAGAAACTTGCTCGGAAAATGCTACCATTGCCACAAAGGCGAGTACAATGATTGCTGCAACGTTAGTCATTGTTGAATGTTTTTGTTTTTAATGGTTGATGATGCATGGTAGATGAAGTTGGGCGTTGCTTTATATAGTGGAATTGGTGGTCCATGGTGGATTTGCATGGCATTTACGTGGAAAAGAGGGTTACCTAGGTGGTGGTGATGAGTAATGCTTATTTGTGACACATCTACAAAATGCCACATTGTCGAAAAATCCCCTAGCTACAAGTGGAATTTTCAATGGCCTTTTCTTCTTTCATCACTTTCAATTCATTAAACTTCTAATTTTGAATTTTTAAACCGGACAGGTGGTGCATATGGGATGGTCAACGAGGAAACTAGTGACAACAAGTTAAAACAATTGAGTGGTCATCGATTAAGGCAACTTCACATATGTGGTTCGCATGTGGAGCCATTGCTGTATAGATTGGTATATTTGGCTTTCTAAACCATATTTTATTGACTTTGTTGATTGTAATCGATCTTCGCAAGTCGAGTTGTTTGCTAGTTCTTGATATTTAATTATAATTCAATTTTCTGTTCTTAAAAAGAAACGCTCTAGTAGGGAGTCTACGGTTCGCTATTCACTAAGAGGGGAAATTTAATTTGATCGGTAGGATTTTATATGTTACGAATACTTACAAGTTAATTTATTTGAAATGGTTGAATTTGGTAAGAATTGTAAGTGCAAAATACAATTAAAGTTGTTATGTTGAACAAATCTTTTAATGCTTGTAAATTGACCAAATTAAGTTCATGAATGACATTTTACTATTTTCTGAGGAGCGAAAATGGCATGACGCTTTGTTTAAACATCTCGGATTTATCGGTGTTGGAAAAGAGGCGTTACTTTTTGGCGATTATTTCGGACATTCGTTAATGGAGCATATCTTACACTTTGGAAAATACGTGGGAAAGAAAGGTGAGCGAAATCTCGCCCTTAATATCAAGTCATAACTCGTAGCATATCGAGTCAAGCTAACGACTCGTTCGAAAAACAAACACTTCTCGGGAGGCAACCCGGGTTTGTTTTTACGTTTTCGTAGTTTAAATTTTCCATTTTCTTGTTATTTTTACTTTTTATCTATAGTTGGGTGTTTTTAACGTTTTATATTCAGTTTCAATTTATTAGGTACAAAGAAAACCGACGAAAAAACAAAAACAAATTGAAAAAACGAAAAAAATAATAAAAAGCATGTCAGATGTTGCGACGCACCAGTGACTGGGTGCGACGCAATGAAGATTGGGACGCCCTTTTCGGTGTTTTGTGTGATGTTATTGTTTACCTTTTCTCTAAAATAGAACTAAAAATAGTCTACTATTTTTAATTCGTCGTAATTTGAATATTTTTCTTTTTAGTTTTTATTTTTCTTTTTGCTACTAATATTTTTGTTTAGTTTTTATATTTTAGTTTTTCAAAAACTGGCAATAAGTTCAGCAACCGGTTTTGAGTCTGCCATTCAGTTACGTAAATCTACAAACGGGTTCTACTTTCTTCTTTTTTCTTTTCAATTTATTTTTCTTTTTAGCTTATATTTTTTGTCATTTCCCTTAGGTTTTGAGTCGTTTACACATTAGGGGAAATGTGTCACTTAAGTTTGTGTGTGTGTGTGTGTGTGTGTGTGTGTGGGGGGGGGGGGGGGGGGGGGGGGGGGGGTTGTCGGAAAATTCCAAAGTTATATTTTATTCGACCCTTGGTTTTCCATCATGTTAGTTTTGTTAAGTTTTGTATATTTTTGAAAAAAGTTGAAAAATATTAAAAAAAATTGAAAAATAACAAAATATAACGTGTCTAGTTGGTAATTACCTTAAACTTTTAGCATAACCGAGCGCATTTGATATCCTACTCGATTAAATAATGAGAATTTTGAGTTTTTGAAAGCATTCATTTTTAATGCTATTTTTTCGATTCTTTGAGTGTGTCAATGGTTGATGATTTTTGAACCTCACATTGTTATACATTTCGAGATCACATATGAGCATTATAAACGGTAGGGACAAATTATGATTAACCATTTTGTTTAGCCATTTTTGTTTCTTGTATAATTTTTATTAGTTAATCACATTGTTTTGCTAGTTTTTCGTCTAACCCTTGTAAGACTCATTTTTAGTGTTAGAAACTTTCGAAAAATATACTTTGCGCCTAAACTATTTCGTTTGTTAAACACTACTATATATTTTTGTACACTCGCCTTATTTTTTTCGTTTCGATATTAGATGAATCCGAACTTAGTTTTTGATTGCTATTATAACATGAAGTTTGAAGTTAGAAGTTTTTAATGCATGAAAATTATCGATTATCGAGACCTTTGTATTATATTTGTACTTTGAGAAAAATTAGTGTGTATTGGGCCTTTTGAGTATACAACCTTAACAGTAAATCTGGAAGGCCTACACTAGGTAAACTAATACATACTTGCGGAAATGTCGAGTTGCAAAAAAAAAAATAAAGTAATTTAGTGTATATTGAGTTATTATGAAGTATTGTATGAAGATTTGTATTTTGGAGGAAGTTTGAAGAAGTAAGCTATTCGGTTCGTAAAAGTCTTACTAGTTCGGATTTAGTCTAAGTTAGATGTATACTACGATTTTTAATTGTATACTTTTTATTTATTTACCCTTTACACTCCATTATATATTTCCACATGCCTTTACATGTATATTACAACCCGAATAAAAGTCTCCGTGTAGTTGTACCTAGACTCTAGTCGTGGAGAAGTGATTCTTTATCAAGCCTATGATAGAAAATTCACCATGACTAAGCAATTGAGCGAATCTACAGAATACGTTACACACCCTTTAGACTAGTTTGAGAGATTGTGCGATTTACTTCCCATAAATTCGTGAGGTGTTTGGTTATGCAAATTAAAACATGGCTTTGATAATTTGTTTGAAACATAGTTTTTGCTTGAGGGCAAGCAAAAAGGTAAGTTTGAGAGAATTTGATATCACATATTTATACGTTTATTTCTATGCGATATTCGGTCGATTTTCGTAATAAACATGATGGATAGGATAGGTTTTTGCATTTAATCGTGTGAAAAGTTGTTTTGTTCAGAAATACAGGTTTATATGATCGGGAAGTGGAAGATTTGACGAGAAGTGCGAGTTAAACGATGAAAACACACAAAATGGTGAATTTGTCAGGTGTTTCCACACATTAGTAGGGTATTGCGACACAATGTTGTCAAGTCAACGATTGGAAGGGTCTAGAAAGTCAAAGCTGCAACGCAGTTTGTATGGGTTACGGCGCAACGGGGTTTTTGAGTTCGAGTAAAATATGGAAACTTAGGAAAGTTGCGGCGCAGTAGGGCAAATTTCTAGTTTATATCGAATACGGATTTATTGCTATAAATACAAACCGAAAACTCAAGAATTTTTATCAAGCTTTTCGAGTCGAATTTTGAGGTTAATAATCGATCAAGGAGCTGCAAGGAGAGTTTGAAGTCGAGTTTTGGAGTCCTAACTTCACAATTTTAGATTTTCTCAATTCTTACTTTCTTATCGAATTATCGTTAGTATGTCTACTTTTATTTTATTTTCTGACTTTTGCAAGACCATGAGTAGCTAAACTTTTCGATACTCATTTGTTATGAATCTTGTTTGAAAATCTAGTTTACTTTGTTTGAATGTTTAGGTGTTTATGTTTAATCGGAGTACCTTAATTGTTTACGTTTTATATATTATTCTAAGTTGTTTATATTCTGATTGCTAGTTGATATTCTAAATATTCGAGAGGAATTTAGAGTTAGGTTAGTAATTTGAAGTTTTTAAAATTACGAATAGGTCCACTGCCTATAACTGTGTAGTCGAGTTATTTAGTATTTCAAGTTTTTAAAATTAAAACTAGATTTTACATGTCAACTCCTCAACAAAACGGAGTAGCTGAACGAATGCCTCTATTAGAAAGTGATCGATGCTTACTTTTGAATGTCGAGTTAGATATAAGTTTTTGGGCTGAAGATTTCAACACAACTTGCTATCTAGTAAATCGGTCACCTGCAACCGCTATTGATTGCAAAACTCGTACATAAATTTGGTCCGGCAAGCCTGCAAATTATTCGAAGCTTCGCGTTTTTGGATGTCCTTCGTATTACCATGTAAGCGAAGGAAAGTTAGATCCGAGGGCGAAAAATGGTTTTTTCATGGGATATGGTGATGGAGTTAAAGGATATAGAAGTTGGTCACCATCTGAGAGAAGAGTTATCTTAATGTGACTTTTGATGAGGATTATATGTTTCGTGTGAAACAAGATCTAGGTGATTCCAAGCTCCATGAAGGTGTTCCTGAAAAGGTGAAGCATGTTGTTGCACATGTTCCTGGACATTTTGTGACAACCCGCGAAAATCCAGGTTCACACCGACTAAATTCTTTTAACACCATTACTCAACTTGTATATGTTTTGATTTATTTACGACCGGTAGGTCAACCTATACATAAATGATACTGGTTAACCACGTCAAAAACATATATGGATACCGGGATTAGGTATACGGGATCAAATATTCACATAAAATAAACATTTTTACAACAATAATTCTAGTCCAATATTTCATGCATAAAATCATGATTTATGCATCAACTTTGCATGTATGGAACTTTGCATGCATATATATATATATATATCAAATACACAACTTACACAAAACACCCTAAGCATACAAGGACTTCACTTAGGACCCTAGAGTTTGCAAAAATGACAATTTAAATAATCACCTACAAGTTGTTTGTTTCTTGCTTGACTAGTTAAATGAGTTGGTGGTGTCACATGGGTTTAGTCACTTACACACTTGACCATTTCACTATTGAACTCAATAGACCATACCTCCCATGTGCTAGCACTCATGACTCCACTCTCTCCTTTGGCTATAAATACTAGACCCCTTCCATCCATTTCACTTGCTCATTCACCAACAAGTGAAAAACTCTTCTCCCTCCCTCCTTGCTCTTTAAATTTTGGCCAAGAGAAGAACCAAGAAGAAATCACCAACACACATTCCATACATCAAAAACCTAGTTCTAAGATTTGATCATAAGGAAGAAACATCAAGTCTTGCATTCATATAATCTTAGGTATGTTCTAAAAACTCTCTTCATGCAACATATTTACATACTCATTTGTCATAAAACTTATGCATTTCATACAACAACTTAGCATAAACAAAGAAAAGTTAAGTTATTTTGTTAACCGGAAACTAACACCGACTTGTAGACACTTTTAACCATCTTAACCAAATGTTTTGGATAAACCATTTTAAACAAAAGATACTTCTATGTTTTATGAAGATTTAGACATAAAAATCATAATTTTTGGATATGTTTAAGTATTTTAAAAGTATTTTACGCAACAACATACGTTTCAGCTACATAAACTGTCTACACGGACTGTTTTTGGGAAATCTGGGAAAACGAACACTAAAACATAATAGGAGACCTCAGCTATGTTAAAGTTAACTCAAAAACGAACGTTTCAATATAAGATTCGTTAAAAACGGATAAATATCGAGCAAGATATACCATTTTGAAGTTTGACCTAATTCCTTGACCCCCAAACTGCATACCAGCGGACCTTTTATTAAAACTGGGAAAAACGGTTTTGAATTATGACATGAGACCTGTGGCATTTGAAAGATAAATCAAATGTCTACATTTCCATAAAAAGAACACTAAAAACGGATAAACGACCAAGGAGTTATGATATTTTCAATTTAGCATGTACTTTGAGAAAACCTTAAAACCTACTGTTAGTATTTCTGTTATAAATATCAGTAGACTTTCAATCTGGTTTCAAGGCCTAAACCATTTGAAAGGTACTTCAAACGTGGTCGTTTCTATATAAGATTCATTAAAATCGGATAAGAAACGGGCGAGATATGCTACTTTAAAGTTGGGTAAAACTTAAAGATACTTGCTGAGTTTTTTATAAACTTTTATAAAAACTAACTTTTAAAACCAACTCGATAATAATAGCGATAACACAAATACTAGGGAGCTTTGTATGCAATGATTCCATCTCGATATTTCGTAGTGCCGAGCTTGTTGGATTTACGATTTAAAGTGTCCTAGCTCCGCATGCGATTATAGAATGGTCTTGTATATAATGGCCCGAACGGTGTTAGTTTATTATTATTAAACCCGAACCTTAACCCTACCTTATTCATACATATACATACTTTTTTCATGTGCATTGGACTAGAATATAAAAACCTAAATTCCAAAACTTAATAGGTCAAGGTTAGACCTACCTGATTCTCGGATTTGAGACTCCTACGTGTTGGCTTACACACACTGCCTCATTACTTTTAGCTGGCTTGCTAAGGTGAGTTCATAGCCCCGCTTTTTACTTGTTTTTATAACATACTTGGGGTGAGATACATGCTCTTTTACTTATGGACACAAGTACTTAAAACCTTTACTAGTTGCCTAAGTTACCACTAAGCCAAAGGAAATTCCCTATCATGAATCGTTAGTTAAGGACTTAAGCGCGATTGTATTGGATAGATCTATTAGGGTTTGACAACCCTCACCCAACGGCTAGACGATGTAACCCACGTCTACCACAACTAACTCGTGGACTCGAGTAGGGTGCTTTACTTTTGAAACTATATATGTTATTTGGCTATAACATAGGAACACTTATGGGGTAAGGAACTTTGTTACGCTTCGATGTCATGAGCTTAGGTGCAACTGTAAGACTTTACTTAAACGGAAATCTTGTGGTCCACTTTATTACTAAACTAAACCTATGAATTCACCAACTTTATGTTGACTTTAGCATGTATGTCTCAGGTGCTTAGTCGAAAGGGCTTTCGATGGAGGGATTTTGGGATATGACAGAGTCGCATATTTCAAACTCACGCATTTTGGGAGATTTCCCTTGCATTACTTATTTTCTTTTAAGTTATGTAATGTAAATCTTCGTTTTGTGAACTCTGGTAACATTTTCCCTTAATCATGTAAAACTCTGATTTTCAATATCAATTAATGTATGTTTTTCTTTAAAACGACTCATATAGAGGTCGTTCGCCTATATATCATTGCTATCTGGGACCCATGAAGTCAACACCTCGAGTCTCGAGAACACGAGATTTGGGGGTGTGACAGATTGGTATCAGAGCTCTGGTTATAGCGAACCAGGTTGCATTAGTAAATATCCTGGTCTATAACTGAGCTTTAGAACTTACTGCTTCCGCACTACTATACTTTTATAAGTTGATTATTTGCGACCATTTGGGCCCTGTCACAGCATGTCTACCCCTCACTACATCATATTGTCCGACTCTGAGGACGAATACCTCCCTATACCTACTGTCGACCTATTTGGCTTCCACTCCGATATAGATATGGACATTTCCTCATCCATGTTAGGATCACATGTCGCTCCACAATTCTTACCTACATCTCACGACGAGATCGTCACCTATCCCGCATCGACCGTCAATGAGCCGATGGAGACCGACCGCTCCGAGGAGGAGGAGGAGGAGGAGCCTAGCGAGGAGGAGCCGAACGAAGAGGATCCCAGTGAGGAGGAGATCGAGACCACTACCACTCTTACCCTTGTTGTCGCACCACCCACTACTCCATTGTCCCCACCCTTCTTCTACAGGAGGCATGGCAACAGACCACTCACCCGTGCCACGACTAGGAAGTCCGTGAGACTACCCCGATAGGAGCTTTGTATCTACAAAATTTAAAACTTTGATCAATAATGCCCAAACTACCTTAGAAGCTAAGTACATAATAGAATTAGCAAACGGGAAATTGGCGACTACAAATAGTATCATTCGAGGTTGTACCTTAACCTTAGATGACCACCCATTCAATATCTACCTAATACCTATTCAACTCGGAAGTTTCGACATAGTAATAGGAATGGATTGGCTATATCTAAATCACGCCGAAATCATATGTAACGAGAAGATTGTCCGTATTCTCCGCACCGACGGGAAAACTCTCTTGATCAAGGGAGATGGGAGTCGATCAAAGTTAAGCATCATATCCAATTTAAAAACGCTGAAGTACTTACAAAAAGGATGTGACGCTTATTTGGCTTACATGACGGAGAGGGAAACGAAGGAGAAACAACTAAACGACGTACCGATTGTTCGAGAATTTCCCGAAGT